>OX578272.1:142484769-143161436 GCA_951217065.1 Baccha elongata | reverse complement strand
TCCATTTTTTCTTCGCTTAGGACTGGGGGTGCCATCTGAGCTCCTAGTTTGCGAGTAACGATCTTGTAGCCTAGTCCCCAGGGGTCGCTATTGACATCACGGCGGAGATCCTCCCATTTCTCTCTCTTGCTCGAATTGATGGCCCTCTTGAGCTCGGATCTCTTGGTTCTGAACTCTGCTATGGCTTCCTCCATAGGTTCAGCGTTTTTCTCTCCTTCTCCCCCTGGTAACTATTCGTCGAAGTTGTAAACACCTTCGGCGTAACGCAGCTATCTCCTCTGTCCACCAGTACACTGGATTTCTGTTTCTGTTGGCACCCTCTTGTCCGGGGCATTTGAGGAGTCGCAGGCGAGCCGAATTAGTTGCATCGTGGCTTCAGCCTTGGTTTCAGCAGGTCCTTCTACTCGCAGCACAGCATCTGCCCCCTTCCTCGATCACTCCCTTTAAGACATCCGCGTTAAGCCTGTTTAAGTTCCACCTTGGAGTCCGTGGTTGGTGACGTAGGTTTAGGGCTCGTTGGTTTTCCTCCAGGTCGAAAACGATATACTGGTGGTCACTACCTGTGTAGTCCTCGATTACTCTCCAGTTCTTAATTTTTGCGAATGCGGTGCCCGTCGCAAAGGTAACATCTGGAATAGTACCCTCTGTGTCCTGGTCTCCTGAAGGTGGGGGTGTTTCCTGCGTTAGCTACGTATAGTCCACGTCTCGCGGCCATCTCGAGTATTCTGCCTTCCTCGAGAGTCTGTAGTTGGCATTCCCCACTCTTGACCTCTGGCGTTGAAATCTCCTGCGACTAGAACATCTTCACTAGTCTCATTCAGAAAATCCTCCAAATCCTCCAGTTTTTTGCGAAATTCTTCGATCCTGTCGTTTGGGCTAAAATATATGCTTACTATTGTAAGTTTCTTCCAGTTTTGACCCAGACAAAGCCTCTTTCTGCCCCTTTTCTATCAATTTGGAATTTTGTTGTGTCTGTGATCCAAATGGCAGCAGTATTTAGCAGGTCTGAAAACCAATTTTGTCCGTCCTTATCGCGGTATTGTTCGCTTACGATAACAATGTCAGCTCGAAGTTCCGAGATAAGTTTTGTCAGAAGGCTGTCTGCTGTTAGACTTCTGTGGACATTCGCCTGGAGGATCAAGGTCATTTTGAGGAGGCCTTTTTCCGCCTCTTCAAGTGCTTTTCTGAACACTTGACAGCTTCCGGTGCCAGGTACATGGTTTATGGATGATGTTGTTTCCAATTCCACACAGAGGCAGCACTTAGGCTGGTTTCTGCAGTCCTTCTTTTTATGACCCTTTTCCCCGCATTGGATGCATAGTCCTTGCCCCTTTCTGTCCGGATTTGGACAGGACGACTGTTTGTGTCCATATCCGAAACATTTGAAGCAGCGTGGAACTTCGGTTCTCTGTCTGATTCGGCAGTGTGTCCAGCCAATTTTAACTGTGCTGGCCTTCAGCATTTCTTCGGCGGCTTGAGCATTCACCCTGATAATGGCCATCTTCAGAGATCTGTTGTTTTTTACTAGTGATCCCTATTTCCAGCTCTGTTATGGAGTCTGTACATTTTTTGCGAATTGCTTCCTGGACCTCTTCTACCGTGGTTAGTTCGTCAAGGTCCTTAATCTCGAGTGAAATCATATGTTGGAGGTTTTTGACAACGGCTTTTTCTCCCAGAATTTCCTTTAGGCAGTTTCCAAAGGCTGTCTTGTTTTTTGTTTTCGCCCCGAGCTCTACCAAGACCTCTCCCTTTTTGGTTTCGCGAATCTTTTTGACAACTGTTTCTGTCGCGTCGGGATTGGCCTTATTCCGAATTTCTCTCAAGATGCCGGAGTAGGTTTCCTCTCCCATCGGCTTGATAAGAATAGCTCCCGGGTTTTGTTTCCGTCTAGGCTTTTTCTTTTTTCTCTTCTTCTGTTTTCCACTTGCTTTGGTAGTTGGGTTACCTTTATTCTTGTTCGTCTTATCAGGTAACGTTTCCTTGGCAGCTTCTGAGTCCTTTCCTTGGAGGGTTGCTATATTCTTTTTCGTATTAGCAGGTACAGTTCCCTTGGCAGCGTCTGTGACCTTTCCTCTGAGGGCTGCTTGGGCGTAGGTCTCTTCACCGGGGATGACGTCGTCGGTCAGTGTGTTTGCTTGTCTGTCCTCCGACTCCGCGGCTTGTGAAATCTTTCTCGTTTTCTTTTCGGAATCCTTTTGGAGTGGACTCGACGGTGGTCTTTTGGTGGTTCCCGGGTCTGAAGGGTTTTTTGGAACTTTCTTCTTACCGGCTTCCACCCTCTGCTGTGGGGGTTTCGTGGCCTCGTGGTGGGCGGTTTTGAGCAGCAAACATCGGTCTTTTTCTTTTCTCTTTTTGACCATTTTATTTTGTCAAGAGACTCCTCCAATGACGCTATGCCGTCTTTAATATCTGTGCTGATATTTTTTTGTCTTAGACACGCTGCCTTCATTTTCTTGAGTGTATTAAGGCATTTCTGCATCTCCATAACAAAAGCGTCGTTTGGATTTCCCTCGTCCGTTTCTTTGGAGGCAGAAGCATTAATTACTCCCGTCGGCAGCGCAGCAGTGTTGGCTTCCTCTTCTGGTTTTTTCCGCTTCAGCTCGAGGAATCGGGAAAATCCCACGTCTTGCTGACTTCGGCCCTTCAGGCGGTTTAGGACCTGTAGGAGTACCCTTCTTCGGAGATGTCCGAGGTATTTTTGATACTCTTTTAAAAGGGTCACCGTTGTTCTTGCTTGTAGCATTTTGATCCGTAGGAGCCAAGCTTTCCACTCCCATCGAATCAGTTCTCAATGTTGTTGTTGTTGTTGTGCGGTCGCTGTATATCGACATCTCGGGGCCCGCTTGCTCACCCCTGACAGACGCCGGTACTGGGTATCCGACTCCCTGCACCGTAAATGAACTTCCTTCGTTTTCACTATCCATATTTGGTTTATTGTTCTGTGTTCCTTCACATAGTTGCTTTTTTTGGTCCGCGAGTGGTATTTTATTTCCCACAAACCCTGCATAAATGCCGAGCCTCCCTATCCGCCACCTGGGACGCGCTCTCTAGGGGGAAAGCAACAAAAACCCCCGAGAGAATAATAATAATAATAATAATAATAATAATAATAATAATAATAATAATAATAATAATAATTATAATAATAATAATAATAATAATAATAATAATAATAATAATAATAATAATAATAATAATAATAAATAATAATAATAATAATAATAATAATAATAATAATATAATAATAATAATAATAATAATAATAATAATAATAATAATAATAATAATAATAATAATAATAATAATAATAATAATAATAATAATATAATAATAATAATATTAATAATAATAATAATAATAATAATAATAATAATAATAATAATAATAATAATAATAATAATAATAATAATAATAATAATAATAATAATAATAATAATAATAATAATAATAATAATAATAATAATAATAATAATAATAATAATAATAATAATAATAATAATAATAATAATAATAATAATAATAATAATAATAATAATAATAATAATAATAATAATAATAATAATAATAATAATAATAATAATAATAATAATAATAATAATAATAATAATAATAATAATAATAATAATAATAATAATAATAATAATAATAATAATAATAATAATAATAATAATAATAATAATAATAATAATAATAATAATAAATAATAATAATAATAATAATAATAATAATAATAATAATAATAATAATAATAATAATAATAATAATATAATAATAATAATAATAATAATAATAATAATAATAATAATAATAATAATAATAATAATAATAATAATAATAATAATAATAATAATAATAATAATAATAATAATAATAATAATAATAATAATAATAATAATAATAATAATAATAATAATAATAATAATAATAATAATAATAATAATAATAATAATAATAATAATAATAATAATAATAATTAATAATAATAATAATAATAATAATAATAATAATAATAATAATAATAATAATAATAATAATAATAATAATAATAATAATAATAATAATAATAATAATAATAATAATAATAATAATAATAATAATAATATAATAATAATAATAATAATAATAATAATAATAATAATAATAATAATAATAATAATAATAATATAATAATAATAATAATAATAATAATAATAATAATAATAATAATAATAATTAATAATAATAATAATAATAATAATAATAATAATAATAATAATAATAATAATAATAATAATAATAATAATAATAATAATAATAATAATAATAATAATAATAATAATAATAATAATAATAATAATAATAATAATAATAATAATAATAATAATAATAATAATAATAATAATAATAATAATAATAATAATAATAATAATAATAATAATAATAATAATAATAATAATAATAATAATAATAATAATAATAATAATAATAATAATAATAATAATAATAATAATAATAATAATAATAATAATAATAATAATAATAATAATAATAATAATAATAATAATAATAATAATAATAATAATAATAATAATAATAATAATAATAATAATAATAATAATAATAATAATAATAATAATAATAATAATAATAATAATAATAATAATAATAATAATAATAATAATAATAATAATAATAATAATAATAATAATAATAATAATAATAATAATAATAATAATAATAATAATAATAATAATAATAATAATAATAATAATAATAATAATAATAATAATAATAATAATAATAATAATAATAATAATAATAATAATAATAATAATAATAATAATAATAATAATAATAATAATAATAATAATAATAATAATAATAATAATAATAATAATAATAATAATAATAATAATAATAATAATATTAATAATAATAATAATAATAATAATAATAATAATAATAATAATAATAATAATAATAATAATAATAATAATAATAATAATAATAATAATAAATAATAATAATAATAATAATATAATAATAATAATAATAATAATAATAATAATAATAATAATAATAATAATAATAATAATAATAATAATAATAATAATAATAATAATGATAATAATAATAATGATAATGATAATAATAATAATGATAATAATAATAATAATAATAATAATAATAATAATAATAATAATAATAATAATTATAATAATAATAATAAATAATAATAATAATAATAATAATAATAATAATAAATAATAATAATAAATAATAATAATTATGATAATAATAATGTGTTTTTTAAATTTGGGCTTTTTGATCCTAGGTTAAATTTTATAAATTGTTTTGAATTTTATAATAATTTTAAATAATTTAACTTGCACTTAATAAACGGAAACTAATAAATATAATAAATTATTTGAAAACTAGACAAAACAGAAATTAAAAACTAACTATCACAGACTATATTTAATTTATCACAGCATTGTAGATCGAGCTGATGTTGTTTTGTCTTCTTTAAAATTCCCCTTACAATTATACTTAAAGAACTATACATAATTAAACAAAAAAAAAATTAATCTGCCCTTCCATTAAAATAGTACCTGCCTTTAAATTACAAGGTTTAACTAAAGTGTAAAATAGAAAAAAAAACGAAAACACAAAAAAATCACCTCGCCGTGTCATTTAAAAGATAAATAAAAAAAAACCTACCTGCTTGACAATCACTTAAATCACTTTGTTAGAACTAAAATTACCTAACTGTAACATCGAATATCTCTTGCACTTATCTTATAGATAATTCTATTTGACCTATACTCTCCTGCCTGTCTTATGTCTGATATACTCACCGATTCAAGAAAGAAAAAAAACCCTGCTGGATGACCTACCGGATGATAGCTTTAGACATATCCAAAAAATTCAAAAAAAAATTCCGAAAATATTTTGTTCTTTTTCTTTGGTATTCGAGATTTTGCCATTGCATATTATGTCTAGTACTAGTTCGACATTGTGCTTTGTGCATTGAGCGACTCGAGACTGGCCTTCTTAATTTACTTAACAGGCTGCCACACATAGCCAGACACATGTCTTTAATCAACAGCAGTGCCTCGTTGAAGATCTCACATTTTAAGTTTGGCATTTGATGTTGTGAACTCTATCTAAAATATCGTCGACCAAGTCCTCCTTGTATTTATATCAAAAATTAAGTGTGTTAGATGGAAAAAATGTGAAGATGATAATGGCGAACAATGTTCCCATTTGAGTCGCAGGCGCAGAAAATGTTGCATCGCTTGTCATTGGCAAACGAATTCATCCGCTGGGTGGATTCTCAAAATGTGGTGCAAAGTACACCATCAACGTGTTAAAACAGTCCGCAGATTATTGAACAAAGTTGGACCAGTTACTTTGACCAAAAGCAATCGCAAATAGAAGCATTCTTCATTTTTTGAATGATTAATAAGTTTTCCCGTGTAGGTTTACCTGGTTCAATACGAATCCACCAAAAAACCAGACACGGGGGTCCCAACTGTTGGGGACACAAGTGGGCCATCCAGGTTCTGTGACTGCTCGGGACATAAGTCCAACAGTTGAGATTGGTAAGGGTGGACGTGCTGCCTACCTGCAACCCTCCTGCCTCTATTATTAAAATTAAATAAAGACGTATATTTTAAATACAAAACATATTAGGTACATATTTAATGTTTACTATGAACAGAAAATATTTTGTTATGATAATATTATATTTGCTAACTTGATATTTGTTAGACATTTTGGCGCAAATTTTTAAACGATTCAGCATCATACTATAGGTTAAAAAACTATTGTTTTGTAACCTAGTATGATGATATATATGTTCTAGTATGTCATTATGTGCCATTATCTTTTATCAGCGGCTTCGCTCGCGTTAATGTCTTCAAATCACTGTCAAGGTAAACAAAATATAGCCTATGTTATTCGCTGATAACGTTGCCCTTTATTGGTGAAACAAATTTTAGGATCGGTTTAGTGGTTTTAGCGTTAAAGCATAACAAACGAACAAACAAACTCACTTTCACATTTATAATATTAGTTAGGATCTATTTACTTACATTGAAACGTTTAAAAAACACGTAAGAAGGAATTCGTTGTATATTGCCATAGATATAAAACGACTCTCGTTGAATTCTGATGGTGCCTTTCTAACCATAATGCACAATCGTACTCCCCACGCAAGAAACAAGACTTCCACTAAAAAAATAAATTAAAAATGTTTAAGACATTATGTATAATATGTACCTGCATATATTATCGGAAATCAATATTCAATTTGCATAATAATCCACAAAATAATTTTATTGATTATGTATTTAAATTTATGTACATAATATAATCAAGATAATGAAGTAGTGTTCTCCTACAAGCTTATTAAAAATTTGTATTGTTCCATAAATAGTACACAACATAACTTTATATAATTACTAGCTGACCCGGCGAACTTCGTACCGCCTAATATTCATTTAGTTCTTTATTTACATATTTAAATGAATACCAACTTATTATTAACTTAAATAGTTTATTAGAATAAATAAAAAATAATGGCGCAAAATTATAGTCAATATAACACGGTCCTAAAAAGAATTTAATACTTTGTTAACGTTTTCTCAACTTATAGATCGATAAAGCTAACTCTTTAATGAAGCATACTTTAAAACCAGGAAATATCCATTTTATTTTCTTAGATCCGAGTCTAATTTTTTGACAGAAAAACTACCCACTCTCTTGACAGAGAACGAAACTACACACAAACACTGTTTAATTCCAACAATAAAATCACTCACTGGAAGATATTACTGGAAAGTCCATACATTTTTTATAATATGATACAAACTTATCACCTGGTGATAATGTCAAGTTAATGTTTGTTAGGATTAACTTAACTGATTTAAAACGAGGCGACTATAATTTTGCGCCAATGATTTCAATTATTGAATTGAGTATTAGCAAGATATTTTCTGTATTTTTAAGTTTTTAATTTTGCTTCAGGTGTTGATTCTATTTATTGAAGCACCTTGTGATATACGACATTTTTAGTTTTGTTTTCAGGAAGAACAAATGAAGCGGATGGTTTACCGACACGTGAACATGCCACGTACAATTGACCTTGAGAAAAACATGAATTTTTCAAATTCAAACCACAAACACTCAACGATTGACCTTGTGATTTGTTAATCGTCATGGCGAACGCAAGACGAATTGGAAATGAATTCTTTTAAACTCAAAGGGCATATCTGTTGGGATCATTATCCTCGGTATGAGAACTTCCTCACCTTTGAATTTTCCTTTTAGTATTGTTGCGTAAATCACATTGATCATTAATTTTTTTATTACCAAACGCGTTCCATTGCATAGCTTTAGCTGGTTAAGGTTTCGAAGCATTATGACTACAGATCCAACCTTTAGTTGTAAATTGTGCGGTGGTAACCCAGGAACATCCAATGAGTTTAAAAAATCTGTTGGATAACTTGTTACTTCGTCCTCATTTGTCACATAGTCAATAGATTTAAATGAATGCAGAGATCCATTTATTTTATTCTGAATTATTAAGTTTATGTCATCTGCATCTTTGTTCTTAGCCGCCAAAATTGCTCGATCACTCAACCATTTGTTATTTTTGTGGTTAGCAATTATGTTCGGGAATACTTTATTGATAAGTTCATCTAAGATGGGACTAAGTAACCAGACACCAGACAGTAAAATCATTGCTCCACCAAAACATCTCGAGTCATTGCGCAGATCTCAATGTTTGGTCAAGTGCCTCCAATGCACGTTTGTGCGCCATTGTACATTCGTCCCAGATTATGATTTTCGATGCTACTAAAACTTTGGCCATTGCTGAATTTTTCGCAATGTTACATGTCCGTTGTTCAGTACTTTGAAGATTTAATGGCAATTTCAATGCTGAATGAGCCGTAGAGCATCCTTCTAACAATGTGGCCGCTATTCCAGAGGAAGCAATTGCTACCGCAATGTCGTTTCTTGTACGCACAGTAGCTAAATTTAATGACATAAGAAATGTCTTTCCAGTTCCACCTGGGGCATCCAGAAAAAATAAGCCACCGTTGCCATCATTAATTGACTTCATTAATGTGTCGTAAACTTCCTTCTGTTGGGGGTTCAATAGGGGTACATTTGTTAAAATTGATTGTTAAAATTGATTTCGATCATATTCATGTTCACGTTCCAATTAGTTGCTGCAAATCTTAAAAAATCGCTCTTTTCATTGCTGTGTTTATCTCTTGACGGCGATCAAGTTGTTCCTCCATATTACCCATGAAATATATTTGCAAGAATTTATGCTGTTGCAATGATCCTACTCGAAGGTAAATCTGTCCTTGAATCTTTAAAGTCAAAAGCGAAGTCAATATAAATGATTTATAATAACGAATAGGCAATAGGAAAAACTTTTACAAAGAAAATGAACATTTATACTCTTCAACATAGATTACCTTAAATGTTGGATTAAATCAATTATAATCTGTTGTACAATCGTATTGAAACGCTGCTCGATTTAAATCAACACTTAAATTATTTCTTTCTTGCGCGTCGAAGATTATCCCTTTGTTCATTTGTCTGTTAAGCTCGAAGATTTTTCATTTGAAATCGAGCTGTTTCACGGGCTTGTTCTCGCTGATATTGTCTCTCAGAAGCACAAAGGCGTGCCATACTGATGCGATGCTGTTCTCGTGCGACTTCTCGTTGTTCTTCATACGATTGATTTGCAATGCTCCGAAGCCTTATTGCATTACGGCTTTGTTGAGAAATATTCGATCTTCTTGATCGTGGCATTTTTATTAATATGTAGCACTATAAGATTTTTAAATAATTACACTTGCACAAAACAAACAAATTGAATAGTTACTTTACATATATATATTATTTTGTTTAACAAACTGAATGTTGATTAAATGAAATCTAAGACTTTTCAAAACAAACCGAATGTTGATTTAATGAAATGAAACAAAAATTTTATTTTATTTTATTCACTTTTTATTCGATTTAAAAAATAAAAGGTGTATAAAATTTTTTAAACACAAATTATAATAATATCAACTTTATCCTTATGGTGTTACTTCTTGGGCTTATACCAATCCTCAAAAAATATCATACAACTCACCAAAGTTTTATTAGAATATATCATGCAAAAAAATGCATTTTCTAACCGTCTAATTCCAATCAAACCGTCTCAAAATATATAACAGTAATGTATCGCACATTTCACAAAAGTTTCAGATTAATCGGATAAATGGTTCGGGAATGCAGAAAAATGCATTATCTTACCTTCTGATTTTATGATATTTTATACGTTATTCTTCTACAGGGGTGGAGACGAATCCAACAAATAAGAGATCATTAAAATCGGTTCAGCCGTTTTTGATTTGGCTTGATGTTAATGAGTGTGTGAAGTTAGCCCCCCCTTTTTTGAAAATTGAATTTTTGAAAGTTGTGCTAGGTTGTGCTAGGTTTGTGCCGTAATTTTTTTTCAAAAATATTCAAAAAATGGGGGTTTTAGAGCCAAAAAACCATTTTTGACCTAGCCCACCCTTTTTCGAAAACCGAATTTTTGAAAATTGTGCTAGGTTGTGCTAGGTTTGTCCCGGTTTGTGCCGTAATTTTTTTTTCAAAAATATTCAAAAAATGGGGGTTTTAGAGCCAAAAAACCATTTTTGACGTGTGTGAAGTTAGCCCCCCCTTTTTGAAAATCAAATTTTTGAAAGTTGTGCTAGGTTGTGCTAGGTTTGTGCCGGTTTGTGCTGTAGTTATTTTTCAAAAATACTCAAAAATGAGGGTTTTAGAGCAAAAAAAACATTTTTGACCTACCCCAATATTTTTTAAAAATCAACATTTTTGAAATTTTCAAAGTTGTGCTAGGTTCTGCTAGACTTGTGCTGGGCTGTGCTGTAACTAATTTTGAAAAATATTCAAAAATGGGGGTTTTAGAGCCAAAAAACTTTCCCAAAAAGTGTGAAGTAAGCCCCCCCTTTTTTTGAATTTCAATTTTTTTTTTACTTTTTCAGAATTTAAAAGTTGTTCTAATCATTATTCCAAAAAATTAAAGTCGCATCTTTTGTATTTTCGAAGATAGAGCATTTTGAAGTTTATTTTTAAAACTCAAATAACTCCCCACTATTACGACTTTCAAATTTTACTTTTGAATCTGAATAAGTGTAATTAAATACAACTTGTGAATACAAAATTTAGTTCTTACAAGATTTAAATTATGTTTTAATTTGAGTTTCAAAAAATGCTTAAAATTTCTGAGAGCTCCGCCCCAATTTTTCCAAAATCAAAATTCTGAAAGTTGTGCCAAGTCAAACTCCCCAAAATCTCTAATATTTGAAAATTTCATAAAAAATATAAAAAAATACGGAAGTAAACTGGAAAAAATCATTTTGCTTAATTATGACCAATTAAAAGCTCCCCTTTTCTGAAAATAAATTTAAAAAAATGTTCCAAATACTTATAGCTATAAACTATAAGGATTTCAAAGTTGTTTCGTTTTAAAATATTTAACTTACCCACAATTTGAAAAAAATGCACTACATGCTCCCCTTTTCCCCAATTGTGAAAACAAAAACTTTTCTTATTAAAAAGTCATACTAGCCTAAAGTTTCCAAACTTTCACTCCAAAATATTCACAACTGTAGAATCTAGGCCAAAAAAACTAATTTTACGATATTAGATTTAAGTTTTTGATTTATGTAAGGTATTCCGAAAAAAATTTCTTATACACACCCTTTTCTCAAATGAAATTTAAAATTTTTAATGCAGATAGAGAATTGCTTAAGCTCCATTCTTCCAAGATTTTGACGAAAATATACGAATTATTGCAGACTTTAAGTGATTAATAATTTCTTACGATCTTAGAATACAAAAATGTATTCCTGCTCCCCCTTTACGATACAAAAAAAAAAATCTGCCAAGTTGTGCTAGGGCTCCTTTTTATTGTTTCAAGCTTTCAATTCATAAAAAATATTTTTACTATGTTAAATTTCAAAAAATTACCCCCATAGCCCCCCTTTCCCCAAAGCGAACATTTAAAAGTTGTGCCAAATGCGTCATCACGCGAATCCATTTCTTCCAAAGTTTCATTCAAGTATATTAATTATTGAAGATTGTATGCTAAAAAAAACACTTTGTACCTACCTATATGAATTAAAAAAAAATTATATTAAATCCCCCTTACAAAATGTTTTTTTAGCATAAAATCTTCAATAATTAATATACTTGAATGAAACTTTGGAAGAAATGGATTAGCGTGATGACGCACTTGGCACAACTTTTAAATTTTCGATTTGTGGAAGCCCCCCTTTCCATATATTTTTTGATATTTTTTGAAATTTAACATAGTAAAAATATTTTTTAGGAATTGAAAGCTTGGAACAATTAAAAGGAGCCTTAGCACAATCGTAAAGGGTTAGCAGGAATACATTTTTTTATTCTAAGATCGTAAGAAATGATTAATCACTTAAAGTCTGCAATAATTAGTTTATTTTCGTCAAAATCCTGGAAGAATGGAGCTTAAGCAATTCTCTATCTGAATTAAAAATTTTAAATTTCATTTGAGAAAAGGGTGTGTATGAGAAATTTTTTTCGGAATACCTTACATAAATCAAAAACTTAAATCTAATATCGTAAAATTAGTTTTGTTGGCCTAGATTCTACAGTTGTGAATATTTTGGAGTGAAATTTTGCAAACTTTAGGCTAGTATGACTTTAAAAAAAAAAGTTTTTGTTTTCACGATTTTTCATGACAGCAGGAGTGACAAAGCTTGACCGAATACGTAGTAGAAAGATATGAAAAAGCCTCCACGTCAAAGAAACCATCGTTCAAAAAATGCAGCACGACAAACTTAGCTGGTACTAGCTGTCATGTACTTAGAAGAAAAACCCCGTCCAAAAAGCATTATCATACAACGTTCCAGTACAAGTACAAGAGAGGCAGGCCCAAGAACTCCTGGAGAAAACAAATGCAACGACACTAGCATTCAGTTGGCCTCAGACCTGGAACAATCGCCTTAACCCGGAAGCTTGCCGACACTTTCTGAGGTCAACCCGACGAACCCCACAAGCAGATCAGTAGAGAAGCGGTGAAGTGGGAAAGTTGTGATCCCACTCGAGATCATAATATCGTCGTAAAGGAAAAAGAAGAAGAAGAAGAAGAAGTTTTCACGATTGGAGAAAAGGGGAGCACGTTGTGCATTTTTTTCAAATTGTGGTTAGGTTAAATCTTTTAAAACGAAACAACTTTGAAATCCTTATAGTAATTCAAGCAAAATGATTTTTTCCAGTTTACTTTCGTATTTTTTTATATTTTTTTATGAAATTTTCAAATATTAGAGATTTTGGGGAGTTTGACTTGGCTCAACTTTCAGAATTTTGATTTTGGAAAAAGGGGGGCGGTTGGAGCTCTCAGAAATTTTAAGCATTTTTTGAAACTCAAATTAAAACATGATTTAAATCTTGTAAGAACTAAATTTTGTATTCACAAGTTGTATTTAATAACACTTATTCAGATTCAAAATTAAAATTTGAGGAAAGTCATAATGGTTTGGAGTTATTTGAGTTTTAAAAATAAACTTCAAAATGCTCTTTCTTCCAAAATACAAAAGATGCGACTTTAATTTTTTGGAACAATGATTAGAAATACTTTTAAATTCTGAAAAAGTAAAAAAAAGTTTGAAATTCAAAAAAGGGGGGGCTAACTTCACACTTTTTAAGAAAGTTTTTTGGCTCTAAAACCCCCATTTTTGACTATTTAAAAAAAAAATACGGCACAAACCGGCACAAACCTAGCACAACCTAGCACAACTTTCAAAAATTCAATTTTCAAAAAGGGGAGGCTAACTTCACACACTCTGATGTTAATAGCTTTGTGTAAAAAATTAAGTACATCGCAGTAAAAATATTTGCTGGATCGCACAAATTTACTCTCGTGGCAAAATATCTCAGGGCTTAGCAAAAAAAAAATTAATAAAAACATCTGAAATTTTATTAAAAGTGTTAAATGCATATTTAAAAAAGATGCACACGAAATTCAAAATTATTAGAAAAAAAAAATCAAAATCGTCCGTCGTTGCGGATTAAAAAAATAAAACGAAATAAGTAAGAGCCCAGGAATTTTGTGCAAAAGTTCGAACAAATTTGAATAGGAACTAAATTTAGCAGGGTTATAGATCTAGTTGAGAGGAGTATTTCAGCAAAAGTCCCTGCCTTTAAGTGCTGAGCAATCCATGACAAATTTATAGGAAATAAAAAAAAAATACAACGGAACATTCTTTTAAGCTTAGAATATATTTTAAATGACTCAGAATTGAATATGTTATTGCTTAGAGTATAAATTGTTTTTATGTTATACCGTTAAATAAGTAAAATTTTGGGACAAATTTAAAAAGTGTTTTTTTTTTTCTTAAATTCTTGTTTGTTTAATTTTTGTAGACCACAATTAAAAAAATTCAATAAAAACAGTAAGCAGTTTTATGCAAAATTTTGTTATTCGTAATTTGAGCCCTTTTGCAAGCTTTTATTGTATGCCGTTATGAAAAAATGAAAATTTAATTGTGAACAAAACTAAAAAAATTCGCTGCCTTAAAAAAATATTTTTTTTCATATTTAATTAACGGTATATTGTACAATCTTGAAAAGGTTATCAGATTACGCTGAATCTTACTAAGCATAACTTAAATTTTAGTTTTGTTATAAATAATATTGTTAAATTAGTAAAATTTAGGGTCAAATTTAAGAAAGTAATTTTTTTTTTTATTTTTTTTAAACAATTTTTTTTAATGAAAAATTAGAAGACTAAAACGAAATTCATTTTTATGATTTTATTTATTATTTATTTCTGCTTAATTTGAGCCCCATTCAAAGGCTTTTGCTACAAGCCGTTCATGAAAAATACATATAACTAACGATACCTACTCTGCACAAACTTCAAACGTACTTTAAATGACGCAAAATTAAATTTAACATAACAAAAAATATAATTTGACTGTATATAACGCCTTCAAATTATTGAAATTTAAGGTCAAATGTAAAAAAATTAAATTTCCGTTCTTTTTTATTTTTTTTTAAGAAAATTATTTTTATAATTAGTCAAAAGAATTTTAAAGCAACATTTAATTCTACATGATTTGAGCTTATTTGCAAGTTTGAGTTATAACAATTATTCTTTTATTAAAAACAAACCTTTAAAATATAGGTATGCATTAATTTTATTATATATATTTAACAGTACATTGCACAAATGTGAAAAGTATTTTTAATGACGCCAAATAATATTAAGTAATGTTAAAAATATAGTTTTGTTATATGTTATACCGTTTAGTTAATACAATTTTGGCCCAAAGTTAAAATTTTTTATTTTTTTTTAACACTAGATATTATTGACCAAAAAAAGTCTTCAAATTTTGTGTATAATTAAATTTCCCGTACTTTGAGTCATTTTGCAAGCTTGCGAAAAAATTTAATTTAAAAAGAAAGCTCTTTAATATAATCGTATAAATACATATTTCATAATATATTTATTGAACGGTACCTACTTTGCACAAACCTAAAATAATTTTTTTGACGCACAATTAAATTATTCATTGCCCAACATGAATTTTTATTTGCATAATGTCGTAAAATAAGCAAAGTTTTGAACCAAATTAAAAAAAAATGTATTTCTTTAAAAAAAAATGTTTTAATGGAAAATTAACAGAATTAAATACAAATTTTTTTCGCAGTTTTTTTAATTATGTTGTGTAATTAAAAAAACAGGATTTTTCTGAAGAAATAATTTCAAAATAGTTAAAATTTTTTGTTTTCAATTTTTTTTTGTAATTCTAAAACAGCGTTTTCTGAAGAAATAACTTCTTAATAGTACACAAATTTTTAATTATTTATTTTTAATTAAATTTAATTAAATATTTTATTTTTAAAACGTAAGTATCTTAAAACCTAAGTGAACCAACCTCCATTTCCATTTTTTTCAAAAAAATTGACTTTGTCAGCTTTTTTGTTGGCTTTTTCTGTAAACTTATTTAATATTAAATTTCGTTTTTAAGAGCAAACATTTCTTAATAATTTGTTGTGTCAAACATCAAAAGATATAGCCATTTCAAGATACCAGAAAGTTACGAAAAAATAAAAAAAAAAACTCACATTAAAGCACCGTTATTTTGTTTTCCTCATCACCTAC
This sequence comes from Baccha elongata, assembly GCA_951217065.1. Taxonomy (NCBI): domain Eukaryota; kingdom Metazoa; phylum Arthropoda; class Insecta; order Diptera; family Syrphidae; genus Baccha; species Baccha elongata. Next base: position 143,145,229 of record OX578272.1, on the reverse strand, counting down.
AAGCGGGGACTTTTCTGAAAAGTTGTGTCGTAATATAAGGTATAATATACAGGGTGCCCCGAAACTCAACGTCAAGCGGGTAACGGGTAGTAGGGTAGGTTATACCCATACTGGGAATAGTAAGAAAATATGTGTATCTCTCTGCGGGTTACGTAATAAAATCAATATTTAGAAAAATTATGAAAATCGATATCCTGGGCCACATTTTTATGTACTGTGGTCACAAATTTTCATATTTTGCAGTGATTTTTTCATAACATTTGATTTTTTTTATAACACTTCATATTTTTAAAAAAATGTAGGACACTACCCACGGCAAGTTGTTTAAAAAATTGGCCCATTTTATCATGTTCTCAAAATGGTTCAACACTTGCCACTTGCTACTTCCATATTCATGTTACCAACATTTAAACCATTTTCGAGATTTTGTTTTATCGCTACGACACAAGGTATTGAAAAAAATCCAAATTTTATTTGATCGAAAATGGTTGGTAACATGAATATGGAAGTAGCAAGTGGCAAGTGTTGAACCATTTTGAAAAAATGATAAAATGGGCCAATTTTTTAAACAACTTGCCGTTGGTAGTGTCCTACATTTTTTTAAAAATATGAAGTGTTATAATTTGCTTATCGATTTTCATAATTTTTCTAAATATTGCTATTATTACGTAACCCAGCGAGATAAATTTTTTTCTTACTGTTCCCAGTACGGGTATAACCTACCCTATCACCCGGTATCCGCTTGACACTGAGTTTCGGGAAGTCCCGAATCTATTCAAACTAGATCGAAGTTTGTATGGAACGATGTTTTTATTTCCTGGTCTAATATGTAGGGACAAACATGTAGGTACATATTTATTCTTGTATTCATGTTTTGAAAACTTAATTTCTTATATCTTAAAACCAAGTTTTATAAAAATCCATCGAAAGGCTTTCAAAATATTGAATAAGTAAAAAAGTTTTATAAAAAGAAATCTAAAACTTAATAAAAACATTTATTAAAAATGATAAAAGTATATTAGGCCTTATTATTCTACCATAGTAGCTATAATAGCCTATAATAATAAGAGTAGCATAGTAGCCTGTTGATAGTAGCCTATTGATAAGGGCTTACAAAATGTTTAATTTTGTTTTTATTTACTTATGTTCATTATGTTTAATTTTGTTTTTGTTTATATATGTTTATTATGTTTTTTTTTGTAAGTTAATAAACTATTAGTCCATTCCTGAAAAACATTCGGAATTTAATGAAACTTTCACATGTTGTTTGGGGGGCTAGGAGAACTTGCATTGTTTTCTTTATTTTTGTTAGTTAATAATCTATTCAGTCCAGTCGATATGTCGAAAAATATGGTGCTACCTGGAAAATATTCTGAACTTAATGAAACTTTCACATGTTGTTTGGGGGTATACTAGAAAGACTCTCCAAAGTTTTTGACCCTGTGCTAACTTGAGGAGGGGTGAAAACCATATTTTTTTCTGACTTTTTTCAGTCTCGTTTATATTTTTATATAGATGTGGCGGTGCAACAGTGACTTAAGGCTCAGAGCTACCAACCATTTAGAGTCAATTAATCCCGACCAGTATGATATGATAGAAGCCGCTTGGCGACAGCAAATGAAAAATCGACACATCGCCAATCCCGTTTTTTAACTAAGGGGCTGGTTATAGCGATCAGGAAAACGAAACAGGAAAAAATTTCAGATCGATAATTTATTAGGTTTTTATTGGAATCAAAATACAAATGTTATACTTATCGATGGCAAATAACTCAAAAAATTTTTGTAGATGATTAGAATTTCAGTTGAACAAATACTTTTTGTAAAAAATGCATTTATCTATTTTCCTGATGGAACTTCATTTTCCGTACGGAAATTCCATCAGGAAAATAATTAAATGTATTTTTTACAAAATATATGTGCGTTATTGAAAATTTTAACATCGCAAATGATTTTGGGAGTCATTTGTCATCGATAAATGTAGCATTTGTGTTTCAAATAAAATCAAAACATATTTAATTATTGATTTGAAAAGTTTTTCCTGTTTCGTTTTCCTGATCGCTATAATGACTTTTTATTTTCGCTTTGACACAGTATCTCGAAGCATTGCCACGGTCAATTTAATTTTTTAAAGAGTCTAATAAATAATAGTCTTAATTAATACATTAATTTTTTTCTTTTTTATTTTCTTGGTTTAAGCAACCAAATAGACGACAATAAAAATATAAATGAAAAAATTAAAAATGAAAATGAAATGAAATATTTCTTAAAGTAAACCCATTTTGCGTACAAAGTTAAGAACATTAAATTTACTAAAATTTGGTTGGTGAGACTGATCTGCAGGCTATAAACGGTGATATAGACGGTTTATTATTGGAGTCTGCTGACCCCTACAATGATAGTAGGTGTGTAATTATATTGTACAGTAATTCTTTACACAGGATTTTTAACATAATTTGCGAAAAAAAGGAGAGCGAGTAGGTTAGATAAAGGTAAGAAAATCGTAAAGTGACCGTTTGTACACGGTCAGTCAAAGGACGTCAGTCATCTACACATGTAATCAGTCATCAGGCAAAATCAAAATGGTTTTAATTTTTCGTCAAACAAATTTACGCATACAGACTTATTTTTACAAACACTAAAATACAGATTGATGTCAAATGACTGACCGTGTAAAGGTCTCTTAATGGATGGGGGTTAATTCTCTCCGCTTAACCGGGAGGGGAAATTTTCAAAAAAAAAATTAAAAAAAGAAAAAAATGATTTCAAAACAACGGTAACACCTAAAATTTATTTATTTATTTATTTATCCAACAAGTACAATAGACTTTCTTAGATATTACAAGTACATTATTAATAATTAGAATACTTAATTTATAAAATAAAATTAACATAGAATTAAAATTAATATAATTACAAAGTTTTCAAAATAATAGCCTTGCATTAATTTCTATTCATATGGATGATGCTTTAGTTATAGAATTATTCAAACCGTGCGTAGTAGAGTGACCGCAACCCTCGAAGAAATTTGTTTTTGTCGAATTCCTTTCCTCCTAAAATGATCAGCCTTTGCAGATATTTAGATAGGTGAAACTTGAGCTCGATTGGATAACGGTAAATGGTGCCGATAATCGCTCAAAGTTTCAAAAAACGTCATCTTTTCAGTTTTTTTTTCTTGATAAAGTCTTTTAAAGAGCTTTTTAAGTCTTTTAATTGCATCAGTTTTGTATTTTGACGGAATGTTAGCTTTCTTGCACAAAAAAAAAAAAATGCTTCTCAAATGAAAAGTTTTGCTGATTCTTTCAGGCTTAATTTAAAAACTAAAATTAAAATAATACTGATGCCACAACTCGACGACTTATGGGTTATTAACAATCCTTTATTCGATGAGATGCATAGCCCATAATCTTGTTTTTATTTTTAATAAAAAAATGAAAAAAAAATTAAAAAAAACAAAAACAACATAAACGAGATTTTTCAAACTTTGAGCGATTATCGGCACCATTTAGCGTTATCCAATCGAGTTAAAATTTTGGCTATATAAATATCTGCCAAGGCTGATAATTTTAAGGGGTTCCCCTGACCCATTTTCGAAAATTGATTTTTGCGGTCACCCTAGTGCGTAGTTAGTGGAGTGACTAATTATTTGAAAGACGGCATTTGATCGTATTGGCCTAAGTGAGCGCGTTGGAGCATATATATTAAATAAGGAGAGTAACTAAGAACAGTAAATGTGACCACATAAAATATCCCAGGCATTTGTTTGCTTGTTTAGTAAAGTTTTTTTTTATAAAACAGTTTTTATAAAATTAATTTCATTTCAAATGGATTTAACTGGCTGAACACAATAGACTGCTGCAACTGCAACTGGAGCTGGAACTGGAACAGGGGCCTACTCTCTATTTCGTTCCGAAAGTGAACATTTTCGAAAACGAATAATTTGTGTGTATTTTGTTTTTATATTAGGCGAGTTTATATTTCTGAGCGCCCACCTGAGCAGCGAATCCAAAAATTCTCCGGCTCAGTTTTTTGACAGCAGTAGTGTAAAATTTCACTGAGAAATTGTGTTTATATTTCTGAGCATACGGAGATCTCGGATATCTTAGAAATATAAACTGCGCTATTACAAAAACAAATCAAAGTAAATATTTTGTTTCCAAACGATTTCACTTTCGGAACGAAATACAGAGTAGGCCCCCAGATGTCAAAATTAGTCGTACGTCTCCTTTTTGCGTGCCCACAATGGTGCTGCACAGCTTTCTTACATTTTATATCATTTGTATCAGCTTATTAAAATTTGATTGCAAAATTATCAAAAGAAACACAATTAAATTCACTTTTTTTAATTTTTTGTGAAACACCGAATGCAGCAACGACTACAGATGCATCCCGTTGTGTTCGTAACATTGGATTTGCGTGTATTCAATATTTTGACAGCTATTCCAGTTGCAGCTCCAGTTCCAGCACCGTCACTATTGTATTCAGGCAGTAATTCTGCAATCACAAATCTTGGAAAAGTATTTTCTAAAAAGTTAGATTTTTAATTCCATTTTTCTCGAAAAAAAAAAATCCGATCAATTCAATTAAAGTTAAATTTTATTTGATTGATTTGTTGCGAACGGTGATATCTTTCAGCAATTTTTTTTTCTCTGGAAAAGCTTATGAACGGTACCTTCCATAGAACGGTTCTTTTTTGATACCAATTATCTTTTGAACGGCTGCACTGATTTTGACGAAATACTCACGTCTATCGAGGTATCCGAAAATTCTCCGATTTCATACAAATCCTTTTATGAAATTTTCAAAAATGTCGCTAAAAAATGCGTTGCATAAAAATGTACATTGGGAAAAATATTTCCGGCAAAAATCCTGCGATTCGTATTAAATCGGAGAATTTTCCGTTCGGAACGGATACCTCGATAGACGTTAATTTAACTACGTTTCCCAGTGCCACCCAAAATGCGTTGCATAAAAATGTTCATTGGGAAAAATATTTCCGGCAAAAATCCTGCAATTCGTATATACTCGGAGAATTTTCCGTTCGGAACGGATACCTCGACAGACGTTAATTTACCTACGTTTCCATTAAATTCAAGAAAGAAATTTATTTAAACAATATTGGAAAGTAAATGATTAGAATTATATTCGTTGTTTAGTCCTAAATTGTTAAGTACTTTGAGTCAAAGTTTTTGTTTTAGGACTAAAAATTGTTTAGATTTTATTTTGAGTCAAGGTTTTTTTTTATTTTTTTTTTTTGGCTAAGATTAGAAAGTCGCGTTGAAATTATGTAACAATCTTTCACACTATTACATATTGAAAATAAAATATCAACTAAACTAGTAAGCTTATCGAAAAAAGTAACTAAAAAACGAAAAAAGTAACTATCTAAAATAGCATTTTTAAGATAAACAAGTTTAAAAAACTATGACAGGAAAAAAATTGTTTGCACTTGAATTTGACTTTTTTTCGCAAAATTTGAATAATATATAACTGGTACACTGTTTCGTTCGAACCAACCGTTCCACTGCAACCCTCCTCTACATTATACACTCCGTGTCATTTGGTTAAGGACAGGCAGTTTTATTTATTTATTTAAATCTACGATAGTTGAAATCCACAGATTTTGCTTAGAACTAAGTTAAGGAATACATAAGTATTAAAAAGAATTTTGCAACAAATTTGACAATATAGATTTGAATTGATACCTTGTCATACATAGATCAAGTTCATTGTAATACAAATTAAAATATTTACAACAATTGGAAATTGGCTGAATTTTCTTATTCTCAATGGCCTACTCGGAGCGTAAATGTTTATTAAAGAAAGTAAAGCCCCACAGTTTATGTCATTACAAAGAACATCCCGAATGAATTAAACACTTTACATCCTACGCCTTGATTCAAGAGTCTGTATTCCTAGCATCAAGCACCTACTTTAGTAATTTTGGCTCACGCTGCCCATCATTAGTAGAATGGGATATTTCAAAAATGAATTTTCTTATTCTCAATGGCCTACTCGGAGCGTAAATGTTTATTAAAAAAAGTAAAGCCCCACAGTTTATGTCATTACAAAGAATATCCCGAATGAATAAAACACTTTACATCCTACGCCTTGATTCAAGAGTCTGGCATCACCTACTTTAGTAATTTTGGTCAGTATTACCATAGAAAGAAAACTGTCTTAAAGCGAATCTTAGAAAATTTTTGTGGACTTTTTCAATCCGTTCTTTTAATTTTTTTTGTATCAAGACTCCAAATAACCGAACAATATTCCAGCAATGGTCGAACAATTGAACAAAACACAGACTTAAGAGTGTACGGATCTTTAAAATCTGACGAGTTTCTTTTGAGAAATCCTAACATCGAATTAGCTTTTGAGACTAATTTCTATTTTCATTTTGCAATATTTTTCAAACCCCTCGGTATTTCGGGAAAAACCAAATGCGCTATGAATGAAGGATATATAGGGTTTATATTGTAAAACAAAAATTAGAATTATGTTGATAATTGTAACAATTATGACGTTTTTCCCAAAAAGGTCATAAAATGTACCTGCTTTTTTTGTGGCACTTGATTAAGAACAGCAGATAAAATTACCTGTTTCAAGCTTAAAAAACAATTACACAGTAAAGTGTTTGTTTGTATAAATAAATGTTAGTTTTATTCCAAGAATTGCGACAGTTTTTAGTAATGGGTACTGCCTCCTGACCGCTGAATCACTTCAAGTAGCCTGCTGTGTAGAGATTTATAGAGTTTTGTCAAATAACCAAGCGAAATTTCGGACCAGGCTTTTTTTATGGCTTCAATTATCTCTACCGTTTTATCATACTGCTTTCCTCCTTCTTGACTCTTCTTGAAAGACAACCCCACACGTTTTCCATGATGTTCAGGGCAGGTGAATATGGTGGCCATGAAAGTAGGTTTACATTTTGGTTCTGAATCCAGGCTTTTGTTGTTAGTGCGGTATGTATCGGTGCCTATTTTTTGTTGGAAAGTCCATCGATGTCCACCAAATATTTCAGAAAACTGCGGAAAAGCTTTCTTCAGTAACGATTTGTAAGTGATTGCGGTCATTTTGGAGCTTTGGAAATCCAGCTCCACAGTTCCTTAATAGCTTATTGCTCCCCATACCATTACACCACCTCCTTTGCTGTGCCGCCTTTGGAGACGCATTTTTTCTTTTCTCAAATCATGAAAATAAAAGCTGTATCCATCAGGTCCGTCCAAATTAATTTTTTTTTCATCAGAAAAGACTACGGTATGCCACTTTCGATTCCACCTGATGTGACTTGTTGCAAATTCAAGCCGTTGGCGTTTACGTGCGGCATTCAATGGTGGTTTCTTCTTCATTTTTTGATGGAGAATATGGTCGGCCTTATGTATCGCCCGAAAAACAGTCGATCTACTAGCTTCAACTCCAGTTTCTGCCTTGATTTTACTTACGGAGAGCCTTGAATTTGAAGCTGTTCTCAGTATCGCCCGCCTTTCTCTACATGTTAGTGATTTTTTTTTTTTTTTTACACTATCAGATCTTATTCAAATGGAGCTTAAAGCAAGCATCAGCAGATGAAAGAAGATTTGCCAACACATATAATGTGTCCCACTGGCTCATCACTTAGTGCAGGTGTTACTTTGTTAGTAAGCACAATGCAACAAAAAACAAAAACACATGCACATAAAAACATGAAAACATATTAAGTCAAAATTTAACAAAATGAAACAGAAACATTTAGGATCGTGGAGCACTGGTTCTGAAAATAGTTTTGATCTTCTGATTCTTCCTTCTTTCCATACCTTTCCGGATCCTTAAGATAATTGTTGACAGCACACTTGCCTCTTTCAATCTTCTTGGCTATAAAACGGATGGATTTCCCCCCTTCTTTCCGGTAAGCTCGAATATGAACGATTTACTCCTAGGTTATATCTTTCCATAGTAGTGGATTGTTTGCAGCTCCCTTGTACTTCAAGTACCCTTTTATATGATTAAAATAACGGTAACAGGTAGATTTTGACACTATCCTTAATCAAGTGAAATAAAAAAAAGCAGGTACATTTTATGACCTTTTTGAGAAAAACGTCATAAATGTTGCAATTATCAACATAATCCTAATTTTTTTTTTTACAATTTAAACCTAAAATATCCTTCATTCATTGTGCATTTGGTTTTTCCTTAAATACCAAGGGGTTCGAAAAATATAGCAAAATAAAAATAGATAACTTCTAGCCTATACATTAAAATAGACAGAAAACAAAAATTTAATTAACAATTCTAAGAAATTAAGCCATTCAACAATAGGATTTATTATAAAAGAAATTCTTAAATTATATTTTTTGAATCTAATATATAAAAATGGAGCTTATATTTTGTGCGTTTACTTATAACTCATGTAGTTTTCAACCAATTTTCTTTCTTTTTCTTTTAAACTTTTCAGAAAAAGAATGAAAAGGACATAGCCATGTTAAAAAAAATTACTTTTTCATTCAAAACAATGCAAACAAGTGCATTTTATAAAACTTCATGAAAAAAACATTTGAAATACATGGTACACAAAATCTTTGAGCGAATCTGCGAATGGCAGCCTAGGAAAACATGGAGATTCCGTCAGTTGTATGATTGATTGTACTTTAAAACTTATTTAATTTTTCACTGATAATTTTGATTTTCTTTCAATTCGCAAAAGTCATATTTATTTTCACCGAACAGTTCATAGTTTGAATAAAATAAATAATTCCAAATAATTTAAAAGTTATCAATTGGTAATTAACAATCGTAATAGGAGTGTGAGTGTTAATTTGTATCGATGTAATTCCATGTAAATGTTTATTTTTTAATGTGATATTTTATTATTTTCTTCCGTTAGTTTTTCAATTCCGTTTCCAATCCCTTCCCTTCTTTTCGATGCTGATGCGTCCAGTAAACTTAAGGAAACTTAAAATTGTCAATTTTCGGGGAAAATAGACCATTGTTGAAGGATAATAGCTTGGTCCTTAAATAGTCAAAATAAGTGTGGTTGTGCTTATAGTTGCAGATTTTATTAGCTTTAAAAAAAGTTTGCATTTTGTTTGGCGAGAAAAGTCCCCAAATTTTGAAGTTATTCGCGTGGTGCCCACTTCTTCAAAGTTTTAAATTTGGATTAGTACTTTCATAAATGTTCAATACAACATATTAAAACACAAGACCTATACCAAGCTTTTCGATTATAATGTAGAGTTTTATTGCGCTATGAAAAAATATCTGTGGTTTTTAGTAAAAAGCTGATAACTGCATCAAAAATTTCAATTTGTCATCCACTTAACTCGGAGCTAGAACCCAAACCGGTGAACCGATTTGCTTCAAATTTGGTACACATATGCGTTGATTGTTATCAAATTTCTCTGCGTTATTCAAAATGACTATTTTACAACATTTTATTACAAATTTCTACCAAACACCAAAAATATATTATTTTATCGATTTTGTAGAAAATAAGCTTGGCTTCAATTTTGCAGAAGATTAGTTTTTGATTCGAGTAACGTTTTCCAAGTTATACGTGAAACTCGAAAAAATTACGTGTTTCTCTTAACTGTCGATAGATTTGTTCTATAAACTTTCACACAAAGAAACCAAACAAATACCATTTTTTCAAAGAAATTAATTTTGTACAATATATTTTTGTAATACGACAAACAGTTTCTAAGATTAATTATAAAAACTGCATGTTTATCCTAACTACCGCGGGGGTTATTTCAAAAACTATTGCATTTATCTACGGAAAAAATACACATACACAGGGTGATTGGTATAAGGTGCACAAAAAAGCTTGAGCGTGTAGGTGGAGTTAAGCCAAGAAAAAAATCGTATGGGAGGGGGGGTCTATTTCCTTCCGTTTAGGCGGGAGGGGAAATTTTCTAAAACATTGACTTAAATCAGAAAAAAAATTATTTAAAAACAACGGTGAATGATACAAAGCCTTGTTATATTTTTTTGCAAAGCAAGAAAACTACTCTTTTATTTAATTTTTAAATTAAGTTGTTTAAGTGAACAGTTTTAAAAAAATTAATTTTCAAACTCAAAGTTTTGGAAAAAAAAACTAAAAAAAAATGTTTTAACTAATTTTTTTCAAAATTTTATGTAATTAACTATTACTTTTATTTTCAAAATTCAATGCACTTATTATTTTTTAGTCAAAAACAGAAAACCGGATGCCAAAATGTAACTTAGTTTTTGAGAAATTAAGTAACTATCTAAAATAGCATTTTTAAGATAAACAAGTTTAAAAAACTATGACAGGAAAAAAATTGTTTGCACTTGAATTTGACTTTTTTTCGCAAAATTTGAATAATATATAACTGGTACACTGTTTCGTTCGAACCAACCGTTCCACTGCAACCCTCCTCTACATTATACACTCCGTGTCATTTGGTTAAGGACAGGCAGTTTTATTTATTTATTTAAATCTACGATAGTTGAAATCCACAGATTTTGCTTAGAACTAAGTTAAGGAATACATAAGTATTAAAAAGAATTTTGCAACAAATTTGACAATATAGATTTGAATTGATACCTTGTCATACATAGATCAAGTTCATTGTAATACAAATTAAAATATTTACAACAATTGGAAATTGGCTGAATTTTCTTATTCTCAATGGCCTACTCGGAGCGTAAATGTTTATTAAAGAAAGTAAAGCCCCACAGTTTATGTCATTACAAAGAACATCCCGAATGAATTAAACACTTTACATCCTACGCCTTGATTCAAGAGTCTGTATTCCTAGCATCAAGCACCTACTTTAGTAATTTTGGCTCACGCTGCCCATCATTAGTAGAATGGGATATTTCAAAAATGAATTTTCTTATTCTCAATGGCCTACTCGGAGCGTAAATGTTTATTAAAAAAAGTAAAGCCCCACAGTTTATGTCATTACAAAGAATATCCCGAATGAATAAAACACTTTACATCCTACGCCTTGATTCAAGAGTCTGGCATCACCTACTTTAGTAATTTTGGTCAGTATTACCATAGAAAGAAAACTGTCTTAAAGCGAATCTTAGAAAATTTTTGTGGACTTTTTCAATCCGTTCTTTTAATTTTTTTTGTATCAAGACTCCAAATAACCGAACAATATTCCAGCAATGGTCGAACAATTGAACAAAACACAGACTTAAGAGTGTACGGATCTTTAAAATCTGACGAGTTTCTTTTGAGAAATCCTAACATCGAATTAGCTTTTGAGACTAATTTCTATTTTCATTTTGCAATATTTTTCAAACCCCTCGGTATTTCGGGAAAAACCAAATGCGCTATGAATGAAGGATATATAGGGTTTATATTGTAAAACAAAAATTAGAATTATGTTGATAATTGTAACAATTATGACGTTTTTCCCAAAAAGGTCATAAAATGTACCTGCTTTTTTTGTGGCACTTGATTAAGAACAGCAGATAAAATTACCTGTTTCAAGCTTAAAAAACAATTACACAGTAAAGTGTTTGTTTGTATAAATAAATGTTAGTTTTATTCCAAGAATTGCGACAGTTTTTAGTAATGGGTACTGCCTCCTGACCGCTGAATCACTTCAAGTAGCCTGCTGTGTAGAGATTTATAGAGTTTTGTCAAATAACCAAGCGAAATTTCGGACCAGGCTTTTTTTATGGCTTCAATTATCTCTACCGTTTTATCATACTGCTTTCCTCCTTCTTGACTCTTCTTGAAAGACAACCCCACACGTTTTCCATGATGTTCAGGGCAGGTGAATATGGTGGCCATGAAAGTAGGTTTACATTTTGGTTCTGAATCCAGGCTTTTGTTGTTAGTGCGGTATGTATCGGTGCCTATTTTTTGTTGGAAAGTCCATCGATGTCCACCAAATATTTCAGAAAACTGCGGAAAAGCTTTCTTCAGTAACGATTTGTAAGTGATTGCGGTCATTTTGGAGCTTTGGAAATCCAGCTCCACAGTTCCTTAATAGCTTATTGCTCCCCATACCATTACACCACCTCCTTTGCTGTGCCGCCTTTGGAGACGCATTTTTTCTTTTCTCAAATCATGAAAATAAAAGCTGTATCCATCAGGTCCGTCCAAATTAATTTTTTTTTCATCAGAAAAGACTACGGTATGCCACTTTCGATTCCACCTGATGTGACTTGTTGCAATTTCAAGCCGTTGGCGTTTACGTGCGGCATTCAATGGTGGTTTCTTCTTCATTTTTTGATGGAGAATATGGTCGGCCTTATGTATCGCCCGAAAAACAGTCGATCTACTAGCTTCAACTCCAGTTTCTGCCTTGATTTTACTTACGGAGAGCCTTGAATTTGAAGCTGTTCTCAGTATCGCCCGCCTTTCTTTACATGTTAGTGATTTTTTTTTTTTTTTTTACACTATCAGATCTTATTCAAATGGAGCTTAAAGCAAGCATCAGCAGATGAAAGAAGATTTGCCAACACATATAATGTGTCCCACTGGCTCATCACTTAGTGCAGGTGTTACTTTGTTAGTAAGCACAATGCAACAAAAAACAAAAACACATGCACATAAAAACATGAAAACATATTAAGTCAAAATTTAACAAAATGAAACAGAAACATTTAGGATCGTGGAGCACTGGTTCTGAAAATAGTTTTGATCTTCTGATTCTTCCTTCTTTCCATACCTTTCCGGATCCTTAAGATAATTGTTGACAGCACACTTCCCTCTTTCAATCTTCTTGGCTATAAAACGGATGGATTTCCCCCCTTCTTTCCGGTAAGCTCGAATATGAACGATTTACTCCTAGGTTATATCTTTCCATAGTAGTGGATTGTTTGCAGCTCCCTTGTACTTCAAGTACCCTTTTATATGATTAAAATAACGGTAACAGGTAGATTTTGACACTATCCTTAATCAAGTGAAATAAAAAAAAGCAGGTACATTTTATGACCTTTTTGAGAAAAACGTCATAAATGTTGCAATTATCAACATAATCCTAATTTTTTTTTTTACAATTTAAACCTAAAATATCCTTCATTCATTGTGCATTTGGTTTTTCCTTAAATACCAAGGGGTTCGAAAAATATAGCAAAATAAAAATAGATAACTTCTAGCCTATACATTAAAATAGACAGAAAACAAAAATTTAATTAACAATTCTAAGAAATTAAGCCATTCAACAATAGGATTTATTATAAAAGAAATTCTTAAATTATATTTTTTGAATCTAATATATAAAAATGGAGCTTATATTTTGTGCGTTTACTTATAACTCATGTAGTTTTCAACCAATTTTCTTTCTTTTTCTTTTAAACTTTTCAGAAAAAGAATGAAAAGGACATAGCCATGTTAAAAAAAATTACTTTTTCATTCAAAACAATGCAAACAAGTGCATTTTATAAAACTTCATGAAAAAAACATTTGAAATACATGGTACACAAAATCTTTGAGCGAATCTGCGAATGGCAGCCTAGGAAAACATGGAGATTCCGTCAGTTGTATGATTGATTGTACTTTAAAACTTATTTAATTTTTCACTGATAATTTTGATTTTCTTTCAATTCACAAAAGTCATATTTATTTTCACCGAACAGTTCATAGTTTGAATAAAATAAATAATTCCAAATAATTTAAAAGTTATCAATTGGTAATTAACAATCGTAATAGGAGTGTGAGTGTTAATTTGTATCGATGTAATTCCATGTAAATGTTTATTTTTTAATGTGATATTTTATTATTTTCTTCCGTTAGTTTTTCAATTCCGTTTCCAATCCCTTCCCTACTTTTCGATGCTGATGCGTCCAGTAAACTTAAGGAAACTTAAAATTGTCAATTTTCGGGGAAAATAGACCATTGTTGAAGGATAATAGCTTGGTCCTTAAATAGTCAAAATAAGTGTGGTTGTGCTTATAGTTGCAGATTTTATTAGCTTTAAAAAAAGTTTGCATTTTGTTTGGCGAGAAAAGTCCCCAAATTTTGAAGTTATTCGCGTGGTGCCCACTTCTTCAAAGTTTTAAATTTGGATTAGTACTTTCATAAATGTTCAATACAACATATTAAAACACAAGACCTATACCAAGCTTTTCGATTATAATGTAGAGTTTTATTGCGCTATGAAAAAATATCTGTGGTTTTTAGTAAAAAGCTGATAACTGCATCAAAAATTTCAATTTGTCATCCACTTAACTCGGAGCTAGAACCCAAACCGGTGAACCGATTTGCTTCAAATTTGGTACACATATGCGTTGATTGTTATCAAATTTCTCTGCGTTATTCAAAATGACTATTTTACAACATTTTATTACAAATTTCTACCAAACACCAAAAATATATTATTTTATCGATTTTGTAGAAAATGAGCTTGGCTTCAATTTTGCAGAAGATTAGTTTTTGATTCGAGTAACGTTTTCCAAGTTATACGTGAAACTCGAAAAAATTACGTGTTTCTCTTAACTGTCGATAGATTTGTTCTATAAACTTTCACACAAAGAAACCAAACAAATACCATTTTTTCAAAGAAATTAATTTTGTACAATATATTTTTTTAATACGACAAACAGTTTCTAAGATTAATTATAAAAACTGCATGTTTATCCTAACTACCGCGGGGGTTATTTCAAAAACTATTGCATTTATCTACGGAAAAAATACACATACACAGGGTGATTGGTATAAGGTGCACAAAAAAGCTTGAGCGTGTAGGTGGAGTTAAGCCAAGAAAAAAATCGTATGGGAGGGGGGGTCTATTTCCTTCCGTTTAGGCGGGAGGGGAAATTTTCTAAAACATTGACTTAAATCAGAAAAAAAATTATTTAAAAACAACGGTGAATGATACAAAGCCTTGTTATATTTTTTTGCAAAGCAAGAAAACTACTCTTTTATTTAATTTTTAAATTAAGTTGTTTAAGTGAACAGTTTTAAAAAAATTAATTTTCAAACTCAAAGTTTTGGAAAAAAAAACTAAAAAAAAATGTTTTAACTATTTTTTTTCAAAATTTTATGTAATTAACTATTACTTTTATTTTCAAAATTCAATGCACTTATTATTTTTTAGTCAAAAACAGAAAACCGGATGCCAAAATGTAACTTAGTTTTTGAGAAATTAAAAAATGTTTAAAAGTAAAATAAGTAAAAAGTTAATTCTTTTTTTTTATTATTTGATTAAAATCGGATGGTTTGTAATAAAAAATAAAAAAGGGATAATTTCCTAATTGATAATTGACCTGGGCAAGGCAAATGTGGGAAAACCAAAAAAAAAGTGTTTTTCTTGGAAAAAAATACTTCTAGTTTTTCTTACTTTCTCAAAAACTAAGATACATTTGGGCATCCGGTTTTCTGTTTTTGACTAAAAATTAATAAGAGCATCGAATTTTGAAAATAAAAATAATAGTTAATTGCATAAAATTTTGAAAAAAATTAGTTTAAAATTTTTTTTTTAGTTTTTTTTTCAAAATTTTGAGTTTGAAAATTAATTTTTTAAAAATTGTTTACTTAAACAACTTAATTTAAAGATTAAATAAAAGAGTAGTTTTCTGGCTTTCCAAAAAAATATAACCAGGCTTTGTATTATTCACCGTTGTTTTTAAATAATTTTTTTTCTGATTTAAGTCAATGTTTTAGAAAATTGCCCCTCCCGCCTAAACGGGAGGAAAAAGACCCCCCTCCCATACGATTTTTTTCTTGTCTTAACTCCACCTACACGCTCAAGCTTTTTGGTGCACCTGATACCAATCACCCTGTATTTTATTTGGAAAATTAATTAAGTTTTATTTTTGTTGAACATAATTTTTTTGATTTGAGGAACAGTTTCCAAGATTAAACTGAAAAAGCGAAAAAAACAACATGTTTCTCCTCACTGCGGCCTGCCCAGTCGGATTCTAGAGCACTTTTTTTAGGTTATCACCAGATTGGATTTATTTCAATTTGAAAACCTTTATTGACTGGACAACTCTATTCCATTTTATAATTGGATATGGTTTCATAGTTTTTCAGGGCCGTATTACGTATTACGATAATCGTTGAAAAACCCTCGTTTTCGTTCAAATGCGACTACGTAAAACGATTATAGTTTAAGTTTCAACGATACTCGTTTCTTCTTAAGAGTGCTATTTGGCTGTCGTCTATCCTTCGTTATCGTTGTTGTCAAAGATTTTTTTGTGTTGTGTTTATGTCTGCTGGTTATGTACCATTTGGAAACAAAACGTGAATCCGAACAAACAAAAATAATAAAAGAACATTTTATTAACAATATTAAAAACACAACCATAATAAACGCACTTGCACTTATAAATAAACAAATTCCGGAATTGCAAAAAAAAACTATTTGGTTTTTACATTCACATTCTCCCTTGGAACAATGTTCACTTTCCGAAAAGGCGAAAAGAGAAATTAATAAACATTTTCATATTTTTTAAGATAATAACCGCACTTCTTTTATTTCATACTCAAGTCTTTATTTATTTCGATCATTTTTTGACATCTATTAACCGACGTGAAGTTAGATGAACTTTAAAAAAATAGTATTTCTCCTTTTTATCTGGAAACATTTTCGTGGATCCATTTTCGTTTTATGCTAACGCTTTTGTTGCAACTATCGTATCCTTGACTATCGTTAGTTTTGCCCTTCGTTTCGTAATACGTTATACGGGCCCCGGAGTATTGAAAAAATAATGGTGGGATGGTGGCCGTAGGGGGTTTGCGTTAGCAACCATATTGAATAATGTGTTGTCTAAAATAATTAAAGAATGGTTTATCGTTCAAACAAAATATTCAGATCGTTTCAATAGAAAATGTGATGTTCTTTCATTTTTGCATTTAATTTTGTTTAGTAAGTATTAGATACACCTTATTAGTTATGACGTGTAAGATTAATTTTTTTTTTTTCAAAATTTGGACGTATTTTTTTTTTAATATCAAAAATTTGAATAAATACTTAGTGTCATGAATCAATAAGAATTTACAACGATTTGAATGTGGGATTGTTGCTGTTGTTAGTTATAGTAAATTTCGTCGAGATCGAAAATGTATTTTACTGTATTACTGTATCACTACGTTTTAAACAATAACCATTTCAAACCACTTATCTTTATAGAAAAATAAAACTTCCCTTGAATATATGACGATGAAATATTTGTATTATATAACTCGATTCACTTATATGACACAGGAAGGTATCGTTAATATAGGATACTGCCTTGAAAAGTCATCGGTCTATGATTTTAAGCGCATGCATTAAGTTCATCTACTTAATGTTATAAACTTCGCTGTTAGAAAGGTATTGCTTTTTTTACATGCAAACCTATACCTGCTACAAAAGAATACAGCAAACAAATTATCATAACCAAATTATCATTTGGTGTTACCAAACTGTCATTTTTACATAATTTATGTAAATTTAATTTTTTATATATATTCAACTTTGAGCTTAAATTTGGGCCTGTTATTTTATTATTCTTTTTTCGCTTAGTTATTAACTAAGAACTTAATTTATTTTGTTTAAAAAATAATTGTTTGCATTGATTGAACATCACTATATCTACTTCAGAGTAGGTGACTCTTACAGCGCTATTTTTATGCACAACATTTGGAAACACAAACAAGTTGTATAAAATAGAGCGTATGATAAATAAATAAAATTTTAAAGAGCATTTTGAAGAAAATTTCTATGTTTTTATTCAGCGACCAGCGAAGCGGGCGAGGGTACGCTAGTTTTTCTATAAAATTGTATTGAATGAAAAAAGTTTGTTATGCTTATATATCCTTCAGCACTCAATGATTCGTCTAAATTATTTACTGTGAGGAAAATCAATAAACTTATGATATAGAATTGCTGCTTTCTTTATAACTCTTCTCTTCTGCTGCGAACGAATTTTCTTCTTCTTTACTTCCATTTTTACCCTACACTCCTTGACAGTATCTACAAACAAAAATAATCAAATGAAAATTATATAACTTTTTTTATTTCAACAATCATTAAAATTAAAGATAGAAACAAAAAGCATAAGGTTGTAAAAGAATGTATAATCTTTTGTGAATGCAATCTTTAATGATTTCAATAATAAAAAGATTGCATTCATTGACCTCACTTTGAGACATTAGCTATACAAATATCGCAATAACCATTCATTTGACACCAACAAGATTGCTATAATTTTTCCCCCATTCATTTTACTGCAATCAATTGAATGCAACCCTTTGAGAATTCATGCATTTTTTCATTTTTTTGTATTTTCCTTGCAATCTATTGCATTCTGTGAATTCGTTAGCATTCTCTGCATTCTTTTGCATTCTTTGGTATTTTGATATTTTGTTTGCTGCATGCAACTTAGCCATACATTTTTATAAAATAAGAAAATGTACTCAAAGTTGTTAAGAAAAATAAAAATGTATTCACATTTACCAAAATTAAATAAGAATTATTATCAAAAAAACAAAAATTAAAAAGAAAAGGGGAGGAAATTTCCATAAAAAACACCTAAAAAATAGCTGTGAATTAGTGATTAGAAATTTGTAATTAATTAAATCAATATTTTGTAGAGCCACCACTTGCTCTTACGACCGATATCATTCGCCATAATTCGGCATTGATTCCACAAGCTTTTCCAGTTCCGCGTTTGTAATCGCGCCCCATTATTCAATTATTGCATCTCGAAGCTCTTGAACGTTGTTAAATTGGCCCCGTTGGCATAGACACGCCTGGCTAGTATTCCCCAGAGATTTTCTATAGGATTTAAATCGGGACTTCGAGCCGCCCAATCGAGCAATGTTATTTGTTTCTCCTCAAACCAGTCTCTCATCCTTCGAGAGACGTGGATAGGAGCGTTATCCTGAGGGAATACGAATTCAGTTCCGCATAACTCTTCAGCTCTCTCAACCATAACATCTGCTAACAACTCAGCATAATTTTCTGAGTTCATCCTTCTAGGCACAAATGCGATTTCCGTCTTTCCATTTGCAGAAAAAGCTGCCCAAACCATTACGCTGCCGCCACCGAAGTTTCGACTCATTCTCACTTCTGATTGCAGACGTTTGTCATGCCAAACTTACTGAAATCCATCTGGACCATCCAAATTGAATTTTTTTTCATCAATAAACACAACTTTTCTCCACTCTTCGGTCCATTTTATGTGACTTTCAGCAAAATGCAGCCTTGCTGACTTATGGGCTGCATCTAAAGGTGGCTTCTTGGATTTTTTTTGTAAACAAGGTTAGAGTTGGCTTTTAAAATTTGTCTAACGCGTCGGGTTGAAACAGGCAAGTCAAGTTTGGTCTTAATTTGTGAAGCAAACAGCTTGGGTCTAATGGCTTCACGCGATATCATTCGAACTTGACGTGTTGTAAGCTTTTTATTTTGCGCGTGGTTGGCAATTTTTCCATAACTTTCACCTAATCTTAAAAAGTTATGAATAACTGTATTGGATCTCCCTATTTTTCTAGCAATTTTACGATCAGAAAGACCACAATCTTTGTATGCAGTGATTTTTGACCTCTCTTCCGCACTTAAAATTCTTCCACGCGGCATGATGAGATTGTTTAAAAAACAATTCTGCTTAAACAATTTTAAAGGCACACAAAATGATTTCCTACCACTTTCAATCAAAAATTCAAACAACTTTATGAAATAACCACTTTTAATTAGACTGTTTTTATACGAATTTCCGCCTTTAAATTTCACTTTTTAGATTTTATTTCACAAACAAAGACGAATAATGTTCCAAGGTGATTAAAAAGGTTAAAAAAAAATAACGGTTGCCTTCATATTGGTTTGACAGATCATTTTGGATCCAAAAATAAAAAGTGCTGCCAAGTTTACAGTCGGTGCAATGAGTTAGGTATGGAAAGTTACAGTGTTTGTATATTTGGGCATATCCATAGTTGTGTTTAAACTATGGTTTTCCTAAGACTTAGGTTAAGCAATTTTATTTAAATAGGAAAAACTCAAGTGTATCAATGTGTGAATATCCCCCATTATCTTCTATTTTTATTGGTAAAATTGGAACGTTTGCAAAGTAGTAGTAGATTGGCCATTTAACCCCAAACATAAAGACTCATCATACAAAATTTGCAGACTGGCCCTTTTGATTTGCATTTGGACTCATCATACAAAATTTGCAGATTGGCCCTTGAAGAATGGCCCTTTTGATTTGTTATTAGATGGTAAGCCACACTATCTTTATTATAGAAACTTGCTAAGTTAAAAAAATAAAAAAATATGAACTTACTTGATGTGAATGTATAATCCCACCAGTCTGATTTGCAGAGAAATGCTTTTAAGTCATCAGCGGTTCTTTTGACAACAACGACTGGTGGTGAAACTAAGGTTCTCACTAGCAGAAAAATTCCAATGACTCCACAAATTACTCCCAGTCGCCTTAAAAGCGCGGCATCTGTTATTTTGACAGCTTTCGCCGACCGGACCCGAAAGATCACCGATATTCTATAAACAAAGAAAACTTTATTGCATATTTTGTTTTATTCATAGGTAATGCTTTATTAAAATTAGAATTTCACCAAGATTATTCATTGAATTCGGTATTTTTTGTTATCATACCTACTATCTTTTTTTCGTATATTGTTTAAGTTTATAGCATCTGATAAAATCTGTTAGAGAGAATGAGCATTCTTTCCCACAAAACCAGTTTTGTGATACAAACAAAGATTGCATTAATCCAATACACGCTTGATGAACAAATATCAGCGGAATGATAAACACAATTAAATTGAACTTATGTAAAAGTCGACCAAACAGCAAAATCATGGACTTTACTTTGTCGAAAAAATACTATAACTTGATAAACATGATACAATCGTTAAGAATGAAGGAAGCAGCAGTTATGGCTTCAGAATTGGAACAATCCTGAGATTGTGGTTAACCTAGCGGTGGTGGATACCGATACATGTTGTGATCCCATTTAAGATCTTAAACATCGACGGAAGTAATTTGAAACATTGGGCCTTACCAATAATCAAATTTAGACGTGACTAAAATATTTAAGTGGACTGTAAATAATAACGCATACCAATAATCAATTTAATAGTCAGCTAAACGCTATCGTCGCCTTAAATTTTATAGTTAAGGAACTCATGCTTAACTTCAAGGTTAAGAGTATCCCCGCGTTTGTAATGTCAATTGTGACAACTCAAAGCAAAAGAGAGAAAAAAAAAAGAATTTTTCATTTCTATCTGTGTGTTGATTAATTGTATTTATTTTTTTGGGCAGTAAAAATAAGTACCTTAAATTAAATAATAGGTAATAAATAATAATATTATTTTCTAAAATTAATTTATTTGTGTTTGATGTCATGGCCCTTCTTACGAATCTGTCAAAACAAATAAATATAATTGAAAGCTCCTATAAAGTCTTGAAATTTGACAGCTTTCGCCGACCGGACCCGACAGATCACCGATATTCTATAAACAAAGAAAACTTTATTGCATATTTTGTTTTATTCATAGGTAATGCTTTATTAAAATAAGAATTTCACCAAGATTTTCGTATATTGTTTAAGTTTATAGCATCTGATAAAATCTGTTAGAGAGAATAAGCATTCTTTCCCACAAAACCAGTTTTGTGATACAAACAAAGATTGCATTAATCCAATACTTGATGAACAAATATCAGCGGAATGATAAACACAATTAAATTAAACTTATGTAAAATTCGACCAAACAGCAAAATCATGAACTTTACTTTGTCGAAAAAATACTATAACTTGATAAACATGATACAATCGTTAAGAATGAAGGAAGCAGCAGTTATGGCTTCAGAATTGGAACAATCCATGAGATTGTGGTTAACCTAGCGGTGGTGGATACCGATACATGTTGTGGTCCCATTTAAGATCTTAAACATCGACGGAAGTAATTTGAAACATTGGGCCTTACCAATAATCAAATTTAGACGTGACTAAAATATTTAAGTGGACTGTAAATAATAACGCATACCCATAATCAATTTAATAGTCAGCTTAACGCTATCGTCGCATTAAATTTTATAGTTGAGGAACTGATGTTTAACTTCACGGTTAAGAGTATCCCCGCGTTTGTAATGTCAATTGTGACAACTCAAAGCAAAAGAGAGAAAAGAAAAGAATTTTTCATTTCTATCTGTGTGTTGATTAATTGTTTTTATTTTTTTGGGCAGTAAAAATAAGTACCTTAAATTAAATAATAGGTAATAAATAATAATATTATTTTCTAAAATTAATTTATTTGTGTTTGATGTCATGGCCCTTCTTACGAATCTGCCAAAACAAATAAATATAATTGAAGGCTCTTATAAAGTCTTGAAATTTGAAAGAGGTGACTATACGAAATTATGAGAACGTAGCCACCTATTTCGACAGGGAATGTAATAGAGTTAGTAATAGAGCGGCGTTTAGTAAAAGACGTGTTTATCTTGGTTAGCAAATAAAATAACTGGCCTTTAAACAGCGTGTTTATCTAAACGCGTGGTTAGCGATTTGTTATTGGTAAGGGCCATTAGGGATAGAGACAAAATCCCGACTGCCAAAATCCCGACTTACAAAATCCGAATGGTACGAATAAAAAATCCCGATTTTCAGCACTTTTAGAACGTTTTTGTACCTTTGCTTCTACACTAATTATTTTAAATAGGAATTGAAAAGGAAGAAAATAGGAAGCGAAACAAGCCACCCAGGTACTGTTGAATTTGGAAACTTTGGACTCAGGCGCCTGCCAGACGGCTGGACATACCCTAAGCGGAGCAACGAAGTTGAGTTAGCGGGACTAACTTCAGAAAGGGAGTTAAAATCCATTGAACACTCAAGACGGGCCACCCAGGTGCTGTGGAATATGGAAACATTTGATTCAGGCGCCTGCCAGACGACTGGACATACCCTAAGCGGAGCAACGAAGTTGCTTGAGCGGGACTGACTACAGGATTTTGACGAAAAAATATTGAATACCATAAATGCTGCCCCAGATAACAAGTTAAACACATGAAAAATAACCGATGAAAACGATACCTACATAAAATTATGAAACATTTTTGCAATTAATTTATATTGAAAAATTCAGTTTTAAATTGCCATACCAAAAATAAGTAGTTAGTCAGTCGGGATTTTGGCAGTCGGGATTTTGGCAGTTAGGATTCTCAGTCGGGATTTCGTACCCAACCCGGGCCATTAATAAAATACTTACCTCCATGTCTTAAGCAACGAAGTTGCTTGAGCGGGGCTGACTACAGGATTTTGACGAAAAAATATTGAATACCATAAATGCTACCCCAGATAACAAGTTAAACACATGAAAAATAACCGATGAAAACGATACCTACATAAAATTATGAAACATTTTTGCAATTAATTTATATTGAAAAATTCAGTTTTAAATTGCCATACCAAAAAAAAAGTATAGTTAGTCAGTCGGGATTTTGGCAGTCGGGATTTCGTACCCAACCCGGGCCATTAATAAAATACTTACCTCCATGTCTTAAGCATTAAGGCTCCGTAAGTTAGAGAGAATCCGATTTCACGTAACCATATCCTTGCGGTGCAAGTATACAAAGACGGATTCGGATACATAACAATTGTCTGTAAAGAGAGAAATTTTGGAATTTTTTTATTTCCTATAGCTAATATTCATTAATGTATTTTGTTTTAACTACAATCAACATAATATTACTTCTATAATCAAAATTTAAATTTGTTAAAAGTTTAAAATTATTAAATTCATCTACCTAACGAATGTTTTATTATAACCCTATATAGACAGAGTATAATTGACTATACATACATAATATTAATATCTTTCCAAGTGTATATGCGTTATAGTCAAGTCAGAAGAGAGTTGACCAAAGAATTTTGAGCCCAATTTCTCAATTCTATTGCTTAGAGGACCATAAGGAAAGCTTAAAATTAAAAATCCGTATCCCCACCACCCTGCGTTCGGCCACCATCTTGGAAAATATGGTAGTTTTTTATTTCTGGTTTATCTCCTAACTAAACGGTTAACATTTAGATAAAAACACTTAAAAGTTTTTTTGTAGAAAAAATACGTATTACATTTTTTTTCTTAATCTTTTTCTAAAGTAAATATGTTCGGTGTAGTTAACGAGGATAGCCAAAATTTTAGCAAACATTTTGCTTCAAAGGAGAACAGCCGAGACTCAGACTCAGCTTATTCAAACTTCCAGGGAGTGAGTGAGATCACTGAGATGTAAATGAATCGCATTTCATTGAAAAGCGATTCAGCTAGCTAACAAATACGAGTGTTCCAGTGAGTGAAATGGAACGTCAGATTACTCGCCTAACATTTCGGCCGTGAGTTGGTGTACAAGTAGGTAAATTTAACAGTTTGGATAGGTATGTGTAATTTTCTCAACAAATAGTTTCACATATGTATTCATTAATTAGTAATAAAAATACAAAAACAAGAATTGACTCTCTTTACTGATACTATAAGGAAACGTGCCGTTCCGCAAAATGGTAGAAAATTGTTGTAAACATTTTAATTAATTTATTAAATTTTAACTAGTGCATATTAATATACATAATTTAGTATGTATGCATAATAATCAAAGTTATTTAAAATCAAATATTTTGTCTAATAAAAAGAGAGGTTATGAATATTCTTGATATTCTTTATTTGGTGGCGTGTTTGGTGTTCGAAACTACATTCGAAGTTTCTCATCTCGCCAAAATAGTTGAATCGTTTTAGGCAATGAAGTGAGATAAGAAAGTCATCTCTTTTACAATATTTTTAAATAAAATTATTTAAGTGAAAAGTTTTTGTAAAACTAATTTTCTCAAAATTACTCAAAATTAAAAAAAAAATATTTCAAAAAACTAATTTTTTTCTTAGTCCAGTCAATAAAGGAGGTGTATAGAGTGCGTGAGCAGGACCTAAGCCATTCCTTCGGAAGAGGGGGAGGGGTATAAAGATCCCCTTTTATGGACTTACGCTTATACCTCGGAAATGGTACGTTAGTTATTCCTGTTAAGAGAGGAATCGTGACCAGATGTGTTTTAAATGAACGTGAAAATCTCAAAAGACACTTTGCAGCTTTTAGCTACTACAGTTTACTTTAAAATAAAATACGCTTTTCGAAAAGGCCAAATAAATGGTTTTCTAATCTGAGTTCATACAATTCGAACAAAGAATTATTTTGACGCAGCCACAATTCCTTTTTTAACACGTTTTTTTCTTATTAACAAACACTTTCTTCACTGAAATAAAAACTTGTCCACTTTATTTTCACCAAAACATCGATTTCCACTTTAGTTTTTACCAATAATTCGATAAATATTTTTCTGCATACTGTTCTGTACATATTCCCCCCTATATTAGTAAACACCATATAATTCGTAATTTCAATTTCACCGAAACCGAATACGGCAGGATAAGAAAAGGATAACTTAATAACATGAATTTCAGTAAAGTTACAATTACAATACGCTCTATTTTCTCATAATTTTAGTACGATTTGATAAATAAAGAGAGAGAAAATAAAAATAAAAACGGGAACGGAACGGGAAATTATTATTTTTTTTTACTAATAAGAAAAGTTATTAAACGGATAAGTTCTTAATCTGTGTAATATGTGGTTTTTCATTGGGTGCAAAAAGTGCTTTTTTATTGATCTAGATATATTTTTCTCACATCTTTTTTAGATTTTGCGTGTCATTGGTCAAAAAAATCAAATCCAGATTACGTCTAGATCAAAATCTCGAAATCTCGATGTAAAGTGAGATTTTTTCATTTGCTTTCACATACACAAAAATGTGTGACCCTGTCAACTTTTCTTGTTAGTGCGAACTCAGTTTTTCTCCTTCTCGCCAATAAATAAATGAACAAACATAAAATGATACACACAAAAAAATCTTTTCAAATAAACACATTCCGAAAAATGCTTAAATTTTAAATTAAAATTATATGTTTTCGGTTTGGATTTCATATAAGCTTAATTTGAGTTTATTGTGATGGTTATCTAAGCTCAGCATCCTCTCTATAATAATAAATCATATTTGAAGGACAAAAATATATATGAGAAACATAGCCCCAATTGGCTTTTATTATATAAAGGACAATAAAAGAAAATTTATGATAAAAAGAAGGTTGATTTTTTAATTTTCTTGAACTTATTAGCATACAATAAAGTAAACAAAAACACATTAGATTAAAAAGTTAATGTTTATAGACTATGAAAACGTTCATTTAAAGGTACTACAGTGGTCCGTATGCCTAAAAACGAAGTACCAACTTACTTCATGTAAAAAATTTAGGTAAATACTAAAAACCTCCGTCCATTAAGATTTTTTCCAGCTTAACCCAACCTACTAGCTTTACTATGTTTTTTACAAATTATGTTAATAACCTTGAATTACCTAGAATAACTGTACAGTAAAGACCCACTTTTATTGTAGGGGTCAAAATACCCCAAAAAACAATCAGCTGTATCTCCGTTAATATTGGGCCTACAGATCTGGTTCACCAAGCAATTTTTAGTAAATTTAATGGTCTTTAACTTTGTGCTTATTTTAGGAAATATAAGTCCTGTATTCATTTTGCAACTTTTTTTTAAATTCAAGTTAATTATTTTGTGTGTTGATGGCCAAATTTTTGGATGTGTTTTGCAGTTTCAATGCCATTTCCCAAGGTTTTCTACTTTTCGAATTTATATTTATTTAACAAATTTATTGTTTTATATGTATGTGTTTTTATTTTGTGTAATGTGTAAAATAGTTATTTTCCTGTTACTGATGAATGATGAACAGATTATCTAAACTTGAACAATTCATAATAAAACTTCGCATAAGTAAACAAATATAGCTTCTCTTTTTTTTCTTCGGAATAATTTGGAGGGTCAACAAAACAACAATAAAATAAAAATATAGCGTTAGGTAAGTTAAAAAAAAATGTGGCGTATCTTAGCGCCAAATGCAAAATATGATATAAAAATTAAACGTTAAAAATTTTTCTTTGATTACCCATATAATGATGAATTGTAAACGTTATTCTTATTATAAAAAGATTTTTCTTAAAGCATTTCAATTTAAGTTCATTACAATAAATGTTTCTCAATTTAAATATAAAAAAATATATACTGATTTTTTTCTAAATTTTATACTGTATGTGCAAGTGACCAGAGTAGTTTTTTTTCTAATTTTCAATGCTTTTTATTATTATTAGTTTTTAGTCACACTTAAAACTATGGGTTTAAAACTACATTGGGAAGTTGAAATAGCTATCCATTAGTGAAAGTTCTGTCAAAATCGGTTCATTCCTCTCCTGTCGTCGCGTCTTCCGTAAATAAGAATTTTCCCAGCGCCCCTAGGGTATGTAGTTAAAATAATCTAAGTTACGGGCTATAACATTAGCTTTCGGCCACTAAGAGTTTATCTTGGTAAGAGAGGCATGTTGACCCCCTGCAACCACCCTGCCTGGCCTACTATAGGATTTGGGGTGGGTGCGAGTTTGGGTGGGTCGTGGGTTAAAGTTATTTTATTTCTCTGCACCAATGATTTTAATATAATATTTTGTTTTTGTTTAATAAAATTATTTTAAAACAAAACATCGAGATTTCGGGATTTTGGGGACATTGAGTTTTCGGGATTTTAGGTTTTCGGGATTTCGGATTTGTACTATGAAATATTCCACATATTGACCTAGACCCAGATGGCGGTTCTTAAAATAAGAACCATCGGAAACCATAAAAACAAATAAAGTTAGGATATTAATAAACTTGAAACTTACCGTACAGTAAATACAGAATGCACCCATTGCGATCACTCTTAATAGTGCAGGACTTGCAGCTCGGACAACCTGAAAATAAATATATTTTTACTCTGATAACAATTTAAGTTATTTTATTTTATTATAGTTATTTTATTATAATGATAACAATTTAAGTTATTTTAAATTCTTTGCTTGTAAGTAATAATTTGGTGTTGTTTTATAATTGGAAGTGTTAATTAATCAGTAAATTATAATTTTTTGAGGGATACTTTGAAGTAAAACTTTTGTTTATGATTGATTTCAATAAAAGTTATACTAACACTGCACGTTTGCGAACGTACTTAAACCTTTCTCGCAACCAATTTTATTCAAAGAAAACGCTGTTCTAGAAGTAATATAATGATTGTATTCAGATTATAATACTTTTTTATATATCAATTTTGTATACCAACTTCTGTGTAGAAGACAATTTTCTTCGGCAGATAGGTATATAGGAAAGTGAATAATATGCCTGCGTTCCAAACGATCATCATACAATCATTAGAATAGCTTTGTGTTTTGTATGACATTTATGTTTTACAATTCCATTCAATTACAAGTAAAATTGTTCATTACCATTGTTTGTTTACTTGTACATTTGTCAAGAACAATTATCCGTCGAACGATATAGTCGCATTTTTATTCGCTCCCGCATTGTTTTTTTTTTTAATTAATTAATAATAAATTGACCTAATTCTACCTCTGCCAAATCCATAATTCACAGCGTTCTTATAAACAATTTGTGTTTTCTGTTTTTCCTGACCAACCCAAACTCTGACCCACTTGCGAATTTGTGATTTGCTTAGCAATTACATCAACCTTATTGACCCACTCGC
This sequence comes from Baccha elongata, assembly GCA_951217065.1. Classification (NCBI taxonomy): domain Eukaryota; kingdom Metazoa; phylum Arthropoda; class Insecta; order Diptera; family Syrphidae; genus Baccha; species Baccha elongata. The sequence goes on along the minus strand of OX578272.1, from coordinate 143,116,709 downwards.
TTGTTTGTGTCTACCTGTGCAATATATTTTAAGTGATATTTTAAATTGCTCACAAGAAATACCTATTGAAATGGAAAATTGTTGGGCTAATTGCATCGACAAAAAAGTGATGAGCTAGTGAAATGCAAAGGGCTGTGTGGTAAATCTTTTCACCCACTCTGCATTGGTCTAAGTAGAAGGTCAACTGCTTGTTTGAAGGATTATCTATTGCATTTTTCATTTTACTGTGATGAATGAAGAGAAAATTTCTCTTTCACATGTTTTACTTGCCATCAAATGCCATAGCGATCTTACTAACTCTATTTTAGTTAACAACAATCAATTTCATAAAAGTGTCATGAGTCAGTTGGTGAAAATTGATGACTTTTCAAAAGCGTTCGAAGAACTTAATAATAATATTGAGTGCGTGAACAACCGGTGCTTAACGAAATTCAACTCCATCGAAAAAAAAACTCGCTGCGTTAACGGAATTAGTTACAAACAATAACAATGACGATATAATTAAACGTTTAGAATTTTTTAAAAATGATTTGAAATTACTCTTATATCACTACCAACTATGCAAACAATGGAATCTTTAAATTCTGTTTGTAGTGACTTTGGTTGTCATCTTCAATCAACATCTAAAGTAACTACACCTGGTCTCTATCAACCCCTTGCCCTTCTAGAAGAAGCCGCCGCGAGTATTATTAATTTAATGAGCAGTGAAATGCTTGAAACTCGAATAAGCATTGGCCAACTAACCGAAGAAATTAAATATGCATCAAGTAAAATTGACGGGATACCAAGACAACTACAACATACACCCATTACGTTCGAGACTTCTCTACTGGAAGAATTATTGGACTCACCGCCACGTGCTCGTATTCCCTTAACTGCTATTTCTTCCGCACCAACTCCTCCTGCAGTTCACCAATCTCCTTCTAATGCTTCATCTTCGCCTCCTGCTGCTCGTCAACTACGCCCTACTGAAGAAAAATTACAATCCCTTATACAATTTGGAACTACTTGGTCTCTGCCGGAATGGAACAACAGGATAAGCAAGCTGAATAAATCTTACAACGTTCCATTTTTTATCAGAGGTGCTCCTCGTCATGCTGATGTTAATTGGATAAAAAACTTTTTTTCACGTAAATTCACCATTTCTGTTGATGAATGTCAAAAAATTTCATCACCCCGATCGTGTCATCAAAGTTTTAAAGTAAACATACCATCCAGATTCATATGGCTTTTTTCCTCGTATTTTTACGACTTTTTCCGGCTAGGACAGATGACCTTAACAAAATGGATTGACCACAACAGTGCATTTAAACCTAATAGATCATCCATGAAAAAATCATCAGAGCAGTTAGTATTTAAAAATAAGCCTAGCGTTAAACCCAAAAATGTACCCAAACCTAATATAAACCCAAAAAAAGTCCCTAAATTAGACTCAAACTGGAGCTTCAAAACTAATGTTTTTCCCACTTTTTCAAAATTATTTGGTCTCTGTCGGAATGGAACAACAGGATAAGCAAGCTGAATAAATCTGACAACGTTCCATTTTTTATCAGAGGTGCTCCTCGTCATGCTGATGTTAATTGGATAAAAAACTTTTTTTCACGTAAATTCACCATTTCTGTTGATGAATGTCAAAAAATTTCATCACCCCGATCGTGTCATCAAAGTTTTAAAGTAAACATACCATCCAGATACATATGGCTTTTTTTCTCGTTTTTTTACGACTTTTTCCGGCTAGGACAGATGACCTTAACAAAATGGATTAACCACAACAGTGCATTTAAACCTAATAGATCATCCATGAAAAAATCATCAGAGCAATTAGTATTTAAAAATAAACCTAGCGTTAAACCCAAAAATGTACCCAAACCTAATATAAACCCAAAAAAAGTCCCTAAATTAGACTCAAACTGGAGCTTCAAAACTAATGTTATTCCCACTTTTTCAAAATTCACCTCTAATCCTTTAAGTAAGCGAGTCTCATTTGATCTAACTTCCAATGTAATCCATTCACCTCACCACACCTCCTCGTCTGATAACAACCCCCTCAATGCAAACTATCCTAATTGTATACACTCCCACACTCTCAATCCTTCCAAGTCACCTGCTACGAATGTCGAATATCCCTTCTAATAATCCTCCTCCATCTTTTATCTCTATTCCCCCTTCCTCACCCCATCCACCTATTTTCGACCCAATGATCCCTCCCTCAGTAAAAATGACTTCTCTATTGGTTGGTCCCACATCGACGGTCAATGATTTAGAAGGCCGTTATATAATGGCAAGATTACGGGATCAACGGCTTTATGATAACGTTCGTCTATATCTCACATATTTATATGACAAACCAGACTTGCTTCACATATCAGTTCAAAACGTTATTCATACCTTCAAAGTACCCACAGAAACGTCAAAAACTATTTTCGCCCCTAACTTGAAGACTCCCGTTACAGCCCCTTAAGTTTTATCTCTTTACTACCAAAACGTCAGAGGTTTCTCTTAACTCTCAAAAACTCCCTTATGACATATTTGCACTGAAACCAATCTGTCCCAAAGCGATTGCGAACTTTTTCCCTCCAATTTCAATGTCTTTCGGGTAGACGGGTCTTCTAATGATGTCGACTCTTACTAGCCATACATAATCGCATCGACTCAATGCTCTTTAAGACATCTCACAATACCTTTTTTGAATACGTCTGTGTTAAATCTAAACTATGTAAAATTACCATTCACAATCTGCTGTTTTATCAGACCATCACAGCCTATACGAGTACAATCTTATCAGCTTGCAGTAGATGCTTTTGATTCCATTTTTGAAGCAGCTGATCCTTCCGATATTGTTTTAGTCGTAGGAGATTTCAATTTTCCACATCTTCAATGGGTTCTTTCTGATGATTATATTATATTATTATTATTATATTATTATACAGCTCTTAATCCCTCTTCAGATAAAGAAATCCTCTTTACCGACTGCTTGGTAGACTCAGACCTTTTCCAATTAAGTGGCGTTAAAAGTAATTTAGGACGTCAGCTTAACCTTGTGTTTTCTTCTGACGCAGACAATTGTGTCGTTGCAAGTAACCATCTCCTTTCTAAATTAGATGCCTACCACCCTCCCCTTTTCTTCACATTCTATTATGATTTTCTTCATAATTCAACCCTGACTGAGAGCCCTTTCTCTTTCAATTTTCGTAAAGCTAACTTCCGTAAACTTAACAACTTATTAGCCTCCGTTGAATTCGACAGCATCGCTCAAAACCCAAATATAGAATTAGTTTTATCTAATTTTTACTTTAGCGTGTTAAGCTGTCTTTCTCAATCTGTCCCTGTTATTCGCCATAAGAACACCATAACAACTATTCATAAAAAAGGCCTGAAGAAAGAAATGTCCAACTACCGTCCAATCGCCAAACTCTCCTGTATTCCGATGCTTTTCGAAAGCCTCATATACGATACAGTGCTGTTTCAATGTAAACAACTTGTATCGCCTAAGCAACATGGTTTTCTGAAAGGCAAATCAACTACTACCAATTTAGTAGAATTTGTTTCCGGTGCTTTATGCGATCTCCAAGATGGCAATGAAGTTGATGTAATTTCAACAAATCTTAGCAACCTTTGATAAAATTTCTCATTCTTTAATCCTTTTCAAGCTTAATGCTCTAGGCTTTCAACCAATATTTATAGCATGGATCCAATCTTACTTAAAAGACCGCAAGTACAAAGTTATCTTCATATCTTCTGAATCGGATTCAATTCTAGCCACCTCTGGTGTCCCGCAAGGCAACCATCTCGGCCCACTGATATTTATTTTAACCATCAACGATGTCGACTTCGTCATAAACGACTCTTTGATATCTATTTACGCAGACGACAAGAAAATCTATAGGCGTATTTCCTCGCCTCTTTGAAACCGGGTCACCTCAAAGAGTAATTTTGACCTCACCATACTATGCGGAGCTCTAGTATGGCGAACAACCCTTTCTCTAGCTACTCGTGGGATTTTATATGTACAAAAACAAAAACAAAAACAACAAAAACTACAAAAAATTCTTCATTCCGCGGGATGTAACCGCGAATGAGTATGCAGATCGCATGGAGAGAGACCTCCATGGAGAAGATCTGAGACCGGGATGCAGTAAGCAATTCCTTAAGGCACAAACGAACCGGGCAGTAAACCGAGAATCATCGTCCAAAAACCAGGGGAGAATACCTCCCGGGAAAAAGGAAGATGACACTCAAGGCGCATCATCCAGTAGTCAGGGGAGAATACCTCCCGGGCCTGGAAAAGATGTTGCCAAAAAACAAAAAGGACGTCGGTGAAGAGAAAACACCTTCTTCAAAAGATGACGGTCCCAAAGCATCTCAAAGGGTTAATAATCCCGAGAGACCACCAAAAAGCCGGAACCGTAGACCGAATCCACTTCCTAGCCTAGGCAAACAAGGCGCGCTTGATGACCCCTGGAGAAAAGGGCTAAGTGGAGCAGGCACGAAGTGGTATTTCCGATTCTTTGATGGAGGCATGACTCCACAGGAAGCAAGGAAGAAGGTGGATGAAAGAATCGTCACCTTACGAAATGAGCCCCAAACAACACCTAGACAGGGCAAGAGGAGCAGTAGCCAAATCACTCCTCCTGAAAGGCACGGGTCTAAAAAACCCAAAACTACAGCTGTGTCTACAGCAGCGGGCCCAAGTACCGCACCAGCAAGGTACGATTCCAAAAGACAGCATTCTTACGCCAGTGCTACCGAAATAGTAAGAGTTGCAGTATTGCCCAAGGAATACCCTCAAAAAACTCTTAGCACTTCCGAGCTAACACTCCTAGAGGAAGCATTGATAGAGGAGGTTTCCTTAGGGTGGGAGCATAAGCTCAAATTTGAAGGCATACACTTCAAAACGGGCCTGCTCGTAGTTGATTGCGCTGACCAAAATACAGCAAATTGGTTGGAAGAAAAGGCAGCGAAATTAAGCGCTTGGAAGGGAATTGAGTTGACATCGTGCTTGGGAGATAAAATTCCAAGGATGCACACGATAACCATGTTCCTTCCAAGAAGCCCTGGGCAAGAGGACCAGAAATCGCTAGCACTTATCAAAGCGCAAAATGAAGGCCTCAACATACCCGCTTGGAAAATTCTAAGTAGCAAAGTGGAAGGCAAAGGTCAGTTGCTAGTGGTTGGTATTGATGACCAGTCAGCAGAAGCCATTCGCAAAGCAGGTAGCGAACTGCATTACAAGTTTGGCAAAGTAACTGTCGCGGGCTTAAGGAAGGTGACTGGAGCTGGGTCAAGTAACCAGACCAAGCCTACAGGAAATGCGAAAGCAATAGTCCCGAAAATCGCCATACCAACACCTGGTCATGAAGAGGTATGTAACGAAAAAGAAAAGGTTTCCGAAACAGTTCCGCCTACCCCATCTTTGTTATCGGTAGAGCCCAATGTTCTAGAACTACCGAAATCTTCAAAAATTGGTTCAAAAACATCAGAACCAAATCCAGAGCCAGTATCAAGCGAGGTAAATGAAGAAATAGAGGGCATGGACCTCTCTCCCAGCTTAGGTGACTTAGCTGACGAAACTCTTCCTACGGAGGAAGAAGAGTTACATCTTCTTGAAGATGAGGGGGCAGTGGCCCCCAATCAATAAAAACCAGATGTCAGCAAACGGGATCAGCAACAGGGCAGCCCAAATAAATCTACACCACGCTAAAGCGGCTTCGGCCGTAATAGCAAGGAAATTCGTGAAGGATGACCTAGGGCTAGCGCTGATCCAAGAACCCTGGATAAACGGGGGAAAAGTAAGAGGTCTTTCATGTAAGGACTCGCAGGTATTATGGGACACGAGATTAGACTCGCCCAGAGCATGTATCAGAAACAATATTAACTTTATTTGTCTTTCAGATTTTATGACGCGGGATCTGGTGCCAATACAGGCCCAAATCAACATCCAGGGCCATCCCCGTACGATGGTTATAGCATCCGCTTACTTCGATGGTGATGATGTAAACATACCACCTCCGGAAGTACAAAAATTGGCGGATTATTGTAACATCAAAGGACTACCGATGTTAGTTGGATGCGATGCGAACGCCCACCACACTACATGGGGTAGTAACGATGTTAATAAAAGGGGTGAGTACCTTTTAGATTTTATTATCGAGAAAAACCTAGATATATATAATGTAGGGAATGTCCCCACTTTTGTAACTAGGGCAAGAACAGAAGTCTTAGACATTACGTTTGGCACGCCAAGCATAACTAGTTTAATTAAGGATTGGAGAGTCTCCAATGAACCCTCAATGTCTGACCACAGAATTATTGTGTTTTCCATAAATGGCCTTTTAACAGAGTATGACTCTGGAAGGAATCCAAAGAAAACAAACTGGGCCCTATACAAAAACAATCTTCAATCAAAATTAGAAAGAATAGGTCCAGCTAGAACAACAAATAGTCACCTTGAGTTAGAGAATATATCAAATGAGCTAAGTGGTGCAATCCATGAGGCCTATGAACTCAGTTGCCCACTTAAAACCACAAAAAAACGGGCAGATGCACCGTGGTGGAACTCAAATCTCTCGAAACTTAGGTCCAAAGTGAGAAAACTCTTCAACCAGGCCAAAAGAACTGGTGAGTGGCATAGATATTCCGAAGAGCTTACCAAATATAATGGGGAAATAAGAAGAGCCAAAAGAAACAGCTTTGTAAAATTCTGTGAGAGCATTGGCTCTACACCAGCAGCTGCAAGACTGCACAAAGCTCTAGCAACAGATACAACAATCAAATCTGTAGCACTTCGTTACCCAGATGGTAGTTACACAGAAGATAACGAGCAAAGATTAAATTTGCTCCTAAATACACACTTTCCAGGCAGTTTACCAATGGAAAGTAATAGTGTTGAGAGAATTTCTCTGAAACCTAACAGAGTGGACTGGATGATAGCTAAAACTATCTGTTCGGGAAAAAGACTTGATTGGGCAATTAGCACCTTTCAACCTTTTAAGTCACCGGGAGTAGACGGGATCTTTCCAGCCCTACTACAAAATGGGAAAGAATTAATCATGCCATATCTAATCAGCATGCTTCGAAGCAGCATAGCACTTGGATACATACCAAGTCTATGGAGAAGAGCAAAAGTTATCTTCATCCCTAAAACAGGAAAAAAAGATACCACACATCCTAAGTCTTTCAGGCCAATAAGCTTAACATCTTTCATTCTGAAGACACTGGAAAAGGTAATTGATAACTTCATAAGATCAGAAGTATTAACGATTTTGCCACTGAATCATAGACAACATGCTTATAGAGCAGGCAGATCAACTGAGACTGCCCTGTACGAACTCACCAATACCATAAAAGGAGCTCTAAATTCAAAAGAAACGGCAATATGTGCATTCCTAGATATAGAAGGTGCCTTTGATAACACCTCTCATGATGCCGTAAAAAATGCTCTCATGAGGAAGAATGTACCCAATACTATAACACGATGGATTTGTGAGATGCTATGTACAAGAACGGCAGAAGCACATGCCGGGTCAAGCACCCAGACAATAATCACGACAAGAGGTTGTCCTCAGGGAGGGGTATTGTCACCCTTGCTGTGGAGTCTTGTTGTAGATGAGTTGCTAGAATGCCTAACTACTAATGGCATACGATGTATAGGCTTTGCCGATGACATTGTTTTAATAGCCTATGGGAAATTTGAGGAAACTCTCTGTGACATAATTCAAAGAGGGTTGTCAATGACAAGAAAATGGTGCTTATCAGTGGGCTTGAATATAAACCCAGCAAAAACCACAATAATACCATTTACGAATAAAAGACTTCTTAAGCATATAAAGCCTATCAGGTTAAATGATGAAGTAATAGATTTGAAGAAGGAGGTCAAATATCTAGGCATTACACTAGACAGCAAACTCCTTTTCAACAAACACTTAGAGATTACTGTCGGGAAAGCCACAAAAGCCCTTATGATATGCAAGAGACTTGCAGGTAAATCATGGGGGTGCAAACCAAACATCCTTAGATGGATGTATACCATGATGGTCAGACCCATAATCACTTATGGTGCGGTTGTGTGGCATAAAAGAACCGAACTTGAAAAGACTAAGAAAACACTAGAAAAAGTGCAAAGGCTCGCCTGCTTATGTATAACTGGAGCAATGAGAACATGCCCAACAGCAGCAATGGAGGTCATTCTTGACCTGACACCATTACATATAGCAATTGAAAGTTCTGCAAAGGGGGCAATCATGCGTTTAGCAAAAGAGGGAACTGGTGTAGGTAAGTGTATAGGATTGAAGGAATTAACTTCACTATCCAAATATGCACCCCTACTTGACATTCCTAGAGACAACATGATTAAGAAATACAACTTCGAGAAAAATTTTCGAACTGAGTTAAGCAACAAAAAAGAATGGGTAGGAGAAAATGAGAACTACCTTTTAAATACTAAAGCCATCAAGTGGTACACTGATGGATCAAATACTGCCGAAGGGACTGGCGCAGGGATTTTTGGGCCAAGAACCAAATGCTCTGTACCAATGGGTAAGTCCTCTAGCATATTCCAAGCGGAAGTAAACGCAATTAGAATATGTGCACAGATAAACATTGAAAGAAACTACCGGAACCAGAATATAGCCATAATGTCAGACAGCCAAGCTGCACTCAAAGCACTAAATTCCTGCGTAATCAGCTCGAAGCTGGTTTGGGAGAGTGTAAACGAACTCAACAAATTATGCAAAAACAACACTGTAACATTATACTGGGTCCCAGGACATGTTGGAGTTGAGGGAAATGAGAAAGCTGATGTTTTGGCTAAGGCAGGGGCAGTGGCACCCATGATTGGGCCGGAACCCTATTACGCGATAGGTGAAAATGTGATAAAAAATCAAATCAAAGCGGAAGAGGAGGCAAAAAGATCCAAAAACTGGAAAGAACTCCCAAAACTGAGACAAGCCAAAATGCTTCTTGGGAACTATAACCAAAAACGATATAAAGCTTGTATAAACCTGAGTAGAAACAAACTTAGAATCTTAACGGGTTTCCTCAGTGGTCACTGCAAACTTAAAAGACACCTAAACATCATAGGTATATCCAGTAGTGCAACCTGCAGATTCTGCGACGACCAAGAAGAAACGCCAAATCACCTTCTAGGAAAGTGTGGGGCGATAATGCACAAAAGAATAAAACATTTGGGAAGTTACCAGATAGAGGAGAGCGAATTACCCTCTCTACAAGTACTCCAGATACTATCATTCCTTAAAGATATTAAGATGGAGGAAGAGCTGTAGAATGAGTCAATCATCCAGCCCTAGTAAAGGGGGCACAATAGATCTAAAGGTCGCAGTGCACCACAACCCCTAAATTTAATCATTCATTCATTCATTCCTCGCCTTCTGACTCCTGTCTTCTCCAAAATGATCTTAATCGGTTTTCAACTTGGTGTCTGAAAAATGTTCTCGAACTGAATGTGAGCAAGTGCCAAGTAATAACCTTTTCACGAAAGCGTATTCCTCTCCCTCCCAGAACGTATTTTATCAACAATGTACCCATCTCCCCAGTTGATTCCCTACGTGATCTCGGAGTTATCTGTGACAAGGAATTGATATTTCGATCTCACTTAGACTCTATAAACAGAGCTAACTCCGCGCTTGGTTTTGTAAAACGTTGGTGAAAAAAATTCTCCGATCCTTATGTAACTAAAACTCTCTATGTTACATTTGTAAGGCCCCTTCTTGAATATGCTAGCCAAGTCTGGTCACCCTACTCCATCTCTCACTCCCGTTGTATTGAAGCTGTTCAACGAAGATTTCTACGTTTTGCACTCCGTGGCCTTGATTGGTCAAATCGATACAACCTCCATCACTACGTAAACCGCCTAAGGCTAATTGATATGCAAACACTTGAAAAACGTCGTCAAGTGGCTGACATTGTCTTTATTCAACAGCTATTAGCCGGAAATATCGATTACCCCGCGCTCCTCCAAAAAATCTCCCTCCAGACCAATCCCAATAATCTTCGTTCAATACCACTTTTCAAAATAAACTTTCATCACACTAGCTATGGAAGTAACGAACCCATGACCCGCATGCTACGGTTCACCAATACAATGCAAAGCTTTTTCGACTTCCACTAAAGCAAAGATTCCTTAAAAACCTCCCTCTACAGAACCTCCAACCCTACCTAGCTTTCTTTAGATTTAAGAATTTTTAGACTTAAGTTAGTTTCTAAGTGTTTGCTTGTATTAAGCTAATAAAGTGTTTGTTGCTAAATAAATTGTACAAATACGTAATAATATACCTATACCGTCCAACAAGATAAAACAATACAAAGCTATCCAATAGTTTTAGGATAAAAAAGAACGCGCAGCAAAAATCCGTCATTAAAATGTTTTCATGTGTCAGTGTTAAGATGAAATCTGCCAAATCGAGAGATCACTTCTTTCTTGTTGAGATTTGCTCTTTTTCCCCTCTTTTCTTTTTGTAAATGAAAAACGCTATAAATTATCGGGTTCAACAATGTGAGCAGGAAATTGTTGAACTTAAAAGTGCAAACGAAAAGATAAAAGAGCATCTTGAGCACAATCAACGTCAGCAGGGGCTTAGTGATGTTGTTGCTTGTGGCTTAACAAACACAATAAGTAAAAAACCAAATTTCTTCTTTATTTCAATTTTTAGCATCTCAATTATTCTAACATTTAATTCTTTAGATCTTCAATTTTTAACATAAGCCTGACCAACTTCTGATAATATCTGCCAGATTGAAGCTCTTGGGAGCAAATACACAAAATGTCTGTGAAGTGTTCTGTTGATATTAAATTAACCTTGAAAAAAAAATAGATGCAGTGTTAAAAAATGGGTAATGCCTGTCTGAATGTGCTAACCTCCTTTCAGTTCCCCAAATGACGAAAAATAGCAAAAATTGTTTTTTTTTTATGATTAACACAATACGAGCGTTTAGGAAATTTGGATAGAAAGGAGATACCGATGCACATTGGTTTTGAATGCTTGACGATTAAAATGGAGGGGAAAAACAGAGCCGGGTAAAGCATTCCACATTCGTGTAGTGCGGCTAAAAAAAGAATCTATGTAGTACTTAACTGTTCGTTCGAAGTTGGGCTCAAGGGTGAACTGATAGGAATTCCTTGCAGTACTAGTATTGCGGTTGAATTGTTTCAGGAGAGGAACGCAACTGGCTATTTCGGCGGAGCACTCTTTATAAAAAAAAGCGATAAAATAAGGAGAGACAACAAACATTTCGGCGGTGTTCAAGTGACACAAATGTTTCTGTTATAATCCTGTCCCCTATCATTTTTAAGGCTCTTTTCTGTATTCGATCTAGGAGATTCAAATAAGTTACGTGAGCTCCTGCCCAGACATGAGAATTGTACTCCAGTTTTGTACGACTCATAGACAACAGCCAGATCATTGGGAGAAAAAAATTACTTGCATCGTCGTAACCTAAGCACTTTGCAGCGTTTTTGGCGACGTCAAATATGTGATCGTTCCAGAGAAGGTGGTTAGTAACACACATACCGAGAATGGAAAGCTTTTTAGTTTCCTCTATACAAGTGCCACTCATACTCAGACTTGAAACCATCCAATACTACTTGTATTGAACGGTCCGAAAGGTAATTTCTAATACAACGAACTAAAGATACATCAGTACCGAAAGCATGCATTTTTGAAAAAAGAGCCTGATGCCAAACTCTATCAAATGCTTTTGAAATATCAAGCGCAATAATCTTACTTTCACCAAAACGATGTAAAGAGCTCGACATACCTACCTTCGGGTGTTGTCTGGCCAGAATAGCGAAGCCAACTAGAATTGTGTACATTGAAATCGCCCGCAATGACGATTTCAGTGCGAGGATAATGGGCAACAATTCTTTGAATGGAGTCAGACAGCGCATCCATGTTAAATTGCTGTCCAAATTTGGGCTCCGATAAATAAAACATATATGATGATATTATTCACCGTAAATTTCAACCACATAAAACTTAAGGACGAGTTCAAACAAGAACCGTATTGTGGTTGTAGTTGGTTAGCAACGTCATTTCTAATATAGACGGGACCATGGTGCGTAAAGAATAAAGGCACTAAGATATACCTGTTAAGTTTAAATTCTGATGGATCAGTATTTTCACCTACTTGGGTTTCACTTAGTGCCAAAACAGCTGGCCTGTATACTACAGTATGGACAAACGCAGAAACAATATTCAATCTTAGCCCCCGAATGTTGCTAAAATCGACTCAAAATTTACTCTCCATTATAAAATTAAAACACAAAAAAAAAACCAAACTACACAAATAATCTAAACTGAGAATTAGTACTAATAAACCATACTTTGTCTACCAACATTTTATGAGTTCTTAATAGGGAATTTTAACTAATTGGTCATTTTTTCACTTTTGTTTGCCAATTTCGATAGGATTCCCCCCCAAGTAACATCGTTGGAGCTGCAAGTATTTAAAAAATTTTAAACAGCTTCATAAAAGTAAATCTCAATTCTTCTGTTCTATTTCGAAAACCTTTGCAGCTATTAGCGTTTTCTTCTAAAAGACCGTCTCTTTATTGTAGTTTGACAACAACTTGTAGCTCTATTATCTTATAAAGCATTTGGCTCTAAAATTATGCTCCTAAACAACGTTTGAAATGAAACTATAAAAGCATTACACACTCAACGTCTTTGTGCTGCAGAGAAGCTTCTAAATAGCAAATAGAGTTCTTTTAGAGGCTCAATGGAACTATTTGTTTGTGTTTCACCGGCACCACGCGATTTTTACTATTCAACTTTTAAATAATTATATTAATATAAATGTAGTTGTAGGTCCATAATTTTTGTTTGTGTTTTATATACATAGAGTTTTTCTGGCAATCTTATTTTGAGTGCTTAGTTCATTTTTTATATTAATTTTAATATTTGTTAAATTAATAGCTTTTTAGAAGCTCTTTTACAGCTCTATTTTATTTATTTTCAGCCAAATGACAGGCCTATACAGTGATGTAATTATAGTTAAAGTATGTTTTTTGTTTTTAATAAATTTCTTCTCATAAGTATTGAATGTTTTGGTACATTTTTACAGGGTGTTTGCACCAAATTTAAAAGAAACTAATATTTTTTTAAATAAAAAAGTTTAAAAAAAAGTTTTTCACACATTTGATCCATAACAACATTTCAAAATTACTACTTTCTCAAATATTAAATACTTAGTGAATAAAACTGAGAGCTATTCGAGCAATAAGATTGCATGTGAGCAAAATTTACAAAAAAAGGATTGCGAAGAATTGGAATAAATAATACACTATATTTAATTATAATTATAGTAATGGGAAAACATCAGAAGTTAGCCTAAAAATCAAGAGATCAAGTTTCTGGGTAACCAAACGTTTAATATTAAACTTTTGTTTACCCAGAAACTTTAAAAGCCATTTTGTGTTAAGTAATAAACTCAAGGAAAAACTAAAACCATTATATAGAATGTTTCCGTTGTACCCGGCTAGTTAATCGCCAAAAAGTGTTATACACGAAATTGGAAGTAAATCCAACCGTTTAGATTGCATTTCAGTGCACAGACAACCGCACATATGCAAAAACGCACATACGCACATACCCTTATCCGCACAGGCATAACGACAGACGGCATGACGATACCTTCTTTTATAGGATTTTCTGTCATCGTACGATCTTTGACTTACATCGTCTCAATTGTGAATCTTGGCAGGTTCCCAAACAATATAAGCAAGCATTGAAAATTGTCAGTGCTCATTGGAGTTATTGTTGTAAAGTACGCACTCTACAAACTCCTGTGTCCATTACCCTATCATCTCATTTCATTTCATTCGACAGATAGGTTAGGTAGGAGAGCCAATAGCTCAACCCCAACTCTCTTAAGTCAATGTAGACCCATTGTGATGCCCATTTGAGGGTTTTGCAATTCCTCATGTTACCATACTCATAGTCCATATATAGTTTCTTAGTATCATCCCGAGGTGTCCAACCATCCGTTTCCTCTAGCGAATCTATATAGGGTTGCTGTAGGAGAGCCAATAGCTCAACCCCAACTCTCTTAGGTCAATGTAGACCCATTGTGATGCCCATTTGAGGGTTTACCAATTCCTCATCTTACCATATTTCTTAGATGGCAGAGACTAAGGCAGTGACAGAGGTAGTGGGTTACATCCCATGTTCTTCCTCGTCACTGCAACCTCTACACAGATCGTTTTCAGTTAGACTGAGTTTTTTGGCGTGATAGCTTAGCATGTTATGGCCAGTTAAAAATCCTACCAAATTCGATAATGACTTCCTGTCTTTTTGAATGATTGCATTCGTTCTATTTTTATCGTACTGCGGCCACAGTTTTCTAGCTACCTTGAGTTGGCTTTTGACAGGATTTCACACATTATCTTAAGTTTGAGGTCGCATAACGGAGGTTTTACGCTCTTTTCTGAGAGTTCTAGGCTAACTGATGAGCCTTTTCTTGCCAATTCATTGGCTTTTTCATTTCCCATGATACCCTCGTGACCGGGGACCCAGCAGAGTGTTATATTATGCTGTGTGGCAAGAACTTTAAGCTCTTCGCGACAGCTTTTCACAAGCTTGGACTTTATTTCAACAGCAGAAATTGCTTTTATCGCTGCCTGGCTATCGATGAGAATGGTAATATCCTTTCGGGGTAGTGCCATCATTGATGCCACTCTGGCAGCTTTCATTACTGCTAGAACCTTTGATGGAATACACTGCTGTTATTGGGTAGCCTGATCGAGCATTCTATATTCAGAGCTTTGGTTGTAGGTTGTAAAACTTCATTATTAATCCACTCCTCTCTACTTGGGAACAAGCATTGGAATGGCCTTTCAAAATCTGTAAAGGGAACTATTTAGTCAGACTCTACATTTGTTCCTGTGTGGATGTTCAGGATTTCAGAGTGTCCAGTTAAACTGTATCCCCATAGATTTGATTGGCTAATCCTGAGAACGCTTTTTGCTGCAGTTTCCTGCATATAAAGGTCAAGTGGCAGAAGGTTAAATATGGTTTCTAAGCCCACCGTAGGTGTCGTGCTCAAGGCATTGGTTGATCCAATGGCTGCAAGTATCTGGATGTTAGTCAACGCCTTAAGGTTTGTAGCTTTATTAGCGGCTTTCCACCAAACTAAGCATCCATACGTCAGTATCGGTCTCACTATCGCAGTGTACATCCATAGAATTACCTTGGGTTTTGGGCCCCAATTTTTCCCAAAAATTCTGCTGCAGGAGTAGAAAGCGATGGATGCCTTTTTGACTCTTTCCTGGACGTTCATTTTCCAGATCAATCCAGTCCTAGTAGTCAAGTATGATTCCGATGTATTTCGCGCTTTTAGATAACTTGAGGGGTGTGCCTTCAATTGATGGCAGATGGAATTGTGGAATTATTCGTTTGTTCGTGAATAGAACTAGTTCTGTTTTTTAGGGATTAATACCTAAGCCGCATTTTCGGGCCCATTTGTTCAGTGTGTTGATAGCTCTTTGGAGGATATCACTGATGGTGTCTAGGAATTTCCCTGTAGCCATTATGACTAGGTTATCTGCGTAGGCAATGACTTTTATCAAATTATTATTAAGCAGTACTACCACCTCATTCACAACTTAGACGAGTGGATTGCCATTCTGTCGCTCGCATTTTACAGCGGTCTGGTCAATATTGCTGTGGGTGGATAAAAGAAATAGGTTAACCTGACTTTTAGCTACAATGCAAGTTCTAACTGTACATTCATTGTTCTGTGGAATGGTATACGTTACCAGGTCTTTCGATCTAAGCCCTCGTATTTGACCTTGAACTACCCAAGGTTCATGCACCAGAGCTTGATCAACATTGCCGCTTGTCATAGCATGTACTAGGTTGGCGCTAGCGGCTTTGCTGTGATGAAGATTAATTTGGCGTATCTTCATGTCGGCTAGTTGTTTCCCCTCTTTTCTTATTATACACTGTCACAAATGGTCTTATCTTGCCATTGAGTGATGCCGACGCGTATTTTTCAGACACATTTGCGCAGTTGTGGCATGGATTTATGACTGAGCCTCACCACAATATCCATGCCTTTATCGTTATGCGGCCCCATTTCCTTCACCTGCTAGTCCTTACTTAAATGTTGAGTTGCACTCTTTACAATATTGTAGCAAATTTAACGTTCTACAAAACGTTCCTGAACGGTTTTGCCGTAAAACGTAAGAAACAAAAGTTATAGAGGAAAAACTGGAAAAGGTCGAAAAATTTGCACTATTTTTGTATTTCCTTCCACCTTATGTACAAAACGAGACTTTAAATCAAATACAATTTTAGATTTAGGCTTTTCAAATATATCCCTCGATCCGATATATCCCTCAAACATGCTTTCTGATCATGATCATAATCCTCATAAAGTTCCTTTAAAGTTAAAAGAACCCACCCACTGTATTAAAAATTAGTCTTAACCTTAAGAATCAAACGTATTAGTGTTAACATTTTGTATATGTATTAGTAAGAAGTAAAGTGCTTTTGTTTTTGGTTAAGACAAATTTTAAACATATGTTTTTTTCTGTAGGTATATATATATATCTGTAATATGTTTGTTACTATAACAGGCAAATATGTAGCAGTCCAGTGTGGCAAGAACCAATGCCTTGCAACTTAAACTCTAAACCAATAGTTTTTATATTTTATACTTAATCCCTTATGAAATGTTTAACTAAATAATGTAAAGTAAAGTAAGTGTGAAGATGTCATACATACCTTAACTTGCTGATATCGAAATGTGAACCACGCAGCTGGTGGTAGTAATCCAATAATAGTACACGCAAGCACTAGGATACTGGTCCGCATTGGCCAATTAAGAGCAGCTATACACGGGGAACTATCTTCACATGAATCACATCCTTCGGCACATGGTAAACATTCATATTCCTGAACGGTGTTGTACGATGAATTTTTCCCCTTAAAAATTAAACTGATGTTATACTATATTGATCGTTAACATTTTTGCTTAAATTTACAGAACGAGTATAAACTTAGGTTTCAGTTTTAACTTGATACTAGACATGTAGTCCGCAAAAACACATAGCTAATATGTATTATGTTTTCTAATTTTAAAAAAAGCTTGCTACTCATTGTTCTTAAATTAATTGGGACATATTTATAGTTGGTTTTAAACTCCAGCTTTTCTTAAACTGTATTTAAACAATGTAATTTAAATAGGATTAACTCGAGGTTTTCTTAAAAACAACTTGAATATTGTCTATGAATATACAATCCATATACACTGAATTTTTATTTTATACATTTATATCTTTTTTTTATACATATAGATATATACCTAAAATATATGTATTTTGTTAGGCATCTCAGATTTACCAACTTATGACACCCTAGAAGTAAGACAGACAGGCAAACAGACCGATTAATTGAGGGACAATTTTGTGTCATTCATAGAGTGATTGGTAAAGTGCACCAAACAGCTAGAGCGAGTAGGTTGCGTTACCACAAGAAAAATCGTATGGGAAGGGGTCTATCTCCCCCCGTTTAGGCGCGAAGGTAAATTTACTAATAAAATAAAATACTTAAACACAGCGGTAAAACTGACAATTCCATGCTATACTGTTTTTAAAAGTTTATAGAAGTCACTTATATATTTCCTTTGTATTTAATAAAGTTGTCTAATCTGACGTTCCATTCCACTCACTGGAACACTCGCATTTGTTAGCTGAATTACTTTTCAATGAAATGCGACTCATCTCACTCACTCCCTGGAAGTTTGAATTAGCCGAATCGCGGCACAGTTTCTTAACGCGTCAATTAGAAAATTACAATCGACTGGAAACGAGTCCATGAAAAAATGGCGTTTCGTGAGCACCTTGTCAATACGCAAATTTCCAATTGTTTAAGTTCAACTTACATAACTTTTTTGACAAAAAGCTTAAATGAACTATATCCAACAAGATTAAGATTGCAATCATTAAGCTGGAAATGTTTACCCGTGGCTTGGGTAAAGTTTAAAATAATGTTTTTGTTATAATACGATAATACAACAATACAAATGTATAACTTAATCAGATTTCACGTTTTCTTCTTGCCAAGATAAATCGCTTAGAGATTCCAAAGAAGAAGCAAATAGCAGAAACTGTCGATCGATGTCCATCTTATTGAAATGACGTTTGAAAAGTTTACTAGTTGTTGACATATTCAGTTACGTTTCGATAAAGTCTGTTGTTGAATTCAAATCTTCACTACAATCACAAGGCTATTTTCCAAATATGGCCCAGCCTCCTTAGTTCGAATGTATGCATCGGCACTAACGCAGTTGTATGCATCGGCACTAACGCAGTTCGATAATAAGTTAAATTTCTTATTTAATTATTCGATCAGATTCCGATGATAGAGAAATACAAACAAAATAGCTTAGATAATTCTGTTTGTCTGTCAGTCAGCTTGTCTGTCCGCATGTAAATTATTCAGTTCTTATTATTTTCTTTAAAAAAACTGTCTAGGATTTCTTAAAAATTGGGTTTTGGAATTGAAATTGGGTGAAATGGGAATTTTTTGGTCCTAGCATCGTTGTAATAACGAAGAAGAAAAAGAAGAAGATTTTTGGAAGCTGTAAGTAGCATTTTTCTAGTAAAGTGCATTTCAATTCACTTGGCCAATGAGTACATCATGCTGTCTCGTTTTGACTGCTGTGTTTTTTGAGTGACATCAGAAATGTTGACTCAAAATCCTATTAGTTAAAAAGGGAAAGGGTGATTTTTCATTGGCCAAGTGACTTGAAACGCACTATACCAACAACATTTCGTTAACACCAAATTTAGAGGACATTTTTTTAACGGGGGGCCAAAATACTTTTAAATTCCTAATGACATTGATTTTGACTATTTTTACTTGCGATTATAGGTACTATAAGGCAAGTCTTGTACCGAGATTCAGCTATTTTGGCGAATGAGGCGAGATTACTCGCTTCACTCAATTTCTCATCTCACTTTTTTGTCAAAAGCGATTAAGCTATTTTGGCGAGATGAGAAATTTGGAATATAGTTTCGAACATCCAAAACGTCATCAAACAAAGAATATCAAGAATATTCATAACCTCACTTTTTATATGACAAAATATTTAATTTAAAATAAGTTTGATTACTATGCATATATGCATATTAAATTACGTATATTAATATGCACTAGTTAAAATTTAATAAATAAATTTAATTTTTACAACAATTTTCTACCATTTTGCGGTTCGGCACGTTTCTTTAAAATATCAATAAAGAGAGTCAATTCTTGTTTTTGTATTTTCATTACTAATACAAGAATATATGTGAAACAATTTGTTGAGAAAATTACACATACTTATCCAAACTGATTAATTTACCTTCATGTACACCAAATCACGGCCGAAATGTATGGCGAGTAATCTGACGTTTCATTTCACTCACTGGACACTCGCATTTGTTAGCTGAATCGCTTTTCAATGAAATGCGACTCATCTCATTCACTCCCTGGAAGTTTGAATTAGCTGAATCTCGGCACTGAATGGATCAGAAAATGGGCAGCATAGATAATTTGTTTTTTTGGCGCTTATGAGATACCCGTTTCGCTCTAAAATGTCCACCCACACATCAAGTGCTCGTTGCAAGGACGAATCTCAGATCTCGTGGTTTGAACGTTTTTTCAAACAAACACAGCATCCACGTCGCTTGAGGAATCGCGGTATTTTTCCATTCTCATTCTTATACTCTGGATTGGATCTGTGGTTGACTGGACTATTTATTAAGCCTTGTGTATTTTGTGTGCTTCTCGTGAATTTCGTTATAACTGCAAGCCTCAAAGCATACCGAAGCCTAACGAGAAAACCCTAAGGGCGCCCGAAAAATATCGTTACATTATTTTGTTTTAAGCCCTCCTTAAGAAGTTTCACTTTAAAAATGCAATTTAATTTATATATTATGTCATTTTTACCGTTGATTTTTAATATTTCTTTCTGTTCAATTTTTTTTTATAAAATTGCCACTCCTGCAATCCTGCCTAAACGTGGAAAGACTCCCTTCCATTCGATTTTTTTCTTGTCTTAACCTTTGAAGCCACCACACGTATCAAAAGTATACGCCAATTTGAATCCGAGTAAAGGGATGTATCTTTACATTAGAAGCACTTACAAACAAAAAATTTATTTAGGTATACAGGGTGTCCCGCGACTCAACGTCAAGCGGGTACTGGGTGATAGAGGTGATCCGGAGTATGGCAAGGAGTATACCACGGAAATAGTGCGTCGTAGCCATTTTGTTTTTAAGAATAAACAAAAGCCCATCGAATTTTGTACAATTTTTGTTATGATCTTTTTTTTTCCAAATATCAACTGTTTCCGAGATGCACGCATCGGAAGGGAGAAAAATTACAAAAACAAGTGTTTTCTCTATATTTTTCATCAAGCATTCCATTATATCGTCTACTCTAAACTGTTAATCTGACAAAAAAAGTCCTTGGATAAAGTTATAGAGAATTAAGTTTCTTTTGAAAAATTACCTATTAAAAATTGATTGTTGAATGCAAAAGACCAAATTAACCTTACTTAAAAAATGGAAAGTTATAATTTTACAAAAGTAAAACAAACTAAAAAAGGTGAATTTGGTCTTTTGCATTCAAGAATCTATTTTTAATAGGTAATTTTTCAAAAGATCAAAATTTGTGCCCACAGTCCATAAAAATGTAGCCATGGGTATCGATTTTCATAATTTTTCTAAATATTGCTTTTATTACGTAACCCTGCGAGATAATTTTTTTTCTAACTTTTTTCAGTACGGGTATAACCTACCCTATCACCCGGTACCCGCTTGACGTTGAGTCGCGGGAAACCCTGTATACCTAGGTAACTAATGAACTAATAATATTTAACACTTACAAGCATCAATTTTTCATATTCTTCTTCCAGAATGCTGCCGTTGAAGAATTTTTGAACTGACAAAGTGTCCGGAAAATAGAATCCTTTTCGGCAAACACATTTATAAGATCCACGTCTGAATCCAAGGCCTTTTAAAGCTGCACACTTTGATGATCGATTTAAAGAACAAAAAAAGTAGTTATAAAACTCGATATAGACATCAATAAAGTATTAATAACTAATAGGCGTGTTTCGAGGTGAAGTCTTTTCTTCACAAAGAAATGCTCCATTTTCAAAAAATGACTGCCAAAATGTTTTTTGGCAAAATTTTTTGGGGAACAAAAATTAATATTATTATAAATAATCCCGTTTAAAAAAATGTGTATCTCGTACCTCTTTCGGATCAATAGTCAAAGTACAAATTAAACCTTGGCAAAAATGTCCTATTTAACATTTTCTGTCTTACATTTTTTTTGTGTATACGATAGTTTTATTAGTAAACAGTTTCAATAGTACCTAAGAGCCCCAACAATGTGTTTAGAGCCAAACTAAAATAAAAATATTTTTGGTTAAGGTTTAAAAAACTCAAGATAATAATTTTTAAATAAGATTTTATTTGCATAACAATAACTTACCATTTTCACACATTACATCTAAATACACATATAACTAAGAATCTAAGATTACATAAACAGTAAACAATCAAACAAAATTAAACAAAAAAACTCAATTGTCGGTGACATTACCATTCTTATTGGCTGCTATTACGGTTTTAATTTTTCTGTGAATACTCTTAATTGAACTACAAACGCCAATCAATGATTGGTTGATAGAGCATATGAGCATGGAGGTATGGGTCCATCAAAGAAAATTAAAATGCATTGGTAATATGCAGCCCCGTTGCCAGGATTTCGTTCCGAGGTGGGGCTTGACACAAAGTCTTAGTAAATCAATGAAAAATGTAAATTACCTTTTTTGTGATTTTTTTTTTAAATTATTGCTAAAGTATAGTTCATTTAACACGAAACTAAAAAACAATTCACTGTGAAACTTGGGTAAACATTTTTTTTTCGTATTAAAAAGGTAAATAATTTTTCGTATACAGGGTGGCCCGAAACTCAACGTCAAATAGGTACCGGGTGATAGGGTAGTATATATACTTGTACTGGGAATATGTAGTAAGAAAAAAAAAATATAACTCGCCGGGTTACGTGAGAATAGCAATATTTAGAAAAATTATCAAAATCGAAAACCTAAGCCACATTTTATGTACTGTGGTCACAAATTTTGATATTTTGCAGTGATTTTTTTCTACGTAATCCTTAATAACCATGCTACTGAATTCAATCTCGAAATCAAAAATAAAAGTTTCGAAAGAAAAATGAAGTTTGACTGGATCATTGTTCAAACAAATTTTGTAAGCAAACTTTAACACTTCATATTTTTATAATTATAATTATTTTTATACCCAAGGCAAGTTGTTTAAAAAACTGGCCCACTTAATCAAGTTTTAAAAATAGTTCAATAATTGCCACTTGCCACTTCCAAAATCATGTTACCAACATTTAAACCGTTTTCGAGTATTTTATCTTTTTGATGTAGTAGTCCAGTAAGCCATTCCTTCTTAATTTTCAGGCTGCTTAAGTATTTAATATACTAAAAGTCCTGATCCCTGGTTGGTGAACCGGAGGAGGGAGAGGAGTACCAAGTCCCCAAAAGGGAGCATTTTGTGACTTACGCTTATACCACGGGAATGGTGCGTAGTAGCGAAATTGTTTATAAGAATAAACAAGCCCATCAAACTTTTTACAACTTTTCTTGTGATCACTTTTTTCCAAATATCAACCGTTTCTGAGATACACGCACAGTTGATATTTGGAAATAAGTGATCATAACAAAAGTTGTACAAAATTTTATGGGCTTTTGTTTATTCTTAGAAAAATTTTCGCTAAGATGCACGCACCATTCCCATGGTATAAACGCAAGTCCCCAAAAGCCCAATTTTGAGGGTTTTATACTACTCCCCTACTCCGGATCACCTCTCAGGGAACAGGACTTTTAGTATGTTAACTACTTAAGCAGCCTGAACAATATTTTTAATGAATGGTCTAATACACTGGTCTTATATCAATAAGATATAATACGTTCCTGTTTAAAAAAAAAATTAAAATTATACTTGCTCGAAAACGGTTAAAGTGATGGTAACATGATTATGGAAGTAACAAGTGGCAAATGTTGCACTATGTTGAAAACTTGAAAAAACTACCCCAAGAAAAAAAAACTTGCCGTGGGTAGTGTGCCACATTTAAAAAAAATAAGAAGAGTTAAAGTGAGCCTACAAAATTTGTGTAAACAATGACTTAGTCAAACTTCATTTTTCATGCGAAACTTACAATATTTATTTTTGATTTCGAGATTGCATTTAATAGTATGGATGTTAAGGATTGCGTAGAAAAAAAATTACTGCAAAATATGAAATTTTGTGACCACAGTACATAAAAATGTGGCCCAGGGTATCGATTTTCATAATTTTTCTAAATTTTGCTATTATTACGTAATCCAGCGAGATACCTTTTTTCATACTATTCCTACCTAGCCTATCACCCGGTACCCGCTTGACGTTGAGTTTCGGGACACCATAATTAAAGGATATATTATTTCCTTAATGAAGTAGTCTGTCTAACTTTCAAACAAACCTCCGCATTGTCGCGTTAAGAAGTGTCACGTTAATTCCTCAAATATAGGTTGACTATAATTTTGCACCATTGTTTTGTTTCTGGTCTGGAAATTCTATCCGTCTGTCTGTCTGTCTGCATCGACACGCACAGCCAAAACAGTTAGGCCGATTTACTCCAAACTTATTTATTTATTTATTTATTTATTTCATCAAACGGAAGTTACAAATACATATAAATTCCTTAAGATTACTAAATACATTTCTTAATTAAGTACCACTCAGGTTACCTAGAATAGATAATAGATGTTTTTTAAATAAATCTCTACTGTTGCAATTAAAGAAATCTACTTGATTACACACAGAATTGTCTTCTCTTAAACATCGTCTAAGAGGCTCATTAAGCCCATAATTTGTTCTATGAAACGGTTCACAAAATAAACTTCTGGTTCGCAAATATCTCGAAGGAGCATAGAATTCTATTAAGGATAACAAAAGGGGGCAAATGATGTGATAACATAGTATGTCTCTAACAAAGATGATAGAAAAATATTTTCGGCGATCTGAAAGCTTAAGTAAACCAATAAGTTGCCATCTTGAATCATACGAGGGCATTCGGATATTCCAATGTAAACGATAAACTACGAATCTTGTGAAACGTTTTTGAATATTTTCAATCCTTTGAGAACTTGTTTTGTAGAAAGGGCTCCATATAACAGAACAATATTCTAAAACTGATCGTACAAAGGCAATGAAGAGAGATTTAAGAGTGTAAGGGTCAGTAAACTCCTTGGAGTTTCTAGAAACGAATCCTAGCATAGAATTAGCTTTAGCTACTATGTAGTCAAAGTGCAGATTGAAATTAAGTTTATGATCGAATAAAACACCAAGATCTTTCTTTTCTTCTATTCAAAGAGGTATGCCATCAATTTTATACGAATAAAAGATAGGAGACTGGTTACGAAAAAATGACATAATTTGGCATTTAGAGATATTCAAAAATAAATGATTTATCTTACACCACTCACCAATTCTATTAAGGTCTTCTTGGAGGAGAATACTATCTGAAAGAGATTTTATGCAACAGAATATTTTTAAGTCATCAGCAAACAACAATTTATGGGAAAACCGGATATGAATTGGAATATCATTTATTAAAATTAAAAACAGAAGCGGACCCAGGTGGCTTCCTTGGGGAACACCAGAGGAAACATGAATTTGGTGAGACTTAAAATTATTTATAAAAACGTATTGAATACGATCACATAAATAAGATTGAAACCAATTCAATAGATTAGAATGAAAACCCAAGTTTTCCAACTTTTGCATCAAAATTTTGTGATTTACTCGATCGAAGGCTTTGACGAAATCGGTGTAAATGACATCACATTGAGATCCATTTTCAAAACAACTAACAACGTGATTACTAAAAATCATAAGATTTGTCGAAGTTGATTTTCCAGCGACAAATCCATGTTAGTATGGTGAAATTATTTCTTTAAGAAAAAAGGACAGTTTTTTATATACGATTTTTTCAAATAATTTTGGGATAACTGAGAGCTTACAAATCGGACGGTAGTTTGAAACATCCTGTTTTGGTCCAGCTTTGTGAATAGAAATTATGTAAGAAATTTTCCAATCGTTTAAAAATTCACCTTTATTGAGTGAAGCGTTAAATAAAAGTGCTAATGGTACACAGAGCGCACTTGCACACTGTTTTAAAACATAAGGGGATAATTTGTCAGGACCTGGTTTTTTCTCAAGACTCAGACCACACAATGCATCAAATACTTCTGAATCACTTATATTTAAGTTTGCTATATTTAAGGAACTATTCATGCAGTCATGAACAGAAGAAACTG
This sequence comes from Baccha elongata, assembly GCA_951217065.1. NCBI lineage: Eukaryota > Metazoa > Arthropoda > Insecta > Diptera > Syrphidae > Baccha > Baccha elongata. The sequence goes on along the minus strand of OX578272.1, from coordinate 143,091,305 downwards.
GACTGTCGCATGTCATATATACCGACTGAAAAAAGTCGGCAAAGTAATTGCATATCGTACGAAAATCAGTGGAACTTTCATCATTGTAAAACATTTGATTTGGAATACCATTAGAATTTCTTTTACCATTTATATAGCTCCAAAAGCCTTTGCTATTAAGCTTCAAATTCGACTCAGTACGAATCAGATAATCTTTGTACAAGAATTTATTAAGAACTTCGAATTCTTTTTGAATACGCCTATAATTTTCGGCAAAAGCTAATTAACGGTACCTTCCATACAACGGTACTTTTTTGATACAGATGTTTTTTGAACGGCAAAAAAAGTCATTTTAGAAAAAGTAATTAATACTATTTTAATTCTTTTTTTATCGAAAAAAAAGCGATCCATGCTGCCAACGGTGATGTCTTTCATAATTGTTTTTTTATTGCATACATTTATACAATTATAAAAAAAAACACATTTGAAAATATAAATTACTTACATATGTATATAAAAATTCTTAAAAAAAATAACGGATTTGACGAATAATTAATAATTGACTGGAGAACTCTGCAACGAACTGGTCATTTCGTAAGGCCACTCTCGTGTTAACGTATAAACGTATCGCCACGGCGACGTAGATTCTCCATTAACTTGATGATTCAATTTCTATATGGAACTAACTGTTCAACCATATTTCAATCACGTAACAGTTTGCCCAGAAAAGGCGAGTACCAAATCAATTAAAATGGTAATAGATTTTAAGATTAGATTAGATTTAGATTAAATAATTTTATTTTCAAAAAGTATACACAAGCGGTCAGCCATTGAGACGAATAGGGGGAATAACATGTAGCATACAAGGCATGCACGTGCCGTAACTATTCGGGACTGGTGGAAGTGGTGGCCGCTAGTAACAAGCCTTTTAAAAAAGGTTTGGCTAATATGACCAGGCTGGTTCGTCAGGTTGGCAACAGGTTAATTCCCTGTTCCGTAAAATTGAGCGAATTACGAACCCGACAACAAGCCTCGGAAACGGACTGATCTCACGACGACAACACACGCAACGAAAAAGGCAAAACGATTTACGAATTTTCCTATGGAACGTACGCTAGCTGATGCCCTGTCAAAATATAAAGCTGACATAACAGCACTTCAAGAAATCAGATGGACAGGGAATGGTGTTTTACAGAAGAAAGAATATGACGTATACTACAGCTGTCATACAGCTTCCTAGTCAGCCAAAAAATTAAGTCTACCATCATCGTCTTTAACGCTATAAGCGAAAGGCTATGCACCCTTCGCGTGCGAGGCAAATTTACGAACAGCAGCCTCATTAACGTTCACGGACCTACGGAGGAGTTCTCAGACGAAGAAAAAGAGACTTACTACCAACAAGTCGAGAGGGCTCTCAATGACTGTCCAGGGTATAACGTAAAAATCATCCTTGGGGATTTGAATGCAAAAATAGGTCGAGAGCCGGTATACAGGCATTACGCAGACGCCCATAGTTTGTATGATAACACTAATGACAATGGACTTCGAGTCTTAGAATTGGCAGCATCGAAAAAATGGTCGTTGCGAGTACCAGGTTCCCGCGAAAAGATATCTACAAAGCCACCTGGGTATCACCTGATGGAGTCACTCGTAACCAAATAGACCACCTGTTGATAGACCGTCGGCACTACTCGAACTTGATGACCTTACGAACGTACCGAGGTACCAATATCGACTCGGATCACTGTCTTGTTGGTATGGTTTTCCGAGGGCGGATTGCCTTGCGGAGACGTATTGCATCCGCCGATCAGGTTCGAATCAACACGGCTGCTCTGCGCAATGAAAATGCCAGTAACACCTTTGGTAATGCGTTAGGACTCGCCCTAGAATCACTCGATTTAGGGAGAGTAAGTCCTGGAGCCAGTATGCTGAGCGTAGATGAGAAGTGGACACGCCTCAAGAATACTGTCATTAGTGCTGCCAACTCCATCTTAGGCAGCAGCCGTAGAAATCGGAGTCAGTTGTCAGTGAACTTTCGTTGGGGAAGGTCCCCTCTGTGTAGTGCGTCGATCGTCCGTTGCCCGTACGCGTCTTGTTTGAGTCTTGTGCCTAGTCGTGTTATTTATTTGTTCCTATAAAATTCAAATGTTTACATAAAAAAAAAATATATCAATAACAAAACGAAACAAAATAAAAAAAATAGCAAACAAAAAAAATTTAACAGTGATGAAAAAAAAAACAATAAACCACGCCACACTAAAATCAATGCAATAAAACAAAAACAACAAACAGCCAATAACCAATAAAAAAAAAAACATTAAATCATGATAAGCCATCTCAGCATAGCACAGTGAGTACCATCCTTCACTTTCCCCTTTTCTTTCTCTTACAATCGCATGGCTTAGCAAGTGTATCAAATAGCATTGGTTTTATAACTAATGCAATTGATACACAGGCTACGTCATCGTTGATAACAGATTGTTGACAAAAAAAAAATGTTACTGTTTTGCATTAACAGGGCCGGATTCGATTCTTGTCACTACTAAGGCATAACACTAGTGGTGGCGTGTGTCGAATAGCATTCTGTGGTTCAACTCAGTAATATTTTTCTTATAGTCTTTGTCTGTTTTAGTTTTTGTTATTCTTTTACTTGTAATGGCTGGTAATTTCAGGGTAGATTATTGTAATATTCGTGGGCTTAGAGCGAATTTTCTTTCTGTGTACTCCCATACTGCTTTAAACAGGCCAGCTGTATTGGCACTAAGTGAAACCCAAGTAGGTGAGGATTCCGATCCTACTGAATTCTTTATTCATGGGTATAACTTGGTGCCATTATTCTTTTCCCACCATGGTCTCGCCATATACATTAGGAATGATGTTGCTTATCAGTTTTTGCCACAATATGGTCTCTGCACCAATTCTTTTTTCAATTTTATGTAGTTTAAATTTTCCGTGAATAAGCAAATCATTCACTATTGCTTCCTTTATCGAAGCCCCAATCTAGACAGAGTGTCAACTTCTCGTGAATTTGATGCTTTGTCTGATTCCATCCAAAGAATTGTTTCGTCCTATCCTCGCACTGAAATCGTTGTTACGGGCGATTTCAATGTACACAATTCTTCATGGCTTCAACATTCGGGCCCGGCAACACCAGAAGGATTGTGTGCTGAGATCTTCGCTGAGTTAAACCACCTAACTCAGGTTAGGTGGTCAACGAGCCCACTCGAATATCGGACGTGATAGGTCGAGCAGAAAACACTCTTGACTTGTTTCTTACCTCTGACCCTGGTAAGTACACTATTAGTGTTCTATCTCCTCTAGGCACATCTGACCATTGTGTCATATCAGCAAATTTCTCGTGTAAAAACTCTCCAGTTAAAGAAAGAGCTCCTAAGAGAACCGTTTGGCAATACGAGAAAGCCAACTGGGACGGTCTCAATAATTATTTTAGGATCTTTAACTGGTCACTATGCTTCTTTGATAGTGACGTTGACGCCAGCGCTGATATGATCACAAGTTTGATTCTCATGGGAATGAGAACTTTTATCCCGAATAGGGTTTATCTGTAATCAACAACATGGATTTATACAGAGGCGGTCAACGGTAACGAACCTTCTAACGTTTTTACACAATTGCTCCAATGCTTTGGAAAACGGACAGGAACTAGATTGCATTTATACCGACTTTTCAAAAGCTTTTGACCAACTTTCCCACGACATTATAATTTTTAAACTTAAGGCCTTTGGATTTTCTGCTGGATTTATTGATTGGATATATTCTTATCTTCGAAATAGATCCTACCAGGTGAAATTCAGAAAAACATTTTCAAACCCTTTTACTGCCAACTCTGGAGTACCACAAGGAAGTCATTTAGGTCCCATTCTTTTTATTCTTGCTATTAATGATGTAACATCATGCATTCGCAATAGTGAAATTCTGGTTTTTGCTGACGATATGAAGATTTTTAAATCTATATGCTCAAGCGGTGATCGTGTGAATCTGCAAGCCGACATTGATAGCTTTTGTACTTGGTGCAGCAAGAACGGATTAAACCTTAACCCAGCGAAATGTCAAACTATGACTTTTTCAAAGAAACGAGTACCAATCATATTTGACTATAATATTTCACAACATACATTGTGCCGTGTTGTTAGTTTTAAAGATCTTGGAATCGTCTTCAATTCAAGTTTAGATTTCACAGAGCACATCAACTCTCTTGTTAAAAAGGCTAACTCAATGTTAGGTTTTGTAAAAAGATGGTCAAAAGAGTTTCAAGACCCTTATGTTACCCTATCTTTATACAACTGTTTTGTTCGTCCCCATCTGGAATACGCATCACAAGTATGGACTCCGTTCTATGATGTTCATAGATCTAGGATAGAGGCAGTTCAGCATAATTTTGTTCGTTTTGCCTTAAAAGGTCTTCCCTGGACAGATCCTTATAACCTTCCACCTTATGAACACCGAATTCAGCTTCTACACATTCAGTCCTTGTTACAGAGGCGTGTAAATAACGATATAGTTTTTATCCACCAACTTCTTTCGGGCGCATTAGATGCACCTGATCTACTTACTTGTGTTGGACTCAATTATCGTGGGGGTGCTCACCATCTGCGTAGCCTTGAGCTCCTACATTGTCCACACCATCGGACTACTTACGGTATGAATGAGCCGCTTACCCGCATGTGCAGGCTTTTCAATTTAAATTCTAAAATTATTGATTTTAATGACAATAAAATAAATCTTAAAAATGTACTTAAAACCAGTGCTCCACGCTTTTAGTTCATGTTTTATGTATTTTGTATTGTTAAATTATATGTTTTATTGTATTATAGTGCTTGTGTTATTGTAGTGATTTGTTTTACATTACTAACAACTAACACCAGCACTAAGTGATGAGCCAGTGGAACACATATAATGTGTTGTCAAATCTTGGTTCATAAGCTGAAGCTTGCTCTAAGCTCCTTATGAACAGGATCTGATAGTGTAAAAAAAAAAAAAAAAAAAAAAAGCATCAGACCTAAAGAGGTTATTAGGGTCAAGAGGGTAAATTTCCGTTGTCTTAAAGCCAATCCAACTGAGGATAACCGGAATAAGTTCAAGCAAGCCAGGAAGGCCTGCAACGCCCATATTCGACGGACCAAATTTCTACATGACCAAAAATTACTGCAATGTCCCAAAGGCCGTAAACATTTTTGGTCATTTGTAAAAAATATGAGGAATTCTTCCTCTTCCTCGGTTCCTACGCTCGTTGTGAATGACACTCCATTTGTTAGCTCTTTAGAGAAAGTTAATCTCTTTGCTAGGCAGTTCGCCGCCAATTCAACGCTGCCAGTGAGTGTTATGACTCCTGTACTTGAGCGAGTTAGTGATTCTATGGGGCAAATCTTTTTTCGCACTCGTACTGTAGCGAGAGTCCTAAAAGATCTTAACACACATAAATCCGCTGGACCGGATGGTATCCCCGCTATTGTTCTAAAGAGGTGTTCTTCAACGCTGGCAAAACCACTGCGTAAGCTTTTTCATCTGTCCTACTCCTCAGGTCTCGTTCCGAGCGGATGGAAAACTGCATTTGTCCAGCCTATTCCCAAAAAAGGCGAATCTTCCTCACCGTCTAATTACCGACCGATTGCACTTACGTCCCTTCTTTCCAAGGTCATGGAAACGCTGATTAATTATCAGCTCAAGAAATATCTCGAAGATCGAAAGCTTCTTAATGACCGACAATACGGCTTTCGTAGCAATAGGTCCACTGGTGATCTCATGGTTCATCTCATCGAACAGTGGAACAAATCTTTACATCGTTTTGGAGAAAGTAAGATTATTGCACTTGATATTTCAAAAGCATTTGATAGGGTTTGGCATCAGGCTCTCTTATCGAAAATGCGTGCTTTCGGGTTTCATGAATCCCTCCTTCATTGGATTAGTAATTACCTTTCGAATCGTTCAATACAAGTTGTATTGGATGGATTCAAGTCTGAAAACCACAAAATAAATGCTGGTGTGCCCCAGAGCTCTGTTCTATCTCCAACACTCTTCCTCATTTTTATTAATGATCTCCTGTCTGCAACTTCTAATCCAATACATTGTTTTGCTGACGATAGTACTCTTAGCTTCTCATATTCGTTTTCAGATTCACATCCCTCTTCTTCGGATGTGGAACTGCAACGAGAAAATATGATAAGTTCATTAAATTCCGACCTAAACAGCATTGTACAATGATTAAGGGATTAAAAAACCGCGTGGAATTTAATGCTTCGAAAACCCAATGCTGTCTTGTATCGTTAAAGCGAGATATACCCCCCATGCCATTATCCATAGATGGCACTTGCATCGAGGAGACTGAACATCTCGATATTCTCGGTATGTGTATCACCAACCACCTTTTGTGGAACGATCACATACGCGATGTCGCCAAAAATGCCGCAAGATATTTGGGTTTTCTAAGGCGATGCAAGAAGTTTTTCTCCCCCTCTGATCTGGCTATTATCAACAAGACTTATATACGTCCAAAGCTTGAGTATAACTCCCATATCTGGGCTGGTGCTCCTGCAACTTACTTAAGCCTCTTGGACAGTATTGAACGTAGAGCATTTAGATTGATTGGTGATATTACCATCATAAGATCATTTACGTCGCTTGAACATCGTCGAAATGTTTCTTGTCTCACCCTCTTTTACCGTTATTTTAATGGTTTTTGCTCTAGTGAAATAGCCAGTTGCATTCCTCCCCTTAAACAGTTCAACCGTAATACTCGCGCTTCTAGGAATGCTCATCAATATACCCTCGAGCCCAACTTCGGTCGTACTGTCAAGTACAGAGATTCGTTCTTTAGCCGTACTACGCGAATGTGGAATGCCTTGCCACACTCTGTCTTTCCCAGCCATTGCAATATTCAGGAATTCAAAACTAATGTGCACCGACACCTCCTTTCAACCCCTCTCTCCCTTTCCTAGTGCTCACACTGTGTCTACATAATAAGCGTAGTATTATCCCTTTGAGTGTGCGCTTATTATAAAAAAAAAAAAAAAGAAATCTCACCATAACTTCAAAACTGCTGCTGTACATGACCATGGTCCTGCCAGTACTCACATATGGATCCGAGACTTGGGTGCTTAGCAAAAGGCACTCCGACCTCTTAGCCGCGTTCGAGAGAAAAGTCTTAAGGAGATTTGTTGGCCCCATATGTGATGAAGGACGATTCCGGAGAAGGTACAATCATGAATTGTACGCAATCTACCTTGAAGCAGATAACGTGACGAAAATTAGGCTCGGTAGACTCCGGTGGGCAGGGCACCTAGCTTGCATGAGCGAAGAGGAACCTGCTCGCAAAGTTCTTTGTGGTACATTCTATGGCAGACGACAGCGTGGTAGACCGTGCTTGCGCTGGAGAGATGGCGTAGAGCAGGATGCCCGGAGCCTTGGGGTGCGCAACTGGATGACGTCGGCTCGAGACCGGGATAGGTGGAGAGACTTGTTGAAGGAGGCAAAAACCGGACCCCGGTTGTCGAGCCGATGATGATGATACACAAGCTTGGTTTTTTTGTTTCATTAAAAATTAAATTGAACGACAAAAACTTTTAAAGTTGCCTGTCAGGTTAAAGTGTTGACTTTGATATATTGAAACTTAGCGAAGGATTTATAATTTTATGAAAATCCATTCATAATTAGATTTCTATATTTAAGAGCGTTTATGAAATGATAATAATTGCTCCTCTTACTAAATATTTCCCATTATCTGTAAAAACAAATATCCATCATTGCCAGTTATTGAGTCTGATACCAATGAACGTGGATAGCGTGGTATAATAGTGGGTTGTGGTGACCATATTGGCCATGATCATGAATAGTATGAGTCTTTGCGATTTTTAAAAGTTTGGGGTCAGCGTGATTCGTGCTGGACATTACATATGATTTCTGGATTACACGCATCATATCAATCATATCAACATCATATCAATCGATATGAAATGTTTTTATAAATGTTTTTTTTCGGCTTTTTTTCTTACGTTTTACGGCAGAAGCGTCCAAGTATGTTTGTAGAGCTTTAAATTTTCAACAATATTGGTTGTTCAAACATGTTTGTACGTCACGTCGTTACCAAGATAACGAAAAAAGGGGTAATTTTTCAAATTTTGCTAAAAAATTTAAGAAAAATGCGAATTTTCATGTTTTTCCTTCTCTTATACCTTTTTTATCTTACGTTCTACTTTAAAACTGTTGAGGAATGTTTTTTAGAGCGTTAAATTTGCTACAGTATAATTTATAAAAAATTGTTTGTTTGTCACGTCGTTTCTGAAGTATGCCGCTCCAAAACAGGGTAACTTTTCAAATGCCAATTTTCACGTTTTTTCTTCTCTTATACCTTTTTTATCTTATGTTCTACCGTAAAACTCAGCCCTATCGAGGTATCCGTTCGGATGAAAATTTTGTCCGATTCATTAAAAATACGAGAATTTTTAATGGATGCATCTGTTTTCTGACACACAAATCGGAGAAACTTAAAAATAAAATGATCAACGCTCCGATGCGGAGCGTTGATCATTTTATTTTTGACAGCTAAACGGAAAATATTTTCACAAGTTCTTCTATAACAAATAGCATCGGGATATTCAATAAAAAAATATTTTCAAAAAGTTGTTAATGATTCGATTAAAAAAAAAACAATCTTTTTGAATGGTTTTGATTAATTGTGTGAAAGCATGTACATTATACAATTCTAACTTTATATTGTTAATAATTATGTTTTTAAATTATCAGAAAATTTTTTACATTGTATGTGAATGAAGCATTTGATGGAAAATGTCAAATCAGTCCGTTTATATGCTTTATTTATTCTGTTCCAAAGGGATACCTCGATCGCAATTTGAGTTCCGATCTGAAATTGTTTCCGACTTGAACAAGCTTTCATAATACTGTAGCAAATTGTAGCAAATTTAGTGTTCTACAGAACATGCTTAAACGTAAGAAATAAAAGTTATAGAGGAAAAAACGAAAAAAGGCCGAAAATTTTGCAGTCCCCCCCCCCTCCCCCTCTTTTAGAACATAGTTTTCATAATACTGTAGCAAACTTAATATATGGACGACTTGCTTACGGGTATATGGACCACTTGCTCAAGGGTATTTTATATTAAAAATTTTACGTCGGGTTTTATGGACTGGTGGTCCGAATTCCCTCCTCAGTTGGCCAAGTACATTTTTACTTGCTCAATAGGGCAAGTAGGTTTCGTGTAAAACAAAATTCGAGGTTTTAATAAAACCTGACATTACGATGATAGAGAAGACGGAAAAAGTAGGTTTCGTCATGCCGTCCGTCGGTCTGTCTGTGCGGATGTGCGGATGTTCGGTTGTATGTTCACCGAGCTACAGCCTAAACGGTTGGACGGACTTTCTTCAAACTGCGTGTGTAGTACTATAACGGATACCTCCCATATAACAGTTTTAGTTTTTCCAAATTTTCTCGAAAACGGCTTTAACGATTTTGATAAAACTTTGTGAACGTTATATTTAAAGTGCTTTTAACATAGCCGCATTTCAGGTTTTTAACTAAAATGTACATAACGGAGATTTGATGTCAACGGTTTTTTTTACAAATTATTCCTTAAATTGACAATGACTTACCCGATTTCATTTAAATTTGGTATGGTATATAACCTAAGCATTCAACACAAGATGGCATTTAAAGTTTTTTGATAAGCATCCATTTAATGATAGCTACCATACAACTTTACCTCACATTTAGGTAACTTTTCACTTTTCAGCATAATTAAGCAAATTAAATTTTCCCAATCCAATAGTTTGCTACAAGAGCAAGTTTGTGCGACCTAGTCGTGCATTTTATTTTATAAGTCCTTCATATTACCCTCCACTTTTTTCAAATCGTGTTTTTGAGTTATCCTTGTATTTTATTTTTTTATTTAAATTGGATTCATGGTTTTTTTGTTAAGAAATAAACAAAAACTAATCAGCCTAAATTTTACAATAAACTGTAAAGGGTAATCTGGTAGTCCATTTTCGCCGCTCTTATTCTACAAATATAAGTCCCCATTGTTAGTGTTGTACTTGATTTTTTGCAGTGCTCTTTCGCTGAAACTATTTATATAGGTACTAAACAAATTAAAAGAACTGTAGAAAATTTCCTTAGATTTAATTTGTCCCTCGACTATTTTGATCTCAAATTAATCCAAAAGGGCTGCCAAAAAAAACTGTTTAAGAATGACAGCAAAAATTAAAGGTGTCGAAGTGAAATTTCGAATAGAGCACCTTAAAATCTCAAAAAAATAACTATTCTCAAACTCTTTTGAAACTTTCCCATGTAAAACTACCAAATGACTGAACGATTTGGTTTTTGTTCTAGTCAACACGAAATATTTGAGCTGGTTAAACATTTTTCACCGAAACACACCTATTATGACACTAGGTTTACCATTGCGGGAATCCAGCTTACCATTGTTGTACGCTGCTTGCATTTATCGGTACCTGCAAAGATGTTTAAGGGTTGCGTTGCCCCTTGAGTATTGCGTTGGGGACATTGGTCAATATCTACGCGTCTTAAATCAATATCAATTCCAGATGTTCCTCTGATGTTAGCACCGAAAGCGGGTATAAAATTAGATTTAAAGTGAAAAAAAAATATTATTCAAAATTATTTTTTTTTTAAACTGATTTAGAATTGATAGTCTTATCTTCTTCTTATATATATCTTCTTATATATAACAATCAATTCCTGTTTGTGTCAATCTCGTTAAAACTAGAAAACGGATGGACCAATTTGAATATTTTTTTTTAAGTTTGGTTCTTTTCAATAGTAACTAATTCTAATTTTCTAATTTTTCTTATTACATTCTAAAATGTTTGTATTAAAATGGTTATTTGTTAAAACAAATTTAAATGCTATCCAACGTATTAAAATATAATACTTAAATATTAAAATGCAATCCAACGGATTAAATTTAATATTAAAATGTAAACGAACTGATTAAAATAAAAACCTGAATTATTAAAATGTAATATTGAAAAACTTATTTCCAATACAGTATGTATCAAAGCAAAAGATTGTATCAAAAGTAATGCCCCGTGGCTTAGTGGTTAGTGTATCGGTAGTTTTAATTAGTTTTATTTAGGTAAAGGGTAGCTTTAAGTTTTATAAAAATTAAAAAAAAAAGATATGGATAATGAGTTTTTTTTAATAATTTTCTCGTTAGTTTTAAGTAATCACGAATTTTAAATATAAATTATTTTACGTCGAAAGGCATTGTTTAAGTATAGTCATAGTTTAATTTAGAGCTCCCGCATGGGGCCAGTAAGTTAGTTAAGTTAATATGTAAGCTAGTTGTTTAAGATTTTTTGTCTAGCATTAAGATAGATATAAGAAAATGAAAAAATAAAAAATTAATTAAAATGCAAAAGTGTGTCTGACTATCACCCCGGAAGTATGGGTTCAAATACCGCGTGGAAGTAATTTCTTTTTCAGAAATATGTCACGAAGCTGTGTCCTACTGTTGAATGAAACTTAACGACGCGCACACAAATGCATGATTACAACTCATGCATTTGTGTGCGCCATTAAATTTATGTTTATGTTTGTGTTAAAAGTTGTACATGATTATGTTAAATTTTAATACATTTGGTATTAACTTTATAATTGTAATATTTGCGATGCATTACATTTTAATAAAATTTGGTGTTGTCATTATATATGTAACCCTAAAAATTTAAAAAGTAACCCAACATTTGTAACCGTGTAATATATTTGGTAAAATGCCTTATTTACCGCGGAGCCTTCTAATACTTCCATTTTATTCCTGTTCAAATGACCTCTTAGAAAAGCCAATTTATTACTTCTTAAAATGAAAGATTTTTGTCTTGTCAGAACTCTACCGATGGACTGCGACCTTGTCGTGGTGGTAGGGCTTAAACTGTTCATTATTCTACGGCATCTAAGATGTCTTGATCAGTGAACTAACAGCAGTCCGGGTGAACGGGACACCCTAGGACGTTCACCCTCAAGTTTGGTGGTGAAGAACCAGAGCATACCTGAATGTTTATTTATAAACATCTTCAGAGTAATGTCCGTGTTCAATAGGTAACCTATCCCAGGATTAACTGGGTAACGGCCCTACATCAGGCAAAAGTAGTTAGGGCAGGGGAATCACGAAAGTGTCCTTGACGATTACTCATTTAAACGTTTGAAAGGGAACTTTCATAACATGAGTGTTTTGTTGGTTTTGCACTGAGCTAGTGCCATTGTGAAAGTAGCAAATAAGCAGGGTGGTCTTTGTAACTCAAGGAGGCCACCCGAAAAGGCGGTAGATAACTACTCTATCCCAGAACATAAACTGGGTAACGAGCGTTACTACCGTCAAAAAACTTGAGTAAGTCAAGTAGAATTGACAGAAGTTGAGATGTGGAACTTGAGTGGGTTCCAGTTCAAGACATACTTGGGCTACATCTTCAGGGTAGGCAATCCCTGTGACTTTGCAGGTAAAGTCAGAATGTCAAAGTGTTACAGTTGGGAGTATTTCCCCAACTACACGACGTTTTAGGTTTGACGTACAATAAACTTAGCACGGGTGTTAGGGGGCCCTAGAGTTTGTTCGAGAGGAATGTCCCTTGTGGAATTTAATCATGATCATTCTCTACCCTAACAGTTGGGCTGGCCCTTTCGGGGAGCTTCGTGCTGGCTGTGGTTATCCATAGCGGAAACATTTGGCACCTCGGTGCAAGAGATGTAGATCGGTCTCGCTTCTTAACAAGGAGTGTGCACATACCTACATGTTCTCAATTTGTTACTGCTTTATAATCTACTTCGGTAATTATATTTCAGGACGCTAGTTTACGTTTGATTAAACTCGCAGTGGAGCGCCACCGTGGAGTTAAGTCTTAATAGATAGTGTATCCACGTTAAATTTCAGTTTCATTCTGTCTTGTCAGAAGATTTTTTTTATCTTTTTATATATTACTCGACCGTACTTTTTATTGATTCAAACGAAATTTATAATGATTGACAACCAATTTTTGTAACTCTGTCAGGTGGGCCACTTATAAAAGCTCGACGGGCCGCAGGTTGAATAAAGCTGATCTAGATAGTGATTTAAGGGCCTTCCAAAAACATTTTGTAATTGCGTAGGTACTTTATGTTTTAATAACGTTTCTTAAAAAAAATTAGATTAATTTAACAAATATTTTTTTGAAAATTTAATGTTTTGAAAACAAATGCATTTAACTTGAACAAAATGTGTTTGACGGCTGTACGCAAAATGGCCCAAATACAAAACTCCCAAAAAAATAGGAATCGTCCAAAAATATTCTTCGGCTATTCTTCATTTTATACTATTTGGGTGTTTTTTTTTTAATGACAGATCGCCAAGAAATATAGATGCGAAATCGGCCAAAACAATTTTTTTTTGTGAAAATTCACCAAAAATATTTTTGTTAAAAAAATGTAATTAATGTAAATTCAAAAAAGCTCAAACAAATGTTCATAAAAACGCCCAAAAAATAAAACGATAAGAAATGATAAGTAATTGTCGGATTTAATGATAATAATTTTAATTGCTCTTTAAATCTTTAAACTGTAGATAGTTGTTTTCCTTTATGCAAATCGAACAATGCGACTAACATAATTAAAAAGAAGTGGCAACCAATAAGCATTGCTTCAAAACTGAGTCAAAGCAAATTTCTTGAATTGTTCTATTTTTGCATGAAGGAAAACAACTATCTACAGTTTTAAGATAATTTGTACAAACAAGCTCACGGAATGCCCATGGAAAATCCTCTCTCGCCGACAATCGCACATTTGGTTATGGACTTTCTTCTCGATGAATGTTTCAAAAGAGAGTAACAAACTGAAGTTCATTGCTAAATAAGTTGATGACATTTTAGCGATTGTGAACAGAGATGAAACTAACAAGGTGTTGCAATGCCTCAACAAATATCATACGAAAACCCAGTTTACCGTAGAAAGAGAAGAAAACAGATCCATAACTTTCTTTCAATTGGTACCAAAAAGATAAGGCAGATAATAATTTTACTTACTTTATTAAATAGAGTTTCGACCACAGCGGTTGCAGTGACAGAGGACGACGCTGGGGGAGCAAGCGACGCATGTGCCCGTGCCGCTCACCGCGGTGCCGTGAAATAACGCGCGAGCGAAATTACGCCGACTTTTGAAATTTGCACCATAATTTATTATTGTAATTTTATTGTCCTCTTTAAAATTTTTCAATTTTTAAAAATAAAATTAACAAAGTCACTCTTTTTTCGTCTTCAAAAACGAAATAACGCCAGTTTGGCTTTATTTCGCTGTGGTAAACGAAATTATGACAAACATGTTTTGTTTAGATTTGGAAATACAGCCAAATCATTTTATAGTAAAAAGTTAGGTAGGTAAATGGGGGAATGCTGCCCCTGTTACTCCCCTGCCTGGGCCTACGATAGGATTTATGGTGAGTTTGAGTCACCCACCCCAAATCCTATTGTAGGCCCAGGCTGGGGGGGTTGCAGGGTGGCAGCATTCCCCCTATCATACCAACCTCACTGTTTATATACCGCAAGCCTGAAATACATTGTTCTTGATGATTGGAAACGAAATAATGCAAAATTGGCCTTATATCGATTTCTAAATTGAAATTAAGTCAAACTCCAAATTTGGTGTTATTTCGTTTTTGAAAACACAATAAGGCCGATTTCGTTTAACGCTATTTCACGTCACCATGGTAATCCTTCGTCAAGAGTTCTTAGATTTATTTATATCCGTTAACGGCAGTTAACAAAAAGTAAGTTTTTATACATAAAATACAGGGGAGCAACGCCGCAGGTCTATTGGGTAGCTAGTATATTATAAGGGTTAAACGCATGCCAGAGAATATAATGTAAAGATTTTTAAATAATTTAGATTGTATATAATATTGATATACTTATTACTTGAAAAAGTAGGTTCCATTTTCAAAGCCAAAAAAAGGAACGGTGTACGTCAACATCCATATATTTCCACCACCACAATCGTAGTATGGTTTCGACCACCTTCCATCTTCATAATGCACTGACAATGTGTCCTCTTCAACTCTTTCCTCCGTTTTGTTGGAATACAAGTGAAATGCTGAAAAAACAAAACGGATCACTGTAAAATTAAGTTATACGTAATATATTGTAAAAGCCAATTTAGTTATTGAAAATTGAGAAATAGGAAAGACTTATTATTGTATATAATACAGTATACAGCCAGAAAAAAACGATGCACAGAAAGTACCTACATATAACTATATTAATTACCTACTTAAGGGGCCGGTTATAACGATCAGGAAAAACTTTCCAAATCGATAATTAACTATGTTCTGATTTTATTTAAAACACAAATACAAAATTAAACGATAGCAAATAACTCACAGAATTTTTTCTGATGATAAAAATTTCAATTATGCACTTACTCTTTGTAAAAAATACATTTGATTATTTCCCTGATTGAATATCTGTACGAAAAATCAAATTCCATCAGGAAAATAAATAAATGCGGTTTTTACATTAAGTAATTGTTCGACAAAAAATTTTATCATCACAAAAAATTCTTTGATTCATTTTTGTTTTAAAACAAATGAAAATATAATAAATTCTCGATCTGAAATTTTTTCCTGTTTCGTTTTCCTGATCGCTATAACCGGGCTCTAAGGCAGTTGCATCATGAAGTAAGTATACGCACATACTACATAAAATTTTTACTGGCGATTATAGGTAGGTATGAAGGTAGATATATTATAAACCTATAAAATGTAAGTTATAGGGATAGGGACAAAATTTCGACTGCCGAAATCCCGACTATTGCCAGCCTTAAAAATTGAAAAATCCCGACTGTGAAATCTTGCAATTTCATACCTGGTTTTTATAATATCGAAAACTGCGAGATTTTTGTGTGCGAGATGTAAATATGAATGGGTAATTTAAAAAGCGGGATTCTAAACTTGCGAGATTCAGTTTTTCGAGAAGAAAGCGATATTTTGTTATTCGAGATTTTAATTTGCGAGATATCGTAACCCTCCCATTATTCATTGGCTTACAACTGTTATATTTCTCATTGGATTTATTATACAGACTTTCTCGTGTAGGTACTCTTATAGTCCGTTTATAAAAAAAATCTATAGAGGTACCCATGGTTAGAAAATTTGCTTAATAAAAATAAAACAAATTATTTCCTAAAATTATAAAAACGGTTGAATTAAATTTATTCAAAACAGTTCAGGCGAAATAGCTCAAAATTTGTGAAATAAATAAACAAATTCGAAATTCTTTAAAAATACATATTCTGGCAGAGATATACAGGGTGTCCCTCTACTCAACGTCAAGCGGGTACCGGGTGATAGGGTAGGTTATACCCGTACTGCAAGTAGTTAGAAAAAAAAATTATCTCGCTGGGTTACGTAATAAAAGCAATATTTAGAAAAATTATGAAAATCGATCCCCACGGCCACATTTTTATGTACTGTGGTCACAAATTTTAATATTTTTTAGTGATTTTTTTTCCACGTTATTCTTAATAACCATGCTACTGAATGCAATCTCGAAATCCAAAATAAATATTGTAAGTTTTGCAAGAAAAATGAAGTTTGACTGAGTCATTTTTCAAACGAATTTTGTAAGCAAACTTTAATACATCATATTTAAAAAAAAATGTAGGATACTACCCACGGCAAGTTATTTAAAAAATTGGCCCATTTTATCAAGTTTTCAAAATAGTTCAACACTTGCCACTTGCTGCTTCCATAATCATGTTACCAACATTTAAACCATTTTCGAGCAAGTACAATTTAAATTTTTTTTTTAATAGGAACGTATTATACCTTATTGATGTAGGACTCCAGTAAGCCATTCCCTTAAGATATTGTTCAAGCTAATTGGACAAAGTTATAGAGAATTAAGTTTCTTTTGAAAAATTACCTATTAAAAATTGATTGTTGAATGCAAAAGACCAAATTAACCTTATATAAAAAATGGAAAGTTATAATTTTACAAATGTAAAACAAACTAAAAAAGGTGAATTTATTCTTTTGCATTCAAGAATCTGTTTTTAATAGGTAATTTTTCAAAAGAAACTTAATCCTCTATAACTTTATCCAAGAACTTTTTTTTTTGTCAGATTAACAGTTTAGAGTAGACGATATAATGGAATGCTTGATTAAAAATATAAATAAACCATTGTTTTTGTAATTGTTTTCCCTTGCGATGCGTGTATCTCGGAAACGGTTGATATTAGAAAAAAAGTGACCATAACAAAAATTGTACAAAATTCGATTGACTTTTGTTTATTTTAAAAAAAAATTCGCTACGACACACTATTTCCGTGGTATAAGCGTAAGTCCCCAAAAGCCCCCTTTGGGTGGCTTTATACTCCTTGCCCTACTCCGGATCACCTCCCAGGGATCAGGACTATTAGTATGTTAACTACTTAAGCAGCTTGAACAACATTTTGAAAGAATGGCTTACTTGGGTCCTACATCAATAAGGTATAATACGTTCCTATTTAAAAAAAAAAATAAATTTTACTTGCCCGAAAATGGTTTAAATGTTGGTAACATGATTATGGAAGCAGCAAGTGGCAAGTGTTGAGCTATTTTGAAAACTTGATAAAATGGGCCAATTTTGCCGTGGGTAGTATATTACATTTTTTTTTTTAAATATGATGTATTAAAGTTTGCTTACAAAATTCGTTTGAAAAATGACTCAGTCAAACTTCATTTTTCTTGCAAAACTTACAATATTTATTCTGGATTTCGAGATTGCATTCAGTAGCATGGTTATTAAGGATAACGTGGAAAAAAAAATCACTAAAAAATATTAAAATTTGTGACCACAGTACATAAAAATGTGGCCGTGGGTATCGATTTTCATAATTTTTCTAAATATTGCTTTTGTTACGTAACCCAGCGAGATAATTTTTTTTTCTAACTATTTGCAGTACAGGTATAACCTACCCTATCACCCGGTACCCGCTTGACGTTGAGTAGCGGGACACCCTGTATATGCTCTTTAAGTCTCACCTTTTAAAAAAGCATCTCGACCTTAGAACTCGGGTTTAAGACCCTTCTACGCTCCCCACACCTGCGCGGTGCAACACTTATGATCTACATTTACATCTGCTTAGACCTTAGACCAGTGCTGGGCCAATGCAAGAACAAAATAGTTTAGTTTAGTTCCACTTCTTTTAAGTTGCCGGTAACGCACATATAGTTACGTCTGATCTAGAATTGTTAGATTAAAATGATAAGGAGGCGGTCTGCCCTTCCCGAAACATTCAATAATGTGCTGAGACTAGTCAATAAGGAATGCCCCAGCGAATTAAAGCTTTATTATAGATGTTAGAGAAAGCGATATACCCACTATTGAAGGAACAAGGAAAAAAAAATCTAAATAAAAATTGTAAATTTTATGTTATTACGTTTTTGCCTATTTTCCTTTATTTATGTTAGTTTCTCAATTTGGCCACAATTTTCAGTTTTTTATACATGAATCACTTATTTTTATGTCAACTGTATAAAAAAAGTTTTATTTTTTTAACTTATTTTGATGTGTATAGGTAATTACTTGATTTTATCTTTTTTTTCTTACCCTTGATGTATTGATCGTTTCTGGCAATTACTTTTTCAGCATTTTTTCTCGCTAGGAAAAACCACTCTGATGTGTTTCCAAGATAGTGATATTCTGTCGATAAGTCCTTAGCAAATAATGCACCTTGATTTGGTGCTGGCAGCCTGTATGCAAATGGACAGAATAATCCTTGTTGGGATGGATGCTGGTTCCAGTCAAAACAGTTTCCTGCTGCAAATATATCGTCGTCAAACTCTACCATAGACAAAACCGAGGCATGCAAAAGATTAACGGATGTCTGCACAGAGAGTGATGTCATTTTAAAGATTCTGAAAACAAAAAATTAATCATAAATGAATTTTTTTTATACGAGTATTTGGTAGTTTCTATAATTTATGTATGTAGGTACCTATTTTGATTCACATAAAATTGGTTAGCTTGTTTTTAACAAATTGAGGCAACGTTACTCAACAACTTGTTCGGGCTTTATCTAAACATATAAAACACAAAAAAAATTTCTACCTAGCTATGTCCGCTATAGGCTTCAAAACCAACCAACCGCCGAGCCTCAAACCGGTTTCATTAGAAAGGCAATTATGCAAAGATGGTTTGAGACCATTAAAACAATGTATTAGGCACATTGGGTCCATTCAAGAAGTCGATTTTCAACTTTTTCATACAAAAAGGATACGTCTCATTTTTGTATGAAAACTGGGCTCAGTGCGTTCATAGGTGAGATAGATACCAAATGAAAGCTGGTATTGAGCTCTTAAAATAAATAAATAAATTAAGTGACACTAACAACTCCGAAGAACCACGGCCTAGTGACTTACAACTCTCAACCAATCCTTTTGTGTGTGTTGTTAGTTCTACGGGATTGGATGGGACTTACAATTTTACGTCGAATCCGAACGACTAAAGTGAGAAGCACTTTTCATGACAATGATTCTGTTGGAGGATTTGTCACTTCCTCGCAAGAGGCAGAGCCTCTGAAAAAAAAAATTAGATTTAATCGAAGTGTAAAAGATAGATAGATAGCTTGATTTTCGAGAACCAAAAGTTAGGCAATTCAGATTTTTTCAAAACAAAATGTTCTAAGCCTCCAATGTATAGCACCTAAAAATATGATTTTAGTATCAAATGAAAGATCATAAAAATACTCTAGAACAATACAAATAGCTTTTAGATATAGGCAATGGAAAACTTCCAATTGATCCAAATACAAATGAAATATCTTTTCCGCCAGTCTTTTGCCAAATGCAGTCATCAATTCAAAATGTTGTGCTGAAAGTTTTTCCCGATATTGCAAACAATTTCAAAAAACTTGATTGGCTTTGCAAACGAGCAATTTTGGCTCCGAAGAATGATAATGTCAACAAAATAAACCACGAAATAAAATGAAAAAGGTGCTTGTATTATTTGATTATTAGACATTAATTTATTGTGTTTCTGTTATTATTGTGTTTCTGTTATTTTGGTCTCATTAACTTCAAACTGTCCAACAAATTCACAAACTTTCTGAATAGGGCGACCATGGCAAAAAGTCTACATTTTTCGACCGATTTCAGGTCCGCTCTACCCTGGAAGTGTGAATTGGGGCAATATCTTGTTAGAAAATCTAAGGTATAGTTCCAAAAATACTTTTCAGCTGTGGAAACATGCGTTCCAATACAAATTTTTACTCTTTCCGTTCATTTACATAGTAAGAATTTCTAATTCGATACTGCCTCACTATACGTGATAGCTCACCATAGTAGCTGATATAGGACTGTGTCTTGACAAAATATTTACTCCTCTATTCAAATCGTGAAATTAAAAGTTAAAACCTCGGGCCCGTCAAGGTTGATCTTTTTTCATCCGAAAAGACAACACACTTCCATTCGTTGCTCCAAGCGATATGATCCTTGGCAAAATTCATAGAACCTGTTTATTTTCTTATACTGGATGTTATTGCTGATTTGAATGAGCTTTTTAACCTTCGAAACGCTACATTTTACCCCACTTCTTGATCTAAACGTGTAGCTGTCAAAAATAAATTACTCAACGCTTTGCATAGCACATCAATAGTCTGTGTTTAATTCTTTACGAAGTTTTTCTGATTTGTGTATCAGAACGGATGCCTTGATTAAAAATTCTCTGATTTCGTACGAATCGGACAAAATTATCTTCTAAACGGATTGAACGTATAAGGCTGTATATCTAATAATATTTGTATTCTACAAATAATTCCAAAAAGTAAATGAAGAACGGCCCAAATCAGTTTTTGGGTGATTTTGCGTTTACAAATTTTAGGAGATATGTTCCGCTTTGTGATTATTTTAATACAACAAGAAAAAATTGGGCGATTACATAATATTAATTTTTGGACGATTTTGCATTAACAGGCATTAGTGCCCAAGGACATATCGCTCAAATCGCTCAAATCTATAAATTTAACCCAAAATTAAAAATACTAACGACCAAAAGCCAAAAAAAAATGAAATATGCCCCAAAAAAGTCTACAATTCCATATCAACCAAATTATAAAAGGCAATATCAAAAAAAAAAAATCGTATGGAAATGTTTTTTTTTAAACTTGGGCGGTATTTCCGAATTTTTGGGCGCTGTTTCCAACCAACTATTTCCATAAATTTGGGTAATTATCTTTAAAAAAAATAATTCTGCAGCGGTGTTGAGCAACAGCGCCCAAGGCAATATCGCCCAAATTTTGGAAATTTGGAAATTTGGAAATTTTGTTTTATTTTTTTCCCATTTCGGGTGCTATTTCCGTCCATTTTTCAAAACAGTCCTTTACGCCCAAAATAAGAAACTGAAATAGTGGATTAGGAAAAAAACTCAAAGTAGGGAAAATTATCCAAAACAACAGATTTAAAAGAAAGAGCACACAAATAGAGGAAATATCGCCTAAAATTGTTTTAACTTAATTTGTGCTTTTACATTCCTGAAACGCCCAAGGCAATATCGCCCAAATTTTGGAAATTTGGAAATTTTGTTTTATTTTTTTCCCATTTCGGGTGCTATTTCCGTCCATTTTTCAAAACAGTCCTTAACGCCCAAAATAAGAAACTAAAATAGTGGATTAGGAAAAAAACCCAAAGTAGAAAAAAATTACCCAAAACAACAGATTTAAAAGAAAGAGCACACAAATAGAGGAAATATCGCCTAAAATTGTTTTAACTTAATTTGTGCTTTTACATTCCTGAAACAAAAACTTGAATATAATCTACCACTATTTCCCTTCATAATCCCTTTCAAGGCGGTAAATTAATCAATTTTGTGGAAAACATTGGTTGGAAACAGCGGACAAAAATTAGGAAATATCGCCCAAATCTTACAAAAACAGTTTCCATACAATTCTTTTGGGTTATATTGCCTTTTGTGATTTAATTTGGGCGTTAAATTAACTCTTTAGGCCAAATTCCATTTCATTTTTTGGTATCCGAGCGTTAATTTAATTTTTGGGCGATTTTTGTACGTTAAATTTGGAGTGCTGTTAATATTACTGCATTTTAGCTTTTTGGCTAAAAATGCATGTAACAGAGATTCGGTTTTAACGGCTTTTTTTACAAATTTGACCATAATGTCATACATATATAATGTCATTTGAATTTGGTATGAAAATTAAAATAATTATAGTTTTACACAAACTGGCATTTAAGGTCTAAGGCTAAATAAAATTTTATTATAATAGCTACCAAACAACCTGACCTCACGTTTAGGACATTTTTTTTGATATTTTTCACTTTAAACATATTTTATTAAACAGAATTTTTTCACACTCATAGTTTGCTCCAAGAGCAAGTTCATGCGTTTAATTTTCTCAGTAATGGTGTTTATTGTCTAAACAACCCATCGCTGGGGTAGAGTGGCGTCGCGCAAGGTCTCTGCAAAGATGCCGCGCGGGGCAGCTGCGGTTGCATTATGCACCCCCAGCCTTCCGATCGAATGGTGGTGCAACGCGCCTAGCAGAAACCAAAATTGACGAAGAAATGGTATATTCGAAGGCTTTATCTCGTTCTCAAATCTCATTTTTCTGGGCTGATGTCAGATTTTGTATGCAAATAAGTTTGTTTTTTCATACGAAAGCTGAAAAAAGCTAAAATGTGAGCATTTGCGCAGGAAAATAAGATTTGGGACTGAGGTAAAGTTGTGTGAACTCAATGGCGACTTTTTGCCAAAAATGCATATAAAACGGGATGTTAAAGTTTTCGAACCTAAAAATGGTCCAGCGACTACTTTTCAACCAATCGAATATTTCTTTAGAGTTCTGGGTGTATTTTCAATAGTTCCAGCGTTCCTCATCAAAAATTTTAAAGTTCTGCCAAAAAGTCATATAAATTTCACGTTTTAAGTTTGCACGTTTTAAAATGCAATTGTATGAATGTAGTCATTTTATTATACAATTCAGTCAACAGAATATACGAAATGTTTACGAGAACTATTTTCAATTTCAATTCAAAGATTCATTTATCGCAAGTTATATTTACGTTTACAAACGTTTTAATTATTTTTTTTTGTTTTCGGGATTTTGGTGTCGGGATTTTCACTAGCTTATGAATTAATTTTTTTTTTTAATTCACAATTCACCAGCTAGCTTATGAATTGAATACTTTTTTTTAATTCATAATTCACCAACACACAGAAAAAAAACCCAATGTAAAATCAAAAAGAAAAATTGTTGTTCATATAAAAGTGCAATGTTATCTTCTGCAATAATTTCATTTAGATTTGAAATTGTTTCGTTTTGAATATATATTTTTAATGATTGGTTTTACAGGAATGTTCATTTATTTAACATTTAATAACATATGATTTCCGTTTACAAAGAGGTCATGTTTAAATAAAATTGTATCGTTTTGTAATGAAATATTTATTTGTCTATTCAACACGAAAGATTCTTGATTCTTCTTTTTTTTATTTTTACTGTCAGCGTTTCATATTTCTTTAGCTAAAATATCATTCGTGTTGAATCAAAGTTGAATCATTTTAAAACAAAATGGTTCTTTTATATTCAATTTAAACCATTGTTGAATTTTTCGTTATTTTCTTAATTTGTCTATTTTTAATTCATTTCAATATAAAACTGCATTTGTTCGTGTAAAATCAATGTTGAATCGTTTTGAAGTTAATTTTGAATACAATATTGAATCGTTTAAAAATAGTTGCAATTTACCAAAACCGGTAACAAAGCCCGTTATCTCATTTCAAGCTGATTCTTATCTCCGTTGCTTAATGCTTGCGTATACATTCGATGCTAGTCGTAAGTCAGTTTAAGTGGCAGTCAATTAAAGAGTTGCGAAAAGTTAAAATTGAAGCACTTCTTATTGTTGAGAAGTTTAGTCAGCAACTGTTTTTTTAATTTAAAATACAACGGATATGTTGACTATGTAGAGATTAGAGAACAATATACTGATGAAATGTTTTGGGTGTCCTTTTTCCGGTTCATATTATTTTTGTTATTGAGTATGTGTAACGTTTCTAAAGTATACCGCTTCGATATGTGTTTTTCAGATTGAAGAATAGTGGTATTGTCGAAATCTGGAGCATGGTTATTTTCAAAAACAGATAAAAGCATTTTTAACGTTGGTCTATGTATGTACTTGAAGTCGAACGAATTTATTCTCTAAAATTTTCCGGCTGGGCCTTGTCGTAAAAAGGAACAACAAGATTTCATTTTGTATCTGGTCTAATATGGAGAGCCGATGAGCTATGCAGAAGGCTAAAAGGGGAAAGGTAATAATTATCATCTATACCGTTATTGCTATTGCAGTTAATCTACATAATCGATTCATTTTTAATAAACACGCCAGAAAAACTCTCTCAAAAGCGAAAATGGTAATAGCTAGCTTAAAACCTATTTTACACTCTAAGCATTTGACTCAGCCAACAAAGATCATTATGTACAAAACACTTGTAAGACCTATTCTTACATACGGTTTTGGCATCTGGTTTTCGATTTCTCCAACCGTAGCGAGAGAGCTTGAGAATTTTGAAAGAAAAATTTTAAGATTTTGCAGTGGGAAATTCCGAAAACCAAACAAAAAATGGTTTTCAAATAAAACCCTGTATGAAGCAACTAACCTAAAACCGCTTATGGTTTATCAAATCGAACTTTAAATGAAGAGATTGGAACGCGTCGGGTCCCACCCTAATCGATTAGTTGGTTCTTTGTTTGATTGCAGTATTTTTGTCTCAGTTTTTAGGGGGACATTAATTCTAGTGATTTGTAAGCTAAGCATTTTGCTTTCCTTAACCGCAAGATAATGACCCTTCTCGTTAGAGTTCCTACTTACCCCAGTTGTAAGATATAAATCTAAATATCAAATTTCTGTGCAAGCTGTGTATTCACAAACCTTACCAAAATGTTATTACTACAAAAATAAAGTAATCTATCAATCAATTATTGAAAACCAGATTTCTTTACAACATTTACTTTTCAATATATTTAAGACATGAGTTCACTTCTGTGAATTTCTGTGAAATGTTGACTATGGTAATACTTTCTCATAGAAATTCGTGTGAATTATGGCGAATTTTCGGTTTGGAAACAGACTTAAATAAGAGCAACATCATGAGCGACTGGTCAAAAGAAGATTATTGCTGGAGAAGTTAGATGAGAGAAAATAAGTTCGATGTTATGTTGCCATTATCAGCATTGATAGCATTTATGTTTTTTTGTTGAGACAAGAAGATTTTTTTATTTGTTATTATTTGAAAAAACTAGCTCAATGTTATGATCGACATATTTTTTTGAAATCTTATCTGTTATCTCTGGTATGTAGCTCATCGAAGCGCGTTTCACATCTTTTTTTTCTTTGTTTTGTGAGAACAGCGTAGAAAAGTTATGTTTTTTAATTTTATTTGAATGTTTTAAAATTAGGCTATCAACTATTTTTTCACTGTAACCGTTTACATCTGCGACTTTTTTATGTATTCATATTTTTTTCATCTATGGATGGACCAAAGCAGAGAAACACCATTTATTTAAGTGGCACCGAAAAATTCGAGATCGACCTAAACTCAGACAACTCAGTGGCCCTTACCTAAAACAAATCGATAACCACGCGTTTATATATAAACACGCGGTTTAAATTTTAAAAACGAGTTAATTTGTTTGCTTACCAATAACCAAGTTGAATACGTCTTTTACTAAACGCCACTCTATTACTAAGGGCCAGTCTTTTCAGCTCTGGTTAAATCTCTGGTTTAGTTCTACAATATTACAATTACATACAATTTTACGTCGAATCCGAACGACTAAGCTGAGGTGCACTTTTCATGACAATGATACTTTTGGAAAATAAACTAAATAAACCCAGACCTCCGGCGTGATAATCCGACACACTAATCACTACGCAACGGGGCACTACTTAGATCATCATTTTCTTTAATTTTATTCTTTACGAATAGTAGTGATAATCAATTATTGCATATCTAGTATATTATTTATCATTCATCACAAATGTGAAAAAAATAATCGCTCACCATAGAATTTCTGTGGTTAACCAAGCAAAATTGACTGGTTAACGAAATTTCTGTTAACCATGGATTCTTAAAATTTTGCTGAAAAGACCAAATCTCTGTTAACCGGCCGAAATAATGACACTAACCACGTGAAATCTCTGGTAAGAATTTTGTTGAAAAGACAGAATCTACGGTTACCAGATGAAATAATCAATGATTAAACTTAAACAGAGCTGAAAAGACTAGCCCTAAATCTATTACATTCGCTGTCGAAATAGGTAGCTATATTCTCATAGTGTCGTATAGTCGCCTCATTCACACCTCAAGACTTTATATGAAACCTTCAAAATATACTCGTATTTGCTTGTTTTGACAGATTCCTAAAAAAGGCCATGACTTCAAACAAAAATTAATTAATTTTAGAAAACTATATTATAACGTATTACCTATTATTTCATTTAAAGTATTTATAGGCCTTTATTTCGGCTTGGCGAGTCGAACGCCTCGAGGCGAATGGTTTGGCGAATGCTTTACTTTTGCTTAAAACGAAGGAATTCGTTTCCTTCGAGAACCTATATTTGTTTGGGTTACTTTCGCAAATATATTTACGTTTGGGGTGAAGAACTTTTAGAATCTTAGCGATTTGTCATTTGTTAATATCAATTTAAAGCATTCGCCAACTTTTTTGTTCGCTTCGCCAACGATAATAAGGGTCTTATTTTTATTACCCAAAAAAAATTAAATTTACCAACAATCAAATTTAGACGTGACTAAAATATTTAATTGGACTGTAAATAATTACACATACATACATACCAATAATCAATTTAATAGTCAGCTTAACGCTATCGTCGCCTTAAATCATATAGTTGAGAAACTCATGTTTCTTCACTTTATGGTTAAGAGTATCCCCGCGTTTGTAATGTCAATTGTGACAACTCAAAGCAAAAAAGAGAAACAAAAACAATTTTTCTTTTCAATATGTGTGTTGATGAATTGTTTTTAATTTTTTTGGGCAACACAAATAAGTACCTTAAATAAAATAATAGGAAATAAATAATAATACAATTTTCTAAAATTGATTTATTTGTGTTTGATGTCATGGCTCTTTTTACGAATCTGTCAAAACAAGCAAATATATATTGTAGTCTTGAGGTGCAAAGGAGGCGACTATTACGAAATTATAAGAACATAGCCACCTATTTCGACATCGAATGTAATAGATTTAGTAATAGAGCGGCGTTTAGTAAAAGACGCGTTCAATTTTGTTATTGGAATTGGTAATGGTAAGCAAACTCGTCTTTAAAATTTAAACCGCGTGTTTATATAAGCCTGGTTAGCGATATGTTATTGGTAAGGGCCATAGATTGAAAAGAAAAATTGTTTATGTTTCTCTCTTTTGCTTTGAGTTGTCACATTACAAAGGCGGAAATACTCTTAACCGTGAAGTTAAACATGAGTTTTTCAATTATAAAATTTAAGGTGACGATGGTGTTAAATTGATTATTGGTATGCGTAATTATTTACAGTCCACTTAAATGTTTTAGTCACGTCTAAATTTGAATATTGCCCAGTACGTTTCTGAAAACAAGAAGCTGGGAATTGCAAACGAATGCAGTTTTCTCAAAATCAACCTGAGCTAATTGAATGTTATTTGTTTGTCGATTTTATTAATTTTTAAAAAAAATTAATTCCGGTTATCCACACATAGGTATCTCCGGAAAAAGTTAGCATCTAAATTAAATCGAGGAAAAAGTACACCCAAACATCTTTGTCTACATGCTTATTAAACATAATAGGTATGTAAATTACTCGAAGTCGACGGAGCGTGGCGTGTGAAATAAAAAAGATGTATATACATAGGTAGCTAGGTACCTATAAAAATATAATTTGTAATTAAACACAAGGACAGTGAAAGGTACGCTGGGAGTAGTGAAAACATGTTGACTGACATGAGCGAAGGCACTGACGACGATGGTGACGCCGCCGCCGACGAGTGACATAAATAATTATACTCGTGTGCCGTATCGTAGATACGTGAAACATCTTTTGTTCTTAAAAATAAAATCCACTTGTTTTTGTGTGTGTGGTTGTGTGGTGTTAAAAGATTTTTCAAGCTTCAGACTTTCAGAGGGAAAACTGGAACAATAACTTAATGTGTGAGTGTGAGATGTTAAGTGAAGGGAATGAAGTGTTTCTTATATAATCCAAAACAAGAAATTAGAACTCCTTAAGAGTCAGTGAAGGATCATTTTGCGATGCTTGTGTTGTGACTGTAAAACAATAAATTATTGCCGCCTTTTAAACGAACAAACTATAGTTAATGCATGTAAAGATAATAACATAATAATAATAATCTTACATAATATGTGTATCAATAGGTATTTATGAAACCTACATTTTAATATAGATACTAGTTGCATGAACAGGTTTCTGATCGGTTTGCAGATTGGTTTTGAAATAAAGCTATGAAATATGAAAGTGTATTGTCCTACACTGTTAGACACTCAAACCCATGTTCCCAACGACCTGATTTAGCTAAATCCACTTGATTTAGCTAAATCATGTAATTAAATATGTGATTTACCATACATTTTTATGATTTACATTTACGTGATTTAGACTCGTTTTATTTTAAATTACGTATCTGTCATCGTAAATCTTTATAAAAACAAACTATAACATATCTGCTTTTTACTCAGCGCTTTGTTCAGCAACAAAAAACAAAAACAAAACTTTGAAACTGTCAAAACCAATTAAATTTTAATTTTCCCAAAAGAAAAAAAATATTGTCTTCGGTAAGTTTTCTTGTGTTTTATTAATTATTTATAATAAAAAGCTATTTTACAGGAATGGCTTTCTTAACAGGAATGTCTCAAAAAAAAGGAAGGATTTGAAAGGAGTCAAGATTGACATAAATGTCAGATTAAAACACGAAATAGTTCGGTGGGTACGCCTTTCATGATTTATAAATCATTTAGTTAAATCAGGTCAGTTGGAACATGGTATAAGGCCCATTTGCTGAGTATCGTTTCAGGTAACTTTTGTCTTTTATTCTTTCTTATTTTACTTAAAATGTTTTTTTTGTTAATTTCTCAGTTGTGTGTAGCAAATCTAGGTGCCTTATGTTTCTTTTCAATATTATTAATTCTTCTCAATTCGCGTGAGTTTATTCTGTTTTTTGATGTTGCTAGGTAGGTGAACAGAATTCAAATATTACCTTTTCCAACTGCGGGTGATCAAACTGTTAATGTTTGAAAGGCTATATTAAACATTCTTGTCTCCAGAAATCAAGGTTTGAGTTTGCCATTTTGAAGAAAATATTATTTTCTGTTGTGACTTTAACAGCAATCTCTTAGGTTGATGATGTATTGATCAATATAGCATGCGAACTTTGAGTCTTCGTGCGGTTAATTTAATAATGTTTGCAATCCCGCTAATTTTTCTCGCGGTTCTAGCACACTTCTCGAGGTTTTTTTTTGTGACAGATTACGATAAAGTGCTGTTGTACGCTCTCGGTTTCTTAGTTTTTTTTCGAAACGACTTCCTATTCCTTGCATTCGATGTTGCACGAAATTATAGTCAGTCTATATTTAAGGAATTAATGCGACACTTCCTAACTTAATTTTAACTTTAGACCAGTTCTCTACCTTTTACGAAATTATAAACTCTTTCTGAAGTACTGATAACTAATACCACACTTAAACAGCTCTTTAAGAATTTTTTGCTGAACACACCTTAAACAGTAACAGATTGTCTAGAAAACAAAGCAAACATACCTTTGCATCTTTCGCAAAATGTCATCAACGGGGAATGTCAATAAATGAAAACAAAGTAATAGTTAATTTTTTAAAAGAAGTCGAGCTATAATAAATATCGGAACAAATAGTTAACATATTCGGTTAAACGATTAAATCAATCTAAATATAATTAACATCTTATCCAAATCTGAATTTTAAAACAGAATCATTTCACAAATTATAATAAAAGATCAGTTCGATCAGTTTTTATATAGACGATTTTCTTTTAAACAAAATTTCGGAATCATCAGACAAAATTTTTTTCACTTGGGCAATTTTTTGCCGGTTCTGCTACTTCAATGCTTCCCATCAAGAAGAGAACTGTAGACTTTTCAAATCATCTTAAATAATGTTCTTTATCGTTCAGAATTAGATTTATATTATTTGGGCTTCCAAAAAAGCTCAAAATCATCAAGCAAATCCTCCTCCGAAAACATTTTGTAAAATAATTTTTGTAGAATATGACAGATTGACAGAATTCATAAGCAAGTGTGACACTAACAAAATTAAAATAGGGTTTTCATGATTTTAATTTTGATGCAAGTCTTTAAAGATAAAGTGTAGTTTAACTTGTCTATAATTGCCAAAAATGAAATATCAGCCTAGTGTCAAATTAATTTTGCTTTAGTTTCGAGTTAACTTGACTATAATTTTGTGCCATTAACTTTAGTGTGCTTATAAACGGGGCATTCTAACTATTCACTGGGAGTGGGAAAATATATACTTCATCATGATGTCTCCAGTTACAAGTCGCTTTATTCAACGAAATTTAATTTCTCTTTTTGATTTTCATGTTCCATTTAAAACTAAAAAAGTATAACTAGGCCAGATAATCCATGGGTATATTATAACGAAATTCTACAAGCTATCAATCAGCGAAACAGTATTTAATAGATGGAAACGCTTCAGAATTCGTCTGCTTAGAACATGGGAGTTTATTTTAATAGGACCTTCACTGAAACAACCATATCAAATCATATTTTAATGGCACGAAATGCCATTTTTTCATGGACCATAAAAAAGCTAATGTGCATCAATAATTCAACAAGTCCACAAAATTAATGCTAAGTCTTCTACTTAGTTGAAATTATTTTTTATTTATTATTTAATATTTTCAATGTATAGTATATAGAACGTATTATAACAAAAAAAATTATTTGTGGCCTTAGTTTTGTTTTCTATTTTATTTTATTGTTTTTTTTGGCACAGGTGACGAAGCACAAACAGAAAAATATTTTTTTTTGCATACACTCAGAAAAAAAACCATAAAAACAATAGTTTTTACGGTAAAATCAGTGGTTTTCTGCCATTGTTTTTGGTCAATAGGGTGGCCTTTATCCCACCCCTTTAGGAAAAGAGTATACAAGCAGAAGAGCGGCTTAACTGAAAGATTTGTGCACTTAGTGATAATATCATCAAAATGTTACCATTGATATTTAACCACAAAAAAATGATAATTAGATACTGGGCCACTTCGAACTCCTGCCTCTTAAGGTGGGCGGAGAGAATTTATAAAAAAAAAATACTTACAATGGAAAAAAAATTATTGAAAAATAACGCCAACATTTGCAAAATCTTTCCATATCTTTTTTTCTTCTTTCAATTTTGTATTTAAGTCTTTAAAGTAGGTAAATAGTGTTTGAAAAAAAATATTTCAAACTAAAAATTTTAAATTGTTTTATTAAAATATTTGTTGTTTTCAAAAATTTTGTGTACAGTAAAAAAAAAATTAAAATATGCGGTTTACCTTTTGATATGTTGTATAGGAAGTTTGGCTGATTAAAAAATACAATTTCCACAACCACGCCCCCTCCACCCCTTCGCTATCAAGAATAAAACTGCAAAAATAGGCACATTTTTCCTTTTTTCAACAATACATTTTTACTGGTATATTTTATCGAAGAAAATACTTATAACCAAACTTGTACAAGACAAAATTTCCTACAAGTTCTTCTCAGGAAGGTTTTTAATACGATCAATAGTAATGGAGCTATGACTCTTCCAAAAGAGCCCAAAATTGGGTAATTTTCAAAATTTGTAGTTTATTGATTTTTAAAGCGCAATAACTTCGTAATTGATGATTTTAGTGGAAAAGTCTTCATAATCAATCTTTTGTAGAATTTAATTACCTAATTTTTTCTTAATTAATTTTTCATTTCGCGAACGATATAATGGAATGAAGGTTGATTAAAAAAAATTACTCTATTTGTCCTGTAATTGCTAAACGGTTTTTTTTTTCTTGTTAATGTTGTTTAAAATGCGTTAGAAAAATAACGTGACTTAAATTGAGGCAAAATACTTTTTTGGGAATAAACGTTCTTATTTTTTTTATGTCTTTATAAGAATTATCGTTAGAAAATAATTATTTATAATAAAGAACAAAATAAAAAAAAATATTATAATCAAAGTGCTAACCATCGTATAGCCCTGTTCAATACCAATCTATTATAACCCATTTAGTTCAAAAATCGATGATAACGCATGAACACTTTTCTTCTTATTAGGAAGTTTTTAACTCCGTCATTGGAAAAAAATCAGTCACACAAAATCTTATCAAAATCAAACGTATTTTTTTCGAGAAAAATCGGATTTTCTACAGAATTTATATGGCAGTACGGTACCTTTTTTTTTGAAAAAAAAAATATATCGAAAAACTCCGCCTTTAGCAACTAATCAGTCACACAAAATCTTATCAAAATCGATCGTATTTTTTTTTCGAAAAAAATGGAATTGTCTAAAACGCTTGTATGGCAGGTACCGTTAAAAATCTAGTTGTAAAAATTTTTTTTTGTCGAAAAACATCACCGTTTTTAAAAAATCAGTCATGTTAAATTTTATCGAAGCGATCGTATTTTCTTCGAGAAAAATTGAATTATCTGTTACGTTTATATGGCAGGTTATATAGCAGGTACCGTTATTTTCAGACCTAGGATAAAAATCAAAAATACGCCTGGGCATATTACTCTAAAAATACAGAGTACCAAGTTTGAAGAAAATCGGGCCAACTGTTAAGGCTGTAGGTGTCGATACATCCAGACTGACCGACGGACAGCCAGACAGAATTGTCGGACTTACTTTTTTCGTGTTCTCTTTCATCGTAATGTCATGTTTGATTGTTATCTCAAATTTTTTTTTACAAATACAAAACTTGACTTATAGTACCTATAATCGCAATTAAAAACGACAAAACGTCACAGCAACTGTATTAAGACTCTGCCTTGTGCAAGAGTAAGATAACACTATCCACTATGGAATAAAGATGGCAAAACGTCATTAGCTACCGACAACACATGCTCCTGAGCAAGAGCATCCCACAAACACAATTGTCAGTCATGAGACAAACATAATAGAAACAGACACAGCAGGCAAAATACTTTAACAGCCCCAGATTTCACTTAATGTCATACTACAAAATATAGAATCGCAATCACTCATGTAAAATTTCCTAAAATGTCTCAATAAAACTCAATTCAATTCATGTATGAATCAGATGTTTTGTTTTACACTAATTTATCAGTCTGGTTGTCAACATATACCTACCACTATTACGTAAAAAGCAACAATGTTTTCATTTTGATATTTCATTTATTTATTGCAACCCATAGTGAAATGAGTGATTCAAGCAAGAAAAAAATTCGTCAATATCCGGAGGAATACTTAAAATTTGGTTTCATACCTGTTGTCCACAATGAACGTTCCCCTTTTTGTCTTTTATGCCAACAATGCTTGACCAACGAATCAATGAAACCAGGTCGTTGCAGAAGATTGTGGTCATTAGGAGATTTTATTGTTTTAAAAATGTTCATATCATCTGCAAATATGAGAATCTCACTTAAGCGAATACAAGATAAAACGTCATTTATAGCAAGAATGAATTTCGACATGTCCTTGACGAAAACGGTAGTGCTGAAAACTACTGTTCGGGAAATGAACAGTTTTCAAACTTAAAAATTGTCATCCGCCTTTTAATAAGTTTGCCATTTGCGAACGCATCATTTGAAAGAAAATTCAGTGAACTGAAAAACATAAAAACTGAAAACAGAAACCGCCTACATACAAAAAAATAAATGAATTTTTTTAATTAAAAAAGTAGCCAATTTGTAGAACTTTAAATTTGGAACAAAAATAAAACATAGACTTCATACTTTGGACTTACCGTTAAGAAGTTATGGCCGTTCTTCGTGTTTTTTTTTAAATAGTTAAAAATTTTGTTCAGCTATTTGCAGTATAGGTAGTTACAATTCTGTAAAAAAATTTCATGTACTTGCAGAGCACATAGAAAGATTATATCGAAGAACAAGATTTTTAAAATCTAAATTGTTTAAACAAATATTTTTAATAATATAAAATATTGATTTTTCGTTTGATTTGTTTTTTTTTTGCAGTTTATGTACCTAAACGTCCGTTTTTACTCACCAAAAGAAAATTTGAAAAGATGGTTTCAAACTCACCGAAGTAGATGTCGCTAAATGAGCATATCGAGTAATTGTTATTGCTCTAATTCCCTGTAACGAAAATCACTCAAATTGAACAGAACAAAATTTTTCTGCATACATTTGTATTTGTTTTTCTTTATTTCCTTGCTTTTTAACTCAAGAATAATTGCTACAAGAGTGAAAAAAAAAAGAAGTCGATAGTAACGACATCCTATACAAGCAGTATTGGAAACCAACACATGCTTTCTCTATGTGTATAAGCTCAATTGCAGTACCATATTTTAGGTACTACCGTTGAGTTGAGGTTTAATTTTCACTAGTAAAATGGATGAGGATTCCTTAAAACATGGAATAACCATAAAACCAACCAACCAACTAAAATCGTTAATTCAAAATTTAAGTATTTTTTTTATTAAGGTGCTATAAATATTCATATTCTTACCTTGTTAACATATTTGCTCGATTTACTGCAACTTCCGCTTCTATTCTAAATCTGTCTTGTGCATATCGGTCAACTACTCCTTCTCCTAAGTTCAGCGAAGTTCCAGCTTCACAATTTGACCCCAATGAGTGTTGCGTTTCAACGATTTGTAGGAACCTAGTTACCACATCCCGCCCACGCATTAAATTTCTTCTATTGTTTCGACTAATCTCATCCCAATCATACAATTCATCTTCGTTAGCAGTGCCATCTGCAACTTCTTCCATGTATTTATTTGTTTCCATATTTCTCTCCTGTAGATTAAAACTATTCACATTTTCGCTTTCATCGACTGTATCGATTTCACTAGCAAAATTATCATTGTCTCCGCTAACTGCATCTCCATCTAAATTTATTTCTTCGAAATTAACTTCGGTTAAATCTGCCTCCTGTGGAAGTACGTGCCTTAGTTCCTTTTCATCATTGCTACTACTTGCTGAACGATTGTGCTCTCTTTCACCTGTATGAAGATGAATGTGGTTGTTATCAGGACTCTCGTCGTTCAATTCATAATTGGCTTCATTATTTTTACCCGCAGGAAACTCTGCTATCCGTAATGACAATTCCCTGCTTTGTGATGATTCCCGGTCATCATGATTATCGCTTCTGTCATTTTGCTTGTCATCTGGAATGTGAGAAGCCACGTAGTGGTTCTCCGTTGTTATATATGATGTCTCCCTTTGGGCGACAACTGAAGATTGTTGTTGATTATACCATGTTGGTGCTGAAAATGATACAAATATGCTTCTACTAGATTCTAAAATATCAGAAGGATCTTCTGTTATTGTTCCCGACCCAGCATGTTTTTCTGTATGTTTGATTTGCAAAACTGTTTGTTTCTCTTTGTTTTTGGAAGATAACTCCGAGCCTTTATTAATGCTGTCATCATAAGGCTGCGCTAAATTCTTATGCGTTTTGAGGTATTCCAAGCCTTTATCTACGGTTTTTCGTATGTTTTCCATAATTTTCTTTTTGTGAATTTTTTTCTTTCTTAAAAGTGGGGATTGAATTGGTGTCATAACAGTTGAAGACATCTGCACATTTATAGCATCGAGATCTTCTGATAAAATTGAATCTTGTTTTAGAGTGTTAATTGATTGATTGAAAATCCCTGATGTTCCATTACTTTCTAAATTGACCCAAAAGTCGCTGCCAAAAAGTTGTCCTACATTACTTCCACTCCCACTGCCAAAAGATACTGTATCATTGTCGTAGGCATCATAATCAAGGGTGAGATTATCAAACGCCTGTAGTCCCCAGCGAATATGGTCTTTTTCATTAGAGTGACGAACACGGGACCTTCCATGTCTAATAAAAACCATTTCATTGGACGAAGATTCCTGCACAACCATCGTCATTATAAGTATAAAAAAGGCAGCCATTAAAATTGAAAAACTTTGGTTGACGCTATTCAGCATGTTGCAAGGAACATTTTGGCCATTACAATTCGGATGAACAATATTTGAATCAATAGAATGTACGAACAATTAAAATACCTTTCCAATCGGATATTGTCATTTGGCAACGAATTCCACATACCTTTCGTTGCGCGCAGAAGAGGATAAAAAACAATTTTAAGTTCCAATTTCAGCTTCTTTTGTTATAGTATGTTACGTGTTCGTTTCCCTTCGTTAGACAATTTTTCACAGTTTACTAAAAAATTATTTTGTCAACTTTTTCATGTCAAGATGATGAGACCGCACGGTATGCCTGCAATGAACAGTAAAAAATGCACTATTTTATTTTGATTGCATTATAAACATGAAATAATAATGAAAAACTATAGTTAAATCGATATTGAAAGGGTCAAAACACCTTTATTTCTCCAGGTACAGGTATACCTCCAGGTACAATTATATACCTGGAGAAATAAAGGTAGATATGTCGTATGTGTATTGTGTATGCAGTATGCATATAGAATGGATGACTAAAATACTGAATTTGGGTTTCTTATTTTATTGTTAAGGATGATTTATTACTTGTTACTTGCGATTATATGTACTACATATAAGACAAGTTTTGCATTCGTAAATTTTTTTTTAGATAACAATCAAACACGAAACGAACATGAAAAAAGTATGTCAGACAGTTCTGTCTGTATTGCTGTCTGTCTGTCCGCCTGTCAGTCTGGATGTATCGACACCTACAGCCTAAACGGTAGGAGTAGGATCAATTATCTTCTAACTTGGTACATTGTATTTTTAGAGTAATGTGCCCAGGCGTATTTTTGATTTTTATCCTAGGTCTAAAACTAACGGTACCTGCCTTATGAGCGTAACAGATAATTCCATGCTTTTCGAAAAAAATACGATCGATTTTGAAAACATTTCGTATGACTGATTTTTTGCCAACGGCAATGTTTTTTGTGAAAACAAATTTAAGAACTAGCTTTTTTCCGGTACCTGCCATACAAACGTTTTATACAATGTCATTTTTCTCATAAAGAACACGATCGATTCTGATAAAATTTCGTATAATATATTTGCAGCAAAAGGTTATATTTTTCATGTTTTCAGAATATGTTTACATATAAACGGTACTTGGCAAATAAGCTTTAAAGATAATCCAATGTTTCTCTTAAAATATACGATCGATTTTGATATTTTTTTTTTATTTATTTATTTATTTATAAATATATGCCTACACATTGAGAAAAATAATTCTTATAAACGAGTGCAAGCATTTTTAAATAAAAAAGCTACTTAGTAATAATAAAAAAAACACAATTCAAAAATTATAAGTTTTAATATATATAAAAATATTCATTGAATAATTCATTATCTTTTCTTTCTGAAACATATGTATATAGCAATAACAAAAGTGAGAAAAAAATGCACTAGCTATTCAATTAAATTTATTTTAATTAACCATGGTACACAATCTTAAATTAATTGATTTTGATAAAATTTTGTGTGAATGATTTTTTTCCTAATAAGTTTTTTGTTAGAAATAATAATACATATAATAAGTTTTGTTAGAAATTTATAATAAATTTTTTGTTAGAAATTTATTTTCAAAATTAATTTATTAACGGTACCTGCCATATAAACGCTACAGAAAATCCGATTTTGAACTGCAAGCCCCAACAACATCAACACAAAATACCAACCGGTACAATCTCCATGTGAAAAAATAAAATCCACACAAAGAAAAAAGAAAAAATCAACATCCTCCCCACCCACAAACCATCAGCTCGTGGTCGTGACCACGATAAGTGGAACCTTGTCGAAATGTCGGGCACACTTTCATAACTTATGAAAATAAAAATTCGTCGCAGTAAGTCCGTAAATTAATTTTTAGTAATTATTATATATTATTAAAGATCAAACTCGTTAATAATATCTCTTATTTAAATACCTTGATCACAACGAAATCTCTTAATTTGCATTCACCATGGGCCACAAATTCTACATCTTATTATTTCGTTATATGATATATGGTCAGCATCAGCATAGTTACTCTTACGAAAATATTTTATTGATGAATGAGAGTACCTACCTACAAAAGGTCATTCACCTTAGATAGTGAACTACCTACATATATGCTACCCGTGCAAGACCGGGCCGAGTCGCTAGTTATGAATATAACTTTTTATCGGTACAAATTTCACTCAAATTGTAATCGATGAAAAATATTTCTCGTGATTTATTCACCTTTTAAACACTTGTTGTACAGTGCACACCGCCAAAAATTAAATGACAGAAAATAAAGACCTTCATTTACTGGCTTGTTTATTTGCATGAAGTATAAAAGGTATAGGTATACAATGCACTTCTTTTGAATTTTTTTAATGAAAAGGTAATTTTTTTCCTTAAGAAGCGTCGAGATGGATAGCTATAACTTCGAAGTAGTCAAGGACTTTGTCTACCTGGGATCCACTATAACTAAGCGGAATGACATCAGTGCAGAGATCAAACGAAGAATTACTCTTGCCAATCGCTGTTTCTTCGGGCTGAGAAAGCATTTAAGTAGTAAAGCCCTCTCTCATAGAACCAAAGAGAAGCTATATAAGACCCTGATCATTCCAGTCCTGCTCTATGGGGCGGAAGCATGGGCGTTGAAGGACTCGGATGAGAAGTTACTTGGGTGCTTTGAGAGAAAGATTCTTCGAGTGATTTTTGGTCCTGTGTGTATCGAAGGAGTATGGAGGAAAAGATTCAATGACGAACTATACGGGCTATACAGCGATATTAACCTGGTCAAGAAAAGCTAAAAATACAACGGCTGAGATGGCTGGGTCACGTAGAGCGTATGGACACCAACGCACCAGCCCGACGAGTCTTCGAATCCAATCCAGATGGTGTCCGCAGCATTGGAAGACCCCGGAACAGATGGCGCACACAAGTGGAAAACGACCTCAGCCAACTTGCGGTGCGAAATTGGAAGCGGCTAGCTATGAACAGAGCTGGCTGGAGAGGAATGTTGGTTGAGGCCGAAGTCCATCCTGGATTGTAAGCGCCATCTTAAGTAAGTATTGGGTTATCTATAGATTGGTCATGTTCATATTTGAACATTCTGCGGGCCAACAGAAAGTGCTAAAATTCTTTTTCTGAATATTATGCCTCGTATTATATAAATTACTAAAATAATAACCTTTTTGAACCTTTCCAAGTCCCGTTGAATTTTGAGTAGTTCATTCTTTTTGTTTATTATCGTTGCCTGTATAGGTTTGATTCTTTCCTCTGCAACTTCGTCCAGTGCCTTCGTCCATATCATCTGTTCCTCGAAATGGCTGATGGTTTCAGATTTGACTTGTTGCGGTGAAGTAAGGAAACCTCCGTTGTATCTAACCGTGCATTGTGGCCTTAATGTTAGAAGCCCTTGTGCTGGAAGCTTAACCAATTTGTGTTCAGAATTTCCACAGCTTACATGAATAGCCGTGGTCGTAAATTGCTTAAACAACCATGTATTTGGTTTAGTCAACTGAATCCATTTGTCTTGCTGACTAACTCGTTCAAAATGACAGCTTGTTGTTTTTGTTTTCTTTATTGGTGATATCTCACATGATCCATCTGCTGCAGTTTTCCATGGCCAATTACCATGGCAAATATAGTGCATTTCTTCGTTTTTTACACAGAGATTTAGTTGTGCCTGACTCATTAGATTGTATGCGTCTAATTGGAAGTTGAACACAAGTATTTCGGTGTATATTTTTGGTGTCACAATAATATCTCCCTGACGTATTGGCACGTCAATTACCCGAAAAACGTCCGATGCTTCTGAGTGAGGTAGTGGAATCTCCGCGTCTATTACTAAACGCCGGCGAAGTATGAATCCCCTCGCTTTCATTTGGCGAAATGTTTCTTTTAATTCATTTTTTGTACCATCGCCAGGTAAACGAAACTTTCCTAAGATTTTATTCCGAATCTTGTGAATCTCTTCTTGTAGTTGGGACGGTTTTAATAGTAACGGATTTATATGGTGATTATTTACATCAATGAGGATGCTTATAACTGCCATTTGCACATCATTACATTCACTTAACATTGCATCAAGTTGCATTGCTGCTAACTGAAATATCATTCCTGCTTTATATGCATTATGAGCTTGAAGTGTCGTATTGCGTATTTCATTAATTTGACCATTAATTCTTATAAATTGGTCGTTTACTTCTTCTGTCGTTTTCTTTAAGACATTAACTGTGGCATTTACCAGTGATGTTTGCCTCTTGTTTAAGCTATCCAGTTCATGTTGGTTGTCCAAAAGATTTTTCATGTTTTCTTCTAAGGATTCTCTGTCATCACTGTCCATGATACCGAATAATATGTGGTAGAGTGAACCAACAAATTCAAGTGGAGCTCTTTTTACCCTGTTGGTTATTATTAATTGTTTGTTATTTTCAGCCAGTACTTCATATCTTCGCTTTAAGTTTGCTGTTATTAAACTGCACTGCTCGCTAAAGTAGAACATTTTGGAACACTTGTCTTGTAGTTTAGTTATGTAGCTTGAAATGTTATTGGTTTCTTCAATATATGAATCTAAGTCGTAGTAAACCAAAAGTCTCGTTTTAATTTTTGCACCAGTTTCCAGCGATCTAAGGACCCAATTTTTTCAAGTTCTCCTGATTCAGGAGAATCCAATAACGGACGTCCCACCAAAAAATGTCCAGGTGATAATACATCAATGCTGTCTATGTCATTACCCATCGCACACAAGGGACGTGAGTTTAATATTGCTTCTATCTGACATAGCAATGTTGTCATCTCTTCAAATGTTAATTTAGATTCTCCCATTATTCGTTTCAAATGGTGTTTCATTGACTTGACGGCTGCTTCCCAAAGCCCTCCAAAGTGAGGACTTGCGGGTGGGATGAAATGCCATTCCACCTTGTCTTCAGCTAACCTTGAAGCATTGACGCGTTGTTTTTGATGGCGTTCTTGAATTCCTGATCTAAACATCGATTCGCTCCAATGAAATTAGATCCATTGTCTGAATATATATGAGCACTTTTGCCACGTCTTGCAAAAAATCTTCTTAGTGCTGCCCTGAATGCTTCTGTTGTAAGGTCACTCACTGGTTCCAAGTAAATGGCTTTAGTAGCCATGCATACAAAAACTGCAATGTAGCCCTTGTATGCTTTCTGTCCTCGACCTCTTGATGTTCGCATCAATATTGGTCCAGCATAGTCGACCCCAACATGTTGAAATGGTGGAGAAACTGTAGTTCTTTGCTTTGGTAGATCTCCCATTATTTGGTTCGCACCACTACTGTTGTATCGAATACAAATCGGACAACTACGACAACATCTTCTGATTAGTGTTTTGATACCAATTATGTAGTATCTTCTTTTAATATAGGCTTCCATCACCGAATTTCCACCATGTAGTGTAGCTGCATGTGCTTCTTTAACGATCAAACTGGCTAGTTTACATTTATCCAGTATTATTGGGTGTTTCTGGTTCAAAGGCAACTTTGCATACTTAAGCCTTCCACCCACTCTTAAGATTCCTTCATCATCTTGGTAAGGTTTCATTTGAACTATTTTGCTGTTTAAAGGAATGTCCTTTTTGTTTTCAATTGTTTGTAATTCATTGCAAAATTGAATAGATCTGTTGATGGTGTTTTGATTGTTTCAGCCATTGCGGACCTGTCCACCATAATTCGTGACCAGCAATTTTTGAAGGGCATATGCCACGTGATGCAACATCGGCTGGATTGTCTTTCGAATTTATATGCAGCCATTCGATATTATCCATTAGACTCTTGATGTCAGCTACTCTGCTTCGTATAAACTTTTCTTTACTCTTGTTGTTTTTTATCCACCACAAAGTAATAGTGGAATCACTCCACCCATAGTATTTTGTATCATTTGAGAAATATTTTTGTATCTTGTTGAGTAACCTTGCAAGTAGTTGAGCTGCACATAACTCTAATTTGGGAAGAGTTTTTTTATTTTTGATGGGTGCCACCTTAGTTTTGGCTGTTAGTATTTTAATTGTCATATTTGTTTTAACGTATATGACAGCTGCATATGCTTTTTCTGAAGCATCCGCAAATCCGTGTATTTCTATTGGACCTGCTTCGTCATTAAATATCCATCGTGGGATTTTAATTGATTTGATTTCTTGTAAGTTTTGTTGAAAGGTCATCCATTCTGTCTTCATGATTTCATCAAGTTCATCATCCCAGTCATAGTTTGATTGCCACAATCTTTGTATGAATATTTTCGCTCTTATCGTGACTGGAGCAAGCCATCCAATAGGATCGAATATTTTTGCAATATTTGATAACACACCTCTTTTGGTTTTTGAAATGCTCATTTTAGATGAATCTATAACAAATCGGAACTCGTCTTGATCTGGATCCCAGTGAAGTCCCAATGTTTTCATAGTGTCGCCTTCTTTGACATCAATTATTTTATGCTCATCATTCGACATTATGCCAGTTAGCAAATTTTTATTGTTTGAAGACCATTTTCGTAATTGAAACCCAGCATTTGAAAGATTTTCACTCACTGCTCTTATCATGTATCTGCATTCGTCTTCGTTGTTGGCACCTGTCATTAAGTCGTCCACGTAAAATTCTTCTCTTATGATTTCTTTTATTCTGATGTCTTTTGCTTTGCATTGGTTTGCGACTTCTTGCAATGTTCGGACAGCTAAGAATGGAGCTGCTGCTGTTCCATACGTAACTGTTGTCAGTTTATATTCTCTTATATTGTCTTTTGGTTTTTCTCTCCAAAATATTCGATGATACTCTTGATGTTCTTCAGCTATGTTGATCTGCCTGTACATTTTCTCGATGTCTGCCGTAACTACATATCTCCATTGCCTCCATTTGATGATGATGTCAAAGATATTGTTTTGTAGTCCAGGGCCAATCATCATTGCGTCATTAAGGCTGTATCCGTTGGACGTCTTCGCTGAGGCATCGAATACAACTCTGGTTTTTGTTGTTAGGCTTGTATCTTTCAAAATTGCATGGTGCGGTAGATAGTTTTTGCCCATATTTTCGTGTTGTTTGTCAACCTTGACCATGTGGCCCAGGTTTTCGTATTCTCGCATAAACTGTATGTAGTCGATTTTTACTTTGTTATTAATCTTTTTCTCAAGCTGTAAGAATCTAGCTAAAGCTTGTTTTCTAGATTCTCCAAGCTCTATATCTGTTCTTAGTGGCAACATGACTACATATCTGCCATTCGTATCTCTTGTTGTTGTTTCTGCAAATGCTTGCATGCAGATGTCGTTTTCTGATATTTCATTATGTTTTTCTATTTCTTCAATCTCCCAGAACTTCTCCATAGATGACGTAACCGCTGACATGATTTTGCCACATTGTCGTTTCTCGTGTAGTGAGCCGGAAACTATCCACCCGAAGATCGTATTTTGTCCCACGATGCCATTGTGCTTCCTAACTCCTTCTTCAATTAACTTTGGATACAAGTCACTTCCGATGATAATGTCAATACGATCTTTTGTATTTAGGTTTGGATCTGCCAGAATATAGTTTTCCCACTCATTTTTATTAAATTCAAATGATTCGTCAGGTAGTGGTTTTATGAGGGTGGGTAATACCAAAAACTCTGCTTGCATTTTGTTGTTGCTCATAAATCTTGGTCTTATCTCTAAATACATTCTTGATTTTGATGTACCCACTGCTGCATCTGAGAGTCCAGTTAGTTCTGTATTTATTCTTTTCCTTGGCAAGGAGAGGATCTGCGCTGCTTCCTCAGATATCATTTTTTCGACTCAATTCAATTCTTTATTTAGAGCAGATATCAAATATTTATACAATTAATGACATTTTTAGAGATTTAGGATGCAAATACAAATCCTTTACAACTATAACCTAGATAATATGTATAACAGTATATTCTTTGATGATAAACAAAATTTATAATCAAGGGAAAACTACAAACAAAAACCCTTATACAAAACTTAAACCTAATATTGCAACACTCCCATATCAAAATTTTAAATTGAATTATTTTTACATTTTAACTTGTAATATTATAGTTGATTTATTAGAACATTATCAGATAAGTTACAATTTTCATAAAATTTTAGTTTTGAAATATTTATGAGAGTGTCCAGAAAGTTGATATTGGCCATTTCATGTAGTCTCTGGGTTGAGTAATAACGTGGTAAGTTAAGCATAATCTTAAGAATTTTATTTTGAGTTCTTTGGAGTTTGAATTTATGTGTTTTAGCACAATCGTACCAAACAGGGGCACCGTACAATAGTATGGCTTGAAAAATTGTTTTGAACATAATAAGTTTATTTTCTTTACTGAGTTTAGAATTTCTACAAATAAGGGGATACAGAATTCTAATGTATACATTTATTTTATCAATAGTGGTAGATATGTGTTTTTGAAAACTAAGTTTTGTATCTAGTATAATGCCGAGATATCTACAATGCTCGGACCAATCAATATTTACAGAACCCAACTGAAGCTGAACATTTCCCGGTAAAAAACATGCTTTTCGGCGTCGAGTGAACCAAATTGCTTGTGTTTAATCAGGATTGATTTTAATTTTCCATTTAAAAAAATAATTTTCTAATTGAATTAGAGAAGATTGCAATTTTCGGTGGACATCTAAATATGTAACACCTGAAGAGAAAATAGCCGTATCGTCCGCAAACATAGCGAGTTTGACGTCTTCACCAAGAAAAGGCAAGTCAGAAACAAAGA
Source organism: Baccha elongata (assembly GCA_951217065.1). Lineage (NCBI taxonomy): Eukaryota > Metazoa > Arthropoda > Insecta > Diptera > Syrphidae > Baccha > Baccha elongata. The sequence continues at coordinate 143,046,434 of OX578272.1, read as the reverse complement.
TGTTAAAAAGGATGGGCCCAAGTACAGAACCCTGGGGCACGCCAAATTCAATATTTTGGACAGAAGATTTATCGTTTTGCACCTTAACTATAAATTTTCTACTGCATAAAAAGCTTTGAATAATTTTGATTATTGGCATTGAAAAATTTAACTGAAGTAGCTTATGTATTAGAGCGTTGTGCCACACTGTGTCAAATGCTTTCTCAATGTCTAACAGTATCAAACCTGTCGATTCCTTTGATATAAATTTTTCAGTGACGTGTTTTTTAATCCTTACAATTTGTTGGTTTGTGTTGTGGTTGCGCCTAAAACCGAATTGAAAGTCAGGCAAGATATTAAATTCAGCAAGGTGATTATTGAGTTTTTCTTGTATTATTTTTTCTAACAACTTACTTAGGCAGCTGAGTAGGCTGATAGGTCTATAGCTACTAACTTCGTCTTTAGGTTTTCCGGGTTTAGCAATTGGAATAATCATTGCTGTTTTCCAGCATTCAGGAAAGTAACATATTTTTAGACACCCATTAAATATATAAGTAAGGTATTTTATTCCGGAGAGAGGAAGAGCCTTTAAAATTTTGTTATTTATGCCGTCCAACCCAGCTGATTTCTTATTTTTTAAGGATTTTATAAGATCACAAACTTTATTATGATTAACCAAATAGTTTTCTGGAAGAACAATGTTTGATTGGGATATGTTAATTAAAGAGTTAGAAACTATTGTTAAAGTATTATTATCACTAAGGTTAGCTGCAGTATAGTGATTTTTAGAGAAAGTTGTTGCCAGGAGGTTTGCTTTATCTTTTGGGGCAATAAAAAGCTGGTTTTGTACTTTAAGAGGTGGAATACTTGCACCTTTTTTCTTCATTATTTTAGTTATTTTCCAGAACGGTTTACTAGATTTGTCAAAAGAGGAAATAAAGCCATTCCAACGATTATTTCTAAAATCTGAAATTTCTTTCGCAATTGCTTTGTTTAAAAATTTGACATTATGTAGGAAAAAGTCGTAACGATAGCGAAGCCACTGACGTCTTTCAGAGTTCCTCAAACGAATTAATAGCAGAATGTTATCTGGTAGTTTCACAGTATGATTATCTGTTACAGGAAACTTAGGTATTGCAACATCGGTAGCTCTGTTAACCAAAGACAAAAATTTATCACATAAAGAATCAACTTGATTCTCGTTAATGGTAACGTCAGATGATATATCATTCATATTGCAATTTTTATTTATAAAAGATTTAAATAGATTCCAGTTTGCAGCAGAATAATTGTAGTTAAATCTGATTTGCTTAACAGGTACTATGTTATTCAAAGTAATATTTACGGGAAGATGGTCGGATCCAAGCTTATTATGAGTAAATGGCCTAGTGCAATAGTTTGGTATGTTAGTGACAAAAAAGTCAAGAGTAGAGGGACTTTTAGACCGAGATGTAGGAATATAAGTATAGTTAGGTGGATATAACAATGAAAAACTCGGATAAACTTCATTAACTTCATATAGGAGATTACCCCAGCAGTTAGCTCTAAGGCAATTCCACAATTGATGACGACAGTTTAAATCACCACCAACGATAATTTTGCTGCGAAGTCTAAATATTTTTTGTAAATCACTTTTAAAGAGAGGAATTATACTAGTGGTTCTATTTCCACCAGGGAAATAGGCAGAAAAAACACTCACTTTTGAATTATCATTTAAAATTATATCTACTCCTATTATCTCAATACACCGTAGGTGCAAGTCAGGATGTACTGTGTGTTCGATATCTTTTCTTACTAAAACAGCGACACCGCCACCCTCGACGTGCCTCCTGTCAAGACGATAGCAAATAAAATTCGGATGAGAAAATGGTTTGTCAACTTTCAACCAAGTCTCAGTAACCAGCGCAATATCAACTTTTTTATTTATAATAAAATTGAAAAATTCTAACTTTTTTTTTGTGATGCTTCTTGCATTCCATGTAATTATATTAAGAGAATTATTTATCATATTAGTTTGAATAGACATACTTAATAGCTAATGATGTGATGACGTTGAACTGTTCAGATTTGGTATGACATGAGCCAAGCTTAGTCAAAACTTCATTTAAAAGAGAGTTGATCTCTTCGAAAGAGAATAATTTGTTGCTATCATTAGCATTAAAAGAGGGAGTGTTTTCTTGTGGAACCTGTGGATTCTGTTTGGTTTTAGATGACGATGAAGGTACATGATCAGCTGTCCGATGTGTAGAACGTGAAGGTAACGGAGGAAAATGTGAAAGAGAATAACGATCGAACGAAACATGTTGCTGCACTTTTGGCGTGGGTGGTGTACGCATGATGCTAGAATTGGTGGTTTGGCGGTGAGAAGAGAGTTTGTTGCGAATGTCCAAGTATTGTTTTCGGCTTACGCAGTTAGGATCAGATGATTTGTGAGGACCACTGCAATTGGCGCAACGAACAACCTCAGTAGAAGTACAGTCAGTAGTTTTGTGATTGCCGGAGCAGTTGGCACAAAAACTTTTTATGCTACAGTTTAAAGAACCATGACCATAAAGCTGGCAATTATGACACTGTGTAACTTTCCCGGGATTATGTCTTTTAAAGTCCCATCGAATAAGAGTTTTAAATAAACTAGGATAACCTCGCCTAAGTTCATTTAATTTAATTGTGCCACGTTCAAAGTAAACGATATATATATAGTTTTTGTATTGAGTTTTGGTAGTAATCGGTTTTACGTCGATACACTTTAAACCAGCAGATATGAGTTCTTCTTTAATTAATTTTTCATTAATCAAGTCAAGGCCTGACAAAATTACCTTTAGAGGTCTTGTTTCTTTGCGTGAATAAGAAAAGAATTCAAACTTTTTATTTTTTAATTCAGTTTTAATTTGTTCATATATTTTCAATGAAGGCGTTATGATTTTTTGCCCGAGGGAAATATTTTTGATTACATATTTTTTAATTTGTAAGACTTTTAGCAAGCCATGCACTTGTTCACTAGTAGATTTTAACACCACAATTGGGGGAACACTTTCTTTAATGACGTTGGAACGTTCATTATTATTATTTACATTTTCCATTTCTTCCGTATCAGCCACAAGGCTTTGCAGCGGTTGATAATAATTTTGTCTATTTGACATATCGGAAAAATAATCTAATTTGGTTATATTTAAATGTTTACTGGGAGGGCGATCATCGCCTTCACCAGAACCACTACGAGCTCGCTTAGCAATTTTAAATTAATTCCGTGAGAGACGATAGAACACTTGCACTTGCTTCAACTGCTAACCGCTAATTGACCCTCAGATATCATTGATATTTGAGAACCTTGATCAATCAATGCCCGAAATAGACATGTTTCACCATTTGACGATTTGGCTGATATCTGTGCTGTAGCTAATATAACCATTGGACTGTCTATCTTCTTTACCATAAGGGAAGATAATGATTTCTCTTTTTTATTGTTGTTGTCTGAGGGGCTCAATTTTTTGTATTGATTTCCCTCGACTTTTTTCTTCGTTTGGTAGTTTTCGTTGTGTAGTAGAGTGTTATGCGATTTATTACACTTCTTACATTTTATTTGAGAGAAGCATTTGGTTTCTGCACTGTGTTTAAGACATATACTGCATATTTGCTTATTGCGTATATATGCTAATCGATTGGGTATCTCGGTGTTTAAGAATTTCTCACAATAAAAAATTCAATGACCACTCTGCTTACAGAATTCACAGTTCCACTCCCTTCTGTCTGATTGGAAATTTCCAACTTGTTTTTTATATTCTTTGCTTCGAGTCATTGTTTGTTGTTGAGACTCAAGGGTTTGAAATAATTGCTCAAGAAAGTCCATAACATCTTCTAGTTTTTGTATTTGGCTTGGTTTTTTTGATGTGTTGCTCATATAATTGTAAGCCCTCCTTGTCAAATTTTCGAAGGAGTAGGTGAGCAAATATTTCATCGTTTTCATTCTTATCTTTGCCTATTGTCGTTGTGATGATGTAAATACTTTCCTTTGCTGCATCGTGAAGTTTTTTAACATTAGAAGGTGATGTAGCGTTCATCATTGGCATGTCCAGCAAGTAATTCAATTGTGTGGAGAAATTGATTCTTTTGTTTTCGTACCTTCTGACGAGAGTCTTCCATGCTTCATTATAATTTGCTGAAGATCCTTGTATGAGGCTAGCAATTGAAGTTCGAGCTTCGCCGGTTATACATGATCGCAAGTGATTTAATTTCACAGAATCTGGCACATTGTTCTTATTGTGAACCAAATCTATGAACAGGTCGGAGAATATCTTCCACTCTTCAATTTTTCCATCGAATTTAGGCAGTTCAATTTTAGGACTTCTTGTTGATACATTTGCATATGGATCAGATATTATGCTTTCATGTTTTTCTTCCAAATTGGAAAGAAGTAATTTAACATCTTCTTCCAACTCGATTACATAATTTTCTTCTCTGAATGCCTCTTCTTGTACTGGATTCATCTTAGACAGTTCAACTTGCAGTCGGTCATTCCATCGTTTCAATTTTCCAATCCATATGTTTTTGGTATGAGGATGGGAAATTGCCTCTAGTTTCGCCTCGTCTATTGTTTTTTGTAAGCTCTCCATGATTGTACGTATTTTCGTCAAATCTATATGAGTTTCATGATTTGTTATTGTTTTCATCATGATCTCATTCATTTGTTTTTGCTGCAAGTCTAGTCCAGTGGCTAGCTGCTGATTAACAGTTTTTATTTCTGCTATTTTGCTGAATAAAGTTGCTTCGTTTGTGCTTTGTTCTACACTGTCTAGATCTTTGTTTTTTAGCAAATTCTGAATTTTCTGAAAGTAGTTTTCTGCTCCTTTCATCCATTGTTCCTTAAAATAGGGAACATCCATGACACCAAGCATATGAAGTAGCTTGTCATTTTCCTTGAATGCTTGAAGATTCTTTTCAGCATAGACAAGAATTTCTTGATTTTTGCTGCGCGTTGTTACACTTTCTCCTTCTTTTAATAATTTTTCCAGGTTTTTTAATATTTCAACCTGTTTTTCAATAACTTTTAAATGCTCTGATGACATTGTTGAATTTGTTTTTTTTTTTTATTATTTTATCTGTTTATCTGTTTTTTTTTTTTTTTTTTTTTTTTCACTTGTCAGTATTTAAGCTCTGACAACGCTTTTTCACTGAATATGATTTTTTTTTACTCGTCAGTATTTGTAGCTCTGACACGCTAATTTTCACTTTATCAGTATTTGTAGCTCTGATAACGCTAAATTTACACTTGTTCGTTTATTAAAATCTCTTACCACTGGTGGGGGAAAATTTTAATATACGTCTCGAAGGACCAAATGTTGAGTAAAACTCGGTTGTAAGTCGAAATGAATACTAAATTTATTTCACTACGTTACTCTATATATATACAATTTTCTTGTCTTATCTTTCTATTCTTAATGTCTATTTTGTTTACTTATGTAAATGTAATTTATCTGTAGATAACCGTCAGTGTATGCTTAGGGTGATCTGTCTTATCTTTATTTCACATACACATTGGGTTATCTATAGATTGGTCATGTTCATATTTTTGAATTTTCTTTTAATTTTTGTCAACAAACAGTGAATCAAAAAATTCAAAAGTATGTGCGTGGTATGTAAAGTACCGTTTTGAAAAAATCGGTATCATTCCTAAATTTGAAGGCAAGTTCCGAAATTTATTTTTTTATTCCGAAGTATAGCTGACCATTCCTTGCATTTTATTTCTTCAATAGATTGTTTCATTGTGCGAGTATTTATCTGTCAAAAAATGCGAACTGATTTGTTTCGCACATAAATTTTCAGTAAGAGAATAATAACTACGGGCCACAAGCCGTACCATCCTTTGAAAAACCTTTACTGCCTTTTGAAGGGCCAGAAGTGTCTTTTTTTTATTTCATTTGTTAATAAAGTTGTTTTACTGAAAACTCAAAATAAAAAAAAGTTTTGAAACTTATTTTTTTTTAAATTTTACATACATAATTAAGTAGGTACAATTTTTGTTTTCAGAATTCAATGCTCTAATTAATTTTTATCAGAAACAGAAAAAAATAATTAGAGCATTGAATTTCGAAAACAACAACAATACCAGTAACTACATATAAGGCGAGTCTTGGATTCGTACAAAAAAATAGTTTTGAGATAACAATCAAAAATGACATTACGATGATAGAGAAGACGAAAAAAGTGGGTCCGTTATTTCAAAAACTAGTTGACGGATTTTTATAAAATTTAGTTTTCAGGTGCAATAAATTAAGTTTAAAAAACCTGCATACTCGGTTTTAAAAAAAAAAAAAGTTTTCGAAAAAATGTTTTTAAAAAATCGATTTTTTCGAAAACCAGTCCAACTATTTTAATTTTTTTTTTGTATACTTTGATTTTGGTTTAAATCTTTTTAAGATATGGTTTTCGAACTTTAAAAAAAAATTCATACGATTTTTTCGTATTTTTCGTTTGTACCTACTTTAAACCCTGAGGTAACTTGCCACAAGAGTAAGTTTGTGCGACCCAGTCGTGCCCTTTATTTTTTATAACTAATGAAAAGAATTGAACAAAAAAACAATTTTTATTTAAAGCAACATTTAATTCTTCATGATTTGAGCTTATTTGCAAGTTTAAGCTATACAGGGTGTCCCGAAACTCAACGTCAAGCGGGTACCGGGTGATAGTGTAGGTTATACCTATAATGGGAATAGAAAAGAAAATTATCTGGCTGGGTTACGTAATATAAACAATATTTAAAAAAAAAACTATGAAAATCGATACCATGGGCCAATTTTTGATATTTTGAAGTGATTTTTTTTCCTGGTTATCCTTAATAATCATGCTAATGAATGCAATATCCAAATCAAAAATAAATATTGTAAGTTTCGCAAGAAAAATTAAGTTTTACTGAGTATTTTTGAAAAATGGCTCAGTAAAACTTAATTTTTCTTGCGAAACTTAGGTTAGGTTTGCGGGTTGCTGTACGAGAGCCAATAGCTCAGCCCCAGCGCACTTAGGTCAATGTAGACCCATTGTGATGCCCATTTGAGGTTTTACCAATTCCTCCTCTTACCATACTCGTAGTCCATGTTTAGTTCCTTAGTATCATCCCGGTCTTGCGAAACTTACAATATTTATTTTTGATTTAGAGATTGCATGGTTATTTAGGATAACGTAAAAAAATATCACTGCAAAATATCAAAATTTGTGACCACAATACATAAAAATGTGGCCCTTTGTATCGATTTTCATAATTTTTGTAAAAATATTGCTATTATTACCTAAACCAGCGAGATAATTTTTTTTCTTTCTATTCCAAATACGGGTATAACCTACCCTATCACCCGGTACCCGCTTGACGTTGAGTTTCGGGACACCCTGTATATGCCAGTCGGAATAAATTAAATCGGACATAATTCCTACAAAAGGTTTTACTGTTTTATTAGCTTCACTTGTTGTCTAATATGAATATTCTAGGTTTTCCCCCTCCCCGGAGTTGTGCATAAGTGGTGTGGGGTGAAAATGTACCCCAAAAGGGGTATTTTTGTTGTTTTACGGTTATACAATATCGAAAACTGTTCTTCATAAAAAAATGTAGTGCATTTAACCTGCATAAAATGAGGCCAGCTTCTTTTTTTTTGGACTTCCCGTTTTCATATTAATGCTCATCAAAAATGAGCGTATTTTACATGCCTATGAAAAATGTGTTATTTACACTATATTAAAAACAGTAGAACAAAATATAGTATTTAAGACAGTACTCTGAGTATATAGATGAATCCTGACAATGTCTGCAACTGTAACTACAGTGACCCTGCAGGTTGAAGACTCACTACCATGTTGCTGCGAGGGATGCTAGAGTTACAATGCAAACCTTCGTTTTTTACCATTAGCTTGAACACCTTCTTACTTTTTGCCCAACCTGAAGATTGCTGAAGTGGTGTAACATCCGGTTAAAAGTGGCCTTCTTATAATGTCTGCCAGATTGAAGCTGTTGGGACCAAATACTTTTGATGGAGCCGTTCTTCTTCCAGGTTTAAAGAAATATTTTCTTATACATGTATTCACATCAAGGGGTGTGTCAATAATCAGGAGGTCTGCGTGTATTCATTAGTTTTCTTTACTGAGAAGCCTTAAACGTCAAGCCTGTCAGTAAGCAAACTAATAAGTCGTGCCTTATTTTTGTCGTTGGAAAGAAATTGCTACTAAGTCATGGCCATTGATTCAGTAAAGATAACCCATTAACCCATTAAACACCCCGCCTGTAAAAAAGTCAACTTATTTTTTTTAGTATTAATTCGATTGTTTCGCCATGCTTCCAAACAACTTGATGGAGAAGAAATCAACCACCGATGACAAAAGCTGCTCCTTTTTGGTTAACCTCATGTAGTGATGTGAATACAGACTTGGGATAGGGAGTTTCTATTATTCCAACTGCATCAAACATGGAGAGGGGATAGGGTGCCAGTTCATAATAAAAGAATTCCTTAAGCTCTTTCTACGGTATTCTTGAGGAGTGCTATCCGGTGGAATATTATTTCAGGGTACACTGGTACATCTTCCCCGTTAATGGTCACCTTATTTGAATACTTGCTCATTACTCTGTTTTTTCGGACAAACTTGATTTTATCAAAGGTTTGGACAACCAGGCGAGAAATTAAAATTTTATTCAAAACAAACCTTTAAAATATGCCTTTTTGCACGCATTTATTTTTGTTATATTTAATTTATAGTATTTTTAATGTCGCCAAACAACATTAAGCAATTTTAAAAATATAATTTTGTCATAAGTTATACCTTTTAATTAAAAAAAATTTGGCCCAAAGTTTAAAAATTATATTTTTTCTTATTTTTTTTGTATTATGAATTTTGTTTTGTTATTTTTTGATTGGGAAATATGGCATCGTTGGGACTTATTGTATTTAAAAGTGTTAGTATTTATTGCATTTTTTGTAAGGAACTTCTTCATTAGGATTTATTTCATTAGGAGTTAATACGTTCAGCTATGACATAGAGAAGTAAAGTCCAGTTTCCCTTCTTCGATTACCAACTTAATGAATATGTGCATTACTTGTCACGCTTTAAGTCCTCGTGTGCGGGACAGGTAGAAAATATGCATTTTTAGACAAGAAAAAATGCAAACTATGGAACTCTCTCCCAGTAACAATGAGAAAAATTATAGCTGCTGCAAATTTTAAGAGGGCGATTAAATTTAACTTTTTTTAGTAGGTTTATTTAATTATAAAACTAAAATGAAAACTAAAATAATTGATACAGAATTACAGAAATGGATAGGGCACAAATGGCAATTTCTGAAACGAAAACAAATAAAAATATATAAATTATAAATAAATCAAACAATTTAAAACAGTCTTCTTCATAATCTACAATCTTTAAATAAATTGTATTAACAAATTATGATAAGGAATTTGTATATTATAAAATATTGTATATTAGTATGTTTTTAATTATTAATTATTTCTTGTAATGTAACCTTGTATACTGTACTATAAAAGACTTAGTCTTACTGGTACACCAAATCGAAATAAAATTGAAATTGAAATTGAATTGAAATTGAACCTGAAATGCAGTTTAATTAAAAGTAATCTAAATATAACGTACAAAAAGTTTTATCAAAATCATTAGGGCCGTTTTTGAGAAAATTTTCAAAAACTAAAACCGTTTTATGGGATGTACCCGTTATAGCCGGACTGAAATAAAAAATCGAATTTCTCCCATCACCAAAAAGTGCTATATGCAAAGTTTGAAGAAAATCCGTGAAACCGTTTAGGCTGTAAGTCGGTGCACAGACAACCGCACATACGCACAGACAGACCGACGGAAGGCATGACGAAACCTATTTTTTTGGACTTCTCTAGTATCGTAATGTGCAGGTTTGATTAACACCTCGATTTTTTTTACACGAAACCAAAACTTGCCCTATTGACCAAGTAAAAATACATTGAGTGGCACTGACGGCTCCAAAGAACCACGGCCTAGTGACTTGCAACTCTCATTCAATAATTTTTAGTGCATTATTAGTTCTACAGGATCGGAAGGGACCTACAATTTTACGTCGAATCCGAACGACTAAGGTGAGATGCACTTTTCATGACAATGCTACTCTTGGAGGATTTGTCACTTCTAGGCAAAAAGCAGTGCCCCTGAAAAAAAGGTGTTCTCGAAGCTGGGCTCGGACCCATACCTCCGGCGTGATAGTCCGACACACTAACCACTACGTCATGGGGCACTACTTGTCGTTCTCATGTCACCCTGGAAATTGTGTTCGTAGGTGCAGGTAGATGAAAGGCAGTGTTTTTAGTTTTTTTTTTTTTTAAAAGAAGAAGGCTAAACAACGCAGATAACTCAACTTATTCCACGAACTTGTGAATCTATGATAACAATAATAATTAAAATAATAGGGCCCATTTTATTTCCTCTCGAAAATTCCGTCCTCAGGAAATAATTTCTGCGATGGATATCCCTCGGAATAAATTCCATATGAACAAGTTCGAACATTAATTTCGAATAATGTTCGGGGATGTCAATAAAAAATTCTTTTTAATTGTGACTAAAATTTTAATTGTGACAAAAACACGTAGCAAAATAATATTTGCTATCAGTTTTTAAATTAATTTTAAGTGCTTATCAAAATTATTTTGTTTCTCGAAAAAGAAATGCATTGTTAATGCAGTCTTTCTCAAAATATCCCCACTTTGGACTGCAAGATCCAATAATAACTAGCCTCATAATATCATACTTTATTGGGTAATGTGTTATCAGTCACACCCGAAAATTTAAAAATGAATTAAAAATGAACACCCGAAAATCACTCTGTGCTCTCGATCCATAAGAATCAATTTGTAATTGTCATTATTAATACAGTGTAGCTAGCATACCACCTTCATCGTGGTATTGAAACTATAACTTGGTGGACTAGATCTTCCTGCTGCATATATCATGCACCTACATTTAGTCTGTATAAAAGGGAAACAATTATTATACTTACACCATATGGTGTAAGTTAGTTTTATGTCATATTCGAGTGGTTTCACTCCGAAGAGGAGGGAAATATGAATCCAATGGATCATTAAAAACACTCCCTTTTTCAATTGTGCAGGTGGTAGTTGACCAAAGATTGTTAACATTTATTTTTTGTAACCTCAAACGAAGCAAAAACGAGTTAAAAAATGTTTTCAATATTTGTTCCTTATTTACACTTATTATTTAAGTTCTTGAAAACTAAAAAAGAAATGAAAACACACTGCGCGTTTTGTTTTATATGGCTTTGACCATATGATCGGTGTAAACAATATACAGGGTGATTGGTTTAAGGTGCACCAAAAAGCTTGAGCGTGTAGGTGGAGTTAAGACAAGTACAGGAGGGGGGGGTCTATTTCCCCCCGTTTAGGCGGGAGGGGCAATTTTCTAAAACATTCTCCACCTACACGCTCAAGCTTTTTGGTGCACCTTAAACCAATCACCCGTATATGTGGTAGTAAATTGTGACAGCACTCCCAACACTCCCAATTCAATTCAGGAAGGTAAATTAGCACTCCCAAACATCACTTCGAACAGCCAATCGACCAAATTAGGAAGTTCTTTCCGGTGTACACGTAGAAACCGGTAGTGTCGCCAAAATTTTGAGAAGCTTGTGGATGTTAGGAAACAGATCCTTATTGCATTCCCCAAGAGCTGTTATTGCACTCTTTGAACGCTCTGTATCTTTTTGTCTATGGCATTTTGTCTTCCATAACGTAAACTCAGCTTCTTAAGTGTCCCAATCCAAAAAAGATCTATAAAATTTGAAGTTTTCTTCGTTGTAATTTTGTTCATATTTGCCAAGGATCGATGGAATTAAAATGCACAAAATCATACGGACTTATGATTTTCAAATCTTTCCGTTGTGGTCATGTTTTGTCTGTGCTGTTGCCTTGACACAATTCGTGGAATTTGGAGTTTTTCATCCACAACACATACTAAGTTTTGTGCAGTCTCAAAAATTGTTTTGAATTCCGGAACGATATTTTCACGTTTTCCTTGGAATATGTTTGTTATTAGTTCCACATGTTTCAATCCAGACACTAAGTCGCATGAAGGGGATTGTATGTTTGAGGTTTGTATGTTTGGGGCTGTGTTGTTTGAGGTTGTATTTAAAAACTGTTAGAGCTACCTTACTAAATTCATCGAAAATTATGTTGGTACCTAATTACGTAGGCTTAAAACTAAAATAAGTTTTGAACATAACCACTAATTATTTGAGCACGAATTTCATACTTATGCGGAAAAGGTTGATTTACAGATGCATTTCTAACAAAAATCGGGGGGGGGGGGGGGGGGGGGGGGGGGGGGTTGAACCCCTGTGAACCCCCCCCCCCCCCCTTGGCTACGGCCTTGTCTTCACCTTGTCTTCTTTTTGCGGATGATCTTAAATTACATCGTAGAATAAAATGTTTATCTGATTGTCATTTACTTCTTGAAGCTGTAATTAGACTAACTGAATGGTGCCAATGTAATCTTCTTTATCTTAATGTTTCTAAGTGTCAAGTTATGTCGTGTTATAGACACAATTGACCTATATTATCTTCAATTATGAACTAAATCATGAAACCCTAGAGCGTGTCCAACGTAATATAAATCTCGAGGTCTTTCTAGACACAACATTTTCGTTTCTGCCTCATATTGATTATATGGTTAATAAGGCAAATCAAATGCTCGGTTTCTTTAAAAGAAACACAAAGGAATTCAAAGATCCATATTCACTAAAGTCACTTTTTAACTCTCTTGTAAGATCTGTGTTAGAGTACTGTAGTATAGTTTAGAATCCTTTTTATAGAATTGAAAAAGTTCAAAAAAACTTTATCATATATATTTAATGTTCAAATTAAACTGGCGAATTGACATGCCAACTTATACAACAAGGTGTTTATTATCTAATATATAAAATTCTCGTGCTTCTCTGTTATGTTCATTAGAGATATTTTAACGTATCACATATAAAATGTTCTCATTTGCTAAACCATATCTTATAAATATTCGTGTACATCAAAGAAATGTTCGTGAATCTAACTGTTACTTGAATACTTTCATCGGACAAATTATGGCCTTAATGAACCAATTTCACGTAGCATCAGGGAAACTAATGCTGTTTGTTTTAGAAAAGATATTTTTAGAAGTTGTACGAGAGATATCTTCAAAATATATCTTTTATAAATGTAATTAATATGCCACATGTTATAACTATTTTGTTACTATTGTTTACTTTTTTCACTTTATTTAAATAATATTTTGCCATTTATTATTATCACTAATTATTGTAATATATCTTAGGCCCGTTTGCTCATACTCGACATAAGCCCTTAAATACAACTTAAATTTTTAAGTTCCACTTATTGGTTTGCACGAACTTTCAATCTTCTTAGGTTGAACTTAATGTAAGGGGAAGGAAAAGTAGTTCATAAGGACTTAAGTTCTACTTTAAAATTTTTTGAGGTATATTTTTTCCTTAAAAAAAGTTTAATTCCAGAAAATTTGTATCAAAACTAAACTTTATATTTTTGCATTGAATAAACTCAAAATAACTATATTTTTTTAATGTCCATGTCCAAAACGAATATAAAAATGTTTTGTAGGTTTCTCGCAATTTTACTCACACTAAAAGAAAACTAAACACACACAATAACAACCGGAAACACAAAACAAAAACAAAACAATAAAACGTCTCTTTTTGGATGAATTTAGATTAAGAATTTAAAAAAAAATTGCTTTTATCACATCCAAAAGGTAAATTTTACGACAATAAGAAAAAATAACACCAAAAATATTTGTTAAACTTCATAAATAGAGAAACAAATGAAAAATACTAAAACAAATTTGACTGTTCGTGGGCTTGACGAGGGGCAATGATGAGTATCTGTTTTAACGGATAATAGCAAAATATACACGATGAAGGGTAGAAGAACAAATTTTGTCATTTTGATAGATTTGGTACTCGCCTTTTCATTGGCGTGGCGATACGTGAAGAAATTGCAATTGAAAAAGAACACGCGAGTGGCCCTACGAAATGACCAGTCCGTTGCAGAGTTCTCCAGTCAATTATTTTGGATAGAAAATTTCCGGATTTCAGCCAGTTATGTCAACGGCCTTATTAAAATTCCAACGAATTTTCGGCATTTTACAACAGTGCCGTAAAAGAAAATCATATCCCTCAGAATTATGTTGACCATGATTGATCCAAAATCAACTGCTTAAGCAAATATATATCTATCACTTGAATTTATTCGTAGGCTGATTAAAAATTCAACAAATTCTTTTTTTTTTGAAAAATGATTTTCTATTTTATATTTTAGTATATTTAGTATTTTATATTTTCATATATTTTTTTGTTAAAAAAAATTATGCAATAAAAAACAATTATGGCAGACACCACCGTCGGCAGCAAATCAATTTATCAAAAACGAAATTTTATTAAAATGGATCGTTTTTTTTTATAAAAATAGAATTATCGGTTTAAAAAAAAGACCTAGGTAATTATAAATTATTCAAATCGAGTGTTCATTTATTTTGAATCCAAAAGATAAGACTCCGCCGTTCTTAAAGTTGTATGACAAGTACCGTTAATAACCTTTTGCCGAATGATACAAAATATCACTTTTGAAAACAAATCGGCCAAAAAATCTATCAAATCGGATTTTTTTCCGAGAAAATGCAATAATCGGTAAAACTTTTTTGTTTTGGAGGTACCGTTAATTTTAATCCTAGGATAAGAATAAAAAAAATTCTGGGCATAGAAATTACTCTGAGAATAATTTATACCAAGTTTAAAGAAAATCAGCCTAATTGTTTTGGTTTTGCGTGTCGATACAGAGAGACAGACTGACGGATAGAATTTCCAAACCAGAAACAAAACAATGGTGCAAAATTATAGTCAATCTTTATTTAAGGAATTACCGTGACACTTCTTAACATGACAATGCTGGATTTGTTTGGAAGTTAGACAACTTCATAAAGAAAATGTGTTTTTTAATCCGTTTATAACACGAAAAAACATATTTTTACATAAGTTTCACTTTAAATTGTTTTTTAGTTTCGTGTTAAATAAACTATAATTTTGCAATAGTTTAAATAAATTAAAAAAAATCACAAAGAAGGTGATTTATATTTTTTTTATTGATTCACTAAGACTTTGGGTCCAGTGTCCTGAGCTAATACAACGCAATGTTCGTGGGGATGAATTAAAAATGTTTCACTCCATTAGAGATTCAGTTTTTTTCTAATTAAAAACCGTACCTATACATTAAGTACATTAAGAACCGAGTAATAAATTAACTATTTAAAAATTTAAAAAGAAAAGATTCATGACATCAAAGCAACTGTTAAAATATATCTATGTATGTATGTACATTTATATATTATACTAATTAATTTTCCGGATAATAGAAAATGTCAGAGCTTTGAAATCAAAAACATGACGAGTTAGGAAAAATTAATTATGTTTGAAATTATTTTGTCCTAGATTTTTTGGACAGAGCCGTCAGCCAACCGCCATGATTTTAGTTACAAAATGATATATGTATGAGCATTTTATTAAGATTGACACTGTACCTATAGGTACATAATTATGATATGGTTCTCTCTTGTAGAATATTCAAAAAAAAATTATCCGTCAAGTGGCTGCCGTCGGTTTTGATTTGATACGCTTTATAGTGCCCGTTTTATCGCCTATTCTATGACTTTCCGCAAGATTTCCGGTGATAACTGACTTTCGCATTCCTGGTCTATTTGAGTCGAGTAGCTAAGCACCAGAATGTTTGTCTAGTTCGGGCTACATGGTTTAGAAAAACGACGTCGAAATTCAAGCTGCGCTAACACGATCGACCGATTATTAATCAAAATAAAGGGAACGATTGGGTCGCAAAAACTTGCTTTTGTGGCAAGTTACCTAGAGCTTAAAAGAACCTTCCACGATATTATTTATATGAAAATATTTCTTAAATTCTTTCAAATAATTGAATTAGAAATAATAAAAAACAATATAAAGAAAGAACTTTGAAAATTAATTTATGACAAATTAGAGTTTTCCGAGAAAAACGTGGTACTTAATACATCGTAATTTTTACATCGTCCATTGAGTTTATTCACATAGCCAAATCATGTGTAAGTTTCAAATACTGCTCGTAGGATGTCGTTACTATCGACTTGTTTTTATTTTTTTACTCTTGTAGCAATTATTCTTGATTGAAAAGTCACACCGCATCAAAAACCCGGTTTTTGCGAAAAATCAAAAACACATATTTTTGAGTTATGTTCCACCTAAAAGCTCATTATGTATTTATGAAAAACACTTATCAAATATTGATAGGGTTGCCTCCATGCCAGAATATATAAATTATAAATTTTGTGTAATTGGGGATTTTAACTGTAGTGATATAATTTGGTCATCTACAAATAACAATACACTAGTTCCATCTTCCCTTCGTTCTGAAGTTGATGTATTATTAATTGATTCTTTGTTATCAAATAATCTTATTCAAATAAATAATGTTGCTAATTCGCTTGGAAGATTCTTAGATTTGGTTTTTATATCTGAAGATTTACAATCTTCTGTCATGGAAAACTGCCCTTTGCTTTCATTTTCTATACACCATAAATCGATTGATATTTGTTTTAAAAACTATAATTATGATAATTTTTGCAAATTTAATAATTCTAAAATTGTTTATAAATTTAATTCTTATAATCTTTCTTTAATGAATAATTGTTTCAATAATATTAATTGGTCAAATGAGTTTTTGGACAAAAATATATCTGAAAAGTTCCATAGTTTTAAATCGTTATTCAATAATGTTCTTAATAATTGTATACCTATGTATAGCAAAAAAGTAAACTCTCACCCGATTTGGTATAGTAAGAGAATTCTTAATTTAAAAAATGCTGATAATGCAGCTTTTAAAAATACAAAAAAACACTTTCTAATGATTTATATGCAGTTTTTTCTCGTCTCAGAAAAGAATTTGTTTTTCTTTCAAAATTTCTTTATTCAAATTACATTCATTCTGTTGAAAGTAATTTCAAACAAAGCCCAACATCTTTTTGGAAGCGAAATAGTACTGGACTTCCAACAACTATGTTTTTCGGTAGTAATAAGTCCAGTGATCCAAAAATGATTGTTGACTTTTTTGGAGAGTTTTTTCAAAGTATTTATAATTCGTCTACATCTTCGACAGTAAATTATCAATATATTGAATCATTGCCATCTGTATTTGATTGCTCTTGTTTATCTTTTGACTTAAATGATGTTGAAAGTGCTTTATTTAATCTTAAGCCATAAAAAACTGCAGATATATTAGGATTCATCCCAATTGTTTTCCGTCATTGTGCAAGTTCGCTTTCTGTTCCCTTATTAAACCTATTTAATGAATCTGTCTCCAATGGTATTTTTCTAGATGAATGGAAAGTCTCCATCATCGATCCAATCTTTAAATCAGGTTCAAAAAATTTGGTATCGAACTACAGACCTATAACTAAACTATCTGTTGTTCCAAAACTACTGGCCGGTCTTGTTCAAGATAAATTTAAGTTTATTATAAAACAACACGTTAGTAAACATCAACATGGTTTTTGGAAAGGTAGGTCTTCTTCATCAAATCTTGTAGAATTTACAAATTTTTGTACAAATACTTTGGACAGTCGGAAGCAAGTTCATGTGGTTTACACTGACTTTGTAAAAGCTTTTAGCCGAGTTAACTTGGATATTCTTTTAGAAAAACTTCGAGCTTATGGGTTTCATGGACCGTTGCTTCAATGGTTTTCTTCATATTTACTCGGACGGAAACAATATGTAGCTGTAGGTGATTTTTACTCAAAAGAGATTAAAGTATCTTCCGGAGTTCCAGAAGGTAGTCATTTGGGTCCGTTATTATTCTTAATTTTTATTAATGATCTTCCTAATGTTCTTAAATATTCTAAATGCCTAATGTATGCTGATGACATAAAATTCTTTTCCCGAATTTCTAGTTTGAATGATTGTTACAAAATAATCTGAATTCTTTTGTCGATTGGTGCAAGTTAAACGACTTGTTGTTAAATATTGAAAAATGTGCTTGTATGGCCTTTAACAAAACATTATTAAATATTATTCCAAATTATTCTTTGAATAATTTGCCAATTGAAATTGTCGAAGAGTTCAAAGACTTGGGTGTTATATTTGATTCAAAACTCAAATTTAATTTACATATTAATTATATTGTATCCAAAGCAAACTCCTTACTTGGATTTATAAAAAGAAACTCATTTGAGTTTAAGGATCCATACACGATTAAATCTTTATATTGCAGTATTGTGCGTCCTATTCTCGAATATAATTCTGTTGTCTGGAGCTCTACGACTGAGTTTAATAAAAAGAGAATTGAAAATGTTCAAAAAAAATTTCTCAGATTTGCCCTTCGAAATACTTTTGGAAATAATATAGATGTGTATCATATATCGTATCATTCGAAATGCCTTTTACTTGGAATACAAACTCTCAAGACTAGAAGAAAAATGTATAGCATCATGTTTATTCGCGATATTTTGACTTCAACTATTGACTGTGAGAGTTTGCTTAGTTGCCTACATCTTTATGCTCCATCAATTTCATTAAGAGCCCGACCCCTCTTGTTTATTGATTCCCATCGTTATACGGTCAACGTGAACCAGTTTCTGCAAGTTGTTTTTTATTTAACTTGTATTATGTAAATTTGGATATATATTTGTCTAGAAATTCATTTAAAAATAGATTATTAAGTATTCTTAATTGATTTTGTTAAAATTTATATGAACATATCAAATTATTTAATGTTAATTTTATCTGTAAATATATTGAATATTGATATATTAAGTCTGAAATCTGTTAAATGTTAATTTGTAGATTGAAATTTTAAATAAATAAACTAAACTAAACTAAACAGGTTTTCCAATACGTTTTTGGAAAGAAACGTGTTTACAGAAACCACTAGTTTTTGAAAAAACCTATTAAAAAGCAGTTGAAATTGCGAGATGAACAAAACATCCCATACAAAAATGACACAGTGAAATCGTAAACGAAATTTTCCGTTCTTCTTTTCATTTTAAGCCGACGGAAAATTTCGTTTCACTTCAGCTGCATACAAGGCTTTATGGTACGTAGCTCCACGGTGAAATGGTAGAAAACCGGTTCAAGTCTCAACTACTCTCTAAACTCTTTTGGCACACAATTTAATTTAACGGGACATTAATTGCTAACGAAATTTTGACGTTTCTATGGAGTTCAGTTCTTTTTATTTGTTTATTTGTGTGTTTTGAAAAATATTATTTTTACAAATGGTGAAACTCTACATAAAAAAATGTCCGATACCGCTTCGTTTACATTTCGTCTGTGTTTTTGGAGACAACGGAAAATTTTGTTTCACTTCAGCTGCACACTAGGCTTCAAACGTGAAGAATGATAAATGGAAGAGGACTGTCAAAATAAATTATTTTTTCTGTGTTCAATATGACTGCTTGGAATTGATACCGAACAGAATAGAACATGTTAAAATACAAAATGAGAAATCGGCTGTTCTGAAATGTTCTGAAATCTTCATAATCCTTTCCAGAACTGCAGTTCCCAACCGATTTGGGATTTTGGTTTGCCTTTATATCAGAATAGTTAACGGCTCGTGTTTACCGAACCGGTAATCGGCCGAAGTATTCTCGGGCTGCTTCGCCCAAATAAAAAAAAATTATTTGCATTTGAAACTAAAGCGGGATACATTTACAACATTTAAATGTTTATCAAATGTTTTTCAAGTTTTTGACGAAACAAAACAAATGTCAAACAAAAACGGGTTAATGTGCGTTGTGAACGAATTTCGAGTTTTTTTCGATTCGGTGTGAAATGGCTATTAAAAAAAAGAGAAATAAAGAAAAACAAATACAAATGTATGAAGAAGAATTTTCTTCGGTTTTAATTTTCAAAAACTCAAATTTTTTTTCTTTGTTGAATTTTACAAAATATCACTGTATTTTTTTGAGTATGCAAAAACTCAATGGGGTATACTCATAGATGTTTACTAAGTCCTTGTTAAGTTACTATTTTGGAAGTCCAGAGCTTAAGATATTCATAGACAAATATAAACTTATGAAAATGTAGAAAATGTTTAAGCCGTTATTATTACTACAAAATGTCAAATTATTTATTTTATCAAGTCAGAACATGACGTAAGTCAACAATAAACTATTAAATTAAATCAAATAAATGTTTTATGCATTTACATATCTTGACCATAAATGTCGCTTGATATCTAAATTGAAAAATATCAGGACATGGAAGTGAGCTGAAAATGTGCCACAACTCAAAAGAAAAGAAGGTATGTATGTAAATATAAGCAAAGATTTGAGTCATAAGAATTAACCGACAATCGAAATTAAGACGTCAAAAAAATAACTCAGTTTGATCTTAGTTCGCGTAATATTTATTGTCAATATTGTGATTTCAATGATCACTGCTCATTGAAAAAACAAAAATGTTTATGGTGATTTCTTGGCTCTTTTGGTCTTTTTTGAAGTAAAATGCTTCCCTGAAGAAGCAAAGAATTCTTGCGAAACGTTAAGAGAATAATGGAATAGAGTTTTATGTTCGCATTTAACTTCAAAAAGACCAAAATAAACAAAAAATCACCATCTTTAAATTATACAAATAATTGGCCAAATACACAAAACAAAAAAGTGTTTATATTTCTCAAATTAAGCCCAAATTGCGTTTTTTTTTTAATAGAAGAATTACAACCAACTTTTGCCTTAAAATTAAAGAAAATTGTCAATGATTAGTTTCAATATGATAGCTACATAAAATTGGCCCCTTACATTTAAAATCGACTCATCCCTGTTTGAATTCTTCGAATTCAAGATTTTAAACACTTCTTTGCTGAGCAGATTGAATTTTAACAATAATTTAGGTATAAGTAAAATGAAAACCATATTAGGTATAAGTAAAATGAAAACCGTACCATATTAATATATCTCAATGATATATTAATATGGTACCTAGGTATAGTAGGTACCTACTAAGGAAAATTTGGATTTTTTTTAAGATGATAACTCTTTTTACGGCATTTCGTTTAACGGCCTGATTTAGTGGAACTTATCTAGGCCGTAAAGCGAGGTATAAGTGTAATTAATTCTTGTTTTGCTGAACTTAAAGTTATTTAATAATGTATGTTTTTGTTTGGCTTCATTTAGCAATAAATAAATAAAAATTGCATTTTAATTTATGAATTTAATGAAGAAAAACAAAAAACATATTATTAAAATAACTATTCTTTCAAAAAAAGCAATCAGACCAAAAATAATTAAAATAACACATCGATTTGAATATGATTTTTTTCTTTTTCACAGTTGTTATTTATTTACTTCACAAATATTTGAGGTTGATCGAATCATCTGAAGTTTATTTTCCCAAAACTTACATATATATAAATGAACCCAAAACTTTTTGAAAAGTTTAACTTCGTGTTTACTACTAGGTATGTTTATACGTTGGTTTTCGTATTGTGAGATTGTTAAATATTAATATTCAAAAAGTTTTTAATTCCTTAAGTTTTGAAAGAAAGACGTATTGTTCCTTGTGTTAAGGTACCTACCTTAACAAACATAGACAAGTTTTTTATTCTAATAAATAAGTAAACAAAATAAATTTTATAAATACTGAAGGTCCTTGAAATTTAATTTGATGAAAATAGATTTCCAGTATCTATAGGTATTTGTACTATATTGAATTTGATATGGAAAAAAGTATTAATTGGGATTTTGTTTGGTATTTTGTATAAAATTGATACCCTCTAGTCCTTGATTTCAAATTTGATAAAAGTAGTTAGGATATTTTTTAAAAACAACAACCAGTCAATCAATTCTTAAGCAGTTAACAAATGACTTAAACGCACTTGCATATACGTATGTCCTATGAAGGGTTATAAATTCATTCGATTTATCATAAAGATGTTATCTGCACGAAATGTATTGAAATATCCTTTTGTTGAAATAATCCTCCGATTTCCTTTCCTCGGCGATGTGAAGAGCAAAAACGAAAACTTTCTTTTCTGGTATTTGCAAATCATTAAGCGAAATTACTTAATCAGGAAAATATGTACTCCTCGTGTATTTGAATTATTCCGTTTTGGGGCTCTTATTTAAGCATACATTGATTCACTAAACAATTTCACATTTTATTTAATAAAGAAAATATAACGTACTCCTTATGCATGGCTTTAAGCTTTAATTCCATTTTTTAGGGCACTTATTCAAACAGACATTGATTTATTAAGTAATTTCTTTTTTTTTTTTAATTTCACTTTTCAATGGATTTGATTTTGCACGAATTTTTATTGTAAGATTAAACACAAACACCGTTTAATACAAATAAGAAAAATCATATAATATGTATACATACATAAATATATTTAAGGGAAAAAGCTATTTTAAAGTATCCGATTATTTACCGTTCAACTTGATGTGAGCTCTGTTTTTCAAAGACTAAAACTAAATAGTGAATAGCGACTGCTCCGACGGCAGCACTTTCCTTCAAACAGTTCAACATCTACATCCAACATCCAAAGTTAACAAAAATAATATATATAGTTAAGTACCTAATACATAAAAAGCACTTTAAAGAAAAGCTAAACTATATAATCCTTGAACAGAACGAACACGACTGAATACGAGCACTGTTTTCTATAGACTGGAGACTGGATTCACTGGAGGATCTCTAGATGCTCCAACTCTGAGTTGACAGGGTAGGTATCTTCCCCTATAAAAAAAAACATAGAAAACAGGGGATGTGATTTATTGCTTAGCCATAAACAGTATCTCACTGCACGAAACGAAGCATTCCTGAATTATGAATTCTGATTCTGATTCCTGTTCATTAGAGATATTATACAGTATGACATTATATAGTATGACGTTTGATGTACCTACCTACCATAATGATTTCCATGTAGCAAGTAGTGTATAATATAGCTTAGGTCAAAAGACATTACAGATATACAGACATGTACTACCTACATATTTTGAAAAAAATGTCCTCTTATAAAAATCTCAATTCAAATGAATATTATAGGGAGGAAACCTACAAGGATTAAATTACTATAAATTCAATGTTTTGGTCACTAAAGTACCTATGTACGTAAGGACGTAAGTAGGCTAAGGTACGTACCTACGATGAATAATTTATTAGAATGCAAAAGAGCTTTAAAAACATCGCAAATAGAAAATTTCTTTTTTTCCAACGCATGCGCAATTTTAAGCCCGTTTGTTGTTTTCTCTATACGGTCTCGGTCTCGACTCTGGACTCTCGGTGTCGGCGATAACGATAAGAAATAACCACGTGCTTGCTAAAGAGCGTCACAGAAGAATGTCAAGCAAGTCTCATTCTCATGTGATGTGAATAGGGTTAAACAATCTGACGCAATTAATGCAGTCCAATTAGGTACCTACTTCGCTGCAACCCCGGCCGCGCTGCAGAAATCAAACATGAATCCCTTTTCTTGTTGATTTTTTAAACTACTTTTTGTCTGTTTTGCTATTTAGTCTCTAATGACCTAATTAACCTAATGACTAGAACTGTCACACTGTCTGCCGGTTTTAAACTCACCCTATGGCTCATACCTACTTTTTAAGTAAAATAAACAACAGCGATTTATAAAATGGGGTCTGTGCTGTGATTCCTTCGCATCCCCTTTGTTCGTTGAAATTAGGTATATTTATAGGTAGGTATACCTACTTACAACTATACACTTATTTTTCGCTCTTTTGCTAACTTATAGCAAATACTCAACGCTACCCAACCACATTCAACATTCGTTAATAGGTATTATAATAGTAACAGATGGTGAGTTGATTTGCTTCGTCAACTAAGTTTAATTATGACTAGGTAGAAACTAGGTAGTTACTATAATTTGGTACTCCTTTTACATCCGCAGGAGAATGAACCGGAAACGCCGAGGGTAAAGAATTGAATGCTAAACGGAAGTCCTAAATTGACTTTAAAGTTTTAGAGAAAAAAGATGTTTCTAAACACAATAAGTAAATATAAATATAAATATAAATATAAATTTGTGTTTAAGTAGATAGGTAGGTTGGTACTCAGTTATACAAAACACGAACACGCATTGGTATACCTACTAAACTTAGGTATACCGTATACCTATTATAAATGAGACATCAATGTTTGATGAGTTCTGCAATTACTAAAACAATAGGTACATTGGTATACCTATCTTTTTTGATGTATTAATTGTTAAATCAAATTTGGATTTTGTTTTGCGAATTAAAATTCGGAAAATTTAAGTAATTTGTTTATTGACTGTCAAATTTATTTATGAAAACTTTGTATGTATTATTTTTACGAAATGTGGAACACATATTTTAAATCTGTGCGAAAATCAATTCGTTTACGAATTCAATTCCGAACGAAAATCAGAACAGGCCCCTATGTGTCTGTAAGGCACATTGCCTTTTAAATGCAACAGGTGTTGCACTTGCACGACACTAGTTAGAAGGATTAGAAAGATAGGAAAGAATTGTTTTGGTACTTAGTAAATTTTAATTTTTCATTGCATACCTCATGGGCGACGTCCGACATAAGCTGGGAGGTATGCTGAAAATAAAAAAATGCTTTTAATAGAATTAGAGATAGAATTGAACTGGCAACCTCTGGCAAGCACTCCATCCATTGTACCATTGCACTGTGCTTCCAACGTAGGCCAAAATTCAAAAAAAAATATTGGAACGGGTTTTATTGAAAACCAGTTAAATAAACTGAGGACATCCCAGACTAATAACAAATGCAAAAAGAAATACTAAGTTTAGATTATTATCACCAAAGTAATTACATTGGAAAAACATAACATTTGAGTCTAAGTGCACCGAGAGCAAGCCCGACGGCATTTATTTATTTTTTTGCATTCTCATATTTTATGGATTTTTTTTTTTGGAATGGAGGTATTAGTAGAAAGTCAAACGTTCATTACACATTCTTCTGTGAGCCAAAATCTGGTTGAATATAAGCATGCTGGCGTTCATAAATAGGGCTTCAATAATATTAAAATAAAATTGCTTATTGCATTTTGTTTTAAACTTTTAACTGTTACGCCTCGTAACGCCCCAACAATGTTATGTACGGTCAGAAAGGTATATTTTTGTACTTTTCAATGCAAGTTGAGTCACTTGCGGAAACTTGCTCAATATAGTCCATTCGACAGATAGTTTCAGATAGAACAAGATAGGAAATTAATGAAACTTTGAAATAAGTAGGGAGAGGGGGAAGTGCAAAGTTTTCGAACTTTCTCCCGTTTTTTATCAATAAATAACTATTTTCCCTTAAGTACGTGCTGCGGCAAAAAAATTCCTAATTTTTTTTTGTGTACGTTAAATTTCCACCATTTTTAATATTCAAACAAGTTTGTATGTCAATTTGTTGCAGAGATATGGCAATTCAAAAATGGGTCATTTTTAAAATTTTGTTAAAAAAGTTTTTTTTTCAAAGCTTATTTATATCAGATATGGGGCTTTGAAAAAAAAATTTTTTAGTCGATTACGAGTTGTCATACAAACATGTTTAAATACTCAACATTTAACGTTCTATAAAAAAAAATCAAGAAATAATTTTGACGTAGCACGTAAGGAGGGGAAGTTATTGAGAAAAATCGGGAGAAATGTCGAAAACTTTGCAGTTCCCCCTCCCCTTTTTTTCGCATGGGTCCTTGAGGTCCTAAACTTGAAAAAATGTTTATTAACCATCACTAAACAACGGAAGTTTTATTAAATTCAGATTTTTTCCATTAATTTAAATTTTTAATATTACACCTTGTTTATTTTATATACAGATTCCAAAGCATTTGCAATATAATTCCTTTTAAGATACTTGTTGTTAACGATTTTTTACAGATTTGGTTACAAATTGAGAGCCGCTTGATCGCATTCTATTCAAATTTCGTTTGTTGTTTCAAATATAGGTTACAATTTCCCCAAGATGGAATTAACGTTTTTTTGGCTAAACTTCCGTTTAACAATATATACGGCATTTTTTTTTTTAAATATAGGTACGCCTTTTTTGACACTCCCGTAGTTACCTATAAGAGCAAATTCATGTGACTCAGTAGTACATTTCAATTTACTCCCGACTTTAGGACCAATTGTTTGAAGATGTTATCAAGTGAGCAAGTAATTATGGTCGCCTTTATTAGGGAGTGGAACCACTGTGCATTGCCACCCACACATTTATTAAAAAAAAAACCGCTTATTTCGCGAGCAAAAAAAAATCTACCAAAACGATTTGATGAACAAAAAACGTTTTTATTTTCTAACACAAAAGGGAAAATAGATAGAATGGATAAGTCTGATGTTGTTTACAAAATTAATTGTATAGGTGGGATAGGGACAAATTGTTCGTCTGTATACATTGGTACCTCCAAACAAAAACTCTCCAATCGTCTCTCCGGCCACCGGTATGACATTAACAGTGGTGGTTCTCAAAAAACTGCACTTGCCCTCCACTAGAGCAGGGCCACAAACCTGACTTAGAAAATGTGACTATACTAGAAGTTGAGAAACACCCTAACAAGAGAATGTTGTTGGAAATGCTGCATATCAACAACGAAGAGAGTTCGATCAACAGACGATCTGATTGTGAGAATCTCAGTAACATTTACAGCCAACTAATAAAAAACAATAAAAGAAGGCAAAATTAAGTATAGTCTTTTGTCAGTGTTGGGAGGTGTAATCCAATAAGGAGATTTTTTCGTAATTTAATGTATTTTAAAGTCAATGTAATTATTTAATTGTATTTATAATTTTTAAATTGTTTTTTCTAAATCAACTTAACTATTTTTAGTGTGCAATGTGTGCTCTTGAACATATTTTTGTTTGTGAAAATTTAGTTTCTTAAATTAAATTGTAAGTTAAAAAAATTTGATGTATTGTATAGATGACATTATTGACCATGTATATATTATTTTACAATAAAGGCCTGAGGAAGAGCGTATTCATGCTCGAAACGTTGCTAACCATTTAACACCGAGTTTTATTGACCTGGAGCCTGCTTAAACACAATATTATTTGTAAAACATTGAAGAGGTCACCAAAATATCCAAACAAAAGCGTTTTAGTTGTTTGTAAGGAAGATGAGAAAATTTGATTTCCTACGAATTTGTGTTGCGTTATTTTTTTGTCAAACTAACGTATTCAAGATGATAAGGTTAAGACTTTTTTTTTCAAAATGGTCCTGAAATCCAAAAGAAATGTTTTTCGAATTCAAAATGGCGGCCTTAGTATTAGGTCCTGAATACCTGAATATCGAAAGAAATTACACCTATATACAAAATATAAAAAAAATCCCACTTAGGGCTTGTTTCATAATATCTAAGAAAATTTCAATTAAGCTATTCAAGATGATAAGGTTAAGACTTTTTTTTTTCAAAATGGTCCTGAATTCCAAAAGAAATGTTTTTCGAATTCAAAATGGCGGCTTTAGTATAAGGTCCTGAAAACCTGAATATCGAAAGAAATCACACCTACATATATACAAAATATAAAAAAATCCCACTTAGGGCTTGTTTCATAATATCTAAGAAAATTTCAATTAAGCTATTCGGATTTTTTTTGACAGAAAACCACAAAACAATACACAACAAACAAAACGAAATAAACTGCTGAGTATTTTCCTTGAAACTTACTCAGAGACTGTGAAACAAAAGCCACAAAGATAGATAGATTTATATTTCGTGAAAGGTGAAAGGTGAAAGCTCAATATAGAAGTTGGTACAATTCGATTTTGTAACACTTTTGATAAATTTTGAAAAGCGTGATTTTTTCATTTTTCATATTCTGCTAGTTTAATGGAACCCCGTGTTCCATATTAAATACTTATATCTTTTATATGTAAGAAAATGTATGTACATAAACACAAAAATATTTTATTTCTGTTCCAGAACTTTCTATTTGCTTTCAGCGGCTGGTTTCGTGACATCAATTTTTATTTATTTGCTTTCGGACAAACAACACTGAGAAACGGTTATTATTTAGGTTTCTATCATATAACAAGACTTCATATTTTTTTAAAGAACATTGTTTTTTATAACTTACCTTAAAAAAGTAACTTCAACAACCAAATAATTTTTTAAATTTTTCAGCAGGAAAAATAACGACGCGTCATGAGTGTCTAAAACCATTCTAAACAATGAAAAAAAAATCCATTTCGCATTACTATATGAAATCATTTTTCAACGAAATTATAGTTCCGAAAGTTATCTGAGTCACTTGAGTATTTGCTATGAGAATTTACAAAGTGTTGCTCTTGGTAATAAATAATGTTTTTGTTATAATACTATAATAAAATTAAAAATATTTCAACTAAGTAGAAGACTTAGCATTAATTGTGTGGACTTGTTGAATTATTGATTCAAATTAGCTTTTTATGGCCTTTGGTCCATGAAAAAATGGCGTTCCATGCGGATGATCATTTTGCACTCATCAGTTGACTATGAGCGGAAATTTCCGTATTGACAAGCTGTTGGTTATAGATAGCACTAATCGTTTTTGTTTAAGGAAAGGGGTTCCATATCGATATTACCTAACAACAGGTGCCATATTACCATATTTCCCCCCTTCTATGTAGGTGTAAGTGTATTATATTTTATCTTAAGTGTTCTTATTAATACAACTTTAATTTACCTACTCTTAAAACGAAACGAGATCTTTTGTTTTTAATTTTTACCACATAAAAACACACAACTTAATAATAAAGAAAATTCGTTTATAATGCTTACATACCTTAACAAGCATTCTTGGCACACCGTACAACATTGATTGCGAGGAATGTTCAACAAAGACTTTTATCTTTAAATTTATCTTTAAATTGAGATTGAGTTGGAACTTTTTCTAAAATGTTTAAGCATTCTTGATATCGATAAAATTACATTCCTATTGTAATGTGACATACATCAGGAGAGGAATTGTGAGGATTTTCCTTGCCAAGAAAATCTTCAAAGAAATTAATGGGGAAGATAACAAAGCTTATCACTTTGGCCTTAAGTTTTTAATGCTTGATTGGCTTAGTGGTAGTTTATAAAAATGATAAAATCTGTTTAATTATGTTTTCCTTTGAAAGCGTTTTCAGTTAGCCGTCTGGCGTATACATATATAAACAATTTAGTTGATTTGTTTTTAAAAGTTTGAAGAAAAAACGTGTCGTTTCAAATAGATTAGGTACACAATTTATTCATTTACTTTATGAAAAAAGCAAGATGGTATATTTGATATTGTAAGCGTCAGTCCAATATAAACCATCGTTTATTAAAAATTTATAATAGTTGGAAGTTTTTTTTTTTTTGTTGTTTGATTTAGTTTATGTATTAATATAAACCATTACATTTTAAGATCTTTTTACAATTTCTTTTTTAAAAATTTTTTTTATAAATTTTACATACATAGGTTCTATAATAAATTTAAGAACAAAAACAAAATTGAAATTCAACTATAATTAATTTTTATGAAATCAATAACTTGTCTTTTGAACCGTTGAAAGTTTGACTCTGGACAGCGAGTTTGATAGTTTGATCCCCTGGTACATCACCGATTTTTGCGTACGGCTTCTATTATACCTCTCGAGTCGGAAGTCATTTCCTGATCTTAGATAGATATGGCTGTGATTTACTAACATATAGGCCATATATGTATCTTGCAGATACTGTGGATATTTACAATATTTAACATTAAAGACAAATACTATAGAACTTTCAATAAGATACGTTGAAGTCTTTGTTTTAGGTCCATATGTTACACATATATAAGATTGTAGCACAATAATCAAAATGTGGTAAGACCATGACTGGATTTGTAAATGTAAGTTTTTTTCTTATCCTACACAGGAACCCCACTTTCTTCGATATTTTCTTACAAACATAATCAGAATGGCCATTTAAATTTAAATCTATATAAATGATAACCCCCAGATATTTAATGCTCTGAACTTGATCAATATTTTCTAAACCGATTTGTAAATGTATACGCTCATTCGAATTTAAGATCATGAATTTTGTTTTAGAGGCATTAAGTTTTAATTTGTTCATGCATAGCCATTCATTTACATTATTAAGGTCCTCATTTATTTTTGGATACACATCATTGATATCAATATATATCAATGTATCATCAGCGAACAAAATAAATTTACACCATTTCAACACTTTATTTATTTCATTTATGTAAATGAGAAATAATTCACCACCATAATTTGAACCTTGTGTTACCCCGATATCGACAATCTTTTCGTTCGATTCAGTTTCCTGTAGTTTTGTTGTTTGTTGTTTTGTTGATCTTCTTCTTCTCAATTCCTTTCACACCATAGCTTTCCATTTTGTTAATAAGAATCGATCTGTCGATGGTTTCGAATGTTCTTTTAAAGTCCATAAAGACTGGTTTCACTTTTTTTTTCGTCTATATTCTTTTTCCAGTCATGAATTGTGGCGACTAAAGATGTTTCACAAGAGTGACCTCCTCGAAATCCAAACTGCTGTTTCATTAGAATGTTATTGTCTTTTACATAACACGATAGTTGTTTGCTAGTTCCTTTTTCGAATGTATAGGCAGCGTATTAATAGGTCTATATTCTGAAGCATCTTTAGGGTTAGAGACTTTAGCAACAGGAACAATAACAGATTTTTTAAGGAATTTAGGGAACACTTCAATAATTAGTATTCATTAAAAATAATTAGAATTTCAAACCCGGTTAATTCAAAAATGTCTAAGAATATGGCTGAGTTGAATATGAACACATCTTTCTTCTTGTTCATATCTTTAAACACATTTTAAAGTTGACTTATAGTAAGGGTATGGAAATGAAACAGATTTTGAACAGGGTTTATAACAGACACGTTATGGGACTTGCATTATAGATCTATGTATCTCAAGAACACTATCAACAAAAATGTATTTAAATGTTCTACTATTGCAATTTAATTTATCTCTATTCCACCATTAATTTGTTTTACAAAAAATAACATAAAGCTAAAATGAAAATTTAATATGTAAAAGCGCGGTTTTCCTGCTCTAAAACTTGAGGGAAGATAATTCTGTCCCCAAATTGTCGGGTCTACAAGATTTAAAATGGAAATTATTTACGTTTTCTGATACTTTGCATTTGTATTTTATGTCATATTAGTTTAGCATTTACCAATTCCATAGTTTTTTCTTACAAAAGGAAGAAAAAACATTTGTTGGAAAAAGTAGGAAAAAAAGTAACATTGTAACAAAAAAATAAAATTAAGAAAAAGTGTAACAGTTTTGTTACACTTGTAACATTGTGGCAACCTTGATCATTGCCCATTGGTACTGTTACGAATGTCAGAAGTTGCGACGAATCGTTGAAATAAATTAAGTCGTCGAATTTATGACACTTGGGCGGATGAACATGTGGTTTAGTGAATTGATGGCGAAATGAAAGGTAATGCTGAAATTTGACGTATCACCACGAGGAGGAGAAAATAACGAAGAAAGAGAAGTGATGGCGAATTGGAATTAAATTTGGAGACTTTGGAATGACATAAAAAGAAGTGCGTCCGACGAAAAAGCTCTCTTATCTTTTTCTTTGGACACGTAAGGTGGTACTTATACTTGCCACATTTCATTTTTTGGTTAAAATTAATTTCTTTTTGAGAGAACCTTTAAAAATAAAAATAAAACCTCTCGGGAACCGGAGCTCTCAATAAATAAATTTAACACATAATCATAATTTAATTGCGTTTCATTTCTCTTATCTTTTCTTTGGAAACAATTCTTTTGTTTAGCAAATAGCTGCGGCAGAATTTCGTAACACTGGTGTCAGGTGTGGGGTTATTGCGATCAGAGCTAAGATTAGTTCTTTACCACTATGGATGCAGAAAAAATGCAGCAGCAGTTTGATTCATTGGCGAGCCTATTTGCTGAAAACACAAAGAGTGATAGGACTTTCTGGGAAACCAAATTGAGTGAATGGAAGGAGGAGCTAGTTGGAAGACAAAAAGTCGTCGAAGACAGGGTAGGTGCGCTCGAAAAAACACTAGGAGAATGGACTCCTGTTTTGGGCCAAATGTCATCTACCGTTCTACCTTCTAATGGTAACATGGGTCGCAGTACTGCTCCGGTAGTAGCTGCTCCAGCTACATTACACCGTGGAGCCGAAAGCGCCCGAATGGTAAGTGAAGTTTTCGAAACTCCTTCGCGTGGCTTAACCACTAAAGACGCAGGACAGGAAACCATTAACTTTGAGGTCAGGCATCCTGAATACAAAACTGGTGGAGCTCAAACGGTTAATCAATCATCCAATTTTAATCCAAACATCGTTCAGCCTTTTGACGGCAGTTCGTCGTGGTCGGATTATGAGAGACAATTTGATATAGCTGCAAATGTGCATGGGTGGACAGAAGCCGATAAAGCCAATGGATTGGCCTAACAACTAAGGGGAGAGGCTCTAGGAGTCTTAAGTGCACTTCCTTGTGGAAAACCATTTTCATACGAAACCATTCGAAGACTTTTACGGCAGCGATTCAGCATGGATAATCACGCGAGCTACACTCAGCTGAGGAACCGAGTCCAGCGTCCAAGAGAATCATTAGCTAAATTTGCAATTCAATTGCAGCGTTTGTCCGTTGCTGCTTTTCCAGACTGCTCTGAGAGCGTGGTTGAGGAAATTTTACTTACGCAGTTTGTGGAAGGTATTCGAGACGATCAAGTGCAAAACTTCGTCACAGTTGGTCGTCCTCATAACTTGACTGAGGCACTTCAAATCGCACAAGAGATGACTTACAGGTTTGAAAGGAGGAATCATCGTACTGTTCTATTAGCCCAACCTGATCGAGACCGAAGAAGAGACAGAAGACGGCAACAAGTCGAATCGGCTATCGTTAATCCATCGGAAAACTAAATACTACCGGCCAATTGGAGTACAGGCCGGTGGTAGAACCAAATGTTACTCCACTGCTAAGCCCAACAACGTTTCTTTCTTCCACAGATTCCGAAATCCAAACGGGAACAACAGTTTCATGCTCTGACACAAACAAAACATGTGAAACAGTCAGCAAGTTCGTGGGTGCCATTAACGGAACAAGTTTGTGTGTTGATGTACGTATTGGAGGAAAGTGTTGCCAGGTAGTCATCGATACTGGTGCAAATATTTCAATTTTAGCAGAAAAATATATGCCAAAGGGAACACCAATAAGTGGACAGCCTATACGAATTCAGGGCACCTCAGGAGGAATCATATGGGCTTTGGGAACGATCGAAGTAAAGATGATTTTAAATGGTAAGGAATTCTTGCACTCATTTGCTGTCATCAATCACGATGTACCAATCACACTCGGAGTAGACTTTTTAATCGAGAATCATTGCCATCTTGATTTCGAGGCATGTTTGTTAGAGGTTCAGGGTAAGACACTTCCATTGCAGGTTCCAAGTAGGCAAGAATCCTGTTTAT
This sequence comes from Baccha elongata, assembly GCA_951217065.1. Lineage (NCBI taxonomy): Eukaryota > Metazoa > Arthropoda > Insecta > Diptera > Syrphidae > Baccha > Baccha elongata. Next base: position 143,012,953 of record OX578272.1, on the reverse strand, counting down.
TACTGACCACTTCTTCACAAACGCTTCCAGCCAGGGCCGAGACTGTCCTGGAGCTAGCAACACCCTTAGCCGTTTCAACTTCTGACGCTTTAATAGAACCATGCAATGAAAGCAACCTCCCAACTGGTGTGTTTCTTGCTCGATGCCTCGTTAAGTCAAATCAATCTAAGGTGCTGATTAGGATTGCCAACACTTCTTTGGAAACTGTGACTCTCCCATCGAACTTGGTAGTAGGACGACTGACGGCAGCGGAGATCTGTGAAGAACCATCTGCAAAGGAAGAGAAGCTCATAACCTCAGATGAACTACTGCCTGAATGCCCAGAGGGTCTGACTAATGATCAGGTTGGTAGATTTAAAGCACTTCTTTTAAAATTTCACAGCGTGTTTTCATCAGGACCAAATGATTTTGGGCGAACCGGAATAGCCAAGCACTATATAGAAACTGGTGACGCTAAACCAATAAAAACTCCAGCACGTAGGGTACCTGTCGCAAAACGTGCAGAAGTTAATGCCCTAATACATGATATGTGAGAGCGCGGAGTTATTGAAATTTCCAACAGTCCTTGGTCTTCTGCAATTGTTCTCGTCAAGAAAAAAGACGGTTCTCACCGATTTTGCGTTGACTACCGCCGGCTCAACAATGTAACCAAAAAAGATTCCTACCCATTATCCAGGATTGAAGAACTCTTAACCATTCAGGAAGGCGTGACTTGGTTCTCTACCATGGATCTCCAAAGCGGATATTGGCAGGTCGAAATGGCACCAGAAGATAAAGAAAAGACTGCTTTTACGGATGGTACCAATTTGTGGCAGTTTAACGTCATGCCTTTTGGAGCATGTAACGCACCTGGAACATTTGAAAGGGTTATGAACAAAGCTTTTGAAGGAGTTCCATTGGAGGTAGCTCGAATCTACTTGGATGACATAATTTGCGCAACGGCAACCTTTGATGAACATCTCAAGAATTTGGAAATTGTATTTCAGCGATTACAGGCAGCAAACCTAAAGCTTAGTCCCGGTAAGTGTCATTTTTTGAAGAAACAGGTGCTTTACCTAGGACACATTGTCTCCGACAAAGGACTGAGTACCGACCCAACAAAAATCTCAGCTGTTCAAGCATGGCCTACTCCTCAAACCAAGCGACAGGTAAGAAGCTTTTTGGGCCTCTGTGCCTACTACCGTAAATTTATTCAGAGTTTTTCCACAATCGCCAAACCACTGACGGAGCTAACCGAGGAAAAACGACGGTTTGCATGGAGTCCTCAGTGTGAGGAAGCTTTCTCAAGTTTGAAAAAAAGGCTCACTACCGCCCCAATACTCGCACATCCTACTTCTAATGATCTTTTAATTTTGGACACAGACGCATCAAATGTTGGTATTGGAGCCGTTCTTAGTCAACAGCAAGGCGACTCAGAAGTGGTGCTAGAATACTTCAGCAGAACTCTTAACAGGGCTGAGCGCAACTACTGCGTTACTCGGAGAGAATTGTTGGCCGTTGTTCTAGGAACTCATCACTTTCACCATTATCTGTTTGGACGAAATTTTCTTTTAAGGACCGATCATGCTTCCATTCGATGGCTTTACAACTTTAAGCAGCCAGAAGGACAGGTAGCATGCGTCTTCAACAGTATGACTTTAATATTCAGCATCGCCCTGGGCCTAAACATGGAAATGCAGACGCTTTATCCCGGAGGCCATGTGGAAACTGCAAGTTCTGTACAAGAGAAGAAGAAAAAGAGTCACTACGCATTGAACGAGTCAATTTCACGGAGATTTCACGAGATAACGTAGAGGACGAGCAAACTAAAGATCCAACACTGTCAAAACTAAAAACCTGGCTTATTAGAGGATCCCGTCCCAGCCGCGATGAAATCCTAGAAGAAAATGCTGAACTTAAATCCTATTGGGCTCTCTTCGATCAACTGCAACTATCCGATGGCAAACTAACCCTAAAATGGACAGATGACAAAGGTACGGTGAGTCAACTTCTTGTAATTCCTAGAAATAATGTTTCAGATATTTTGGCGGCCCTACACGACAGCCCAAGTGGTGGCCACCTAGGCCAAAAGAAAACTCTTCATAAGGTTAAGAGCCGCTACTTTTGGATAGGCCGCTCCTCGGACGTTAAACGTTGGTGTTTATGGTGTGCTCTCTGTACAGCTAGAAAAGGTCCTACAAAACATACTCGAGGGGCGCTTTTACCAAGCCGACCAGGTAATGCATTCGAGAGGATAGCGATTGACATCCTCGGTCCTCTACCACGCACCACAACTGGCAACCGATATGTAATTGTAGTCATGGACTACTTTACAAAGTGGCCGGAATGCTTTGCCGTTCCCAACCAGACGACTGAAGTTGTACTACAACCCTTGATTGACCATGTTTTCTGTAGATTCGGCATTCCTCACATGATTCATTCCGATCAGGGAAGGAATTTTGAATCGGAAATATTCCAAAAACCCATGAGTGCTTTAGGAATCCAAAAAACTCGTACTACGCCTCTTCGTCCACAGTCAGATGGTATGGTGGAACGTTTTAATCGCACTCTCTTGGACTATCTGGCAAAATTTTCGAATCAACTACAAAACAATTGGGATGAATATCTGCAACCTGCTTTATTGGCTTATCGCACGGCAGAGCACGAAGCGACTGGATTCACTCCCGCCATGCTTACATTCGGACGTGAATTAAAACTTCCCACAGATCTACTTCGCGGAGTACCACCAAACAGATCACCCAACGCACCATCTTATGTCTTAGAACTGGAGAAAAGGCTACAGAAAGTTCATGATGTTGCACGAGCCCACTTACACACAGCAGCGGAATCAATGAAAAACAGGTACGACCTTAAATCGAATCCCATTAATTTTACCCCCAATCAACAGGTATGGTTCTACAATCCAAGGCGCCGAAAAGGATTGAGTCCTAAGCTACAAAGTGATTGGCAGGGACCCGTAAGAATAGCGAAAAAAATATCCGATTTGGTATACCAAATTCAGCTACAGGGATCGAGAAAAACGAAGACTGTTCACATAAACCGCTTGGCCGCGTACGAACCTAACAATCAAACTCAGATGGAACTATGAGTTTTAAGGAGGATGCAGTGTTACGAATGTCAGAAGTTGCGACGAATCGTTGAAATAAATTAAGTCGTCGAATTTATGACACTTGGGCGGATGAACATGTGGTTTAGTGAATTGATGGCGAAATGAAAGGTAATGCTGAAATTTGACGTATCACCACGAGGAGGAGAAAATAACGAAGAAAGAGAAGTGATGGCGAATTGGAATTAAATTTGGAGACTTTGGAATGCATAAAAAGAAGTGCGTCCGACGAAAAAGCTCTCTTATCTTTTTCTTTGGACACGTAAGGTGGTACTTATACTTGCCACATTTCATTTTTTGGTTAAAATTAATTTCTTTTTGAGAGAACCTTTAAAAATAAAAATAAAACCTCTCGGGAACCGGAGCTCTCAATAAATAAATTTAACACATAATCATAATTTAATTGCGTTTCATTTCTCTTATCTTTTCTTTGGAAACAATTCTTTTGTTTAGCAAATAGCTGCGGCAGAATTTCGTAACAGTACGTTTCTGCCGTGCTTCCTTTGAAAATGGGAAGAGCAGATGACGGAAAGCGAGAAAAATAGAGAATACAAGACGTTTACCTAACCTATATGATGTATATGTTCATTAATTTATTGAATGTTTCTTTAAAATACTACAGAATAAGGCCCGCTGCCTTTAGCGTGGCTGCGACCTTTCTGTTGGTGATTTAGTTTCAACTCTCCCTTCTTCACATTTGGTATAGGTACCCATAGGGTAAATCTCGGCATTATGGCGCACCCAACTTCAATCTCAAATTATCTTACTTCGGAAAAACGAAACCTAAGTAAATTAAATTAGTATGTATAACAATTTAACTTTTTCGACAGAGAATCAAATTATTCAAAAAAGTCTGGAAAAACTATATAAAGTCCTAACTAAGGGCAATACGGCGCACCCCTGAGGGCAAGATGGCGTGCTGCTTTTATTGTTGGCGAGTTAGATTTCAAAACTTTCTCTCTTGAATTATGTTCACATCAAACACGTGCGATGTATACTTAGTGAGATTCACTAAGTTAAAAACAGAGAAAAATTAAAGTAAGCACCCAAGGCCAAAACCAGTTAACTTTTTCTTTGATCTTTTGCACAAAAGTAGGTATTCGTATCGACATCACATTGTGATTTAAGGCTTGCTCGGCAAAGACCTAAGTTTTTGTATCGTTCTTCTTTCAATTCGAGTATTAGAAGTGTGGTATTTGAGCGTGCGCCATATTGCCGACCGCGTCATAATGCCCGAACTTACCCTACCTAAAGTAGATACATCTTTGTTAATCTGATGTTTAATATTTATTTTGATCTAGTTTTTTTTCCAAAGCAAAGAAAATATGAACTTAATTTTGGACATAATATCTTAAATTTCCGGCATATCTGTGTATATATAGTTTATAGACAATAACAAACAATTAAAATATATCATGCCAAAGTTCATATTATGCAGAAAATATTTGATTTTTATGAGAAAGAAATTATAATTATTTGTTTGTTATTAAAAAAAATCAATATAATAACAGAAATCATAGTGAGGAAAAAATTGAAATTTGCTGTATAATATGAACTTTGTCATGATATACATATTTTAATCATTTGTTTGTTGTACAGAAACTTGGAACAAGCAGATACCTATGTCGGAAATTTAAGGTTCTACCAAAAATGCTTATGTTAAATTTTATTTGGTTTAGATTATAACAGGGCAAGATAATCGTTAAGTATGATTTTCATCTCCAAAATTTTGATAATAACTTTATATGGAAAAGATCTGTCAAAAATATTTGTTAGACAAAGTTGTAGAAAATATTTGTTCTCAGTAAAATAAGTAAATTATTATACGAAAAGAAGAAAATGAACGCATTTTTAAAAATGGCGGACAACGAATAAATTTTTTTTGTGGATTTGTACTACAAATGATACTTCTTAAAACAAAAATATAATCTCGACTACAATTTATTTTGCAGATATTTGTTAATTTTTCTGCTAACTACGTAAATTAGGGAATAAGTATTATTGTCTACATATTGGACATAGTAATAAAATACACCTAATACCTAAAGTAGATACATCTTTGTTAATCTGATGCTTAATATTTATTTTGATCTGATTTTTTGCAAAGGAATGAAAATATGATTTTTTTTTTATTTCTTATTTCTCTTCAAATGATGTAGGTATAGCATTAATTTTTTTTGTCTTTTATTGAAGGGATATTAAAAAAAATATAACTATTAAAAAATCCCATTTAATTCAGATGATGCAGTGAAAATCTTAAAATGAATTCACCTCAACTCAAACGCCAAAAATAATCCTTAGGATAAAATTTTTGTCCCAATTCACACACGGCCTAAATACATTTTTCTGTATTTTATTTCAATTTAAACCAATCCGCAAATAAAAAAAAATCTTCACTAGTATATCTTCATTTTATGCCAATCCCAGTAGTCACAAAACACATGACCTTAAAATAAATTAGTTTATGGGTTGTATTAATCAATTAAAAAAAATTGTTCGGTATCTTTGCATCGATCACCACAAAAATCTATTTTTAGCAAAATCAAAGTTCAAAATTCTGAATTCTAAGCCAAAATCATTTTTTTTTTCATACACAAAAATCACACCGACATTTGAACTGATTTACATTTAAAATTCTATTCACGTCAACGTCAGTCCAGACTGGAATGTCCTATAACCAGATAACCACACAATTTCCTTGGACCTTGTACTCGTACTTTTTTAAATTGTATGTTAATCGCCAAATTTGGTATGTAGTACTTATATATATGTACAATTTCGACATTTCATTCATGGTAGGTATATACCATATATTTAATTAAAAGTTGTTGACGGTGTTGACCGAGGTGCTGACTAACTTCTTCTTTAATTATTGGTTTTCTGCAGATAAACTTTGATTGCATGACAAAACCATTCTGTTGTTGATTTTAAACTACATAATTTTATTTTTGATTTAACTTATATTAAAGATTATAAATTTTGCAAACTTACTGAAGTCATCTGAAATATGTATATATTTATAGATTTATATGTAGGTATACCGTACAATATTTTTAATAATAAAGTTAGGAGTTGTATAATGTATAGGTATAGTATATACAATATACCTATAATGATATTAAATATGTACCTACATGTTTGTCAGTCATTGTACAGTCCAGGAAAAAAAAAAAGGCTCCATACAAACTTCTAACCAATTTGAATAGATTCGGGACTTCCATAGTCTGAGTGGGAGTTAAATACCACTGAACACACGAAGCGGACCACCCAGGTACTGTAAGACAAGAAGACTGCTGAAACAGGACCTGCCAGACGACTGATGAACATACCTTAAGCGGAGCATGATGTATGAAAATTCCTTCAACGCTTTAAAAAACCGGGTGCGGTTATCATAATGTGATCTGAACTCTGAAGTTAAGCTCAGAGCTCACTATCACAAATAACTCACCTAGTTCCCGAATGCTGATTACACTGGGTATTAAGTTATCATAAATATAGTAGTCAAGCGGTGGAGAACGTATTCGTTTGCGAGGATAAGAAGTGTAAGTGATTGCCTGGCATTTGCCAACATTAAATTCTGAATTGTCCTTTTGGCAGCAAACATGAAACTTGTTTAAATCGTTCTGCAAAGGTAAAGCATCGGTATAGGTGACGAAATGACTCTAAAAATGTTCATGTCAACCACATACGTATAGATAGTTCCGAATGATGAATAACAGATTCGACGTCATTAATTGTCGGGATGAAAATAATAGGTCAAAGATGACTGCCTTGCGGAACGCCAGATTTTGCAGAGAAAGGATTTGGTATTGTAGATCTAAACAAGACTCGATATTTACGGTCTAATAAGTATGATTCCATCCATTGACCGAAACCAGGAGGAAATCCAAGAGTTTTAAGTTTAAAACGATTTTTAGGAATCGTCTGATAAAAAGCAAGTTTAAAGAAATTTGCAAATAATTTGACCCTGCGAAGTTTGGTAGGGATCGGACGAAGAAAAAATCATGGCCTGGCAACGACGGTAAAAAATTAAAATTTTAATGACGGTCACCTGACCGTGATTAAACGATTTCATGAGCATTCATAAAAATTATTTTTAAAAAAAAATCGAAGTTGTTTTTGTGAAAAAAAATCACGTACATATAAACGAATGTACCAGAGCATCTTATTTATAAAAAAAAAATAAAAAAAAAATATTAAATATTTAAAAATGCAATACTTATACAGGTTTTGGCTCAGCTGAAAATTATATTACAGACACTGAATTTCGTAATTTTTGTTTTTACTTCAAAATCTGATAGATTTTTGAACTAGACAAATTTCAAAACTGTTCATTCATTCTTCTCCATGCATTCTGTTAAAAATAATAACTAATTTCGCTTTAGTTACGCCAAAATTAATTTGACCGTCATTGCCACCTGACCGTCATTATAATACCTTTCCTAATAGGTATCATATAGCAATGTAGAAAGATTGGAAAACTCTTTGTACATAATTAGATACAGAGAATAATCTATGTCTGTGCGAGATTTAAAATACATTTGCCATAGACCATTTCGTGAGTTTCGCAGTTTACGCAGCTCTTTTGTGTACTAGGAGATGACGATGACCAATTTTTTCGGAGTAAATACGAAATATGGTACAGACTGGTAAAAACATTAAAAAATTACTAAATAAAAGTTAATATTGCTAATGCCCCAGTTTCACAGTGAGAGTTTAAATTTTAGTAAGTTTGAATTTTTCGTTTAATTTGTTCGGTTTCACATAGATAACTTAAACTCCAGTTAGCTAAAAGCAGTAAGCGAAGCTCTGTGTTATGAAACTTGTTTTGAAATGTCAAATTATTGTTGTGAAAATAAAAAAAAAAAATTTAGTGGCACTGGCAGCTCCGAAGAACCACGACCTAGTGACTTACAACCCTCAACCAATCCTTTTGTGTGTGTTGTTAGTTTAACGGGACTAGGGGGACCTACAATTTTACGTCGAATCCGAACGACTAAGGTGAGAAGCACTTTTCATGACAATGATACTCTTGGAGGATTTGTCAATTTCTCGCAAGAGGCAGTGCCCCTGAAAAAAATATTAGATTTTATCGAAGTTGGAAGCTGGGCTTGAACCCAGACCTCCGACACACTAACCACTACGCCACGGGGCACTCAAAATAAAATAAATCGTGAATTATTGTGAAATTGTGATGCTAGGTATTGTGTATTTTTTTCAAAAATAAATTCAATCCCTAAAAATTCTAAAAAATATAAGTGAACAGTTTTAAATTTTTGAAATATCAAGTGCCCAAATTTACATCAAAATGGTGATGTCTGTGTGTTCTAAAACTTTAAACGAAACGGGCGGCGTTTAATCGACGAAATGAAATTGTTTAACTTAAACGAAAAGTTAAAATCCAATCTGTGTTTAGCGATAACTGTTAAACCGAAAAATTGAAAAACGGTAGTTTAAACTGAAAATAGAGTTTTAACCCTCACTGTGAAACTGGGCATTGACGTTCGTTTATGTTTTTAAAAGTCAGCTTTGCGAAAATTAATATAATTATAATCAGATTTCTAGATTTAAGATTAGATAGATTTTTTTATTAATTCATATTTTAAGAGATTAAATACAATATTAATGATACATAAAATCGTTTAAGCATCGTATTGCCATCTGCCCTATGGACAATCAAATTTATACTCTACATGAATTTAATAAAATTACATTTTTAGTTTTAATTTAGTTATATAATTGACTAGGTTCAAAAATCACCATTTTTAATTCTGTTCCTATATTATTTAATTGCTGTTATAAGGAATTCATACAATTTTTCCATGTTCATTGGATTTAATAAAATCAAATAATATTCATCTGTAAAGACATCATTTACAAAAATGTTTCTTCTTATTTCCCGAAAAACTGGACAGCATCCCAAGAAATAAATTATTGCATTTGCATTTAATAAAATTCAATGTTAGTTTGTTCTGTATGGACAAATTTGAAATGTTTTTTCGATCGATTTATGAAAATATCCGTGCTCTTACTTCCGCTACCGCTGATGCCACTGCCGCTTTCACCAAACACGCCATAATATAGATTAACAATTTAGGTGCAGATTGATTTTTACCCTTTCTTTTGTCTCTCTTAAAAATCAATGTTCAATTTTTTCGTCTGGAACTTCGGCGCAAATTTTTTTTTAGAAGACTCTGGACTTTGCATTATTTTCATCGACATTCGGCACTCCAACTACTTCCAAGCAATTGCTTAGGTGATGCTGCTGCTGCCAGTTGAGCTTACTCTCCAGAGCTTCGACTTTCAATTTTAACTCAACGTTCTCAGATCTTCATTCATTTAAAAATTGAAGGAAAAGATTGATTGTTTCTTGGAAAGCTTCAAGTAAATAATTTGGAAAGCATATTCTTACAGATTCTTTATTCGATTCAGCAAAAGCAGTCAGAGTCTGATCTAGAGACTGACAACGTCGCGACGCACGGGGTGAAGTTTGGTTAGTTGCACTTATGTGTGCTATTCATTCGTAACGGTTCGGTCATGTTATGTATTATTCGATTGAGTGCTTATATAACACATTTCGCTTATGAAGATAGTACAGCAAAGTGCTTATCTATACGCCCTTTTTAAATACATTCCTTTAACGTTACGAGGAAAGCGGTTTGTAACTACAACTACCAGAAACTGTGGATTTAATAAAGGCTCTATAACGGTTTTAGTCCGAATGACGTACCGAATTGATAATCGATTATTCGATTACGCGGCACGTTGAAGAGATTCTTCATTAACACGTATTGCCCTAAATGGGGTACATAGGATACGATCAGTTCCTTACGTTAATGCAAAATAATGAAAGACCAAATAACACACGTTGCAAAACAAAAATCATGAGTATTCAGTTGGAAATTTTGGTTGGTTAAAATGGCAAGGATTCCACCGAAGATTTTTTAAAGGGAACTGCATATAAAGGGCACGACTGGATCGCACAAACTTTACCTTGTGGCTAGTTGGTTAAGGGCTATGATATTGTTCTTGAAAATTTAAATTGAATTAAAACAACTGAATAAGAAGATAATCAGAAAGAGATAAAAATCATGTGAAATTTTATTAAAAGTTGTTAATTTATATATATTTTAAGATGATTCAAATTAAATTCAAGACATGCACAAAATTTTCTTTATTAAATATGAGTTTATGAAAAACACATTTCAAAATCTTTGGAGTGGTTTTCTAAGTAAAGCTAGTATTAGAGTATTAGACGGTTTTTGAAATGGTTCCTTGCAATGACATGCTGACGTAACAGACAAATATATCCTCGCACGGTCATTGCAGTGTTATTTTTCCATTTTTCACCGTGTGATTGCAAGCTACAGTAACGATCACACGAATGACACAAGTCTGTCATTTTTGACCCAAAATAAAAGGACAGTCGAAATTTGTCATTGTGTCATATGCCATTTGTTGTTATTGCAAGGAATGCAAAACCATGACGTTCACACGACATAACAACTTCCAAGTTGATGGTGACCTGAAACAGCAATGACAGAAGTCATTTTTCGCTAATGCGAACACGACATTCATAAATTGTGTCATTTTGGCTTGTTTTCTTAAAAATATTGAGGTTTATAGTTTTTGTTCATTTTAATCTTAAATAAATATTAAAGAATAATAATTAAGAATTCCAAATACAGTGAAAGCATAGGAGGCGTGAAAAATGACAAAAACAAATAAGTTATAATATTATTAGAAATATATTTAAGAGAGTAGTTCTAATCTGTATATCGTTCCGAAAATTACATCGGTCAAAAACAAAAAAATTACTTTGTTTTGTTTTTGTAATATAAAATCAAAATACACCCAAATTATTCGTTTTCAAAAAATTTCCCTTTAGAAACGAAATGCACCACGCGAGCTACAATGACAAACAATGTCACGATAAAAATTTCTGCCGTGTCTTTGCTGGGACAATTGCCATTGCAAGGACAAGCTCACCAAAAAAACTGTCATTGTGTCCCATGAGCCTTGACCAGGGTGATGCTTATCTTTCTGTGAACGACTTAGATGCACTATTCATGACAATGAAGCTCTTGGAGGATTTGTCACTTCCTCACAAGAAATGCGCCCCTGAAAAAAACATAGTTGTACTCAGCGCTCGAACCCAGACCTCCAGCATTATAGTCCGACACCTCTACGCCAAGAGGCACTATAAATTCACCTTGGACTCATTTTAAAATTTCTCTTGAAAGTATCAATTCTTTAATTTACTTTATATACATTGAGATATAAAACGACGATTCAAAATGTAGGTATTGTTACAAAAATTGTATATAGATACCAACAAACGTGCGCGGTCATACAAAAACATTTATTTTAAATTCGATTTACCTTGATGTGTCTGTTCTATAATATGAAATTAGAAAACGCTATTGAAAAAAAACTGCGTCATTTAGAGGAAAGTTTACCTTGATACTCAGTCCATATTAAAAAGAAGGTGCGTCCTCTGCACTACAATTTTGACCTCTTCAAAGTTAATTGACAAGATTCCGATAAGGAATAATCCAATCCAATGGCATGAACTTAAGCACTCCTGGGAGAAACTGATTGTTCCATGTCTACATACCAATAAACATCATCCAAAACTAAAAAATAAAACAGGGAAATAAATCGAGAATAAGGAAGTCCAAGGACAAATGTGTCGGAACGGAAATTCCACACGCATGAGAAATACTGCCTCACTAAAATATCGTTTTGTACTTCAGGAGCTAGTGCAAGTTTCATTTCATATTCGATAATAATGTATTCGATTTTTTTTTTTTTGAACTCGTAACGACTTGTATGTTTTTTTTTAACCTCTAGGTATTCATTAAAGGTATCAAATGTCACAAAAGCAACAATCTTAATGTAATATAATTTATGATCGATTAATCGAATGACTTTGTGCGGGCTGGGCTGGTAGTTCGTTCGAAGTAGCCTTGGCAAAAAATTGCATTCTTAATTATTTGTTTTTTTCTTTCAAATTGTGACGTGCATGCCTTCGTTTATATTTTATTTTTAAATATTTGGTGGCGAAAATCTTCTCACACGAAATGAAACCATGACACGCGAACAAAATTTAAGGGTAAAAGGTAATGTATAATATATACATAGGTATAATTGCGAATAAATTTTTTCGACTATAATTCCTGCTTTATATTTGATAAGTATGTATTTAACCAATATATACATGATGTACGAATTTTAACTTGCGGTAGATCAAGTTAAATTTTCAAAGTCGTATAAAGGATAGTAAATCAAATAATATACAGGGTGGCCCAACCCCAGTCACCCGATATTGGATTGCTAGATATCTTTCTTTTTTTATCCATGTTTCCTTTATTGCTACAAGAGTAAAATAAAGACAAGTCGATGGTAACGACATCCTACGTGAAGTATTTAATTTAATTTAATGTAATTTATTTAATACGTCAAATGCTTACGTTAACATTACAATGTTTACTTAACTCTAAATCTCTTAAAACTAAATTTATTTTGGATTCATCGGCTGTGGGTAAAGAATTTATATTTAAAGCTTTCTGATTAGAGATTGTCGTTTGGTGAAAAAATTTAAATAGAAAATTTATTGTAAATTTTGATTAATTGATTAAGAGGACTGTTAACGCCATAATTTGATCTGCTAAAAATAGTGTAAAGAGGCAAGTTTCTTCTTAAACTAGTTCGACTCATATTGAAATTAATTCTACAAAGAACCGATGGAGATGAAACAGATCCATTGATTATTCTTGTAATGAAACAGAACTGCAAATACTCTCTATGAACAGAAAAAGATGGGAGATCTATAAGTTAAAGTGAGTGTATGGAGGTAATATTAATCTATCTGACCAGGGAAGAAAACGTAGAGAAAATATTAAAAATGTTCGTAGAATACTTTCCATTCCATTTACGTGAATGGCGTAGTATGCTGTCCATTCCACGCATCCATATTCAAGGATTGGCCTTACAAACGAAACAAACAGAAGTTTTACAACATATGGACCACGAAACTCACGGGAAAATATTTTGACGAAACCAAGTGTTTTGTTTGCTTTCTTCACAATGTAATTATAGGATAGTTTGGAATCTAATATGATTCCAAAATCAGAATAACTAGACAATCTACACAAATTTGACGAGTTCAACAGATAGTCATACATTAATACTTGACGTTTGCGTGTAAAACACATTGTCTTACACTTGTCAGTATTTAAAAACAATAAACGATTATTATTGCACCATTCCCAAAATGTATTTAAATCGTCTTGCAATTGTTCACAATCTGCTATGGTTTTAACTGCACGAAATATTTTTACGTCATCAGCATAAATTTAAGAACTTGAATGATTTAAAATTAAAGGGAGATCATTAATAAATAAAACAAACAACAAAGGGACCAAGATGACTCATTTGAGGAACACCAGAACTTTAAATTGACAGGAACGGTTATTCCTAAATACGACGCTGTAGTATCTATCTCAAAACAAAGTTATCGTTAAGGCCAATTTTCTTTAATTTATTTAATAGGATTTCATGACTCAACTATGTAGCAACTTTTTTCTTCACCGGATTATCGTCGGAAATTCCTGCATCTAGTTCGTTATTTTTACGTTTAGATTGCGTTTCAGTGTTTAGTTGAGTAGTATTTTTAATCGATTGTTTGCCGCTGAATTGAGGCATAGGATCTTTATTTTTTGTTCTGCTTCGCGTTTGTCGAACATTGCTATGCGGCTTATGGATTAAGTTATTTGAAACTTATCTACTTTTGAAAAAGATGATTTCTGTATGTGTATGTAAAATCAATTATAATAATCAAAACAATGCACTCATATGATGCAGTCGCATGATGCTAGACGCTGTGCTTTCTTTTAAAATGCTAACTATAGTGCTATCGAATACCAACTTTATTGGACCATTTTATTATCAATCACAACCAATTATTGCTGTCGGTACTATAATATTATACAAAGATACCTACATACTACATAGGTAGATATATGTATAAATACGTACCTAAGTACATATTTCATTACAAAAACATTTTTAAACCCTTCAAATATTTGAACTCTTCCAAAATGTAATGTTAAAAAAATAAATTTTGTATAATCATCAAAAAACACCACCGCGGTTATCAAATAAAATTTTTAATTGAAATGAACACCTTGCGAGCCAGGCCAAATGTGATTTTTATGTGATAATTGTGGCTCAAGCCTTGGCAACTTTTTTACTTTCACAGTTATATTATTTTTTTTTACCTTTATATCACAAAACGTAAAATGAAAAAGTTTTTATAATATGTATATATTTATAAAAATATGCATACCTACCTACATATCTAATTATCTACGAGTTCAGGTAGGTATACAATGGCATCACAATATAATAGCATCCATCCCTTTTCATTTGAAAGCGTCTAAAAAGGCAAAACAAGATTTTATATTGTAGAGGTTATGCTTTGTAGCAGAAGCAACCGTTTGGTAAATTGGAGTATTATACAGGGTGAGTCATGAGCAATGCGACAAAATGCTAGGGCGTGTAGGTTGCGTTGAGACAAGAAAAAAATCGTATGGGAGGGGGGGTCTATTCCCCTCCGTTTAGCCGGGAGGGGCAATTTTAGAAAAAACTGACTTAAAATGAGAAAAAAATTATTTAAAATCAACGGCTTCATTCACAATGCTGTGCGATACGTTTTTGAAAAGCCAATAACTTTTTCTTTCATTCTGTGTTTAAATAAATCTATTTTAAGAAATAGTTTTTGAAATATTAATTTTCAAAGTCAAAATTTTGAAAAAAAAAATTGAAAAAAAAATTTCAAATTCATTTTTTTCAAAATTTTACGTAATTAAGTGCTAATTTTAATTTCAAAATTCAATGCTGTTATTAATTTTAAGTCTAAATAAGAAAACCGGATGCAAAAATTTTATGTCGTTCTCAAGAAATTAAAAAAAAACCAAAACACTCCAAGACACTCCAAGCATAGTGGATATCCTTCTTGTACTGACGGAGGGATTATTTCGGACTAAATCCAGAATTCTTTCATCTAAGATTTTTGACTCATCAGAAACTGGCCTTTCGCTTCTTCGATGCTCCAGCACTCCATGATCTCTTAGACGTCGGTGGATTCTTGGAAACGTGCTATGATGGGGACACCTCCTATCGGGATATCTTTCAGCGTACAGTCTTTCGGCTTCACGACTTCGACCATTAGCTAAACCGTAGCAGAAATGCATGTCCGTTAATTCTTCTCGGGTGTATGAGCTTGACATCGTTACGTGTTAATGAGTTAATATTCAAATTTGAAATAATTACTAAGCAAAACTGCAATGCCTTTTATTTATCTTGCGTTGCAATTTTCTTTTTTTTTTTCATTAAAAAAAATGCGGTTTTATTGTCCCTATTGTCCCCATAACAGGTAGAACCCATGGGCTGCGGGCAGGCCAAGGCAAAAATATTGACAGGTCAGTTTTCAGAAGTTATCAATGAAAATAATATTAATCCCGGGTTATTCCAATACTATTTAATTTTATTACATTCTCATAAAACTCCAATTAAAAAAAAAGTAAAAAAACTAAGATTAATGCTAAATAAATAAATAAATTGCTTCGTTACAATAAAAATAAATGTTTTTCTTAGAAAAAGGTGGTTTTGGTTTTTTTTTAATTTCTTGAGAACGACATAAAATTTTTGCATCCGGTTTTCTTATTTAGACTTAAAATTAATAACAGCATTGAATTTTGAAATTAAAATTAGCACTTAACTACGTAAAATTTTGAAAAAAATGAATTTGAAATTTTTTTTTCAATTTTTTTTTTTCAAAATTTTGACTTTGAAAATTAATATTTCAAAAACTATTTCTTAGAATAGATTTATTTAAACACAGAATGAAAGAAAAAGTTATTGGCTTTTCAAAAACGTATCGCACAGCATTGTGAATGAAGCCGTTGATTTTAAATAATTTTTTCCCATTTTAAATCAGTTTTTTCGAAAATTGCCCCTCCCGGCTAAACGGAGGGGAATAGACCCCCCTCCCATACGATTTTTTTCTTGTCTTAACGCAACCTACACGCCATAGCATTTTGTCGCATTGCTCATGACTCACCCTGTATACCTACAATATAGGAAAACATTTGGTGCGTGGCGTGAGTGTAATAAATAAATCACTTGACTATAAGGATTGATTTTCTAAGGAACAATCTACTGATAAAACGATGGATTTAACTTCAAGTTATTTACGCTTTCATAGATATAAAAACAGAAAGAGACACATTTCCCGAATTGGTTAAATGTGCAGTTTTACTTTCGAAAACTGAATCGTTTCTATATCTCTTGGCCTCTTGTTACACTTCTACCAATTGAAGATGAGAAAATTAGATTTAGAGGTATAGCACCACGGATAATCTATTGATATAATTCAATTCCAATGGTGAAAATGAATCCACACATTAGCGCGAGTTTTCTTTTTACCTGTTTTCTGTTTTTTGTGTATTTTTTTTTGTATGTCTCTTTAAATAAATTGTTAAATTTTTGCGCTTTTAAGTTTAGTATAGAACATCAATTTATAATTAACGGTATTTTATTGTTACGTATGGGATAATTTTTTTGATACATTATGTCTATTTCTTCGTTGTTTAATCAGTAACTTCACTAAATAAAATTCACCATTTAATTGGACAAACTATGAAAAAAATTGAATTAAAAATACGAGCTTTAAAAATATACAATTTTGTCGAAATCGCACCAGCCGTTTAAAAGATAATCAGTATCAAAAAAGTACCGTTCTACGGCAGTTACCGTTAATACCGTTAATAAGCTCTTTCTAACATTCAGATGAAAGACATCATCTTTGGCAAAAAATCACTCATATAAGATTTTATCAACATCTATCGTATTTTTTTAGAGAAAAATGCAATTATCGGTTACGTACCGTAAATAGGTACCGTTATTTTAAGACATACGACGAAAATAAAAAAAGGTCCTGGCATATAACTCAAAGAATGCTTTTTGCCAAGTTTGTAGAAAATCGGTTCCACAGGTTAGGCTGTAGGTGCCGATATACAGACGGATATAATTGTCGAACCTATACTTTTTCCATCTTCTCTGTTATGCTAAATGTCATCATGTTTGATTTTTTTTGTACGAATGCAAAACTTGCTTTAAGTATGAAGATACCTAGAATCGCAAGTAAAAATTAAATTTAGAAAATTATGTTCAAAAGAGAAAATACAAGAAAATGGCCTTTACGTGAGTTCAAGTTGTGTGGTATAGCTATTATTAAACGGTTGGTTAGCCAAAAACTTTAAATTCCACTCTGTGCAAGAAAAAATGTGTACACAACCTCATTCTGATTCCGCAAATGTGCCTGTGAATTTCTTCCGTTAGTTTTGAATAAAATTTCTCACCTTATTTCAGAGCGTGAGCATAAAATTTATAAAATAACAAAAATAAACAAAAATAATAGTGAAAATAAATTAGCTCACTAGGCAACGAACAAAAATTTATGCAGCGCTCTCAAATACACAACATTTTGCGGAATCTCGTGAATAAGCATTTGTGCAAACGGGGGTGTGAGTTTTGAAGAAACTCACAACAAAACTCACGCTTGTGGAATTTACGTTAACGAAATTCAACGTTAACGAAGTTTTATCAAAACCGCTAAAGTCGTTTTCGAGACCATTTGGAAAAACTTTCTATGGGACATACCTACCCGTTATAGGCGGACTAAAACAAAAATTCAAATTCAGCCGTTCTTATAAAAATGGTTGCGTAAGGTCACTCTACTTTTAATAGCAAGTTTTAATTTGGTGTGAATAAAAAGATTTGACGAAACCTGAAAAAGGTGAGTTTCAGGGTTCACTCAATTTTTTACTTAGGGAACACTCCAAAATAGTAAGGGTGCGTACTAGTAAGAGTTTGATGTCGTCTAGCTGATAAGCCCACCATCAAAACATGGCGAAACGCAAATCTTGGAGTAAAGGCCACAAAACCTGAGTCAATTTTGATTGCAATAACATATTGCAAAATGGCGAATTTAATGTAAAATTTACAATATTGTACAATTTTATAAAATTTAAAGTATTGATTTTTCTATTATTGTTGGAAGCGAAATAAAAGAAGTATAAAAATAGAATTAGTTGTTTTTTTATTTAATCGTGCAGTCAGGAATTTTGGCAACAAGAGTAACTTATTGTTGATCATCATAATGTGTGCACTTTGTTTCATTTAAAATTTACAATATTGTAAATCTTTATAAAATTTAAAATATTGATTTTTATATTATTGTTGGAAGCGAAATAACAGAAGCATAAAAAATTAATTATAGTTGTTTTTTTATTTAATCGTGCAGTCAGGAATTTGGCAACAAGAGTAACTTATTGTTGATCATCATAATTTGTGCATTTCGTTTCATTTAATTTCAATAGTGTTATAGGTATAACAAATTATACATTTAGTGGAACCAGCAGCTGCGGAGAACAACGATTTGTCATTTCATCGCAAGAGGCAGTATCTCTAAAAAAAAAACATTGGATGTACTCAGGGCTCGAACGCAGACTTCCGGCGTGATAGTCCGACACACTCATTTTTCATTTCATTTTTAATTCATTTTTTATTTTTCATTTTCTTATATCTACCTTAATGCTAGACAAAAAATCTTAAACAACTAGCTTCCATATTATCTTAATTAACTTACTGGCCCCATGCGGGCGCTCTAAATTCACCTATAACGTATTGAAACGATGCCTTTCGGCGTAAAATCATTTATATTTAACTAACTTAACTTTAACACTTAAACTAACGAGAAAATTATTATAAAAAAAACTCATTTTCATTATCATTTTTTTCACTTTTTTATAAAACTTAAAGCTACCCTTTACCTAATTATAACTAATTAATACTAAACTAAACTAAATAAAACTACTATAAGCTACGTTATATATAAATTATAT
Organism: Baccha elongata; assembly: GCA_951217065.1. Lineage (NCBI taxonomy): Eukaryota > Metazoa > Arthropoda > Insecta > Diptera > Syrphidae > Baccha > Baccha elongata. The sequence continues at coordinate 142,993,876 of OX578272.1, read as the reverse complement.
AAAAGCTTAAATTATACCTAATTAAACTACTTAAACTAACTTAAAATCTAGAACAGCCACCAGCAACTTTTTTTTTTTTTTTTTTTTGTGCCACCGTAACTGTTTAACCTACTCTGTATTTACCTTAAAACTATGTAAGTCGGCCAAAGCAAAAATGTGGTCAACTTTCAATATCAAGGTGGTCACCCAACCACCAGAGTTTTTTCATTTGCTTAACTATGTCCTTTATGTCCCGAAGGGGCACAGCTCTACTGAACACAAGACGTTTTGCTCCGTTTCCAGAGCCGACGTCCCGATCGTAAAGGAGTCGCCGATCCACAGTCCTATGGCCGACGTGGTTGATTAACGGAACCGCCAATCTATCCTGTATCAGCCCCCGACTGTCTAAAAAGAGGAATGTCTCGGGCGGGATGAAACCGTTAAGACGCACACTTTCACTATACTCATCATTGGGGTAGTAAGCCCCAAAAATAAGTCCATTGGTCGAGGTCATCGCTCTTGCAATGTGAAACCGAATCAGTTTGATTAAAAAGTTATCTATCCTGTTTATATTGGCCCTGTTGTATAGAAACTCGTTGGCATAGTAATGTGTGTATTCCGACTCTGGTGTTCTGTGCAATCCAAGGCAGCTTCTAAGACACTGCCTCTCAAACACCCGAATATTTTCCATTTGAGATGGGGCAACGTTGAACCACACAGGGCACCCATAGGCAATCATTGGCCGGATAAGGGCCATGTAACAAATCACCTTTACTCTGCTGTCGAGGCGGCTGCTATAGAACAACCGTCTTGTCAACCCAAAGGCTCCCCTAGCTCTGGTCAGAGCTGCATCTACATGTCGATTGAAATATAGATACTGATCTAGCCAGATGCCAAGGTACTTTACCACATCTTTACTTGCCAGTGGATGTCCACTTGGTCCAACGATCACTAGATTTCTCCAGTTCTTTCTTGTATCCCTAGAAGCCCTACCCAACGGGGTTCTAAACAGGATAGTTTCTGACTTCTGGAAGTTAATTTTTAACTTCCAGTCATCACAATATCGCTGAATCTTGTCGAAGTCACGCTGCAAGAGAATTCTAATGACTTCAACTTTTGGACCGGTCCTGTACGCTACAAGGTCATCGGCATACGCAATTGCATGAGTGAGACTACCTATCAGATCGCTGGTGTAAATACTAAAAAGAATCGGCGAGTTATCAGCTCCTTGCTGTAGACCGTTTTTAATATCAAATGTTGTGGTAGAAGTTACATTGCCACTTTTGATAACAAACTTTCTACCATTGAGCATGTCATGAAGCATATATAACAGTGGTTTACTTATGCCAAGTCTAGTTAACTTTAGATTCTAACCATACGGTGTCGAAAGCCTTCTCTAAATCAACCAGAACGGCACCCGTGCATTGATTTTTCGCTTTGTTCCATTGAACATCAGAAACTAACTTAGACGCGGCATGAATAGTGTCATGCCCCGCCTTAAAGCCAAACTGATTATCTGGAATAGTATTTTTGTCCTCAGCCCACTTGAACAGAGCTCTATTGAGAATCTTTTCGAATACCTTACTGATACTTGGGAGAAGACTTATCGACCGAAAATTTGCCGGATTGCAGCTGTCCTTTCCCTTTTTGGGAAGAGGATGGACCACAGCTGTTTCCCAACTCACTGGATAATATGCATTATTCAATGCGTTGTTGAACAGTGTGGTATAAATGTCTATTGCTTCCTCAGGGAGATGTCGTAACACAACGTTGGGTATACCGTCGACCCCTGCAGATTTCTTTTTCTTTAATGTTTGAAAAATTAACTGAAGTTCTACCTTCGAAATTAACAATGAACTGGGTCCATTTTGCTCGGCGATGGTGGCGTTTGCCAAATTTTCGTCATTGAACCCGGTGAAACCGGTATTCTCGGATCGCCATTGCGTAATGCTATTTCCAAGGTAGAAGTTGTGCAGTAAGGCTCTGTTCTCCAGGTCATGATTCGGACGAATGCTATAGCATTCACCTTATACACTTGCTGGAAAAGCAGCGCCTACAGCCTCTACTTTATCCCAGTATGAATTAATAGATAACCTGTAATTTTGTCTGATCAGATTATTAAGATTTTTGATTGACGATTTCAATGTCCTAATCTCCATATCTCGTGTGTCCGTGAAACGTCTGTACAGAAGTTTCAACCTAGTCAGAAGTCCACTTTTTTGTCGGTGTAGTGCGTCAATAGTCGCGTTCTTGTATATACCAGTAGGGTCGTGTTCCTTATATTTTGGGATTGTTCTGTCCATTGTTCGTTTTATAGTCGTGTCCATCTGATTCAGGTACCCGTCGATCTCAACGTTCGTCAGGTTCCCCTGTCATTTGGTGGAGAAATGTCATTGGAACGTATTTCTCTTGCCAAGTCCGACACACTAACCACTACCCCACTCGGTACTACTACTAATATTGTTGTAAAAAACATTAATTAAAATATTAAAAGCTAAAAATCCTGGCAATAGATAAAGTTATGACATTTAGATTATTTCCTAAAATTTTCTTAATTCTATTCCGGAAATTCTCTGACGAATAATATTCTATTATATGAATAAAGGAAATCACCCAACACAACATGTTGTGTCGAAAAGAAGACTTCTACATAGTTGACTTTATTTTGGGAATCAAATCAGCGTGTGTGAAAGATAATTTCAGTAATGAAAAGAGTTTGTATTCTGAGAATAAATTTACCGCACGAATGATTTACTTTGAAGTCTTATATAAACGAGTAATTTTTAAGAAAAAAGTATGTTTAAACGCAAGTAAACGTTTGCTTTAGAATATTTGTAATACTTTCTATACCTACCTACCTACCGTCACCGTTACATTTTATTTGCAAGTCGTTTCCTTTTGATGATGATGCCATTGTATATACATTTCTATAGTATTTTCATGCTGAATAATCACCGCCTGGCCATCTTAAGAAACTTGTGAATAACACATTTTTAGGTTCGTGCATTTACTAGTTGTCTATTCTGATACCCTGACAACAGTCGTAAACATATATGATTTTTGTGTTGTTTACGACTTTTGTCAAGGAAATATGGATTTTAGAGCCTGAACGATCTAGCATTAGTTTATGCTAGATATATTTTGCAATTAAAATAAAAATCGCACTACGAAAATTTAATTTGATACAATATTTATTTGATAAAAATAGTAGATATAGAAGTTATATAACTTATTCAATAGGTTTCCAAAATTAAAGAGAATTCACAAATTTATAATTTCAATGAGGTAAGCTAGGTTTAGGTTTAAAAATTAAAGTACATAAGAAAGCTTTACAAAAATTTTACATTATATAAGCAAAAGAAAATTCATTTTAAGTGTTGATAGACTTCAACTTTGCATCGTGGTGAATTTTTCAATATTTAATGCTGCTGCTCTGAACAGAGCCAATAAAATACGTTATATATTATTAATTTGTTTCGTAGACGACTATTGTTAGGGTAACAGAATAGACTCTTAGTGAATGTAAGAACCTCCAAATGTGCAGTTCACAACTTTCTTTAGATGGCGCTGCTCCATGGTAATTTTCTCCCTTGCGATCTCGGAAACAGTTGATATTTGGAAAAAAGTGATCATAAAAAAAATTGTACAAAATTTGATGGGCTTTTGTTTATTCTTAAAAAAAATCGCTACGACGCACTATTTCTGTGGTATAAGAGTAAGTCCGCAAAAGCCCCCTTTGGGGGGTTTTATACTCCTTGCCCTACTCCGGATCACCTCTCAGGGATCAGGACTATTAGTATGTTAACTACTTAAGCAGCTTGAACAAAATTTTGAAAGAATGGCTTACTTGGGTCCTACATCAATAAGGTATAATACGTTCCTATTTAAAAATAAATTAAATTTTACTTGCTCGAAAATGGTTTAAATGTAGGTAACATGATTGTGGAAGCAGCAAGTGGCAAGTGTTGAACTATTTTGAAAACTCGATAAAATGGGCCAATTTTTAAATAACTTGCCGTGGGTAGTGTCCTACATTTTTTTTTAAATATGATGTATTAAAGTTTGCTTCCAAAATTCGTTTGAAAAATCACTCAGTCAAACTTCATTTTTCTTGTAAAACTTACAATATTTATTTTTTATTTCGAGATTGCATTCAGTAGCATGGTTATTAAGGATAACGTAATTATTTTCATAATTTTTCTAAATATTGCTTTTATTACGTAACCTAGCGAGATAATTTTTTTTTCTTACTATTTGCAGTACGGGTATAACCTACCCTATCACCCGGTACCCGCTTGACGTTGAGTCGCGGGACACCCTGTATAAGCCAGATTCGCAAACACTTAAATACTTAAATCACTAAAACAAAACAGTTCATTACTATTTTCATTATTGTATTTTATTTATTATGTATTTTTATTATATTAAGTAAGAAGTAACCTTCAAACATTTAACTTTTCCTTTATTATATAAGTCAACTTAAAAATAAAACCCAGAAAGCCATTATAGTTGAGTTGAGCAGATGTCGGTTACATTCCCAAGACAGTTTTGTATCCGCCTAATCATTTTGTTGGCATCATCCCATGCCTGTGCGTTTAAATAAATACTATGGGCATGGTCTTAGGCCTCAGGCGTAACAAATTTAATACCATTTTAATTGCGTCTCAACTCTCAACTGAAAGTTTATATATTCTGAATGCTGTACAACGAAGCTTTTCGACCAAACAAACAGAGAAATAAGGATGTCGTCCGTCAGCTTTTTTTAATACTTCAATCTTATTTATCAGATGGTATTTAATTTTAAATTTCATTATTTGTTTGTTGTTTTCGATAATATCTATATAAAATGTCAAGGAAAGAGAACGAAAGGATTTGTGTTTTTAGTGCGTCCTCGGTTGGATGGATTGAGGGTAGAGGTTGGTTGAGATGTTCCTCCTTCTCCCTGTACATTTGACTAGCTTAAAAATTATATGCTTAAATGTTATATGTTATATCCCTGTAATGCAATGGATGATGGTTTCACACTGGACAGGCCCGACTGAATACAATAAAAATAAAATGCACGACTGGGTCGCACGAACTTGCTCTTGTAGCAAACTATGGGGTTGGGAAAATTTATTCTACTGAATTATGTTGAAAGGTTGAAAAGTGTCCTTAATATGAAATAAAGTTATAATGGTACTACATTAAATGGCTGTTAAGACAAAAAATTTAAATGCCATCTTATGTTGAATGCTTCCATTATGTACCAAATTTAAATGAAATCGATTCAGCTGTTATCATTTTATGGCCACATTTGTTATCTCCGTTATGTACATTTTTAGCCAAAAAACTGAAATGCAGTTATATTAAGACTACTAATAATATCACGTGCACCAAGTTTCATCAGAATCGTTAAAGCCGATTTCGAGAAAATTTGGAAAAACTAAAACCGTTATATGGGGGGTTCTCGTTATAGCCGGACTAGAACAAAAATTCGAATTTCTTCTCTGGGGAATCACCAAAAAGTACTACACACGAAGTTTTTAGAAAATCCATCCATTCGTTTAGGCTGTAGATCGGGCCACAGACAACCGCACATCCGCACATCCGCACATACGCACAGACAGACCGACGGACGGTATAAAGAAACCTACTTTTTTGGGCTTCTCTGTCATCTTAATGTCATGTTTGATTAAAACCTCGATTTTTTTCTTACATGAAACCAATACTTCTTATTGAGCAAGTAAAAAGTAAGTATAATTCTATAATGCCAATATGTATCCTCATTGTCATTAGTTACAGCAGATTTTATTAGTTTATTTTTCTTTTATTTGATTATAGCCTCATTTTTATAGTTTATAGTGGTAAACAATACCTGTAAGAGATAGTAATGTGCTAAGTAACCGTATTGACCAACCTGTGCTTAGTATTTTACTATTCAGATAAAATAATACATAATCTTATATATAAATTTAAGTTAAAATGTGTGTGGTACCAAAAATCTCAGAAATTACACAGCCAATTCACTTGGATTTGTTTATAAATTGTTCAGAATAACACTGAGAAGGACATAGGATGGGTAGCAACAAAATCATCTGAGCTCACTTTCGTGTTGACACACATTATCAAATTCCTTTAATACAAATCAACTTTTCTTTTTTATCAGTCGAATAAAAAGCAAATTCTGTTAATCAATAAAATAAATTTTTGTTTTTTGATTTCATTCAATAAAATAATTCAACTGTTAATGGTGCAGTTTTGTGAATGTTTTAATTGATGCAGTGAATAAGTAAGTATAATGATGTTAATATGCACGTTATGAATATAAACTATTTTAATAGTAAAGGAAAAAAAAGTGCAATCTCTTCAACTTCAAGATACAGCGGTTTCAAACTGGGTAAATTTGAAATTGAGCGGTGCAGATTTATGAAAACAGAAGAGTGAGTATAATGATATTGGTTTAAACACATTTTTATTTTTATTTTATTTTTAAATTGTGTAATGTAGGATTATCCTGGTGGATTTTCAAGCGTGGTTCATGTAATAGAAATTGAGCGGTTCAATTTCACAAAAACAGAAAAGTGAGTACCTATAGTGTTATTTTTTTCCTCAAAAAAAATATTTGTGCACTTCGACTTTGGTGAACAAATTATGAGTTTAACGAAAATATATCAACGATATCAAAATGAAATGCTGTCTATATCGACTGGTAACAGTATGTTTTTTGCGCTAATAACTTTTTTTTTTTGACAAGTACACATCAGAACTATGTGTTTAAAGGTTAAATCTCAATTTTTCCAAAAGTCACTTAGACCATTATTATTCTGAGCGCCTCATTTCTAGAATGACATTGGGTAGTTGTTTTAATTGTTTAGTGTATTTAGTGTGATTTAAGTTATTATAGGAAAAATACAGGATTGATAAAACTACCAAATGACTTTTGTCGATTTGCCAATTCAAAACAAGAACTTATAAACGGCGTGTTCCCAAATATAAGACAACTGTACAAAAACTGTGTTTGGTTTAGCAAGCGTGCAATTTTGGCCGCTAAAAATAAAGATGTCAACGACCTTAACGAAGCAATCTTAAAAGAAATACCAGGTCAGTTATCCACATTCAAATCAGTAGAATCCGGATTAGGTGGTGAATTATCCCATAGAATTTCTGAATTCACTTGATTTTCCAGGAATATTTTACAGCTTAAAGTTGGAACGCTTAATATTTTGCTTCACAGCAGCAACCAACCAAAATTGTGTAATGGCACAAGACTCGCAGTAAAAAAGTTAATGGGAAATGTCATCGAAGCAACAAATTCAAAGGTGAAGATATTTTGGTACATCGAATGCCAATGATTCCATCTGATATGCCATTTGAATTCAAACGTCTTCAATTTCCTGTTGGTCTTGCATTTGCCATCACTTTTAATAAGGACCAAGGTCAGTCGTTGGAAATGTGTCGAATAAATTTGAAGAGTCCAGTTTTCTCCCACGGCCAGCTCTACGCTACACGATCTGCTCACGAGTCGGAAAACCGTATGCACTACTTAGGTACTTATACCATGCATAAAAAGACGAAAAATGTTGTGTGCCCAAAAGGACTTCAATAATGATATATTCTTTAAACAAAATCTTTAATTAATGCCTGGTGAAGCGGGCGGTGTTTTCGCTAGTATAATATTAAGTAGGTATAGGCCCCAAGATAGAACCTTGAGGAACTGCATTCAGCAAATTTTTCTGTTGGGTTATTGATTTGGATATTTTTACTTTCATTGTTTTATTTACTAAATAACTTTTGAAACAATCCAAAATATTTCCTCGTATTACGATTTTCTCCAACATTTCAAACAATTGTTCATATCTTAAGGTATCAAATGCTTTTATGAAATCTATAAAGATAACAAGATTGTGGTAACTTTTATTTAGATTCGAATTGATTTCATTTGCAAATTCATCCAGAAGTTTGCTAGTGTTTTAATTTCTCGTAAAGCCGTATTAATTTTTATTGATAATTTTCTATTTGTCGATATAATTTTGAAGGCGAAGCGATAATATTTTGTCCATTATAGGTAGAATAGAGATGGGTCTATAGTTAAGGACGTCATTTTTAATGCCAGCTCTATACATGGTCTTAATTTTGCCTCCTTTATTTCGTCGGGAACACAGGACTCCTCGATACTCAAATTGACTATGCGTTCGACTATAGGGGCGAGAATTTCTGCATTTGATTGCAGATCTTTCGCCCTAATTCCATCCACTCAAGGAGATTTATTAACGATTTTATAACGATTGCTTACAGCATGCTACATCAGTATGGTATGTTTATATTTGGCAGTTGTGTACGATGTTTTCAATTTCACTAATATAACTTGAGGCAAACTCGACTTCACTATCGAAATTGCTTACGATCACTCCATCTAGATTCTTTTTCTTTCTCCCAAGTATTTCATTAATTAAATTCCATGTTTTTTTTTGGGTCCGATCTAAACTCTAAAAATTTGTGTTTATAAAAATTGTTTTTTTTTATCGATATGTTGTTTTACAAAATTTCGATAGTTTTTGTATAGCGAATGCATCTTTTATTGTTTTCCCATCGTCTATATAGTGTATCTTTTTGTTTACACATTTCTCGAATTTCTGAATCTACCCACGGATTTTTTTGTTTTGATGTTGTTTTAAATGTTGAATTTGCATGTATTGTTTGAAAAATATTATTAAATTTCCTGTACAGTTCTTAACATTGCCCCATTCAGTATTTATCGTTTAAGTTAATTGGTCCATGCCATGTCTATGTAAGCTTTGTAAAAAATCGTTTTGCGGAATTTACCAGTGAATGAAATTATTATTTTAGAGTCTTACTGTTTGTTTATGGTATTTGTGCGGTATAAACTATGTTTTTGATTTAAGTTTCAATTTGATGTTTAAGTTCTGATATTTCTTCTGTTAAGTGTTTGAGAAGTTTGTTATTTGTTGTCGTTAAAGTTGTCGTAATACCTGGATATAAAATTTACACTTGAAGAATACTCTTTCAGCATTGTTTTAATTCCTTTTACATCATTTTCCAGCCTATTTTTATCCATTTCACCGGTTGAAGTAGAAGCGCCTCATCCCCTAGTTTTATTGGTACTTCGTCCGGTATCAAATCCGTTAGCAATCAGATTATCCGTTTGTCCTTGATTGTCCTTGGAAACTTGGACATTCTTTGGTCTTTGGCAGTCCTTAGTGGTTTCTGCATATCCGTAGCTTTACCTTGACTACAACGAGGTAGTGGTCAACGTTGGCTCTTCGGAACTCGGACACATGTTATACTGGAAAAATGCCTTGCGTCGATCGTAATGTGGTCAATCAGGTTGACGGTCGATTGATCAGGATGTCGCAAAGTCCCCTCGTGAATATCGAGATGCGGGAACTGCGTACTATAGCTACCACAATGTTTCGCCCCGCAGCAAAGTCGATTAGCCTGAGTTCATTGCTGGAGATGGTGTTGTGCAGGCTGTTTTTTCCGATTATGCCACCAAAGACTTCTTCTCTTCCTAGTTTGGCGTTACAATCACCTAGGACAATATGTCATAACTAGGGCATTGCTCATATGTTTTGTCCAAGAGCTCGTAGAATTCATCCTTGGTGTCCTCATCTCTCTCCTCTTTGGACGCATGGGTTACGTCCAGGTTAGCAACCCCAGACGGAACGGATGTCATATTATTGACAAATGCGAATATTCCATCGTCAGCAACACGAGCCACCAATTTTGCAATCGATTGGTCGCAATAACAATTCCAGGAACTACGAAATACGCTGACGACATGATTAGTGTTCAGCTACCTGAGGCGGCCTCCAACAATAATTAGTATTATTAATTTAGTCTAAAATATAACCGCGAAATGTAACGTTCTGTCTTAAGATTCAATTATATTATGAATAAAGTTTTTTTTAACTTCAATATCTTTATTTCTACTTAAGTGGCGCAGTCGAGAGGGTTTCAATCCGAAGATTGAAATTAAAGAACAAAAATAAAAATAGTGCAAAATAGTGAACAAAGTGACATATCTACCATATTAAACTAAAATTAATATTGGCAGTGAAGAGTGAAGGAATTGATACCAAGTTAAACTGAAATTAATATTGGGTCGCCGGTTTGTAAATCATTTTAGTTCGACTATTAACTATTAATAAAAAAAAAAAGAAGAAGAATAAAATAAAGAAAAAAGTTAAAAGTGATAAACATATGAGTTTAAAAAAAACAAAAGTGATAAACTTTTATTATCAAACAAAACATAAAATAAATCAAGATGCAGAATACAACAGACGAAGGCACGGTCAACACAAGGTCCAGCACAACCACAAGGTCCTGCACCAGCTACTATAGGAGTAACGGAGTTGATGAAGGAATCCTCAAGGATCAGAGAATACTGGGGTACATCAGAGTACGCCCTGACTTCATTCATCAGGGAAGTGGAGATTTTCCTGCCATTTTTTGTGGGAACACCATTGAAGTTTTACATTCTTCAAAGGAACGTGTTAAACAAAATTCAAGGACCAGCATTACAAGCAATAAGAACGCTGGGAGCGAATCCAACGTGGGACAACATAAAAGCTGAATTGATCAGGAACTTTGGAGTTCGGGAAACTTACTACAACTTACACCACCAAGCCATCAGTACCAGAAACAATAATGTTAGTGAGTATTTCGAAAGACTTAGAGATATATTAGATAAATTAAATACTAAATACGAATTTGATATAGAAAAACCGAATGAATTCTCACCAGTAGCTAATGAAAACATGATAGTTAAAACTTTTATTAATGGACTCGATCCTAATCACGCTAGCATTGTAATAAGTAGACAAATAGATAATTTACGAGACGCATACTATACGCTCGAAGAAACGGGTATGATCCAGGCAGGTAGGCAGAAATTTAATAGACAAATACCAGTAACCCATAAAAATTCGAATACCCCTAATAACAATACAAACAGAGCTCAGAATAGTCCACAGGATCAGTATAGACATCATAGATACAATAACGATCAATATTATCACCAAAATAGAAACAATTCGGGTCAGTATAGGAATAATTTTAACCAAAATAGAAATAATTCGGGTCAATATAGAAACAATTTTAACCAAAATCGTAACAATTCGGGCCAATATAGAAACAATTTCAATAACAATAATAATTTAAATCAGAGGGCATTAGGCCAACACAATAATCATACACCAATGGAATGCGATCATGTTCAACAATCTGTTGAAGAAGTAAATTTTCACTCACAGCCTCCAATTCGGACTTACCGATAATAGAATTGAATATAGGAGAAAATAAAACAAAATGTTTAATAGATACAGGTTCAACTACTACATTACTCGACAAGACCAAATTACAAAATTACAAACGAATTCCTTTAAAAGAAAGAGTAATATTTAATACCCTTAACGGGAATACAACAATAGACACCGAAATAATAACAGAGCTACCAAATGAATTCAATGAAAAAGCTCAAATGTGTTGGAAACTTACATCCTTTAAAGACAAACATTTTGATGGTATATTAGGAGTGAACTTACTAAAACCTTTAGATGCAAAAATTAATTTAGAGGAAGAATATATAGAAATTCATGGGAATTTACTTGTCCTCACAAGTATGAAGAAATACATATTTTAGAAAGCAATATAGAAGATGACCAATACTTACCAAATTGTCTTCTTGGTAATCATTTAAATACAGAAGAAAGAAAAACCTTAGAGAACCTCCTTAAGAAAAACAGAGATTTGTTTTTTCGCGAAGGACAACAATTAAGTTGTGCACATGATATTCATCATGAAATCGTAACTACAGATAGACCAATTTACGCAAAAATTTATCGGTACCCCCAAATCCATGAACAAGAGATCAATAAACAAATTAAAGAAATGCTTTCGCAAGGTATAATTCAAGACAGTAATTCTCCATACAATAGTTCTCTTTGGATTGTGCCTAAGAAGTTAGACAATTCCTTACAAAAGAAATTGAGAATTGTGGTCGATTATAGAAAGCTTAACGAAGCCACAATTGATGACAAATTTTCAATTCCTAATATAGACACTATATTAGATAAATTGGGAAGGTCTCAATACTTTACGACCTTAGACCTAGCTAAAGGCTTCCACCAAGTTTTAGTTAGAGAAGAGGATAGAAAAAAAACAGCCTTTTCGACTCCTCTCGGGCATTATGAGTTCACAAGAATGCCTTTCGGGCTTAAAAATGCCCCAGCGACTTTTCAAAGATTGATTAACTCAGTTCTTAGAGAATGCATACATCAAATATGCGTCGTCTACTTAGACGTTATTCTAATATTTAGCTCATCTTTGAAAGAACACATTATTAGCGTTCAAAAAGTTCTGGATAAACTACGGCAACACAACCTTAAAATTCAAGTTGATAAGTGCAAGTTCTTTGCAAAAGAAACAGAATATTTGGGACACGTCTTAACGACGGAAGGGGTAAAACCAAATAAAAATAAAATTGAAAGCATTCAAAAGCTTCTGTTACCACAAAATACCAAAAATACCAATAAATTTATTAAAGACTACGCGAAAATCGCGCAACCAATGACTAAGTATCTCAAAAAGGATACCAAAATTAATATGAATGATCCAAATGATATAGCCGCTTTCGAGAAACTCAAAATAATCCTCACAGATTCACCGGTTTTGAAGTACCCAGACTTCAACAAAAAATTTCAACTCACAACCGACGCAAGTGATTTTGCTATCGGATCTGTTCTTACTCAGGAAGGACACCCAGTATGTTACGCAAGTCGTACATTAAACGATCATGAACGGAATTACTCCGTCACAGAAAAAGAACTATTAGCAATAGTTTGGTCTGTAAACTATTTTAGACCCTACATTTACGGTAGAGCTTTTGACTTACTTACAGATCATCAACCACTTAAATGGTTGCAAACAAAGCATAAGGGAAAAGATATAAATCAAAGACTTCAGAGATGGTTACTACAACTCGGGGAATATAACATTAGTATAGATTATATAAAAGGGAAAGAAAACAAAGCAGCAGATTTTATGAGTCGAATTCATTGCGAAACAGGTGAAATAAATGTGATCGAGACGCTCACAACTGAGGAGGGAGAGAAAGCTCCAAATTTTAACTTTGAAATTGATAATATGAGTATAGATAACACGATTCATTCACAAGAAGAAGAACAAAATGATCATTTCCCTATAATAGATACAGTAGTAAACAGATTTTATACACAAGTTATGCTTACGAACAATAAAAGCAAAGAAATTGAAATACTTAATAATAAAAGAATCATATATATTAATTCTGAAGATATTCAAGCAGAAAGACTTATAGACATATTTAGAAGATTTATAAAAAGAAAAGGACGAACAGGTATTTTTCTGAACTATCAGAACACGAGTACAATTTAGTACAATTAAAGCTGATCGAGTTGTTTGACCCCACAAAACAAATAAAATTTTATAAATGTATGTACCATGCACAAAATATGAAAAATGAAGACGATACCTTTAAACAGATAGCTAAATATCTTAAAAATGAAACAGGGCATGCAGGCATAAACGAAAATTATGCAGGTCTAAGAAAACTCATATACTTCAAAAATCTTAAAGAATTGATTCAAAAATATATTAATAACTGCGATACGTGTAATCGGGCTAAGTAAGATAGAAAACTAATTAAACCAAAATTCGAGCACACAGAAACTCCAACTGATAACAATCAAATAGTACACGCAGATAATTACATCATTTCCAAAAACAACTTTATGACTTTTATAGATAAATTCTCAAAACATTGTATTGCCTTTTATTTAGAAGACAAAAATAGCATTACCCTCAAAGAAAAATTGAGATGATACTTTTCAATTAAGGGCAAGCCTAATAAAATTGTTTTAGATAACGAATTTCAAAACACAAATGTAAAAGATTTTTTAAGACAAGAAAATATCGAAGTAAAAACAGCCATAAATAAAATAAACAGCCATAATGGCAACTCCAACATCGAAAGGTTTCATAATACTATTTGCGAAAAAATGAGAGTACTCACCGCAGAAAAATCAGAGCTAACAACTAAAGAAAGAATATATAAATGCGTAGAGTGGTACAATAAATCAGTGCATTCATCAATTAAATGTAAACCAATAGACGTCTTAGAAGGTAGAATAGATAAAGAAAAGGTCCTGACAAATATGAAAAATATAAAAGATAGATTAATCAACAAACTAAATAAAGATAGAGAAGAATATAATGAAGAAAGAGACGAAGGTTTAGTTAGAAATTATAAAGCACTCAGGCACAAACACGAACCTAGGTATAGAAAACTTAAGCTAGAAAACATACATCCTTCTAATATAAAAAGACCAACTAAATTTTCAGGCCAAATGGATCATACTAGTGTTACTACTTAAACTGATGACAACAGTAGGCAACCTTGACTATAGAAAAAATTGAAACGAACAGCGGATTTGCGGAAATAAAACTTGGAAACGTTGAAATAGTAAAAACATATGATCTTGTTCTACATATTATTAACCCAACAGAAATTTTGAAGGTAATTTCAGACCTAGAAGAAAATCTTTCTAATATTAAAGTAGGAAACGGAAAAGAAATTTTAATTCACGAATTAGATTCACTTAAATACAAAATACACACTATTATTCCACACAGACATACAAGAGGTCTTATTAATATAGTAGGGACAGGTTTGAAATGGTTATACGGAACGATGGACGATGACGACAGACGAAACATTGAAGAGCATCTAAAAGTTACTGACGACAATAATCACAAACTTATAACTCAAAATAACAAACAAGTTTTCATTAATAATAGTTTTAACCAAACCTTTTTAACTTTAAAAGAAACTATTGAAAAAGATAGATTCAAAATTTTATATCAATTCAATAATATAAAAAGCGAAACTGTAAAATTGAATAGCAAACTTTTATACTTAGAATCATTAGTAAAAATTGGAATTATAAAAGACAATGTCGAACACATTCAAAATAATATTGCTTCTAGTAGAACAGGTATAATGGGAAGTAACATTTTAAGTAAAGAAGAAATAATAAAATATGATATAAGTTTCGAAAAATTGAAAAATATAAAAATTGGTACAGCCTTATATAAAAATGAAAAAAATGTTTTTGTAATTAAAATACCTAATGAAATTATAGAGACTAACAAATATTTAGTCACCTCTTTAACAAATATGTACTTTGAAGAATTGATAATGAATGACGAAGAAATTATAAAACTAACTAACTAACTGTATACAAATATGAAAAAAATGTTGACTTTAAAAATTTGAAAAAATCTAATTTATGTTTATATAATGGCATTTGCATGAAAACAAAGAATTCCCAAATGAAAACTTTTGAAATAGAAAATGGATTGATTTTATTAAAGAATGTTCAAAATATAAATTTGTCAAGTTCTTGTGACGAAAGAATTATAAAATAAAACGGAAATTTTCTATTAAACTTTTACAATTGTGAAATCAAATTCAAAAACAAAACATTTGTAAACAAGAAAGATATATTTGAAGAAAGGTTCATTATTCCTTACGAAATTAAACTTAATATGTCAAAGGAAAAACTTAGTTTTAATGATATTATTATGAAACAAATTGAAAATATAGAGCATATTAACGAACTCAAATTTAAACAAAAAAATTATGTTTTATTAAATGTATGTATCGGTATATTTGTATTAATTTCAATCATGGCTATAATAATTTATGTATACATTAAGTTTAAAAAGCTAAAGCAAACATTATATGTAACTCAGGAGAGTTTCAAACTAAAGGAGGGAGAGGTTACGTCCAGGTTAGCAACCCCAGACGGAACGGACGTCATATTATTGACAAATGCGAATATTCCATCGTCAGCAACACGAGCCACCAATTTTGCAATCGATTGGTGGCAAATTTAGCCTTGATGCGAATTGTCGCAAGGCCCTCGTTCATATGTTTGAAACTCAAGACTTTTTGGCTAAGTCTGCCTCTAACAACGAATCCACATCCGAAAAGACGCTGATTTTGCTCGTGGTAGCAGTCCTTAATTTTTCTTTTGCCCGGCCCATCCCATCGCACTTCTTGGATGTCGGTGATATCAGCTTTGCAGAACACTAAGGCCTCTGCTAATAGTTCGGCTGCACGTGGTCTGTATAGTGATAGTACATTCTACGTGCATGATTCGTCAACAGTAAATCCGTCCTTAACTGAGGCTTGTTGTTGCTTCGCAACTAAAACTTCATTACATGGCCGGGAAGTCAATCCTACGGCACGACCCCCAACCTGGAGGACCAGACCTTTAGTATATAACTCTAAAGGCGGGGAGCCGGATCAACCGCTCCTTATCGGCCTGAGCTCCGAATATGTCGTAGCAGCCGATATAAGGCGTTCACATAGTAATTCGACCTGACTTGAACCGTCAGCCGTTGATTCCATCGGAAGAATTCCTCCGCTGCCGTCTTGATGAAAGGAGGAAGTGCCTTAGTGGAAACACTCCTCCCCCAAAACCCTCCAAAGGGATTGGTAATACCGATCTTGGTTATGGAACTAGGCACCTGATGTTCACCACGGGGAGGTGAGAGTAGAAGTTGGTTTTGAGAAAACCTGTAGACATTTGAGTCCGCTTGAATACACATAACTACCCTTTGAAATAGCTGGCTACCTACTCCTGTTGATAAATAAAATTACTATAATATTGTGTGTTGATATCACTTAGAACACTATTTGATTATAACATAAAAACTAATGGCTCGTTGTGTACCTTTATACACAAATTGTATATCTACTCATACAGGATATATAATGGAGCTAATTTTATATCAACATAATATGGCAAAGCAACTGTTACGTGACTTACTGCCCTTAAGAGTTTGTACTGGTAGTAAGAATTAAAAACAGCAAAAGTACTTCCTTGTTTCCCAGAAACAAGACTTTCTTCAACCACAATAATACGTATCATCTATAGTCTAGGAAATCCCTTGAAAACTTATATTTGTAGCCCTCTCAGACACATAACGTATACATATACAGGGTGTCCCGCTACTCAACGTCAAGCGGGTACCGGGTGATAGGGTAGGTTATACCCGTACTGCAAATAAAAGCAATATTTAGAAAAATTATGAAAATCGATACCCACGGCCACATTTTTATGTACTGTGGTCACAAATTTTAATACTTTTCAGTGATTTTTTTTTCTACGTTATTCTTAATAAACATGCTACTGAATGCAATCTCAAAATATAAAATAAATATTGTAAGTTTAGCAATGAAGTTTGACTGAGTCATTTTTCAAACGAATTTTGTAAGCAAACTTTAATACATCATATTTAAAAAAAAATGTAGGACACTACCCACGGCAAGTTATTAAAAAAATTGGCCCATTTTATCAAGTTTTCAAAATAGTTCAACACTTGCCACTTGCCGCTTCCATAATCATGTTACCAACATTTAAACCATTTTCGAGCAAGTAAAATTTATTTTTTTTTTTAAATAGGAACTTATTATACCTTGTTGATGTAGGACCCAAGTAAGCCATTCTTTCAAAATGTTGTTCAAGCTGCTTAAGTAGTTAACATACTAATAGTCCTGATCCCTGGGAGGTGATCCGGAGTAGGGCAAGGAGTATAAAGCCCCCCAAAGGGGGCTTTTGGGGACTTACACTTATACCACGGAAATAGCTTGTCGTAGCGAAATTTGTTTAAGAATAAACATAAGCCCATCGAATGTTGTACAATTTTTGTTATGATCACTTTTTTTCTAATATCAACCGTTTCCGAGATACACGCATCGCAAGGAAAAACAATTACAAAAACAAGTGTTTATTTATATTTTTTATCAAGCATTCCATTATATCGTCTACTCTAAACTGTTAATCTGACAAAAAAAGTCCTTGGATAAAGTTATAGAGAATTAAGTTTCTTTTGAAAAATTACCAATACATTCTTGATTGCAAAAGACCAAATTAACCTTACTTAAAAAATGTAAAGTTATAATTTTACAAATGTAAAACAGAATAATAAAGGTGAATTTGGTCTTTTGCATTCAACAATCAATTTTGAAGTGTTATTTTTTTCAAAGAAATTAAATTCTCTATAACTTTATACACGAACATTTTTTGTAAGATTAACAGTTTAGAGTAGACGATATGATGGAATGCTTGATAAAAAATATAAATAAACACTTGTTTTTGTAATTGTTTTCCCTTGCGATGCGTGTATCTCGGAAACGGTTGATATTAGAAAAAAAGTGATCATAACAAAAATTGTACAACATTCGATGGGCTTATGTTTATTCTTAAAAAAAATTCGCTACGACAAACTATTTCCGTGGTATAAGCGTAAGTCCCCAAAAGTCCCCTTTGGGGGGCTTTATACTCCTTGCCCTACTCCGGATCACCTCCCAGGGATCAGGGCCAATTTTTTAAATAACTTGCCGTGGGTAGTGTCCTACATTTTTTTTTTTTTAAAGATGTATTAAAGTTTGCTTACAAAATTCGTTTGAAAAATTACTCAGTCAAACTTAATTTTTCTTGCTAAATTTACAATATTTATTTTGGATTTCGAGATTGCATTCAGTAGCATGGTTATTTAGGATAACGTAGAAAAAAAATCACTGAAAAATATTAAAATTTGTGACCACAGTACATAAAAATGTGGCCGTGGGTATCGATTTTCATAATTTTTCTTAATATTGCTTTTATTACGTAACCCAGCGAGATAATTTTTTTTTCTTACTATTTGCAGTACGGGTATAACCTACCCTATCACCCGGTACCCGCTTGACGTTGAGTAGCGGGACACCCTGTATATAAACTTTACGATTGTTTCACTGTTGCGTGCTACGTTTTTTTTTTGTCCAGAGGTCACCAGAAAACCAAAAGTTATCCCTTCTGAATTTGATGATTTCTAAATGGATGTTTTTTCTTTTCTCGTAATACTGTTGTGTTATGTACTATAGGTATACTGCTTAGTTTTTAAGCTGTCGCAGTCGTACATAGGTACCTATATATTATTTATAACAAAAATATGTGCTTAACATATTATATTTTGTTAATTACTATTTAATTGCTTTCTGTAAGGACTAGTTATGAATTCAAAATTGTCGGACTATTGTTATTGAAAAAAATCGATTTTTTTTAGGGTAATTAAATACGGTACGTCATATAACATTTATCGAAAAGCATATTTATCTCGAAAACGGCAAAAATTATGTCAACCCAATTTCAATCGTTTAACCTTAGGTTATACTTATACCTATCATAAAACGTTTTTTTTTTTTAATTTCGTCTTTTCGTATACCGTTCGGGAATCCATGTGATATAAACCATTTTCTGTTTACCAAATTAAGTTAGTTTCAATAAGACGATAGATAGGTACATATAACGATTTTTTTGTTTATTGAGTTTTAATTGATTTTTGACAAGAACTGTTTTTGCCAAATAAATATTTTGAGCACCGGTTCGGGATTCTTAACGAAATTAAGTTTTAAGCTACAGCTGATCAAAACTTCTGTAGGTACTCAATTCTTTTTTTTCGAACACATGATCTTTCTTCCAACTATTTCTAAATTGAATTAGCACTTAAAATTACCTCTGTTTTATTTAACTTTCTAAAATGAATCCCAAACCAGAAAATTCATAAAAAAAAATTTTATTAAATACAAAACAATTTTCCGTTTAAATATTTCATTTCAACCAGGTTCGTGTTCAACAAAGAAGTTGAAAAAAGAAACCCTGAATTAATACACAACTTTTGTTTCCTTTAATAATAATTCATCTTAATCTAGCCCAATCATTACTCTGAATCATTTTATTTATTAAATGGTGTCCCTATAACAGTGTTTTCAAAATAGCTTAATATAGATAGCAAAGTAATAACCTAAAATCTACAAAATTCAGATGAAGAAACAGAAAAAAACAAAAACCTATAGCTTTATCTTTTAATCCCGCCCAAAAATAATAAAGAAGCAATGGGCAATAATCAAGAAATCTAAAATTTTCCGGTGGCCTTTTGCACAAATCTGGATATAAAAAGGAGTTTCTATAGGAGCATGCCATTATACCCATTGTTAATTATAAGGTAAATTCTGTTGCTCTGATGGCCTTTATAAGCATTGGAGATTCATTATACATAGTAGCCTTTTACACGATTGCTTTGAGGAATGGGAACAGTAGGGAAGTTGCTGTTTGTATTCATCGGTTAAAATATTCCCTTGTGTCTTGCGGAATAAGCAATGTATAGGACGCGACCAACCCTAAGAGTCATTGTGTTTTCTCGCCTGCGATTGTGCGTTAATTGGAAGCGAGTGAAAAAAGGAACGTTTTTATCGCTTTTGTTTTAGGCTTCTCAGTTAAAGCATTAAATACAAAAAAAAGTCAATTTGCTTAAAGGTAGGGGTGGATAAAAGCAACTTTTATAAAAATGTTATGCTTCTGGATTATATACATTATACAAATAAAATGTTGGTTTTTGTTTCTACTGTAGGTTTTTACCTGCGGTTATATAGGTAAGGTAGGTAGTATAACTATAAGGCAAGTCATGCGTTCGTACAAAAATAAAGGACACGACTAGGTCGGACAACCTTGCTCTTGGGACAAGTTACCTTTGTGTTAAAGACTGGGAAATTCGTCGACCGTCGACAATAAAGCACTCACCAAATTTTATCAAAATTTATCTTTTTTTTTTTGCAAAAAAAGTAGATACCTCCTGAATACAAAAAAAGCTTTTTTCAAAAATATTTGCAGTTAAGTTTAGCTGTAATTTTATAATACGATATTTGTCGTCAGTGCAGCCGTTCAAGAGATAATCAGTATCAACAAAGTATCATTATATGACAGGTAACGTTAGTAGTCTTCTCCGAGAAAAAAAAATTTGATGAAATCACTCACACAAAATTGATCAGATTTTTTCCGTAAAAAAAGGAATTCAATAAACTTTTTAGAAAAACTTTTTTGCAAAATACTTGATTGCAGTATTAATCAATCTTAGCGGTTAATTAAGAATATAAAATTTCAATATTACTCAAAGAATACTTATTGTCAAATTTGAAAAATCAGCCCAACCGTTTAGGCTGTAAAATTTTGGTTCTAACTTAAACAACGTTCTCTGCCATGAAAAAACAATGAAAGTTTTTGATAAAAGCTTTTAAACGGTACCTACGATAGAGCCGTTGTTATAATATACCGATTATCTCGTAAATATATATATACATCGATTTTAATCAAATTTGACATTTAGATAGTCCTGCAGTTCCTGACAAATAATGCACGTGAATATAACGAAATTAAATTGGGAAATTTTTTTTTAGGGGCCAAATTAATTTCTAAGTAAGAACGTAACTTGCCAGAAGAGCAAGTTCGTGCAACTCAGTTATGCTTAACTGTATTGGAAAAATATAAAAATAAAGGGCACGACTAGGTCGCACTAACTTGCTCTTGCGGCAAGTAACCTTCGTTTCGATTCTCGTGCTACCGACTGGGAAATTCGTTTGACTAGATAATTTTATGCCGTCCGTTGTTCTGTCTGTGCGGATGTGCGGATGTTCGGTTGTATGTTAACCGAGCTGCAGCCTAAACAGTTGGACGGATTTTCTTCAAACTTCGTGTTTAGCACTTTTCGGCAATTCCCTAGAGGACAGATTTGAATTTTTTTAGCCCGGCTATAACGGGTACCTCCCATATAACGGTTTTAGTTTTTATAAATTTTCTCGAAAACAGCTCTAACGATTAAACTTGTGTATGTGATATTTTCAGTAGTTCTAATATAACTGAATTTCAGGTTTTTGGCAAAAAATGTACATAACGAAGATTTGGTGTCAACGGTTTTTAACAAATTTGGCCATTAGTTGATAATGGCTTACCTGATTTAATTTGAATTTGGTATGGTATATAAACTAAACTAAACATTTAACACAAGATGGCATTTAAAGTTTTTGGCTTAGCAGCCATTTAATTTTTACGGATGGTTCAAAGATGGAGTGCGGTGTTGGAGCAGGGGTCTTCTCTGAAACACTAAAGGTATCTAAGTCACTTTGACTGCCAGACCACGCTAGCGTTTTCCAATTGGAATTGTTTGCAATCAAAGAAGCATGCAAGATACTAAAGCAAGATCCAAATCAAAACCGTAATACTGCTATATTTATAGATAGTCAGGCTGCCATCAAAACCATTGATGCTGCCTCAATATCCTCTAAACTCGTTCAACAATGTCTAGATGAGATCGCAGACTTTAATGATAGCCTGAAGGTCATTTTGATCTGGGTCCCAGGTCACAGTGGTTTTCAGGAAAATGAAAGGGCTGATGAGCTTGCAAGGCAAGGATCGGCCCTTCACAGCTCACTTGCCGAAGCAGTTAGTATTCCGCTGGGGGCTGTGAAGGGCATTTTCTTGTCTCATTATCTATCTGTATCCAATCGTAGATGGAATGGTCTAACTAACTGTGCCACCTCAAGAAAGATGTGGCCCAGCTATGACAAGTCCCGCACAAATGAACTCTTATGTAGAACTCGGTCAGACATAGCCAGGATCATTGCAGTTAGCACGGGTCACTGGCCAATAGGAGAGCATGCAGCAAAAATGGGCATTCCGCACAATACTCATTGCCGTAGCTGTGGAAATGAAAGGGAAAAGGAAACAGTGACCCACTATCTCTGCTGCTGCCCTGCCTTGGCAAATCCAAGACGCCAATTCTTTAGTCAGTATACTTTATTGACAACCTTAACGAACTTACTGTTGTGAGCATAAGTAACCTCATTGGCTTTTTGAATGCAACCAAATGGCTATAAACGTAACAAACCATATCAATACCACACCTCTTCTATGTGTAGATAAGATGGATCAAGAGAAGCACTAGCTCTAGCCGTGTAGGCGGGCTAAGCCTACTGCGGGCATCATGTTTTTCCCTCCATCGAACTGATCTCAACGGTAATTCGGTCCTACCCTAAGCCATCCAGCACCCTGCCTGTTTAGGTTTTTAGCGAAGACAGACATATCGGAGCTAACAGCCTGGTATAAAGCCTGGTGGGGGGAATGGGCCACTTCCCTTGAGTGAGGTATCCGAGGATCTCCTTGTCTTCCTATACGGAAGTTGGTAACTAAGGGGATCTACTACCCAACCAAAACAATTTTCAAACCTTATAACATAAATCGCCGTACAAATATCTCACCTTTTCCAAGGGCCAAAAAACGGATCAAGAGAGCTACATGATTCCCGCAGGAACCACTTCTTTAGCCGTGTAGGCGGGTTGTGTCTACGGCGGACATAATGTCTTTCCCTAAACCGAATCGATCTCACGAGGAAACTGGTTCTACCCTAAGCCACCCAGCACTCTGCCCGTTTAGGTTTTTGGCGAAGACAGACATATCGGAGCTAACAGCCTGGCATAAAGCCTGGTGGGGGGTATGGGCCAGTTCCCTTGGCTATTTTCCTATGGTAAATGGTAATAAAGGGATCACCTCCCAACACAATTCCAAACCTCAATACAATATCCCAACTTCCACATAATGATAGGTCTCATGAGTTTATGGTATCAAAACGGCGCACCAAGCGCTAATTGGGTTTTATTCTAGTTGAATAGCCGCCATTCCTACCTACCTACCTATACCATTTAATGATAGCTACCATACAACTTTACCCTAAATTTAGGCCAGTTTGCATTTTGTTTTATTTTCATTCATTAAATTCGTAATTAGTCCAGTCAATGTAAAGGAGGTAAGCCAGAGGAGGGGGAAGGGTATTAAATTCCCTTTTTCGGGGTTACGGCTAATACCACGGAAATGGGCCTTCGTAGGGAAAAATTCTCTGAGAATAAGTAAAAGCCGATCAATATTTTCACAATTTGTGTTAAAATCTGGGTTTTTCAATTCTCAATCGTTTCCGAGGGGAAAAATTACAAAAATAAGTGTTTTGAATTTCCTTAAAAAAACGAACTCTTAAAAGTTGGTTGGTGAATGCATAACACTAAAATCACCTAATTTGCAAATGGAAAATCATAATTTAACAAGTGAAAAATAAATTTACATATGAGCATTGAGTATACGCATAGAGGGTTTCGTTACAAGGAATTAGGGAAATAATAATTTCAAAATATGCTCATTTAGCGCAATCTACTTCGGTGAGTTTGAAACCATCTTGATTCCTCCATGTGTATAATCAATGAAGGGGTTCCAGAGTGCGTGAGAGCTTTAAATTCTCTTTTAGAAAATTTACTACGCTACAGATCTTTTATCCCACGGGAACAGTTATAAAAATTAACCTCAGTGTTAACTGTTAATCATCCAAATCCCTTTAATTGTAGGTTATTTTATTTTTGTAATTTGTACCTAATTTGTTTGTTCATTAACATACGTATATATGTATACATGAACGCGGAAGGTAACGGTATTGTATAAAGAGTTTTTTCTTTTATTTTCAAACCAATTGTTTTTATATTTTTGGGTCTGTTTTTAGTACTTCTTGATGCAATTTTGTATCAAGGCTGGGGCGGTTCACTTACTGAAAAGAAAGTGTTGACAAAATTGGGATCAAATAGGTAGCGATAAGGTGGAGATGTTTACGAAAATAATAATTCCTGTATATAATTTTTATATCACCAATAACATTTTCTTTATCTAAATCAGGACACTGACTGTATTTAATAAAAAAATGGGAAAATACAGAACAACGTCTACCGGGTTAGCTGGTAGATATATACAGGGTGTCCCGCAACTCAACGTCAAGCGGGTACCGGGTGATAGGGTAGGTTATACCCGTACTGCGAATAGTAAGAAAAAAAAATTATCTCGATGGGTTACGTAATAATAGCAATATTTAGAAAAATTTTAAAAATCGATACCCGGGCCATATTTGTATGTACTGTATTCACAAATTTTAATATTTTTCAGTGATTTTTTTTTCTTTTCTAGCCCATCAAATTTTGTAGAATTTTTGTTATGACCACTTTTTTCTAAATATCAACCGTTTCCGAGAAGCGTAAGTAACCAAACGCCCTTTTTGGGGGCTTTATACTCCTGGCCCTCCTCCGTATAAACTCTCAGGGATCAGGACTTCTAGTATGTTAACTACTTGAGCAGCTTAAACAATATTTTAAGGAAATGGCTTACTGGAGTCCTCGATCAATAAGGTATAATACGTTCCAAGAATAAAATAAAAACAATAAAAAGACTAAAAATAGTCGAATTAAAATTTATTTAGTGGAGTATTTATGAATGAAATTCAATATTAAAGGTTTTGTGGCCTTTACTCCAAAAGCATTGCGTTTCGCCCTAGTTTGATGGTGGGCTCATCAGCTAGATGACATCAAACCCAATCTAGTACGCAATAATTGTCGATGATTACCGACTGCTTTATAAAATTTACAGAGAAAACTCCCTGTGAATTATATTATTCTAAAGAACTTTGATTAAAGTTAGACATTAGAAATTATGATGTTATGCTCGTGGCCAAGCGAAGTTATAAGAATAAAATAAAAACAATAAAAAGACTAAAAATAGTCGAATTAAAATTTATTTAGTGGAGTATTTATGAATGAAATTCAATATTAAAGGTTTTGTGGCCTTTACTCCAAAAGCATTGCGATCTCGAAATCCAAAATAAATATGGTAAGTTTCGCAAGAAAAATGAAGTTTGACTGAGTCATTAATGACCATATTTATTTTGGATTTCGAGATTGCATTCAGTAGCATGGTTATTAAGGATAACGTAGAAAGAAACAAACAAATTGAAGTTTGACTGAGTCATTAATGACTCAGTCAAACTTAATTTTTCTTGCGAAACTTACCATATTTATTTTGGATTTCGAGATTGCATTCAGTAGCATGGTTATTAAGGATAACGTAGAAAGATAAAAACAAATTTTGTAAGCAAACTTTAACACATCATATTTCAAAAAAAATGTAGGACACTACCCACGGCAAGTTATATAAAAAATTGTCCCATTTTATCAAGTTTTCAAAATAGTTCAACATTTGACACTTGCTGCTTTCATAATCATGTTACCAGAATTTAAACCATTTTCGAGCAAGTAAAATTTCATTTTTTTTTTTTTTAATAGGAACGTATTATACCTTATTGATCGAGGGATCTCCTGATCCCTGAGAGGTTATCCGGAGGAGGGCCAGGAGTATAAAGCCCCCAAAAAGGGCGTTTGGTTACTTACGCTTCTCGGAAACGGTTGATATTTAGAAAAAAGTGGTCATAACAAAAGTTCTACAAAATTTGATGGGCTTTTGTTTATTCTTAAAAAAAATTCACTACGACGCACTATTTCTGTGGTATAAGCGTGAGTAACCAAAGGCCCCTTTTCATAATTTTTCTAAATATTGCTATTATTACGTAACC
Organism: Baccha elongata; assembly: GCA_951217065.1. Taxonomy (NCBI): domain Eukaryota; kingdom Metazoa; phylum Arthropoda; class Insecta; order Diptera; family Syrphidae; genus Baccha; species Baccha elongata. The sequence goes on along the minus strand of OX578272.1, from coordinate 142,967,542 downwards.
CATCGAGATATTTTTTTTTTCTTACTATTTGCAGTAAGGGTATAACCTACCCTATCATCCGGTACCCGCTTGACGTTGAGTTGCGGGACACCCTGTATAATAAGATTATAATGACAAGAAAATTTGATGATTTTTTTTTTAATTGTTGGGGCGTATAAGCGGAACAAACACCCAAGCAGGTATATAATTTTTTCATTTAAGCTCTCTCCATGTTGTGTTTTCCGGTATAAAAATTCCCTATCTGTCGATCCAGCGCGCATCATTCATCTACCTAACCACTATTCACCAATCATTAAACATTTAAAACACATAAACATAGAAATACTCACATTTTCATAATGATAATTTTAGTATGGTTTACACGATTAAAGGGCAGACAAATTTGTAACCTGAAAAAAAAAAAAATCAAACAGCAAACCTATAAATCAAAAGCAAGTCCGTATGTATCGAGCGTTAAAACTCTGGTCCTCTAAAATAAAAAAATAAATATGTATATAATAAATACAATGTTCCAATTATGTTTAGTTTTCCCATAGCTACCGTTAATTTTTCATTTGTGAAAAAAAGCTTAGTTAGTTTTCTGACCCTCATAAGCTACCATCACTATGCAAAAAATCATGTCGATCGTTTCCTCTGTAAAATACACAAAAAATCTTTCCAAGGTCCATGAGAACTAAATCTTTTATAATATTACTTATTTCAAAGTGATTGAAAATTAATCATACACCTATCTTCATAGATTCTTTATAGGTACATACATATACATACTTTGAAATACAAGTATCTATTTCTTATATTTAAAAAAAAAATAAGGATAGATATTAAAAGTTTTTTCTCTCTTTCAAGCTGTTTATAGAAGCATCCGTTCCGTCGTAAATGAAATGTTCTTGCAGATGATGCTCAATTAATTTTCCTCTAAAAGTTCAGCTGCTCCTGCGGTTGTTTCATCGTAGTGCAGAAAAGTATGAATAGATGTAGGTACCTACATACATATCTATGCGGTGGTATTATGTACATTGTATTTACAATGCGTTCCCTAGCAATGCCTTTGAACGATAGTGATAGTAGCAGTCAAAACAATTTTAAGAAAATTTATTGTCTTTTAGGTATAGCTATCATAATAATTGTAGCTTAGTTTATAGGTATGTAGATGTACCTACATATTATAAAAAAGAAAAACATATTTTGTTTCCTCAAGAATGATAACAATTTGTTTTCATTCCACGAAGAGAATGAGTAGGTAGGTACCTATGTACCTAGAACCTGATAATTTTAAATAATTTTCTTCATTCGGAATAAAGTTGGCATTCGCTAATGCATACGTAGATAAATATTAAATTAAAGTGTAGATATAATACTGGGTTGCATAAACTTGCTCATATCAAACCAAGGAAGTTTAAAATTTATTAAATTAAAAAAAAATTGATGAGCAAGTCCAAGAATTAAGTTACATTAACAGTTGCCAAATGTTTAATGCTGTAAAAAACTTAAAAAAATAACATTTCTAAGTTCGGTAAATTAAAATAAGCTTCTACATCGGATTTATTATTATATGTAACTCTGTAATTAACTTTTTACATTAGGTAGGTATGTTGAATTGAATTGAATTGAATTCAATGAAGAAAAAATACATGAATAGCTAGGTGTTGTGCATACGACAGTGTACATGCCTGCGGCGAAAGCAGCAGGAGGAAGCGAGTTAGTGATATCGCACTTCGCTCAAATGCCTATAAAATGAACAACTCACACTAAAATAAAAGTGCCGTATTCTTTTTGCAGAATACCTATTCCTGTATTTCTTCATCATTGCCTCCTAAGCGGAAAGGTGTTATCAAAAATTACAATTTTCGGCAAAGCATGTTAAGAAATGACGAATTTTCTTAGGTTTTCGACAGTTCTTTTAGATAAAACTTATTAAATTGATTACTTTGTATCTACTGTTTTTAAATAATAGGTAGGTATAGAGGTATACCTTTTTTTATAAAAGTTTGTTATCAGGTCTTAGTTTGAGACCAAACAAAACAAGAAAAATCAAGTAATAAAAAATTGAGTTAAAACCATTTCGCTTAAGTATTATCTATTTAAAAAAAAAAGTACTATTTGCCCCGTAGCTTTGGCCATCTTTTAGTGAAGCCAAACAATTTTTGTTCCAAACCAACGCCAAATACTAAAAATTCCTATTTCCGATAGGTTCTATAACAATCCTTGAACTCAAATTAGGTCGATTTTTGGTAGACCACAAATATAATTAAAACCATTACTCGAAACGTTTGGTGTGTTCAATAATGTATAGTTCATGTTTTAAAGTTTAAATATTTTATACACCTTATCCTAATCCTATCTACGAGTAGGGATATATATAATTCAATGTTTATAGTGCATGTATTAATGTAGCATTTTGCTTATATAAACAACTAAATCTGACCAGTGGATCTCATATGAGGTACCTACCTCAGCATATATTTTCGAAAACCTTTGTTCATAAATTGAAGCTCGTTAAGCTCTGTATGCACAAAACATGAGAGGGAAAAAAGAAAAAACATTTGAATGTTTTTTCTCTATATTATAACCTTTTATAAAATTAATGTTTATTTGAATCTTTGGAAAAGTTAACATGCGACTTAAATAAGGAAATATTTTATATTCAATTTACTACAGCACAATATAATGCTTCCAGTAAGCCAATCGTATTTTCCATAAAACAAAGGGAGTTAAATCAAATTGCATTTGTATAAGAAATACATATATACCTACATATATAAAACACTGAATGGCAGTATAATATGATATGAGATACAGAGGAGCCACATGGGAGTCGTTACGATGAGCTTACGAAATGTCTGAGAAATAAACGAATTTATTGCTCACCCGATTAGAGGCAACATATTTGAAGATATTAAAGACCTTCCCTGTCCGATCACAAAAAGATAAATGTTCTCCATATAATATAAATCATTCATTTTCATCAAATCAATTTCCTTTCAAGATAAATAAATATATTTCGGATAAAAGTGTGATTATCATTATTTCATTTGACCCCTGAAATGGAAAACGCCAATAATATTCAATGATTTTTTTAAAAATCCACCTTGTAATATTTATTAACAAGTTCATACCTATATGTAGGTATAATATGTAAGTCTAGAAGTTGTTTTTATTTAAAATTAAGCTGATGTTTTATCGATCGGATTAAAATTTTCGTGTCAAAAAAAATAAATAAAATGCACGACTGGGTCACACTAACATGCTCTTGCAGACAATATAGGATTACAAAAAATTATTAACTCATGCTGAAGGGCGAAATATAAAAATAAACAATAATAAGCATTTTCCAGCTATAACTCTTCCCAAATATAGTTTTGGTGTCTGCACTTCACAGGTTTTTTTTTCTAATTCACCCAATTATCAATGTAAAATTGTAAATTGAAGTATGGGCCGCCAGCTATACGCAGCTTATAAATTCAAGTAGGTAGGAACCTAGATAAGTAATTGCTTTTTGTTCTTTAAACTTGCAAATAAATGTTTGCTTCATTTAAAAACTACATTTCAATTTAGGTACCTTAATTGAAATATAGATATTGCAACCTTATACGCAGAGCTTCTGGAATATTATTCTAAAATAATTTTTTATAAAATATATAAAAATATGGTTTAAAAAAATATTATTTTTTATAAAAAAAGTAAGTAGATATGCCATCTGTATACAGGGTGATTTGTTTAAGGTGCACCAAAAAGCTTGAGCGTGTAGGTGGAGTTAAGACAAGAAAAAATCGTATTGGAAGGGGGTCTATTTCCCCCCGTATAGGCGGGGGGGCAATTTTCTAAAAAATTGACTTAAATCAGAAAAAAAATTATTTAAAAAGAACAGTGAATGATACAAAGCCTTATTATATTTTTTTGGAAAGCCAGAAAACTTCTCTTTTATTTAATTTTTAAATTAAGTTGTTTAAGTGAACAGTTTTAAAAAAATTCATTTTCAAACTCAAAATTTAAAAAAAAAAATTAAAAAAAAATTTGTAAACTAATTTTTTTTCAAAATTTTATGTAATTAACTACAATTTTTATTTTCAAAATTCAATGCTCTTATTAATTTTTAGTCAAAAACAGAAAACCGGATGCCAAAATGTATCTCAGTTTTTGAGAAATTAAGAAAAACTAGAAGTATTTTTTTCCAAGAAAAATACTTTTTTTTTTGGTTTTCCCAAATTTGACCTGGTCAGGTCAATTATTAATTAGGGGATTATCAGTTTTTTATTTTTTATTACATACCATCCGATTTTAATCAAATAATAAAAAAAACGAATTAACTTTTTACTTTACTTACTAGTTTTACTTTTAATTTTTTTTAATTTCTCAAAATGGGAACGTAGGTTTCGTTCTTTTTAAATATCTTGAAAAGTAAATTACGTAAGGCCATCTTGTTTTAAATAATTGATTGGAAATGAATAAAAGCATTTATATTAATTGTGATCGTAAAAAAGTACCTACTCACAAATTTTTTCTACAATAAAGTGATGCCAAAGTAAATAAAATGCACGACTGGGTAGCACGAACTTGCTCTTGTAGCAAAATATGGGAGCACAAACAAAAATAATGTATTAAGTTATGTTGAAAGGCGAAGACTATCGAAAAATGGCATAAACTTGAGATCAAGTTGTATAGTAACTATCTTAAAACAGTTGTTTAGCCAAAAACTTTAAATGCCATCTTGTGTTAAATGTCTAAATTAAGTCGTATACCAAATTTTAATGAAATCTGTTTAGCCGTTATCAAGTAATGACCAAATTTGTAAAAACCGTTAACACCGAATCAAATACCTGAAATGCAGTTATACTAACAGTGCTCCAAGTATAATGTATACCAAATTTTATTAAAATCGTTAGAGCCATTTTCGAACAAATTTAAAAAAAATTATTAAAACCGTTATAGCCGGGCTAAAACTAAAATTCAAATTTGTCCTTTAGGAAATGACAAAAAAGTGTTAGTATAGATCAAGTTTGAAGAAAATCTATTAAACAACCGCACATCCGCACAGACAGACAGACGGACTACATGACGAAACCCTACTTTTTTGGGTTTCCCGAAACCAACACTTGCCCTATTGAGCATGTAAAAAATAACTGAGTGTGCTCCTCCTGCAATAATTTTTCGAGTGTGAAAAAAAACCTATTTAAAAAAAACATATTTTTTGTTGTAATTTTTTTTTTTTTTTTTTTTTTTTCAAATCAAATGACGTTTAAGTATCAAAGGACGTTTAAGTAGATAAATCTGCTAAAAACTAAAAACCAACAAAAAAATCAATATGTATTTTAAATAATTTAAAATCATAGTTTGAATTTAAACAATTTAGGTTTTAAAAATCTGATTCTTCGATATAATCTTTCTATCCATTCTGCGAATACATACATTTTTTACAGAATTTTAACTGCACTGCAAGTAGCCGAAAAAAAAATTAATGTTTTAAGAGTTTAAAAAAAATGGAAACCACGAAAAACGACCTTAACTACTTACTTAACGGTAAGTCCAAAGTATCAAGTCACACTTTATTTTTTGTTTCCAGTTCTACAAGATGGCATACTAACTTTTTTTATTAATTTTTTTTTTGATAAAACAACCGTTTTGGAAACTAAAAGCAATTTAATGTGAAACTTGGTTAAAAATATGTCTTTTTGTATTATAAACGGCATAAAGCATACATTCTCCTAATGAAGTTGTCTCATTTTAAAATCAACAAAAGTTCGCACTATTTTTAATGCAACACATTAAAACCTCTGAGAGAATGGCAGCTCACTCCCTTGATATCTTTTTTGGGGAATGTACATACATACATGTTCAGCTGGACTATCCAGAGGGGAAATGTAGGCAGTGCCTAGGGCAGCAGATTTTAGGGGGCAGCACATTTTCAACGCTTACACTAGGCGTGTTTTATTTGTAAGTGTTTAGTCACTTTAGCATAATTTTGTATGGGATACGAAAAGTGGCGATAAAGTGGTCAGTAATTAAAGTGAACATAAAAGTGAAGATAAAATCTTGGAATGCCTGGAAATTTTTGAACGTTACGACTTTCACTACTTAGAAAAAAAAATGCATTTGATTTGTTAGTTTACCAAGAGTACAAAACACTTGTAAGTAGAGTGAAACGTAGGCAAATATACGATGGTGAAATCGAAACAGATTACTTTAGAGTCAAAACACACCTATACAATGTTGTTTTTGACAATTTGCTGTCTGATTTACAGGAAAGATACCACTAATATGAACAAATCTTCGAAAAATTCGGTGTTCTTATTGTTTTGGTAAACTTCTTATATTCGGAAAAAAGCAAAACATTTACAAGAACATTCAGACAAGATTAGAGTGTTCAATTGATGATGAACTTATCCATTTCAAAACTTACCTATCTTATATGCGAACAACATAATTTGGAGGGGCTAACGCCAATCAAAACTTTTGAAATAATCTTTATACAGTGTTTCGAAATATTGACATTGCATATATGTATAATGAATCTCTCCGTGGCTGTCACCAGTGGTGAGAGATCGTTCTCTTGTTTGAAGCGTATCAAAAATTATATGAGGTCAACCATTTGTCAATCTCGCTTAAATACTTTGGCATTGTTATCGAAAGAGGAGGACAGAGTTTGGAAAAGCATGACGTAAAACCATGAAAATATGGTTTACAACCATACATGACATAATTATATTGTCTAACCTAGAATTTTATATCCTCTTATATGCACAGTGGCGGATCCAGGAACACTGTTTGGGAGGGGGGGTCATGTTGCTCAATGGCTACCAATTTTAGATTGTGAAATGTAGTGTCATATAAAATACATAAAATAGGTATGAAAAACTAAGAATGCAAGCTTTAAGGCCCAACTATAATAGTCGAAAGCAAAAGGAAGCTAATGTCATAATTCTACGTCAAGTTTCCTTAAGTGCCGTCAATTCATTGAGTCGACCATAACGGTCGGATGCAAACGCAAGCAAATTTTACATATGTGGCTGTCAAATTTACGTACGTAAACTGCGCTATGAAGCGCTCTTTACGTACGGAGGCGAAAGTGAACGAAAATTGAACGAACCGGAGCAATCCGACATTATGGGCGTAGCATGTAATTTGCTTGCATTCGGATATTTTCGTACGTTCCCGTACGCACTGTTCCGACTATTATGGTTGAGCCTTTAGTCCAAATAAAGTGACACAAATGTAGGAACGAGTATATGAAAAGTATTCAAATATATATTTTTTTTTAATTTATTGGTACAAAATTATAGAATAAAATCAAGTTTTCTTTGTTTTTGGTTAGCAAATTTCGTAATGATTCATCGATATCAATTTTCACATCTTTGTGCACATTCAAAGTGATGTATTCGATTGCATACTACCTTCTGAACCAAATGCAAATAAAACACAGTACCTAGAAAATCGTTTTCACATGAATCTCGAATCACCTGTTTTGTAAAAAAAAATATTCATATGCATATGACGTACCTGCAATATAACCCCTGATCCTTGTGTGACAAGGGCAGAAACAGCAGAGATTTATATAATAGCAATATAGGTTTATATTTATAGCAATAGAAGGCGAGGCAATGTCTTGTTCTGATTTTTCAGACTCGAGCCTTGGCTTCTTAATAAATAAGTGTCAATTTTCTCATTGACTCATTTCGTTAAAGTTCTTGATTATTAGCCTGCATAAAATATAATGAATGCAAATTTCTCATTTAAATCAATTTTCATGTTAAGTTTGTAATAAATTGTATCTATCACATAAATTTATGTTTGAGTGTTTGTTGAGCAATTAAAAACAATGAATGATCTAACAACACGAGAAGAGAGTTTTTGTGCAATTTTATGTTCCGTCTGAGAAGCGTTTATTCCCACACAAGTTTTTATTTTTTTCCTTTTATAAACAGATCACCGAATTTATAGTCTCGCGTCGCAATGAGATGAAAGTTAAAGAAGACTAATTGAATATATGTATATAGAGAAACGTACCCAAATTCAGATAAATGTATCCACATTAAAAAAATGTTCGTCAAATAATATTTAAAAAATTAATAAAAAAAAAAAACAGCGAAATCTATAAATGCGGTGTTCCACAACAACACTTAAGAACCTGCACATACATACATATGTAGCTTATTTTCTGTTTATTTATTATAATATTTAAACTAAAAAAATAATATTAACACCCACATACTTACCATTGTTTGTTGTTTGTTTTTAATGAAACATTCAATTATTTTAACAAAGTTACTTAACTTATGTAATTTATAATGAAACATCAAAAACACACCGAACAAGACTTGCACAATTATAAAATCAAAGTGCCTATGCCCAGTCACTTTTTTTATGAGGGATAACTGACAGGTTGCTGAGTTGAAAAAAAAATTCAAAAAGAAATAAATTCAAATATTTGAAAAAATAAACGGGTAATCCAGTTTATCCATTGAAGGTGGACCCATGAGGAAAAATGGTACATCGTAAAACTTATATTTCGTTGAAAAGATACTTTTATATTCTTTAACTTTCATCATCTCGTCAAATATCGAAATGCTGAAGAAAAAAAGCTATCTACACGCAACACAGAAAGGCGCAAATTGAGAATGAGGCTAATATGTTCCTATCTTTGAAGTAGGGTATAATATTTAAATAAAACCAAGGATAATTCAAGCTTTTTTAAATAATTCTTAGTCATTTTAATGACCTCCATGACCCCACACTGGATCCGCTACCGTATATGCACATTACATATACGTAAAGAAAATTAGGTGGGAAACAAAAGTGGGAGAGAGGCAGCAATTTAAGATCTGCCTAGGACGGCAAAATGCCTTAGTGTGGCCCTGGGAACTAACTATTACACACAAACACCTCATACATATATTCATCAACAATATAATTTTGCGGCCCTTTTTTTGAAATTTGTTAATAACTTTTTATGTTTGCAAAAAAAATGCAAGACTTTTTTCCCTATTTTTACTCACCATAAGAAAATTTTTACAGGTGGTTTCAACTTGTAATTCATTTTTGACAAGTTAAACTTGTGACTGGACTAACATGCGTAACTATAAAGTTTCTTTATTTGGCTTATGGCCAGTTTCTCCAAACACTTTTAAATATTTATTGGGTTGTTAAATCTTAAAATGGCATTTTTCAATTGCACCAACCACTTTCAGTTTTAAAAGGGCCAATTTTGTTCCATATAAATTTTAAATGCGTCTTAAAAATGCAAGACAAAGAAAACGTTGAAATTTTTCGGTTGATTTGGTCTCCTCTCGTTCACTCTAAGGAAAGAGACCCAATCGTGGTGGGATTGACCCCAAGTTTCCTCATTTTTAAAAATCCAATAAATTTTATTTCTTGGTTAACTAAAATGCTTTTAAGTGTATTTTGGTGCAACTGAGCATTAATCGGTATAAGTAAACATTGTAACTATATGGATATAAGTATATGTAGGTAGCTATTTTGTTTCTTCCTTAACTAGAATGTTTAAAAGTGTACTGTTATTTTAATTTATTGTGTAGGTGAACCTCTTAATAATAGTTATGTGATAATAATATCTAGGTAGGTAGGTATATGTACATATCTTTAATATGCAAAATGAATAGGTATTATCTCCACATGTGACAACTGCCGTTTAATTAACATGGGCGCAATACATGCACTCTCAAATCGAATCCTTATTGGAAAACCCTTCACCTTTATCACCTTAAGAATACATTATCCAATTTTAAGTATGTACATACTTACTGAAATGAGCACCCTTCTTTCGTCGGAACAAAAATTGCTTAAAATTATAAAGCAAAGGTAAGAAATCAAAGTTCTACAGCCGAGGACACACGGGATGGGATGACTTTGTTTAATTCACAGAATGTGCTGGTAATTTTTTTTAATTTCTCATCAATTATAGCGCAATCAAGGCAAGTGTTTTTACAACGCTCTTCTTTTTTTTTCCATCACACTTCATGAAAGACCAGGAATTGTTATTGCTTTTTGTAAATGTTAAGCGATGAGATAGGGTTGAAAAGCAAAAGCGATAAAATTTAAAAACGAATTTTCTCCGCTATGCCATGCAAATTTAAAAAGATGGAGCACGTACTTTCGTATGTTCTTTTGGTAAAGATAAATATTGTGAAACGTGCTGTTAACATTCTAACATTGCGACACGATTATATTACGCTACGCTACACTGCCATTTCTTTGGCATTAAAAATCATTTAGGCCAACCTTTGAATTTACATAAGGAAAGCAAGGTTTTAATTTGGAAACCTTATTAAATTACATGCCAAAAATGGTATTTTGTAGGCATTTGAAATCGTAATCATACCATTTATTTCAATATGTTGAGAGTTAATATTATAATGTCAAAATATCGTCTTAAGGTAATTTAAATCTATGTAATACGTTAGTATAAATGGGATTTTATAATATGGTGACAATATATTGTTAGTATATGTTCTTCAATATGGCTACCTACCGTTTTATTTGTTAATAAATATGTTTTCATATTAACAAGAAAATAAAAAGATTGTTTATAGGTACCTACCTATACTTGGTCCCGCATGCTGCAGTTTACCAAGTACCTACCTATATGTAATTATTTAATATGGAGTAATTTTCCCATATGACACAACATTTTTAATGTAGGTAGGTATGTATTGAAAATGACAATAGTATGTATTGAAAATAGCAATACAAAGAAACAAAACAAATTACATAAGTTGGACTTTGGGAAAACAATGTAAACAGAAGAGAGTGATAAGAACAGTTTTTATTATTTTTTCTTCTTAAGCGCGTTGAATAAATGAGAGTCCATTGGACCAGGTTCCAAATTCATTAAGTTGTTGCTTAAATGAATGTGTATTGACTCATATGCGTCTAGTTTATAGGGTTTGTTTACTTTTTTAATATGCTTAAAGTTGGCTTCGAATGATGTAATTGTGTGTGGATTTTCATTATCTGGATCATATATGTGGGCTGCGATTGCTTTGTCTGTCTCTCTCTTTTTAACGGATCGAAGATGTTCGTTGAACCTTATCTCAGCAGCCCTTCTTGTCAGTCCAATGTATTTTTTGTCGCAATTAGAAAAAGAGATTTGGTAAATGCCACTGCATCGATTAGTTGGTGTGTGGTCTTTTGTGGATCATCAGGTGCGAAGGGTATGGTGACACGGTGTTTATGTGAGTCTGTGTTTTGATCAAATAACGTACTGATGTTGCTTCGTTTTAACTTCACTGAGTGTTTTTTGATCAGATGGTCTATTATGTATTTATCATATTTATCACATCAATTAATCAATCTGACCACAAACCCGGCTAAAGCATTTGCAAATTAATTGTGAATAAAATCTTAACAAAAAGATAGTTTTTGAAAAATTATGGAGGTCGGAATGTACCTCCAGGTCATTTTATCGCTTACCTATATAAATTTCGAAGTTTAATCGTTAATTAAAGTTTTTTTTTCATTATTTCAAATTCAATCTTTATTTTTTACCAAATATCACATTCTCAGTGATCTAGAATCTTCTCGGTTGTTTAACACCGGTAATTCATATCCGTATTTAATTTTACTTACTATGTATGGATTAAACGAGTGACTAATGATTAATATGGCCGTTAAAATAAAAATAGTTTATACAAATTGCTGGGTCAAGATGCAGATGATCGCCTAAAGAAGGATTTTCTCATTTTGCCTTAAATCTTTGGCAGTGCTGTACCTTTATTGAGGTTTTCTCTAACCGAAACGAAAACTTGAAAAAAATCAATTAAGGTAACGTTCGAAAAAGATTCACTTTTTTACTTGTTTCTTATAAATAACGGTACGTTTTGTTTATTGATGAAGATTGGTGTTGGTGTTGTTACTAGGGTGTAAGAGTGGGTGATGAAGATATTAATAATAATAATATTTTAACTACATTGCCTTTTAAATGCAATACACTAGTTAGAAATAGTAGAAAGATAGGAAAGAATTGTTTTGGTACAATGGATAGAGAGCTAGTTGATTTTTTTATGTTTCAAGGATGCTTCTATACGCTTGCTAGAGGAATCCCCTTCCTCACTACAGCTCCTTATTAATTGGCTAAAAACCTATTGCGATTTATGGAATCTACAAATTAAATCGATAAGTCGAAAATCATGAATTTTGACCTCAAAATAAGTGGTTTCTTGGTTCAGTCCCAATATAAGTTGTGAAGCAAATTTTTAATTTTCACACCCATTTTCGCTACACTCCTGGTCCTTTTTCTTGGCCAACAATAAGCAGCATGGCATGCCTGATAAATGGTGAACGAGTATTAAATAACAATGACAAAATCTCGAATAGTTTCAGTTTATGGCGTATATAAACAGTCGTTTACGTATGGGGGGCATGCTGTGTCCCTGCAACCCCCTGCCTGTGCCTGTTATAGGATTTGAGTTGGGCGCGAGTTTGGATGTATGCAAAGTTTCTTTTGGATTTAGTATTTGTTTAGTATTGAACTGTATTATGGCTTTAATTCGTATTTGAAAGTGAACTTACACCATTATGGCTTTAGTTCGTATGGGGTTCGTTCACGGCACCCATTCGGCCGGGTCATACTAAAAAAAAATTATTTTTCGATTGATATTTGGATTCAAAACATTCACAGAGAAAACGAAAGTGACATATGGCCTTATTAACTTATGACGCTTTAGAAAGCGACATAAGGCCATGTGTTCGAATATGGCCTTGCGTTGCTTTACGAAATCGTCATAAGGCCACAATTCGAAGATATGGCCCTATGACACACGGCCTTATGTCACGGCACCCTGATTTACAGAGAACTGAACCACTCCTTAGACAATAAAGGGTTATCCAATAAGAGGTGTTATTTTAAATAGCCCGCTATATCGGTAGCTGTCACTTTTGAAGCTGTCATTTTTTGACATTTGACAAGTAGAAACTACGCCATTAATAAAAATGGAACGATACACGCTTCAACAACGCATTGAAATTATTAAAATTCACTGGTGAAAATTTGGCAGAGACGGTTCGTAAAACTAAAACATTTTTGGGTCGTCGTGAAGCACCTTGTCGGACCGCAATACAGAAATTGGTGGACAAGTTCGAGCTGTTGGGACAAGTTAGTGATGTGAAGAATAAAACCCGTGCACGTCGCTCAAGAACAACTGAGAATATTGCTGTTGTAGCCCAAAGTGTTGAAGAAAACCCAGGTTTGTCTATTCCTCGTCGTTCTTTGGAATTAGGCATTCCACAAACGTCATTACACCGTATTTTGCATAAAGACTTGGGTCTTAAGGCTTATAAAGTTCAGTTAACACAAGAACTCAAGCCAATTGATCATCAACAACGCCGTGTCTTTGCTGATTGGGTGCAACAACGCATTGAAATTATTAAAATTCACTGGTGAAAATTTGGCAGAGACGGTTCGTAAAACTAAAACATTTTTGGGTCGTCGTGAAGCACCTTGTCGGACCGCAATAAAGAAATTGGTGGACAAATTCGAGCTGTTGGGACAAGTTAGTGATGTGAAGAATAAAACCCGTGCACTTCGCTCAAGAACAACTGAGAATATTGCTGTTGTAGCCCAAAGTGTTGAAGAAAACCCAGGTTTGTCTATTCCTCGTCGTTCTTTGGAATTAGGCATTCCACAAACGTCATTACACCGTATTTTGCATAAAGACTTGGGTCCTAAGGCTTATAAAGTTCAGTTAACACAAGAACTCAAGCCGATTGATCATCAACAACGCCGTGTCTTTGCTGATTGGGTGCTTGAATATCAAAATAACACCTCTTATTGAAAAACCCTTACTTTCACAGTTTTTTGTCTTATACCAAATCAGTACAATATTTCAAGCAAGAGTTGAAATATTAGGACTCAACTTCAAACCGCATAAGCAAGACATTTCTGTAATTTGTAATTTATGTCTCGATTTATGTAATAGAAATGAAAATGAAGACATTTACCACTTCTTAGCCATCTGTCCAATTCTCCAAGAATTGAGAACGCTTTATTTTCAAAAAAGCTTTTTGTATTTTAGTGAAACCAAAGACATTTTAAATGGCTATGACGGTTGGAAATTTTTTTTTTTATTTTTGCTGTCATGCCCTTAGATATCGAAATAGTTTTGATATGTAAGCTAACATTACATTTTGTGTAAACAAATATTAATAGTTTTTGTAATATGTATTTATTATTTCTAAAAAAATTGAATCAGATTTATTTAAATTAATTAATAAATTTTTTAAATTATTACATTAATTAAAATGCAAATGAATTTATACTTTGAACTCAACCATGAAAAAAAAAAATCTTTATATAAATAGTTCTTTTTCCAGTTTTTTCTGTATCAATTAAGGAATATGTCAAATTATTTTCGACAGAGGGCACTTTGTGCCATGTTCCATTTTCTTTTGTATATCTCTTTTTTATGTGTTATTGAATCTGAATAAAGAATTGTTAATAATAATAATATACTAGAAAAAAATTCAGTAATACAATATTCTTCAAGTGGAATAGATGATAACGTTTTTGTTAATTGATATCGTCATTACCCTGATGAGTGTTTTCTTATGAAATATTAAAGTATCTATATGAAATTCAAATTCATTTATGTATGTATTTTGATCGGATCTATATAGACATTGACATGGTCATCTTTGCTTGCAACTACATGACAAAATCAAGAAATACTGGGTTAAAGAATAACAACAAATTTGTTTAAACCTAATCTGAAACTCTTTTATAAATAAAAAAAATGTAGTTAATGGTGTTTGGGCTTAAATGATCAGCAAGATGAATGCAATTAATTGAAACAACTAATTCATATTTTACCCTACGTTTCGCCAGTTAATTTCCAGCTTTCTCAGGGGTTGATATTTGTTTAGCTTCAAACAAAATAAAAAAATATCGGTTTAAAAATTGCTTTATTTTTGTATATGCATGATATACTTAGGTAAACATTTTCAGACTTGTTAATAAATGCTTACCTCACTATATGGGAAAGAGCACGACTTAAAATTTCGTATTTTGAATAAAACAAAATAAATCAAAAGTTAGCCCATACCCTTGTATATACATTTCCGCATAGTTTTTTTTTTTTTTTATTTCGCGCGCACTCAAGGGATTATGAATACCCTTTATATGATTAACACAATACGAGCGTTTAGGAAAATTGGATAGGGGTTGAAAGGAGATACCGATGCACATTGGTTTTGAATGCTTGAAGATTAAAATGGAGTGGAAAAACAGAGCCGGGTAAAGCATTCCACATTCGTGTAGTGCGGCTAAAAAAGAATCTCTGTACTTAACTTTTTGTCCGAAGTTGGGCTCAAGGGTGAACTGATGGGCATTCCTTGCAGTACGAGTATTGCGGTTGAATTGTTTCAGGGAAGGAACGCAACTGACTATGTCGGCGAAGCACTCTTTATAAACTTTATAGACACAATGTCTATAAAGTCCCTTTCATTTTTAAGGCTCTTTTCTGAATTCTATGTAGGAGATTCAAATAAGTTATAGAGGAGCTCCTGCCCAGACATGAGAATTGTACTCTAGTTTTGGACGAATATACGCTTTATAGACAACAGCCAGATCATTGGGAGAAAAAAATTTCTTGCATCGTCGTAAGAAACCTAAGCATTTTGCAGCGTTTTTGGCGACATCAAATATGTTATCATTCCACAGAAGGTGGTTGGTAACACACGTACCGAGAATGGAAAGATTTTCAGTTTCCTCTATACAAGTGCCACTCATAGATAGTGGCATAAAGGGTATGTTACGATTTAAGATAGAAGACAACATTGAGTCTTAAAAGCATTAAATTCCACGCGGTTGTTAATTCCCAATTGAACAATGCTGTCAAGATCGGAATTTAATGAGCTTATCATACGCTGCGGCTCCAGTTCCATAACTGAAGTTCTGGGTTGTGAATCTGGAAACGTATGAAAAGCTGAAGGTGCCGTCGTCAGCGAAACAATTTAGTGGATTAGAAGTTTCAGACAAAAGATCATTAATAAAAATCAAGAAGAGATCCGGAGACAAAACGGAGCCCTGGGGCACACCAGCATTTATATTGAAGATTTCAGATTTAAAACCATCCAGTACTACTTGTATTGAACGGTCCGAAAGGTAATTTCTAATCCATCGAACTCTAATCAATACCGAAAGCAGGCATTTTTAAAAAAAGAGCTTGATGCCAAACTCTATCAAATGCTTTTGAAATATCAAGTGCAATAATCTTACTTTCACCAAAACGATGTAAAGATTGGTTCCACTTTTCGGTGAGATAAGCCATCAGATCACCAGTGGACCTATTGCTACGAAAACCGTACTGCCAGTCATTAAGAAGCTTTCGTTCTTCGAGATATTTCTTAAGCTGATAGTTTATCAGCGTTTCCATGACCTTAGAAAGAAGGGACGTAAGTGCAATCGGTCGATAATTGGAGGGGGAAGAAGATTCGCCTTTTTTAGGGACGTGCTGGATAAATTCAGTTTTCCATCCACTCGGGAACAGACTAGTAGAATAGGACAGATGGAAAAGCTTATGCATTGGTTTTGCCAGCGTGGAAGCACACCTCTTCAGAATAATGGGGGAAATACTATCCGGGCAGGCGGATTTGTGTATGTCTTATTTCCATAGTACTTTCATAGTGCTTTAATTAAACCGCCTGGCCATCTTAAGAAACTTCTGAACAACACATTTGGAGGTTCTTAC
The DNA here is from genome assembly GCA_951217065.1 of Baccha elongata. Classification (NCBI taxonomy): domain Eukaryota; kingdom Metazoa; phylum Arthropoda; class Insecta; order Diptera; family Syrphidae; genus Baccha; species Baccha elongata. Next base: position 142,950,845 of record OX578272.1, on the reverse strand, counting down.
ATTTACTAAGTGTCTATTCTGTTACCCTGACAACAGTCGTAAACATAATGACATATTGTTTTGTTTTGACTTTTGTCAAGGAAACGAACTTGAGGACTAATAAAACACTTTAAATATTTTTAATTTGTGTTGTTCACAAGTTTCTTTAGATGTCGCTGCTCCATGATTTTACTATACACAATGCCCATACGTTCGTTAAGAAAATTTAACAAAAAATCTACTACATTCTTATTACAAGACAAAATCAACTTTGACTTTTATTTTTATTTATTGGTTTGTTAAATCTTAAAATGGCATTTTTCAATTTCACCAACCACTTTCAGTTTTAAAAGAGCCAATAAACTAAAGTTCCATTTTGTTCCAAATAAATTTAAACGGCGTCTTAAAAATGCCAGACAAAGAGAACGTTGAAATTTTTCGATTGATATGCTCTCCTCTCGCTTGCTCTAATGAAAGAGAGCCATGAGTGGTGAATAAAAATCAGGAGTTGGCATCAAGTTTCCTCATTTTCTAAAATTCACCTCCTTATATTGGTGCAAACCATTTTAAGCTAAAATGCCAATACATTTTATTACTCCGTTCACTAAAATGCTTTTAGCTGTATTTTGGTGAAATTGTTCATTTAAGGTGGCATAGTACTCACGAGTAGTAATCTAGTTCTACCATCTACACATGCTCTCAAGCGCGAGTAGATGAGCAGAGTAGTTACGCATCTAGAAAGCGCCAGATGGCAGTGTTTAGTTTTTTTCTTAACTATTAATAAAAACAAAATAAATACATAAAATATTGCTCAAAACATTATAAACATATCTTACCATTATTTTTTATCGGAAAAGCAGCCCATGATTAACAAATAAACAAAACAAAAAGTTCCAATACAAGGACGGAATGTGTGACCAAAAGGTATACGTTGAGACTCTTTACATGCATACACTAAATTATACAAATCAGTAGTAGATTGCTACTAGCGATCCCTTTAAGGCAGAACCATAATAGATGAATTAGTACGTACGGTGCCGTATGAAATTAGCGAGAACAAGGAATTTGTATAGTGTGCACATAATGTCGGATTGCTCAGTTTCGGCAAGTTTTCGTTCACTTTTGCCTCCGTACGTAAAGAGCGCTCCAGAGCGCAGTTTACGTACATAAATCTGACAGCCAGCCAAATACATGTGAAATTGGCTTGCGTGTGCGTTCGAACATTATGGTCGACTGAAGGTAATGGTGGCACTTAAGGAAACTTGACGTAGAACTATGACATTAGCTTTCGTTTGCTTACGACCTTTAGAATCGCTAGAAAAGTAATCATTAGTACTTTGCCACCTTAAAAGGAACAGGGCTATTAGTACTTTGCCACCTTAAAAGGAACAGGGCTAATGAGTTCATTCCAGATGGTGCCAATAACCCAAACATGGGGTATACCAATAGGAAATTCAGCAAATGTAATTCTTACGTAAGCCTGCAGTAAATCACCTTCCCGAAATTAAAAGTTGAAACCCAACTTCACAGGAAGAAATCAAACCTCAACTGAGAGGACTTTAGTGCATGTATAGTGGTTTACAAATGATATTCGTTTTTAAAAGCATAGGTATGAATTTATTCTTCTTTTCATTGCTTCATTCTTTTCAAGGTTATGTATACTTACATTACTATGCGAATTTGTCTTCCTTTAGCTGTATAGGTAGGTATTTGTATTAATATGAAACACTTCCTAAAAATACCAAGACCTTATTGACATAATTTGTTTACTTTTGTTTTTATATCCTATCTAGGTATATCTCCACAATCAGAATCACTTTACTCAGCAAAAATTATGTAAAGTTTTGTATACATACATATACATACATATTGAAGTAAACATATACCTCTAGCTATAATATAATAATGTATGCAAAAATTATAATCGAAAAAAATTGTGAAATAATGAACTATACAACTACTTGATAAGATAAACGCTTCCGCTCATAAAAAAAATGTCTAGAATGATATTACCTTACATTACTCCTAACTTCTGATTATTACCAGGATTCCGATTCACCACACACACATTTCCATCTCGCATAGCTACGATATCGTTATGCTATTTATATGCCCTTTTATGTTGATACTGTTATGATGTGCTCAAATTCCCAGAAGCTATCACGTAATAAGCCGAAATTTCATTTACATATCCTTTGAACCATTGAAAGCAGAAGAATGCTTAGGCTCACCTACCAACAAGACAATATATATATATAAAGTGTATCTATTTATGAGTGCGCAGAGCTTTATACTACATAACGCATATCATTGACTCATCATTGACTTCTCGTATTTGAAACACAATTCGATTTAAGATGTATTTGGATATTATAAAGCAGAGTAGGTCTACGTCTAGATATATACCTACCTAACATATACATAAGCGAATTTTCCTTAATTCAAGCCTTTGGTGTCTAAATGTTCTATTAGAGAGTTATCTGTTCTATTAAAGAGTTATCTACCATATTGTTGCAAAACTTCTAAGATTCTTGAAATAAAATCAGATTAATAAAACGCACCATTATATTAACATCATAAGGACAGCTAGCAAAAAACGCGCAAGTTTTTAAAACTCACATTTTTAGGTAGGTACCTGAAACTGTTTAAAAAGTTGGTCAAAATGTTTAGAGAGCAACTGTCTTAAACTTGGAAAGCAAACTATTTTACTGATGTTATTAATTGTTTGTATTTTTTAAAAAACGCCGACAGCGCAAAGGTGGGATTAAAAACCTCCCCATTTCGAACTGGTGTCCATAAATTAACCATACTCAAACTCCAGTAAAACCACACGGCTCCTAAAAGGACTGTTGAGGCCTTAGTAAAATGTAAATGTCAAGAATCTCTTCGCTCGTCAGTCGTCACTCTTCCTATACCATTAAGGCCTATCACAGGCCCCTTCGGCACAATTTCGAACTACGCATGTCAAAAAAAAGCATCTTAATAAATATTTTGCAACTTAATTTGAAATTTGCAATTATTAACAGCATTTATTCCTTACTGTCCTCTAATAACTTATTGCAATAATGTTCACTAATACTTATATAAACTATGCATATTGGATTATTTCTGCAATTCGTATAGCGATAGCCTATACGAAATCGTTCCAATGGAGCCTGTGATAGGCCAGTTTAAGACCAAAATTGTGAACGTTTTTTAAATCATTTATTTCGCGACTTAAATTGTTATTTTCACATCAAAAGGGAAAAGTTTGACGAAAGGAGGTGTTTCTCTATTGGAACGTCAAAACTCGCTTTTATAATATTAATAAATTAATTATTAGTTTAAATCGATGGTGTTATTTCAATTCCCTGAACTTAAATATACAAAAATGTTTTGTAATGTCTTTTTCTAGATCCTTTACACCCTTTATATATGATTATCAGCCGCTTACTATAAAATTAAATAGAGTAAAAAGCCAGAAAGATTTGGGAGTCTTTTTTGATTTAAATTTTTCTTTTAATATACATAGGTATTGACTATGTTATATATAGAGCTAATGCTATTTTAGGATTTATATTCAGAAATTCTCATGATTTTCGACATCCTTATACATTGAAATCTCTGTTCGTATTATTGGTTCGTCCCATACTAGAATATTGTTGCGTTGTATGGTCGCCTCTTTTTAAAAAAGATTTGATACGAATTGAAAAAAATCAAAAAAGATTCACTAAATATGTGCTACGAGAATTGAATTCGTCTGAAACTATGCCATCATATAACAGTAGATGCTTGTTGATCAATTTAAAGTCTCTACTTATTATTCTGTAATGTTTGCTAGGGATGTGATTGTAGGGCACATTGAATGCCCCCGCTTCTAGCTTTGTTTGGTATACATGCACCATCTAGAACTTTAAGACCTAGATATTATGATTTTTTTCATATTTCTCTTCATGCAACAAACTATGGTCAAAATGAACCAATCACAAATGCTTGTGTTAAATTTAACGAATATGCAAATGTTTTCGACCTTGATCAAAATCGAGATATTTTCAAATGCATTGTTATGAATACAATTGTTTAAAATTATGTTTTTCTTTTTATAATATATATAATATAGTATGATTTATATTAAGTAGTCTAAGAAAATTTTCTGTAACTTATAGATGGTTAAATAAATAAATAAATAAATTAATTAATAAAGTCTGCCAGTGGAAATAACGGTAATTTAATGTTGTACATACCTGATACCTGACACATTTCTTTATCATTCAATCGTTAGACCGCTCGGTTACGTTGCCAGTCAAAATAGTGGTAATTCACATTCAAATTCAAATACATAGTAAAGCTGGCACATTTTACACACAATTAAAATATGTTTTTTATAATGAAAATGAAAATCAATATGTCAATTGTTCCTATACTGTTTTTAAAAATTTTTTTTCCCTAGATACGCACTTTTTTCCAATTTTATTTTCATACAAACCATGTACTGACATTAACAAATACAATAAAAAAATAATTAGCCAAATAGTTGCAGCGGTTTTGTAGTGATGATCGTACAAAGCTGTTTAGCAATTGATTTTTATTTATTTATTTTTATTATTTTAATTTATTATGCAGATTACATAAAATTTTGAAAAAAAATACTTTGAAATTTAAAAAAAAAAAAAATTTTAATTTTGAATTTGGAAATTAATTTTTTAAAAATTAATTATTTAAAAAGAATAGATATCTGGCTTTCCAAAAAGGTATTGCAAAGAATTGTAAATTGTACCTACCGTTGTTGTTTAATATTTTATTTATTTGTTTTAAAGAAAATTTCCCCCCCCCCAATACAATTTTTGTCTTGTCTGGATCCAATATACTCGCTCTATCTTCTTGCTACACCTTATGTGAATCACCCTGTATATACATATATAACATCAACCTGGTTCCCTTTCTTAAAATTTTTAAAAAATAAAATTTTGAAAAAAAATACTTTGAAATTTAAAAAAAAAAAATTTTTTTAATTTTGAATTTGGAAATTAATTTTTTAAAAACTATCATTTAAGGACTTTTATTTAAAAAGAAAAGATATCTGGCTTTCCAAAAAGGTATTGCAAAGAATTGTAAATTGTACCTACCGTTGTTGTTTAATATTTTATTTATTTGTTTTAAAGAAAATTGCCCCCCCCCCCCCCAATACAATTTTTGTCTTGTCTTGATCCAATATACTCGCTCTATCTTCTTGCTACACCTTATGTGAATCACCCTGTATATACATATATGGTTCCCTTTCTCCATATTAGGGCTAAGTACCCTATCATACTATAATAAAGCCTATTGATAAAGGTTTAAAAAATGATTAATTTTGTTTTTTAGTGCAGAACTTGCAACTTTTTTTTAAATTTTATTAGTTATTAGAATTGTGCCTTAAATAAACAATAAAATTGGCTTATTCGTATATATATATTCGTATACCAGCACCTATTATATGTAGTGCTTCTTTATACTATACCATTAAAATAATTTAGTATAATTGTCTTACTTCATTCCGAAGCTGCGTGACTTTTCACATGAAGTGTGACTTAATATTTTCATATACAATTTGGCTCCCATCCGTTTTATGAAATATAAATTTACAGTACAAAATGTCAAAGGGTTGGGTATTATTATGAACAAGCAAAAAACAATCCTCTCATAATATTAAGTTTCGCAATAAACATTCGCTTTGTTTTCGAGATCTGAATCCGGCCTTTGTTTTTTTAAGAGCACATCATTGTGCCTGCTTACAACCATTTTCCTATAGTATAAAATATTTTTTTCAAATGTTTTAACACAACAACCCTATTGGGCTTAATAAACCACGTCGTCGAAGAAAAGGTTCGGGAGTAGCACAAAATATAACAAATGGGTTGATAGGAAGTAGAAGCCATAGGTGCTTTTATTTTGAATCCAGAATCCTTGGGGGACTTCAAAAGATGTTTCAAATTCGTGGTGAATGGTTAAAAATCAATTTATGAATCTTGCTGTGAACCGAAAAACAGATTTTAAAATTAAGGGATATGCGAAGGATTTCCAGCCGTTTTCCTTTTCTACATAAATATAAGCAAAAGGTCGGATAAAAGGTTCATAACTATATATTACGTCAAAAATAAAACAGTTGTTTTGGCATGTCGAGCGGATCTTTTCTTCGTTCGTTGTTGGTACAGGCGAATAGCAAATAAACATAAGAAGCATAATGCGAAAAGGAGAGCCAATAAATTGACATTTTCGTTTGGACGTTGTTTAGTTGTGTTTTTATTTCTTATAAATTGTGCGTAGATATTTATGTAACATATCACAGCTTTATATTCATTCGTAAATGAGCTGAAAAAGTTGTAGATATGCGAATGAACCCCATATTGTTTACATATCCCACTTCTGTGATCTAAATGACACTAAGCACCTTCGTTATAGAATGTAGATGCCTGATGAACAAAACAAAACAAATAAGGTAAAAGTAGTAGGTTGGCGATACACGCATCTACACTTTATTTGCACACTGCTCCGAAAGTAAAAGTTCACGTTCTGAAATATCTTACCTTTTTCAAGAAACCTATCTGCCTATATGCTCACAAGATAATATTTACACACGGGCACTTTACCTACTTACTTAAGATTCGTTAATGCCCTAGTGGAAAATAAAGTATGTATTGTAAAAACGAATTGGATTAGGGACGTTTTTTCATCATAACATATTCTTAAGGGAGTATGATGTTCAATATGTTTGCAAATACTCTTGTACACGGATATGTTGACATCAGTGATTGGAATCGCATAGTCTTCCTACTATGCTTTGGCAACATTATGTATATGAATGCGTGAAGGGAGTCTTATTTGGTTGGCATGGCAGGTAAAGGATCATTTAATGTTTCGCACTTGGTAAGGGTGAATGTAATAGATTTGGACATGCTAATCATGATATTGGGTAAACAAAATTAGGTTCCCAAAAATGTGTCCGCTTATGGGAATTGTCCGCTTATAGGAGCTTTCCGCAAGCAGAAATTTCTCTGTATTTTCATCTTCGGCTTAGTTTCGTTTATTTTGCAACTGTTATATTCGTATAATGCATTAACCAGTGTAGTTCTATATTTTTTCGAAAGTATATACCTAAACATTAAGAGAGATATCCCGGTTTAATGTTCAAATTTTATCTTGATCGTACAAGGTTGAAAATGTTCAATAGCACGCTTTTTTAATATTTTTTTTTTTTGTGTATTTTTTAAATCTTACAAAGCAAAATTTAGCAAAGCAAAATAAAAAGCAAGAGCAACCAATCTTTTCTTATAGGTATGTATAATGTATGGTTTTTAGATTTCATCTTATTTGTCTTTCACAAACTTGTCACTGCAAATACAAATTATTATCGTTCATCCTCTTTTAAACCTACGACAAACAACTAAATAAAATTCAGAGAAAAATATTGTCAATGTTATCTGATACGTGTGTAGGGCCATATGTTCTCACAATGATTTTTGAAAGAAAAATACGTCAATAATGTCAGGTAAAATTGATGGCTATTATAGTATACGAAGCGATATTTTTCTGTCGTTCCACAATTTAGAAAGCATTCTTAATGCACTATACGAGCTTTATTTATTGTGTTGATGACATCTAGTTCTGTTCTACCCTTGAGTCAATAGCGGATTTTGGCCTAGGCTAAATCAGGTTAGTACTTAAATCTGATATGTATCAAAAAGATGTAAAAAAAACTTTTTTTAAAGCTGGCACATTACTGATTTTTTTGTATTTTGTATTCAAAATATTATAGAAACATTTGTTTGCTCTTTGTCAAATAATCTTGGCACCTAATATTTTTATGTTTATGGTTTTGTTAACATTTTTGCATTTCAAATTTTTTTTTACGTATGCATATATCAATATTTGTTTATTTATTTATTTTTTAAGTTTAAATAACATTTTGCTTTTATTTAAAAAAAAAATTAGAAATTAATTTATTTCTATAAATTAATGCTTCTTTACAGAATTCAAAAAGTATTCTCCAGTTTTCGCGGTTCAGAATATTGTAGATTTCGAAGTCACTTAGCTCGTTTTTATTATAGTAAACTCTTCGAAGTTCTCTCAGAATCGGACATCGTCCAATCATTTAGATTGCACATAGAACACAACTGTGCAAGGTCACTTCTGTGAGGCATTTCCACTTTTGCTTTAAAAATAGTTATCATCGATATATTGTAAGAAAAGTTGAAATAATTTCTTAGCTCCAAGTTGTGGTTAAGGTTGAACGATAGATTTATGCCAAGATACTGATATTGGGTGGTGTGAATAAAAACTGAGTGCGCAAGTTCACTCTCTTTTTTATAGCAAACACTCTATTTGGTGTGATTAAAAAGATTTGACGAAACTTTTGAAGAAAACCCTTTACTTGTAAATTGGAGTGTTCCCCAGGGTTTGAGGGTTCTCTCATTTGCTGGTGAGGAAACACTCCAAATTATGAAGGGTGCTCATTAGCACCCTTAAATATTTTTGATGCCAGGTAAAAAGGATTATTTGAAACAAATACAAGTTTTTTTTAATTTATTAGTGTTATAAAGTAGGTATACTTTTATCATAACGAACTTATCTAAGTGGAACAGTAGCAAAACAATTTTTTATCTTTTTAAAAATGTAGGTAGATAAGTGTATTGTGTAAGTAGGTAGGTACTTTATTCAGCAGTCATTTGTCATTGCACATTAACAACCAAAAGCAAAATTTGTGTGTTGATTCTAGGTATATACCTATACCTATACCTACCTCTTAAGGGAAAGCATGACTAGTAAATTATATATATACCCATATATACCTACCTACCTATAGACTATAACAAAAGAAGTAAAATAAATAATGATACAAATTCCATATACTAATATGAAAATTAATTTAAAAAGTTTATTTTTTATATTAAGAATATTCAACCAAGTAGAAGACTTAGAATCAGTTTATTTTAAGTGGACTTTTCTGAATTATCATTCAAAATTAAAGCGTTTAGTGGCCTAGAGTCCAAGAAAACATTGCGTTTCGCCCAGTTATAAAGTAGGTATACTTTTATCATAACGAACTTATCTAAGTGGAACAGTAGCAAAACAATTTTTTATCTTTTTAAAAATGTAGGTAGATAAGTGTATTGTGTAAGTAGGTAGGTACTTTATTCAGCAGTCATTTGTCATTGCACATTAACAACCAAAAGCAAAATTTGTGTGTTGATTCTAGGTATATACCTATACCTATACCTACCTCTTAAAGGAAAGCATGACTAGTAAATTATATATATACCCATATATACCTACCTACCTATAGACTATAACAAAAGAAGTAAAATAAATAATGATACAAATTCCATATACTAATATGAAAATTAATTTAAAAAGTTTATTTTTTATATTAAGAATATTCAACCAAGTAGAAGACTTAGAATCAGTTTATTTTAAGTGGACTTTTCTGAATTATCATTCAAAATTAAAGCGTTTAGTGGCCTAGAGTCCAAGAAAACATTGCGTTTCGCCCAGTGCTAGCTTTGTGGGCTCGTCAGATGACGTCCAGCAAAAAGCACCTTGTCATTACGCAATTTAAAGATTTTTCTAGCTCGGCTTATATAACTTTTTTGACAAAAAGCTAATGTGAACTATACCAGCAAGATCACGGTTGCAATCATTTTCAACTGGGGGTGGTGTTTTTGTTTTGCCTCCTGGTACCCCTTTGTACTCCTTTTTTATCTCCTCGTGAATCATACTGATCAAGTTCCGAAGGAATGGCTCAGGTTCCTACTCACGCACACTCAACCCCTTAATAAATTATTACCTCATATGTGAATTTATATTTCAATTGTAAAATTGTGACTTAATTTTTTTGAATGGCGGGATTTTGGTCTTGTGCATTCAACAACCCAATTTCAAGAGTTAATTTCTTAAAGGAAATTCAGTTCTCTATAACTTTTTCTAAGGAATGCTTTTTGTCAGATTATCAGTTTAGACGATATGAAGGAATGGTTAGTGAAAAATATGAGAAAAACATTAATTTTTGTAATTGTTCACCAACTTTGCGAAGCGTTTAACTCGGAAACGACTAAGAATTAGAAAAACATGATTAAAACACAAGTTTTAGAAAATCTGCTTTAATTTAGTAGGTATTAGACAATTTTTCCCTACGACGCACGCGACGGATCATTTCCGTGGTATAAGCGTTAACCCCAAAAAGGGAAACTTAATACCCCTCCCCCTCACCCCTCCTCTTTCAGACCTTACAGACATCAGGACTTTTAGTATGTTGACTATACTTAAGCAGCCTAAACAATATTCCGAAGAAATCGATTAGGTCCCTGCTTACGCCTTCTACACCTCCTTTTCAGCTTTTCATTAACTGGACTATAAGGGGACATATCTCATAGTTTTTTAATTAATTTTAAAGGCTTGTCAATATTCATGCCTATTACCGTTGTCGTTTGTCGTGAGAAACGACACGTATGAATAATCATGCCAGTTATTCTTGTCGAATGTCACTTACGAAAGCATAAATAGTCATGTCTATTACCGTTATCGTTTGTCATTTACGACAGCTATCTTTTGCACTCGATTTTGATTTAGCGGCCATATAATGAAATAAAGTGCTCTCTATACGCTTTCATATGACATAAGAAACATTACTGTTGAGCAAAGTTGAAAATCGGCCCAAACTCCATACGAAATTGCTCATGGTCCTTTAACTTAATTTAATGGAATCACATTTTGTTTAATAATAATGCAAAATAATCTATACTGAGTTTTGTCAATCAAGCAAAATTTCCTTTTATTCTTGTACTTGTACCTCAACTACTTTTTGTACTACAGTGAAAACTTTAATTGTAGCCGTGGTATATGAATTACATATGTATTTTTAACTTGGAGAGCACTACAATATTGTGCCAAGGTAATTAATACCTCTGACTTGGCACCCCGCGGTGCAACCCACGATTAAAAAGTATGTCCTTTTCCTTTATGTCGATTTGGTGATGATGGTCATAGCAAAGGTAAGACGGACTGGAAATTGTAGGTGCTTGAATTTGAATGGCATGTCTGTTGGTATCATCGGATTTTTTTTTATGGCAAGTGTTGTGATATTCCGGTCGTCAATTTTTTCATTCGAATATCAGACGGTATCCCTAGAGTTATATCTGTACAACATTTCAAGGCTCCACCTTAATCGGGAACAAATTTTTAAAAAAATGCATAAAGGTGGCGCTGCAGTCGGTTAATTTTTAAACTGAAAACTCAGTAATCAGAGATAAACACCATTGTATATACATTTCTATAGTATTTTCATGCTGAATAATCACCGCCTGGCCATCTTGAGAAACGTGTGATAAACACATTTTTAGGTTCGTGCATTTAATAGTTGTCTATTCTGTAACCCTGACAACAGTCGTAAACATATATTATTTTTGTTTTGTTTACGACTCTTGTCAAGGAAATATGGATTTTAGAGCCAATAAAATACATTATATATTATTAATTTGTTTCGTAGACGACTATTGTTAGGGTAACAGAATAGACACTTAGTAAATGTAAGAACCTCCAAATGTGTAGTTAACACCTTTGTTTAGATGGCGCTGCTCCATGGTTGTACTATAGAAATTTATATACAATGTAAACACACAGACAAAATTTTAAAGCTATAGCTCAATTAGGAGGAAAGTAACAGTAAAAATACATATAGGGGGCGCTGAAATCGCTCAATTTTAACGTCGAAATATGAGTACCCTTAGACAATGAGTACCCTTGTACAAAATTTCAAGGCTCTACCTCGATCGGGCTGCAGTCGGTTAATTTTTAAACTGAATACTCAGTAATAAGAGACAAACGTTCACACAAAATTTTAAAGCTCAAGCTTAATTAGGAGAGAAGCAACAATAAAAATAGAGGTACGGTCAATTTTTACATCGGAATATCAACAGCCTTAGAGCAATATACGTACAAAATTTCAAAGCTATACCTCAAATAGAAAAAAAAGTTAGAAAAAAACACATATAGAGGGCGCTCCAGTCGGTTAATTTTTATATTGGATAATCAGTAATCAAAGAGCAGCAGAATAAAAATTATTTATACTACTAAAGCGTTGACGACCACTAGAGTCATTTTTGGTCATAACTCCGGTTCTAGACATCGGACAGCAAAAAGATTTCTTATTCGCACTCTACAAATATGTCGTAAGATGTCATAAAAATTTCATTCGAATCGATCAAGCTACTTTCTACTTTCAGCTTATTATGTCTTTTTCAAAAAAGAACTTAAGTGATTTCTAATTGGGTTGCGTATGGCGGTTCCCCGACTTTTTTTCAAATAATACAAATTTCCCTGCAAAAAGGTTCATGAAAGCATTTTACTGACTGAAATACCTTTGGGCAATGTACTGATATGAGCGCAGGAATGTAAAGGCTAACATATACATATATATGTATATAACATATCCATATATATTATGGTAAAGTAATAGGCACAAAAAGGAGCTTTTTGAATAAAAAATATAACACGAGCCGTGCATTGGATAATACAAAAAGGCGTATTATAATGTACCTAATACCTTCATACGTATCGGACAATTTGTTAGTTGCAGTATCAGAATGAATGCCTTCAAGCGGTAGTTGTTTGTACCTCTATGTATGGTCCTTTTCAAATTTAAACAGAGGTGTTCTTTTGAATAAAAACGCTTATTCATATTCAACCTAGTGAACATTTTTAAATATTGACTATGTGTAGCAGGTATACTCATTAATTTTGTGCGATAAACAGAGTTAAAAATGAATTTAAATAGCGGTAATTAAAAGTAGATAGTTTATGTAGTGTTCAAACAAATAAAATATTCTTTGTGGCATTCAAATTTTGTTAAATAAAGGGCTCTTGTGGCAAGTAACGTTCGTGTAAACAACTGGGAAATCCGTCAACTTTTAACCGTCAACAACAAAGCACTCAAAATACTAAAAAAAAACTTTTTTCCAATATTTTTGATTGCAGTATTAATGACGGTTAAAATTACTTTTAGAATATAAAATTTCGTTCTTTTAAAGAAAATCGGTATCGAAAAAGTGCCGCTCTATGGCAGGTACCGTTAACAAGCTTTTCCGGAAAAAAAATTATGAAAGACATCATCTTTGGCAAAAAATTACTCATATAAAATTTTAAGATAATTGATTGGATTTTTTTCGAGAAAAATGGAATTCAAAAACTAACTATTAAGAAAAAACTTTTTTGCAAAATTTTTGATTGCAGTATTAATTAGATATTAATTAGAGTACTTCCAGAACATTAAATTTCATCAAAATCGGTTTAGCCGTTTAAAAGTAAATCGCTATCGAGATATTATAGTTCTATGGCAGGTACCGTTAATGCGCTTTTCCGGAAAAAAAAATTTGGATGAAAGACATCATCTTTAGCAAAAAAATACTCATACAAAATTAAAAAAAAAAATGATCGGATTCTTTTCGAGAAAAATGGAATTCAAAAAAACTAACTTTTTAGAAAAATTGCAGTATTGATCAAATTTAAGAGTACTTTTTTAATTTTAATTTCGGTTCAGCCGATCAAAAGATAATCGCTATCGAAAAAGTACCGTTGTATTGCAAGTATCCTACCGTTAATTAGCTTCTCCGGAAAAAAAATTTTAGATGAAAGATATCATCATTGAAAACAAATCACTCATATAAAATTTTATCAAAATCGATTGTACTTTTTCGAGAAATTTTGATTAAGTATCGGTGACGCTTTTATATGGTAGGTACCGTTATTTCATGGCCTAGGATAAAAATAAAAAAAACGTCCGGGGATATTATTCAAACAATACTTTTCACCAAGTTTGAAGAAAATAGTCCCAACCCTTTAGGCTGTAGGTGTCGATACAGACAGACATACATAATTTCCAGACCCATTTTTTTCGACTGCGCTATCATCTTAATGTCATGTTTGATTGTTTTCTCAATTTTTTTTTCACACGAATTCAAGACTTTCCTTATAGTACCTATATAGAAGAGCAAGTAAAAAAACCTTTCGTGGTACAAAATAAACAAAGAAGGGCAATATGAATACCTAAGACATTTTGTAGAAAAATGTCAATCACGACTTGATATGGTTCACTCCTTGCAACAAAATATGAATTAAAACAAAATTCAATTTGATAAATGTTCAAAGGCGAAAAATATCAGAAAATGTCCTAAACATGAGATCAAGTTGTATGGTACACTGTTGGTAAGCCAAACCCCTTAAATGTAATTTTGAGTGCAATAAATAAAATTAGTGGCGCATACCAAATTTAAATAAAACTAGGCAAGTTTGTAAAAACCAATGCCAAATCGTCTATATGGTCGTAATCATGTTCGCTTAGCCGGAATTTTTAAAAATGACCGCCAAATTGGTCAATTTTTTGTTTGAAGATATCCCTTACTTACTTATAATTAGTATACGTTTAGGTACGTACCTACCTAGTCAGATTCTAATTTTGTGGATATTTTGCATAAATTGTTTAAATCAAAAAAATTGTTAAAAAATCACTACTCACGTTATAGTTTCTGAGATATTCATGATATTTAAAATAAGATTATTCAAATAAGAAGAAAACAAAATTCATATGGGCATCAGGCCATACCACATGCACCACTATAATGTCCCCTTAGAAGTTTGTTAAACACCAATAGGGGTATACAAAAATGGTTCGTGTTTTAGATCATGCAGTCTTTTTACCGCCGCCGCGCCAACGTTTTTAAAAATGGCCGCCAAATTGATCGATTTCTGGTTTTAAGATATTTCTTAACCCAGTGGTGTTTATTTAGTGATATTTTTCGCTTTTTCAAGTTATTCATAAGATATTTAAGATACAAGTAAAAAGGTAAATAAAATCTTCTTTAATACAATTTTTCATTTGTATCTTAAGTATCGCACAAATTATTTAATTCACCAAAAAATATGTTTCGATAAAATATGCTTTGGTTTAAAAACAAAAAAAGTCTTCAAAAATCAAAATCGGTCCACTGTGTACCTTAAAACCAAACTGTGTAATCATACCTTTAACCAACTGTGTACCTTAAAACCAACCATGATTTCACCTTTTCAGCTATGGATTTGTTATCGTTAGTTATTTCAGTTGTTAACCATAGATTTTGTTACCTACAAATGGTTAAATTTAAAATTTGTCTACCGAATATCAAAAAAATGTTTAGCTTCCGGTCAAAATTTAAAATTTAAATTATATGTTTTCGATTCGGATATCAGATAAGCTTAATTTGAGCTTATTGTGGTGTGCTTATCTATGCCCAGCATCCCCTCTTTAATAATAATAAATCATATTTGCAGGACAAAAATAAATATGAGAAACATAGACCCAAACATAGAAACAAGAAAAACATAGACCCCGATTTTGATGAAATTTGCAGTCAGTCTTCAGATAGTCCCAGCGAGTAATCCTGTGAGGTTTGATAGTGATAGGTGAGGGAGAGAAGAGCAAAGCCAGGCCAGGCGGAGGGAGTTTTCCATTAAAACAGTAAAGGTCGTATCTAGCGATCGATTTATTTTGAAAACGGTTAATTTTACCAAATTTGTTTGCTACCAGTGATAGTTAAGGAGATATTGAGGAAAATCGGTTTTGGGGGACTTTGAACCCCCGTAAAATCGTTAGAAGCTCTAATTTCGGTGGAGACTTTTCACAGTTTCCTTAGAATACCATTCGGAAGCTACATATATGTACCAAAATTCAGCTTTCCCCTAATTTTGTTGAATGCTTTATTGACTGAACTAACGGTACACGGTGCGTATTCAGACGTTTCAGAAAATTATTCTCCGGACTTATCTGTAATTTCTCAGCGAATAAGAAGGAACTTTTTACAATTTGGTCGTCCTCGTCATCGTCGTTTATTTGTTGAAATGTGCTTAAATAAACAATAAACCATCAATGACGTTTGACTCTTCAGCTTCTAAATTTTCTATCAAACGCTGACTTTTATTTTAAAAACATTCGAAAATGACGACTTGCACACTTTTATAAGTTTAAAAATTTCTGCGACATCAAACCAAAAAAAAACAGTTTATTTTTATTTTCGTGTGAAAAATAAATAATAATATGTTGCCTCATTTACTTCACTGCTCAAATACACTTGAATAAATTCAATACAAAATATCTCTTAGCTGACCAACAAATATAATTTAACGCATGGTCACTTTTCAACCAACCGATGGAAATATATTTGGTTTTTTTGATGTCGCAAATATTTTGTCTAACCCTTTTATTCGTTTTATTTATTTGGGATAATACCAAATACCTAAGACTATACGAAAACCAAACTTTTTGAGAAACAATATTAAAAAAATGTGCACTTTGGAAAATTGCTGAAATAAGGAGAGACATTTTTTCCGCTACACATGTATTTATAAATATGTATATAATATATGTAACAAAAAGGTTTTAACTGCCAAGAAAAATAATCAAATCCATTTGAATATAAAACTTAATTTTAGTATGTATGGATGTATGTACCGTAAATACATATTTGTATATTTAAAAATTAACCTACAAATTTAAATTAATTGATGCTATAAAGTTTCAGTACATCCACCAATGGACAGTATAATTTATATCCCATAACTAAAAAAAAAATATCTCGTACTTTTCCTATACCACGAGCAAAAAGTCTTCATTGACACTCGCTAATGAATGTCCTAATTTTTATTTTCATTTGTGTAATAAACGAAAAACAAATTAATTCTGTCCATTATCCTTCAAATTCTAAATAAAACACATCAATCTTTATTAAGCAACACAACGGTTTAAGTAATTTGTGAGGCTATGGTTAAATTTTACACCATGGAAGCTTTTTTTAATTTCTGTATAATTGAAAAGTTAAGTATTTTGATTCATTGAAAAAAAATGTTTGTATAATGAAAAATTTTTCAAATATGCAAATTACTCAAACAAAAAGTATGCAAATGCACAAAACTCTAAAGATAACAACTATAAATTACTTATTATGTCAGGGAGATAATTAGAGAACCAAAATTTTATAAGTGTTTTGAAAAATGAGAAAAAAATATAACTAAATTGTTTTGAAATCTACTCATATGGGATGATATTAAAAACTCTTATTTTTCAAATATATGCTACAGCCAAGAACTTGTGTGAAAACACATTTAAACTGTAAGAGCGAAAACGTCACTTCAATTCTTTCAAGCATGTTTTTGGAAAATGTTCTTAAACGCAAACCACAAAAGTTTTTTCGAAATCTAGAACTTGTTGTTTCTATCTCTAGGAAACATTTTACATGCCTACTGCAGTTTTACACTCTTTTTTTTTACACTATCAGATCTATTTTCAAATGGAGCTTAAAGCAAGCATCAACATATGAAAGAAAGATTTGCTAGAATACATAATATAGTCTTCTTAATGGAAGGTGGCGGCTATTCTACTAGAATAAAAACCCAATTAGCGCTTGGTTCGCCGTTTTGATACCATAAACTCATGAGACCTATCATTATGTGGAGGTTGGGATATCATTTTGGTGACTATGGTGTATTAAGGTGTGGAATTGTGTTGGGAGGAGATCCCTTTATTACCATTTTCCATAGGAAAATAGCCAAGGGAACTGGCCCATACCCCCCACCAGGCTTTATGCCAGGCTGTTAGCTCCGATATGTCTGTCTTCGCCAAAAACCTAAACAGGCAGAGTGCTGGGTGGCTTAGGGTAGAACCAGTTTCAAAGTGACCTTCAGGCTCAGGGCATCGGAAGGGCAGGATCGCAGCGCTCCTGTGGTCCCTACGCTAGCTGTTCTTTGTATCTTTTTGAGCTAATCGGTATTGTAAGCTTTGCTTAGGGCAGGCCACCAGACAATCGATCCATAGGTTAGTATTGGTCGTACTACTGCGGTGTACGTCCATAGAACCATCTTCGACTGGAGGCCCCAATTTTTACGGAATGTTTTACTGCAGGCATAAAAAGCTATGCTGGCTTTTTTAACCCTTTCTTCAATGTTCAATTTCCAGTTTAGTTTAGGGTCAAGAATTACACCCAGATATTTAGCACGGGTTGAGAGTGTGAGAGTGTGACCGTTGAGGCGAGGAAGAGTGAAGGTAGGTATCTTATATTTGTTTGTAAAGAGCAACAGTTCTGTCTTGCTTTGATTAATCCCCGAACCGCAGCTTATGGCCCAGCTGTTAACTTTACGCAGGGACCTGTCAGTGATTTCACTAATCACAGATAGGAACTTACCAGATGCCAGCAAAACTAAGTCGTTGGCATACGCCACAACCTTCATTCACCCCCCCCCCTTCCTCAAGTTCCACTAGGATTTTGTTCATTACAAGAAGCCATAGTAAAGGAGAAAGAACTCCTCCCTGTGGTGTTCCTCTGTTTACGTATTTGATCGATTGCGTATTACCTAACTTAGTTTCTTTCTAGTTTCTTTAACACAAAAGAGGTCAGACTAATCGGGCAAAAATCTTTTGCCGATTCATGACCCCGCCTTCCCACCTTTGGGATAAAAACAACTCTAACCTGTTTCCAAGACTCTGGAACATGATTAAACAAGAGACACCCTTTAAAGATGTACTCCAGCCATGGAACTACTACGTCTTGTAGCTTTTGTAGCATTATAGGGAGTATGCCGTCCAGGCCAGGAGATTTATACGGAGAAAAACTTTTTATAGCCCAAACTATACTTTATTTAGTTATGACGGACGTAATTTCCTCGAAATGTACTGACTGTACTTCAGGGGATCGATGTGATTCTGGATAAAGTTCGCTTGTATAATTTAAGACAGTCTTTATACGGCTTGAAATACTTATGCTTATAACATATTTAGAAGACATCTCTCGTCAATCTTCTAAGATTTGAAAGATCTTCATTCCACCATGGAGGTAGAGTTTTTTTCCTAAATTTTATTGGGCACGAGATCTTGAAGGCGACACTCATAGCCGCTTCAAAAGTTTTAACCTTTCTCTCAAGATCGGCGACAGAATTTGGATTAACGTTTGGAATTGTGTTTAATTTGGATTTAATAATTTGACTGAATTTCTGCCAGTCAATTCTTTTTGGGTTTCTATAGGGTGGTGGCTTTATAATATTAAAATTAAGACTGAAGAGGATCCATTTGTGGTCTGAAAAGGACCTTAACGGGGATACCTTCCAGTTTTCCACCATAGAGTAAACGTTAGTGGAGGCGAATGTACGGCGAAAGTACATCCTCCCATCCCTCAAAATTTTCAGAACTAGGAAATGTAAAGGTGGGGGTATTACCTCTGTTACAGATTGTTAAATTGTTTTCAATAATATAATCAAAAAGAGACTCACCTCGTTCATTGGTTACCGAGCTACCCCAGACTTCATGTCGGGCATTGGCGTCTCAACCAAGCAGCAAGTTACCTCTTTTGGATCCGAGTGCGGTTTGAAGTTGTCCTATTTCGTCTGGCGGTGACGGTTTGTCGTGAGGCATATATGCGGATGCAAGATATAGAATCACTACGTCCACGTTCTCCATCTTGACAACTGTCAAGTCAGAAGAGCTAAAGTTTGGACACAGAAAAGCTTTGATATATTTTTTAACTAAAATACAACTTCGAGGCTTACCTTGGCTTTGATAATCGGGTTTTTAGATCGGGTTTGTTGATCTTGAGGCCGTTCACCCACGGCTCTTGAATGAAGCCGATATCGATATTTTCCTCCCCAAGGAAAACTCGTAAATTGTCTGAGGCACACTTCGAGTGCTTCAGATTGACCTGTATGACCTTAAGCATGGCTGGTTTAGGGTCTGTTGTCATTGGGGGCCAGCGGCTGGCTGGCGACGTCGGCCTTGTCTCTGACTTGGTCGACATCCATGCCCAGGTTAGGGAGAACTTTTACTTTGGCACTCCTGATGCCGAAACGGAGCCTAAAATTGGCAGTTTCTAGTGCAGACAAGCTGTCACCACTTATTGCCATCAGGAATGTGGCGGTGTTGTTGACTGGTTCCTCAGCTTTTATGACTGTCCAGTCATGCATCGGAACTTTCGGGTTTAAGCGTTGTAGACCCCTTATAAGCTCTTCGCTACTGAATTTAATGCTCATGACCGGTAGCCATATGCGAGCTTTGGGTTGAGTAGGGATGTCCCTGGCTGGGATAAGTTTGAGCTTCAAACCTTCCCAATTGTAGCAATTTTATCTATGCACGAGCCAAGGAAATCCCTAGAGAACCTATCGTCACATTTGATCATTCTGTGGCCTCTGAGCACCTCATCAGAGTCAAAGCTGGGGTAGGGGCCTACACTATTTGTCAGTGAGTAATTGAAAACCATCTCAGAAAGTTTAGCCTCGATAGAGTTCCATGCTGCCTGCAACGCTTTGCTGCTTTTGGAGAGCTCATCTACCATCGCAACCTGAAGGTCGTCACGGACTACTTCGCTGATTGTGCGTGCGGGTGGCGCTGCTTTCTGTGGTGGTACTGGTTTTTCCGGTTTACAAAAAGGCGGACGACTGGATCCACGCCCCAACCAAAACAATTTTCAAACCTTATAACATAAATCAACGTACAAATATCTCACCTTTTCCATGGGCCAAAAAACGGATCAAGAGAGCTACATGATTCCCGCAGGAACCACTTCTTTAGCCTTGTAGGCGGGTTGTGTCTACGGCGGACATCATGTCTTTCCCTAAACCGAATCGATCTCACGAGGAAACTGGTTCTACCCTAAGCCACCCAGCACTCTGCCTGTTTAGGTTTTTGGCGAAGACAGACATATCGGAGCTAACAGCCTGGCATAAAGCCTGGTGGGGGTATGGGCCAGTTCCCTTGGCTGAGGTACCCGAGGATCTATTTTTTCTCTATGGTAAATGGTAATAAAGGGATCACCTCCCAACACAATTCCAAACCTCAATACAATATCCCAACCTCCACATAATGATAGGTCTCATGAGTTTATGGTATCAAAACGGCGCACCAAGCACTAATTGGGTTTTATTCTAGTTGAATAGCCGCCATTCCTACCTATCTACCTACCTACCGGATCCACGCCCAAAAGGCTTACTTTTTTTCGGGGCCTGGACAGACACTTCGTCTTGTGACCTATTTCTTTTTGAGGGATTGTTACGTTGAAAACTGTTGTAATCATCAACAATTTTCTGAAAAATGGTTCTGTCGTGGATATCTTTGTCACTCAAGGTTCCGGCTTTCTCATTCTTAGTCTTCTTCATAGAACGGTTAAAATAAATCGTTTAGGCGTTAAATTTGACTCTAAATTTTTATTTGATCCACATGTAAAAGCTATAGTCGTCAAAACCAATTCAATATTAGGATTAAGAATAACAAATTCTATTGATTTTTCAAATCTCACCACTTTTTTGCGCTGTATAAAAGTCTTCGCTTTAATGTGACAAAGCGTTTTTAGGTTGAAAGATATCTCCGTATAGTTTTAATGACTCATTTTATTTATCTTTTAAAACCAAAAAAAAATATCAAGACACATTTTTTGCTTAATCAAGTAATTTATGAAAGGTTCGCTTGAAAGGAACTGCCGTACGAGTGTCATCTCATAACTCGAGACACGATTTTGGACTTGAATTTGTATTGGCCCAAAAAAGGACACTATGGAAGAAAAACCTGGAAAATTCGTTGACGCCTAGTAGCGTAGCACAAGTTTTAGCTAAAATTCATTTAATAAAATGTGTTCATTTCGGTTGATATGATGTTTATGATGTACATAATCATTCATAGAATTGATAACGTTCACGTGAATCCAGAAATCATTAGTAATGGCCAGCAGAAATCACGCAGTTGCTAACCTCAAACTTTATAGAATCGCAAAGATTCATACTATTCATGATCATGGCCAATACGGTCACCACAACCCACTATCACCAAACGCTATACTATTAACGATAATAAGAAAAAATTCACGCAAGAGGAGCCAATGTTGTATTTTTAATTGATTTGGTACTCGCCTTTTCTAGGCAAGCTGTTACGTTATTGAAATATAATACTTTATGATAAATTAAATTTTATTTAAATGGATCATTTTTTCGATAGAAATAGAATTATCCGTTTTTCAAAGATAAAAACTTTCTAAAATTAATTTTTTCAAAATATATTCATCAAGTTTAGCAGTACTTTTAAAATATTAAATTTTTTAAAGATCGGTTTAGCCGTTGTATGGCAGGTACCCTTAATAAGTTTGCGCCGAAAAAAGGTTAATACAAAATATCACAAATCGGTCTTATAAAAATCTATCTAAATGATCGGATTTTTTTCCGAGAAAATGCAATTATCGGTAACTCTTCTTTGTATGGTATTTATTAAGTACAGTTAATTAATACAATAGGATAAAAAATAATGAATGTAGTTGCATTTTGGAAATTGTGTGGAGTTGGACATGCTGTATTTTGTTCATGATTCTCAGATCTTACGTTTAATTCGATAGTTATCTTATAATATAACATATAAGCCAAAACTATTATGATACAGTTTTGTGACTCTTGTTTTTTATGCAAAGCATCTTTGACCTGTTCCCTTCAATTTACAATTTTTTTTATATAGATGCCCAGTTTTTAAATCAAACTGTGGTCCTGTTATCATGCAAATTATCTAAGTTCTGTTTCCGTCAATTTACTATTTTTTCAGTTTAGTTTTTAAATAAAATTCGGCAGTTTGAAATTTATTTTAGAATAAATAAACCCATTGTAATTATTTGATTAAATCATCTGTAAAGCAATGTTTACTACAAGCAACTTGAAAACCATGAAATTGTAATTACATATCAGGAATATACAACACAATTGCATACAATCATTATCCAATCCCAAGGGATTTTTACCAACGAAATTTTTATATAATATTGTTATACGTATCCTGCAGCGGGGATTGAAACTCTTATCCGATTATTCCATGCCTTCCCAACTGAGTTTTTAAGCCATCGGCATTGCAAAGACAAGTTCGTTCATTGATAGCTCTATCACTGTTTTTAAATCTTTCTTTATTCGAATCAAACATTTCATGGAAGCACAATATTATTGTTGTCTGTTGAAAAGCAGTCCAACAGATAAAATCAAGTATTTGGTTCGATATTGGATAGGAAGTTTCAGGAATTCTATGTATGTAGCTTTATAGTTATTGTTATCCCATCTTTTATGTGATGTGGTTTTTTTCTTGTTTTTACAAATTGAATTTTCATTATTGGGCATCCGATTTTATGTATATATATACATATTATGTAGATTGCACATTTCAAGTATTCTGCTTAAAATTACACAACACAATAGGTATGTGATTTTTGATGCAAGAGGATTTTATTTTGTTGACTACAATAATTGACATCGGTAAGTCAATATAAATAGAGGTTTATTTTCATAATGGTTCGTTTTGTACGTTTTAGATTTTAGTTTGCTATACTGGTTTTGCAATTATCTTTATATATTTATCAACCTTGAAAAAAGGACCTTCGACTTATTTTTACAAAAAAAAAACAACGTCAACTTAATTTAATTCAACCAAAGCATAATGATAAATCAAAAATATACATGTTTTTTTAAGTCGAGGCTACTTTTGTGTTTCATTATTAATTTATCTGATAATCAAAGCAAGTAAAATTATAGCAAAAACATCAATCAATATGAACCAATTACATATGTATTTTAATTTGTTACGTCTTTATAATTACATTTTAAATTGTCGAACTTTCCATATTTAATGGTTTTATTCACATAAATATACTCCTTTGCAATTATAAATATACAAAACAAAATTATACCCGCAGGCTCACAACTTACCAGTTTCGCATTACATTTTGAAGTTGAGATGGGTTAAGTGCGGACTTCGTTGAAATTTTCAACAGTAGTGCCGATTTTTTTGAAACAGGATCTGCGTTTTTATAGTGATATTTCCGTAATGTATATTTTTAATTGATACATATTCTTAATCATAAATAAAAGCTTGTTTTTCTTGAAAACCGGCTGCAAAATAGTTGATAAAATCTTGTAAGAGTGCTAACAACGCGTTTTTTTTAATAATTGGAGTAATATTTTATGTATGTTGGCCGTGTGCGAATTGCGTTAAAAATGCTGGTTAATTTGATCCCAGTTAAATTTGATCCGTTTTTATGGAGGTGAATAAAATTTTAGCATTTTGCTGTGTGAATTGCTTTAAATGGGATTTTTTAAGCGTACATTTCCCATTGACATTCATTGCGTTCAAGAACCTATCTGGGACGGTATCAAACTATCTAAAAATGATCAGATACCTTAAGTTGTTGCAAGGGATTACAACTGCACGAAGCTACCTAGATTGCTTTGGATACATTCGATAAAAAGGATCTAATAAAGAACTTGGGTATAGTGTATTTATAAATAATAATAATAATACGTCAAACTAAAAATCCAAAATGAACAATCGACTGCTAAAGTATTTTCAATTAATGTAAATCATTATTTTGCAATTTCAAAGATATAAAACAGGAAATTCAAATAATCAAAGAAGAAAAATTCAGGAGGTACAAAAATTGTAAAACTGTCTTTCTACTTATAAGAAAATCACAAAATAATGGTGGTTTTATTGACGAAACGCACGGCAAAATGACTGGTGTAAACAGTGTCAAACAAAAAAACCAAATATTTGAAATGAGCGTCGATATTTACAATATTCTTTATAGGCTCATGTTTAATTAAAATTTCCAGTCACAAATGATGGAATTTTATGAAAACTTCCAAGGTATTGGTTCAAAAAGCGAAAAAATTAAAAATTGCAAATGTAGTTACAAGTAGTGACAATATTATTACACACACACTACAAAAATTCACTCAATCTTTATAAAATTTTAGATGTTTTTCCCCGTACGTACGTCTCTTCAAGTTACCCCTCTCACCATCACTAATTATAGAAAAAATCATCGTTTCCTACACGTGGAAATATGGACTTTGAAAAACAGCTTACAACGAACATCTATCTAGCCATCTTAGATTGCTATCTCGTGTGCAACCGAACGCACTCAGTTTTTAGTTTTTTTTAGTAAACAACCCTGTT
The DNA here is from genome assembly GCA_951217065.1 of Baccha elongata. Lineage (NCBI taxonomy): Eukaryota > Metazoa > Arthropoda > Insecta > Diptera > Syrphidae > Baccha > Baccha elongata. The sequence continues at coordinate 142,925,875 of OX578272.1, read as the reverse complement.
TCGGATGACATGTGTCAAATGGAGCTAATTCATTTGATTTTAATTTTTTGATCAGAGAAATTGTGTTGATGAAGTTGAAATTGAAAGCAACTTGAAAAAATATAATTGATATCATTAAAGGACCACTCTGAACCTGATATAACGTAATAACGATATTGACATCCTACCAGTAAAATCAAGAAAATATTTTCAGATGTTTCAACAGGTAGAGGAAATAATGCATGTATGTATTTGAATTTTCACAAAAGATTGTAATTTCTTACGGAGTTTTTCTTTATAGGGAACAAAACTATGGCGAATCTTTCCCAGTTGAAAACCAAACCCAAGTGGATAAGAGGGTTTTCCTTGGCTAATATGAACTAGGCACGCAGATAAGGAATAGACATCTGATACGAGGCCAGAGAATCCATCAATTAAGTAGTGACGATTTTTTAAATCTAGTTCGTTTTCGCGAAATATGTACCTATGTGCCATGCCTCTGTGCAGAATAAAGTGTATGATTTTTTTTTTTACAAAATAAAGTCAAGCTTTCCGGTTATGGATTGTTCCATAAGGCCAACAGAATGCTGGTGTTGCTACATTTGTTTTCTCCGAGTTATTGTGCATGTACATACATAATGTTTATTTTGCGACGGTGCCGGAATGAATTAAAAAAAAAATGCGACGGTGCCGGAGTGTTTTATGATAGTGCTTTTTATACGAGGTTTTCAGCGTCGCTCCTAGTACATGCAATTTCCTCTCATACTTCTTGTACATTGTTCAACATTGGGAACCGTATCTAATTTTTTTAAAAAAATTTAATTTTTTTACGCAAATGTCAAAATTTAACCAATGCTAAAATTTTAACGAGCTCCTGAGCAGGTTAATTTTTGGCGCCTGTATTCACCTCAGCAGTGTCAAAATTTATCCATGGGATCAAATTTAACAACCATTTTAACGCAATTCGCACACGGCCGTTACCTTCTAAAGAGCTATTTTTCACTAATGTATTTTTTTTTTTGTTTTAATCAAATTATAAAACTTCAAACATTCGCTCCGAAGAAAATCAATATTGAATTAATTTAAAAGAGCTTTATTTTTTATTGAATAAAAACTGTCGTATAGGAAATATTTAAAAACTGAAATACGTTTTATAATGTTGTGTTTTATTTATCGTAGCATTTCAGGTTCTTATAATATTGAACTATCTTCTTCTATCTTCAGCGAGTTTTGTTTACAAAAGTGAGTAAAACAAACTGACAAAGAAACGGAAAACAATTAGGTATGTAAGACAAAAGAAAATAATTATAACATAACACAAATTCTGCACTAATTTAATTTTAAGTTTACCTACTTTAATAAGTAGGCAAGAAATAGAAGATTATAATGAACATTTTCGGGAACCAACTTTTTTATCTAACTTCCCATACAAAAAAGTTGTTTTTGTATTAAAAAAAGAAATAGACAGATACAAAAAATTAGTTTTCAGTACAGTTTTTATTTTTGTTTATAACACGAGCAAATCTATTGAAAATCTCTGATAGCGGGACGAGACGCGAGAAGCTCTCACAACCGGACAGTGCTAAAGTACGTTGCCAGCCTAGTAGGGGATTCCCTAGACGACAAAATGTTTTTATGTTATGAATATTGTAACGTGTTACACAAATAATTAAAGGGTGCTGAATGTTTTCATCTCTTGAGGTAAACGCCATCTACCTGTTCGGTACATCTACTAAATCTCTACACCTACTACATTACCTACTCTACACTGTACTACATTGCCTACTCGATATTGTTCTAGCAAGTTCAAGAACCTTCCATGAGCCAAGCATTTCTGTATAAAAGAGGAAGCGGATGCGGACCGACAGTCAGTTTGAATTTGAAATCAGTTGTGTACAAGTCGGTAATTTGAAAGTGATAAAGTGTGAATTTAAAAATAAAGAAAGTAAAAAGGAAATAAAGAGTGTTTTGAAATATTAAGTGGAATTAAAAGTAAAAAGACGTAAAGTGAGTTGTATTAAAACGGAAATAAGTTTTATTTAATAAAACGAACCTAGATAAAACCTAACATTGGTGTCAGAAGTGGAATTAAAAGTAAAAAGACGTAAAGTGAGTTGTATTAAAACGGAAATAAGTTTTATTTAATAAAACGAACCTAGATAAAACCTAACATTGGTGTCAGAAGTATAATTAAATAAAACTTTAGTGAAAAGTGATTGTGTTGAAAGTAAAAATATGGGTAAGCTTCTGAAAGATTTAAACGCTGTTGAACTAAAAGCAGAACTAAACAAACGGGGTCTTTCTACTACTGGAACGAAAAATGACCTCATTATTCGTCTGCAAGAAGCCATGAGACGACACGGTGAAAATCCAGACACATCCGTCTTGGAAATAGAAATGGCAGAAGAACAAGTAAGTACCAACACAGATTTGTCCAATATGTTGGCTCTTCTTCTCGAACGTTTCGAAGATCAAAGAGAAGAACAAAAGAATGAACAAACGAAACTTCTCGAACGTTTCGAAGATCAAAGAAACGAACAAACGAAACTTCTCGAACGTTTCAAAGATCAAAGAGAAGAACAAAAGAATGAACAAACGAAACTTCTCGAACGTTTCGAAGATCAAAGAAACGAGCAAAAAGAGCTCTTTGAAGAACAAAGGAACCTTCTCGAAGGCAAACTCACTACTTTAGAGAACAAGTTTGTTGTTGTAGATGAACGTGTTGAAGGAGTTGAAAAACATTTACTCAAAGTAGACACAAGTTTGCAGAAGGTTGAAGAAAAATTCGAAAAAGTTGAGGATAAATTCAATTATTTGTCAAAAGAATTCGACAAGGTTAGAAAATTGAAGGTGCGAGAAAGTTCTGGTGAATCTTACAAGAGAAAAGAAATGCATCCGCCAACTTTTGATGGGCAAACTTCTTGGTCAATCTACAAGAGACAATTTGAAGCAGCAGCATTGACAAACGGCTGGGACGATGAAGACAAGTTTGTTGCACTTACACTGGCTCTCAGAGGACCTGCTGCTGAGTTACTGCAAACAATACCAGCAGAGATGCATGGCAACTTTAGTGCACTTTCACAAGCCATTGAAAAACGCTTTGGAGATGGCCATATGCAAGAAGTCTTTAGAGTTCAACTAAACACCAGAGTTCAGAAACGGGGTGAAACTCTTCAGCAGCTTCAAGCAGACATCGAACGACTAGCTCACTTGGCATATCCAACTGCGGGCGAAGAAATCATAAACCAATTCGCCGCAGAAGCCTTTGTTCGTGCCTTGTCTGACATTAATCTCCAGAGAGCAGTACGAACAGCTGGAAAACGAACACTTCCAGAAGCATTAGCTTTCGCCTTGACTATGGAAGCAGCTGAACAGGCTTCACTAGGAGTACATCGGGTAAGAGAAGTTGCAATAGAAGAATGCTCTTGCCAAAGAATGGCATTCCAGAACAACCGTCGAGATGGACAAATCCGATGCTGGAATTGCAACAAGACTGGACATTTCCAGCGCCAGTGCCGAATGCCACCAAGAAGAAGCGCATGTCAACATTGCGGAAGCAGAAATAATACATCAGATGAGACTACAAACAAGACCAACGCCCAACCTCGTCAAGTTTCCCAGCAGGGAAACGAGTAAGAACCAACTTCGAGGGGCAGAAGCTGGTTTCTGGTATCTATGGCCCCAGAAACATCATCCAAGTCTCGCAGACTAAACGAAACAATAAAAGTCTAACTGTGGAAGCATCTATTAACAACAAGCAATACGTGGTTACCATCGACACCGGTGCCACCGCTTCCATTGTACGAAGAGACTTGGTCAAGATGGCATGGCTAAACAACACCAACAGCTATTGTCTGAAGACTGCAACAGGAGAAGCAGCAAGAGTGTACGGAGAAGTCCGTCTTCGGATCCGCTTGGCAGAACTAGAGTTTGAACATCCATTTCTAGTGGCAGATATATGCGATGAGTGCATTATTGGAATCGACTTTATGAAAAAGCATGAAATAATTCTCGACATTGGTAACCAAGTTCTTAAATACCGAAATATAGAGATTCCAATGGTTTATGGCAATAATCAAAACTCATCATCGATAAGAGCAATCATCAAAGAAGATATGTGCCTACCTCCTTCGTCAGAAGTCTTTGTTTGGACAAACATCAAAGATGATTCTGGAAACCATCGATATCTCATGGTGGAACCAGACTCTGAGCATTGCTCCCAAAATTACATCGTGGGAAAGACGCTGGTGGCACCTCAAAATAACATGGTGCCCATACGAATACTAAACATCAAACCATATGAGATCAAGCTTAGAAAAGGAGAAGTTGTCGGTAAATGTGACCCTGTAGCGGCAATAACAAAGATAACCGAAGAACATACCGAAAAATCAGTGAATCCAGATAAAGTCATTGCTTTGAAGAGAAAAATGTTTAACTGCTGTAATCTCGATCAACAACAGCTAAGAGTTGCTGGAAACCTTCTACAAGAGTTCGCTGATGTTTTCGCTTCACAGGACGGGCAATATGGACGAACACAACTTGTACAGCATCGAATCGATACTGGTGATGCAAGGCCGATCCGTCAACCAGCAAGGCGACTACCTTTAGCCAAACAAGACGAAGTTACTAAAATGATATCGACAATGCAGACAGATGGTTTAATCGAGAATTCAAAAAGTCCTTGGGCATCACCAGTCGTACTAGTCAAAAAGAAGGACGGAAGTACTCGATTCTGTGTGGACTACCGAAGGTTGAACGACGTCACCAAGAAGGACAGTTATCCTCTGCCTAGGATAAGCGATACTCTGGATGCGATGGCTGGAGCTCAATGGTTTTCAACATTGGACCTAAAGAGTGGTTACTGGCAGGTTGAAATTCACCCAGAAGATCGGGAGAAAACTGCATTCTCGACAGGTAACGGTTTATGGCAGTTCAAAGTAATGCCTTTTGGCCTGTGTAACGCTCCTGCAACATTCGAGCGTTTAATGGAATGCGTACTACAAGGCCTTACTTGGAAAGCCTGTCTAGTCTATTTGGATGATGTCATCGTGTTTGGGAAAACATTTGACGAGCATTGTGAAAACTTAAAAGGGGTATTCCAGAGATTGCGAAATGCTCATCTCAAGCTCAATCCAGAAAAATGTACGCTGTTCAAGTCTGAAGTGAAGTATTTAGGGCATATCATCTCGTCTCAAGGAGTAAGAACTGATCCCGAGAAAGTGGAAGCTGTGAAGAACTGGCCAAATCCACAAGACAAGCATCAACTTAGAAGTTTTCTTGGGCTAGCTACATATTACCGACGATTTGTGAAGGATTTTGCCGGAATCGCCAAAAGCTTGCACCAACTCACAGAAAAAGGAAAACAATTCAAGTGGTCAAATGAGTGTGAGAAAAGCTTTAAGGAACTTAAAAGACGCTTGTGTGATGCTCCAGTGTTAACCTATCCAACTCCTGGAAAACAGTTTATAATCGATGCAGATGCAAGCAATGTCGGAATAGGAGCCGTTCTCTCCCAGGTTCATGACGGTCAAGAAAAAGTTGTAGCATACTTCAGCAAGGTGCTCTCAAAGACAGAGAGAAATTACTGCGTAACCAGAAGAGAACTTCTTGCTTTGGTTTTAGCCACAAAACACTTTCATAAATACATCTATGGACAGAGGTTCCTTTTACGGACGGACCATGGAGCGCTAAGATGGCTTTTGAATTTTAAAAATCCAGAAGGTCAAGTAGCCAGGTGGATTGAGAGACTTCAGACATATGACTATGAAATCCAACATCGAAAAGGTAAACTACACTCGAATGCAGATGCCCTATCTCGTCGACCATGTAACCAAGACTGCAAGCATTGCACTCGACAGGAAGAAAAGGAATCTATTGCCATACAACGAACAAGAGTTGAACCCATCGGCGGCTGGAGTAATGAGGAAATCAGGAATGCGCAGCAAGAAGATTTGGACATCGAACCCATTCTTGCATGGAAAGAACATGAAGAGAAACCAGAATGGGGAGACATTTCTGATAGAAGTCCTACCCTCAAAGCCTATTGGGCACAATGGAATTCCCTTCATGTGCAGGAAGGTTTGCTCAAACGAAGATGGGAATCCTCAGATGGCAAAACCTATGTGATGCAGCTTGTTGTACCCCGGACAAAGGTTAATGACATTCTACGTGAGATGCATGGTGGATCTTCTGGAGGCCATTTGGGTATCAACAAAACTCTGGAGAAAATTCGAGAACGTTTCTACTGGCTGCATGCAAAAGATGATGTAGAAAAATGGTGCAGAAAATGCGTCACTTGTGCAGCCACCAAGGGACCAGGCAGAAAACTACAGAGTAAGATGCAACAGTACAACGTTGGAGCACCTTTTGAAAGAATTGCCATCGATATTGCAGGCCCATTTCCTGAGTCTAACAGTGGAAACCGATTCATTCTTGTTGTCATGGATTACTTCAGCAAGTGGCCTGAGGCGTTTGCCATTCCAAACCAAGAAGCGAAGACAGTTGTGGATCAGATTGTGTACAATTGGGTCAGCAGGTTCGGTGTTCCTATGGAGCTCCATTCTGACCAAGGAAGAAACTTCGAATCCAAAATCTTTCAAGAGGTCTGTTCGCTCCTTGGCATCAAGAAGACGAGAACAACACCACTTCATCCGCAGTCTGACGGAATGGTTGAACGTTTCAACAGGACTCTCAAAGAACACCTTTCCAAAGTAGTAGGTGACTTCCAACGAGACTGGGACCAACATATTCCTCTATTTTTAATGGCATACCGAAATGCGGTGCACAGCACAACTGGTCACACTCCATCAGAAATTGTATTCGGTACAAATATCCGGTTGCCTAGCGAAATTAAATTCGGATGTCCAACGGGCGAAAAACGAAATGAAGAGGAATACGTGGATTGCCTAAAGGAAAAACTGACTGACATCCATGACAGGACAAGGACTAAAATAAAGCTAGCTAGTGACCGAATGAAAACACGTTATGATGCAAACATCACAACGAAACCTTTCCATGAGGGAGATCTAGTGTGGCTGTATAATCCTCATCGACAAAAGGGACTGTCACCAAAACTTCAACAAAACTGGGAAGGACCTTACCGTGTTGTTACAAGGATCAATGATGTGGTTTATCGAATTCAGCGAGGTCTAAGAGGCAAGCCAAAAGTTGTTCACATTGACCGGCTATACCGCTACAGTGGAGAAGATGGTGAAGAAATTGTTCGGGGCGAACAATCTTAGGAGGAGGGCAATGTAACGTGTTACACAAATAATTAAAGGGTGCTGAATGTTTTCATCTCTTGAGGTAAACGCCATCTACCTGTTCGGTACATCTACTAAATCTCTACACCTACTACATTACCTACTCTACACTGTACTACATTGCCTACTCGATATTGTTCTAGCAAGTTCAAGAACCTTCCATGAGCCAAGCATTTCTGTATAAAAGAGGAAGCGGATGCGGACCGACAGTCAGTTTGAATTTGAAATCAGTTGTGTACAAGTCGGTAATTTGAAAGTGATAAAGTGTGAATTTAAAAATAAAGAAAGTAAAAAGGAAATAAAGAGTGTTTTGAAATATTAAGTGGAATTAAAAGTAAAAAGACGTAAAGTGAGTTGTATTAAAACGGAAATAAGTTTTATTTAATAAAACGAACCTAGATAAAACCTAACATTGGTGTCAGAAGTGGAATTAAAAGTAAAAAGACGTAAAGTGAGTTGTATTAAAACGGAAATAAGTTTTATTTAATAAAACGAACCTAGATAAAACCTAACAATATGTTATGGATGGGGTTTTCTTTTGCTTCTAATTTTGTTTAGTTCTGCCATTTATTTCAGCAGAACTGATAAAATAGCTCTAGATTCTAGAACATCAGAGTGATGTCCGATTTTGGTGAAAAAAGTTTTTATAAACAGGTATTAAATGAGCTTATATATTATGGTGAATATGGTAATTATTTTCTAACGATAATTCTTATATAGTATCTAACCAAAATACACATTTTAAAAAACAAATAGAGTAACTTTATCGAGAACTTTATCAACTTGTTTTTTTGGATTATTTTTTTCAATCAATCCTCATTCCATTATTAGGAAATTTTTTCTTGTACAAGTTTGGTATAACTAATTTTTTTTTTGATAAAATGTACCAGAAAAAAGTTATAGTCGAAATAAGAAAAAAAGTGCCAATTTGTTGCAGTTTTTTCCTGATAGCGAAGGGGGTGGAGAGGGCGTGGTTGTGGAAATTATATTTTTTAATCAACTAAACATCCTATACAACATATCAAAAAATTAGAACTACCCGACCTTTTGTAGGGAAAACCTCTTTATTTACTGTACTATCTCAAAATATTGAAAAATAATGTTCAGTTTTAATAAAAGATATATAACTGGCCAATTAATTAATAGAATATCAGTGCCTGGGTTGCCAAAAGAAAATAGAAGTCGGTCAGTTCAGAGATGGCAAGATGGATGGACATCCATACGAACCTTTTTACTTGCTCAGTAGGGCAAGTATTGGTTTCGTGTAAAAAAAAGAATTCGAGGTTTTAAACAAACATGACATTACGATAATAGAGCAGCCCAAAAAAGTAGGGTTCGTCATGCCTTCCGTCGGTCTTTCTGTGCGTATGTGCGGATGTGCGGTTGTCTGTGCCTTGATCTACAGCCTAAACGGTTGGACGGATTTTCTTCAAATTTCGTGTGTAGTACTTTTTGGTGATTCCTTAGAGGAGAAAGTCGAATTTTTTGTTTTAGCCCGGTTATAACGGGTACCCCCCACATAACGGTTTTAGTTTTTCCCAGTTTTGTCGAAATCGGCTCTAACGATTTTGATTTCACGTACACTAAACGTGATATTTTTTGTAGCCCTAATATAACTGCATTTCAGGTTTTTGTCTAAAAATGCACATAACGGAGATTTGGTGTTAACGGTTTTTCACAAATGCGTCCATAAATGGATAACGGCTGAACCGATTTCATTTAAATTTGGTACAGTACTTAATGGAAGCATTCAACATAATATGGGATTTAAATTTTTTGCCTAAACAGTCATTTAATGATAGCTACCATACAACTTTATTTCATATTTAGGACACTTTTCCACCTTTCAACATAATTCAGTAAATTAAATTTTCCCAACTCCATAGTTTGCTACAAGAGCAAGTTCGTGCGACCCAGTCGTGCATTTTATTTATATGAAAATCAATCAATCGATTTAAAAAACCAAAAATAAAGTACACATGGCAATTCGCGATTTTGTTATTCGGGATTTTAGGGGGCGACTTTAGTTCACTTTAGCACGATTTAAAAGTTGATATTTTTTTTACAGGTTGAGGGAGGTCTAAATAGAACAGGATTAAAATATTAAAGCGAGAAAACATCGTTAAAACCGAGTAAAAAATAATTTTCTTTTCGCAATTTTCTTTTATAACAGTACCTGTGTGGCCCACTTGAACCCCTTAAAGTTGAGATGGGTAAAGGGGGGGGCATGCTGCCGAGTTTTGATGGGTGCAGCTTTGGCTATGCAAAATTTCGAACGAATTATAATATTCATTTACTTTTTTTCAATGTATAAATCAACAATAAGATGTATAAAACACTTTTCTAAGTTAAAAAACATCTTTCCGAAATAATCAACAGAAAAAGAAAAATTTCTAAAAAAAATTCCCAAAAATACCACTTATTGTATGCTTTTGTATGAAAAGTGGAAACTTTAAAAAAGAATTTAAAATATAAATAAGTGTTTCCTCGCTTTAAAATTGTGAAATATATTGTTTCTAAGCGTACCTATATCTATCGAAAAAAAAGTATCCGCGTGTACAATTTGTGCTACCGTGAACTAAAGTTGAACCGATTTTAGTGTCGGGATTTTGTAATTCGAGATTTTGTAATTTGAGATTTCGTAGCCAACCCGGCTGTGTATACTACCATATTCCCCACCCCACCCCGGTTAGACTTTCATAGACCATTTGGAATATCTTTCCCCAGCACGGAAATTTGGAATGAAAACCAGCCTCCATACTCTGAATCAACAATTAATATCTTTACATATGGCTCGAAAATGGGCGTTGGTGTTGGTGCGGAATTCTACTCGGAAACCCTTGGACTATCAAAATCAATTAGACTTCCTGATTACAGCAGCGTCTTCTAAGCTGAGGTTCTGGCAGTGACAATAGCTGCTAAACAGGTTGCAATGTTGGCAATACCATAAGCTATGTCATAACCAGGAAAATATGGCCAAAATATAATAAACAAAGGACAGATAGAATCAAACAATTGAACAAAAAAACTCTGTCTTCTCTCATCGGTATTATAACCGGGCATAACTTGCTTGGATACCATAAATTAAAAATGAAGCCAGCTCACTAGCCTAACCTAACCTATAGATCTTTTTACCCTTTGGTAGAATTTTCTTACATCACTCCTGCGGGTACAACCCTTAATAAACTCGACCGCCAGATCATCGGTTAAGGCATTTATAAATATTGTTAATTAATCTATAAAAGTAATTAGCTGAATCACCAAACGTTATTGAATGTGAATATATGTTTAAATAAGTACAAATAGAATTCTGTTTAAACCAAATTAGAATCCGTTTAGATACGACAAAACTATTTTTTAAAGTAAAGTCGGTTAAAATCAAAATAATCCCTGTTTGATTTTTGAAAAGCCTGTTATTTATTTAACTTATATAAAAGTATTTAAATATGAACGAGTTTGTCTTCAACATGAACGTAGTTTAGATATTTACAGAAGAAAACAAATGAGCAATGTTATAACTCAAACTTGAATCTATTTGAATTGAACTCAAACGAAGTAAGAACGTAAATAATTTAGTACAACACAAACGTGAACTAGTTTGGCTCAAACATGAACGAAGTCAAAATATTTACAAAAAAAAACAAATTAAGCTATGTTACACTCAAACTTGAATCTATTTGAATTGAACTCAAACGAAGTAAGAACGTAAATAGTTTAACATATCACAAACATTAACGAGTTTGGATCAAACATGAACGAAGTCAAAATATTTACAAAAGAAAGAAATTGAATAGAAAATGTTAAGTTCAAACTCGAATCTATTTGAATTGAACTCAAACGAAGTAAAAAGATAACTGTAATTGTCTAGTGCTTCTTGGCGTTAACATTGAAAAAGTCAAATGAATAAGGATTGTCGTGCGCGCAGGTCGTTTTTCCGCTAAGTTAAATCTGATTATTCTGTCTAAGTTGATTCTAAGTGATTTTTATAAAGTGATTTTCGGGATTGCAATAAAAAAAAATGTCAAATGGGGAAATAATCAATTCCTATACATTGGACGCAGAGTGTTTAAATACTGTGTTTATAATTGACCCAGATTCTGTGCATCCACATTATAAAGGATTGAAGGATTTACTTGAAGAGTGGAACTTAATTTCGTTGTTTCCTGGTCTCTATGGTAAGTATAAGTTTTTACATTTATGTTGAACGTATTAATTTTATGTTATAAAGCATTATTTTTGTTTACCCGCTTGTTTATCTTTATGCATGCAATTTTTCATTCCTTTCATTAAAAATAAAGTTTTAAAGAGTATTTTTCCAATGCGAATTTTGCATTGCAAAAAAGAGCATTTTTTTGAATAAGAAAATTTATTACCGTTATCTTATTTGTACTTCGTTTGAGTTCAATTGATATAGACTCGAGTTTGAACGTAACATTTTCTTTTGTTTTGTAAATATTTTGACTTAGTTCAAATTGAAATCAAACTCGTTCATGTTTATTTTAAATGTTAAATTTATTAAGTTCTCTCTTTGTTTGAGTTCAATTCAAATAGATTCATGTTTGAGTGTAAAATTTTTGTCAATTTTTTTAATTTGTATACATTTTTAAAGTGATGTAAATGTTTACAAGGTGCTTCGAAAAACTCGATTTTCGTTATTTTTCGACAGAATTTGTTGAAATTATTATCCGATGATGCTGAGAGCCAGACATTCAAGAAAATAGTATTTAAAAAATGTTTTGAAATATTTGATTTTCGACAGAACTGGTTAAAATTGACATCAGATGACGCTTGCTCTTAACAATATTCAAGAAAATATTTTCTTTATATTTTTTCTCGAATATCTAGGAACCAGCAGAATCTGATATCAAGATCAAACTTCAGTTTATTCATTTTAATATTATTTAATATTTTTTTAGAAAGCGAAGTTACGCTAGACAGACTAAAATTCCTTTCTACAGAAGATATTAAGGATCTTATCCCAAAAGTTGGCCCTAGGGCTGAATTTGGGGAAAGACTTTTTATATGGAAGAAAGAAAAGGTAGGTATTCACTGATACCTCTAGAATAACCTGAATAGTAATCTGTATACATTATTTTGAATAACGTTTGCAGTTTAACATCGACGATACAACAATTTCTATCAGCACTAAAGTATCAGATTGGATGTCAAATGTTAAATTGCCAGAAACATCAACAAGTTCCTTCAGTTTAGCAGATGTAAGCAAACAAAAATTAAATTTTACGAGCCTACCTAAATACTGTGTCTTTATTCATTTTAGAATTTATTCGGTATACTACAACAAACGGACAAAGGCAAAGCAGTGATTTCTTTTCACGAGAAAAACGGTAGTCTGTTAGAGAAACATCGTCAAGATATAATTAATGTAATATTAGAAAGAGTTTTAAACAGCGGAAAAACACTACATCCCTCTGATTTCGAAGAAATTTCCTCAAAAATTTCAACAATATTTCCAAATGAAAATAAGGTATGTATGTACATATGTGATAATAAGCGTTAAACTAGAAATCGTTTGTAGATAAATACGTAACAGTTCAGTTGACTTCAATTCTTTTTTCAATTTCCTGCAAAGATCTCATTCTGTTTTTTTTTTTTTTTTTAATGTTTTTTTTTAAATTTTCCTTTTATGTTCTGCTCAAAGGACTACTATTATGTAGGAAGGAAGAAAAGAAAAAATCCGGGAAAAATTGATGAAGACATTCAAAAAAATTTAAAGGAGCAATTAAAAACAAACGTGGAATTAAGTTTACCAGGCACTTGCGGTGAAGACATTTGGGGAAAAACTTACCTTTTGAGAAGACGAGACCTCAAAGTCCTTCAAAACAATTCTGAGTTTTTGGAACACTGGCCATCTTTTAAAGAATCTTTTCATTATAAATTGGTAAGTAAAAACATTTTTTGTGACCATATAACCATAACATAAAAAGCGTTTGTGTGATCCCTTACAGATAAACCGAGATTTCGCTTTTTTGTATCCCGAAAAGGATAACTGTATGCAAGACAAATGGGACGGGTTCAGATCCAAAATTCTAGAATTTTATGAAAAAAATTTGAAGAATCAAAAATCCCGGGAGGAATTTGCCTCGTGTTAGCAGCTGGTGGAGAAAGGTACGTCAACTATTCTTTTAATTATTCATAAGTGTCAAAACTAATGGTTTAACATCTTAGATAGTGCTGATTACATCATCTTTAAGTTGGTCAACAGTGTAATAACGCCAACGGCCCGTTTTGCTGTAACTGAAGGTAAAAACAAGCGTAAATTTAGCATTGCTGATGCCGAGGAGAGTTTTGTGTTGCATTTAACTGCAATAAATAATTACAAGACGAGAGTCGACAGTTTGAAAACAAAATATTTGTCATCATCTCTAACCATTCAGCCAGTAGTAATAGTAGTGGGAGATGATATTTATCAAATTAAAGAATTTTTCATATATTTTGACAACATTTTATTCAAATTGCCCTCTTTTCTCGAAACTTTAAGTTCTTGCTTCAAAATTTTTCAAGTACTACACTTAGACTATCCAAAAGCGTGCCAAGGAGTATGACTTTTTATTCAAAAATATTTTTTTGAAATAAAAACAAAATTTGACGCTCAATGTCAATCACCATCAGTGTTGACATTATTAAATTATTTTGAAAACAAGATGACTCCCACTACTATCAAATAATTTTCTATATATTTTTAACATTAAAATTTATTATTTCTATTTAATTTAAAATTATTTTTATTTTTTCAAAATGAATTTTGTTTGTTTCCAATGTTGTGAAGCTTTGAATAAAGTGGATGATTTAATTTTCCACCTCAAGTTTACGCATTTTGTTAGTAAATATGACTCAATTAAATGTGGTCAACAAGGATGTTGTCAACTTTTTACCAGTTTTAAGACATTAAGGTTACATTTAATAAAAGTACAAACAATTGAAGAAATAGTTGAACCACCCAAGCATAATGAGCCAAGTACTTCAAATTTACATTTTTTTCCTAAACAAATTAATTCTATTTTGGGTAAAGTAGAGGTTGCAAACCAAACCGAAACAGATATATCAAAAATAGTAAATATTGTAAAGGAGTTACAAACTAAAACAGTTTTATTTTCTCTAGATTTATATTCACAAGATAATCTGCCCCTCAAAGATGCGGCTAAGATTCAAAACTCTGTAAATGAATTAATGAAATCATAGTTGAACTCTTGTCAACAAATAATAGTAGAGACATTATCGGAACAATATTAGATTTCACCAGCAATCCATTTAAAGATATAAATACTAAATACAAATTTTTAGAAACTCTTAAGAAACTTGGAGTTTATGACCCACCAAGAACATTCCTATTGAGAAGTTCTATAGCAGAAAGGGTACAACGAGGTAAACCAACACTAGCGGAAACCTTTTTCAACTACTATCTCATGCCAGTTCGCTTTCAAATAAAAAAATTCTTTGAGTTGCCAAATGTTGAAGAAAATACTTTACAATGTATTGACAAATTACTATTAAATTGTAACTTGATTGAGAATTTTGTAAATGGTGAAACTTTTGCTTCGAAAAAACAGATTTTACAAAAACAATATGTCATTCCATTCATTTTATACTTTGATGATTACGAAATTAATAACCCTTTGGGCTCTCATAACGATGGTGTGTGTGCAGCTTATTACATATTTCCGAATATTCCCCGGCACCTTCTTTCTAAATTAGATTTCATTTTTCACTTTGGATTTGTCAAAACAAAATTTACGAAAATATTACGGAATGATATAACTTTCACATATTTAGTTAATGAAATAAAATATCTTGAAGAACATGGAATCGAAATTTGCGTCGATAACACAGTTACTCAAATTTATTTTGTTTTAGGCTTAGTTGTTGGTGACAATCTCGGTTTAAACAGTATTTTAGGATTTTCACGATCCTCCAATAGTAATTTTTTTTGCAGATCATGCAAATTAGATAAAACGCTAACAAAAGTATCTAACAAAGAAATTTCCGAAAAGCTAAGAAATAAATCAAATTATCATGAAGATCTTCAGATTAATGATATTTTGCAGACGGGGATACGTGAAATTGTGTATTTAATAGTGTCCGATCCTTCCATGTTACCGATAATTATGCATTCGATATTATGCATGATTTATTTGAAGGGGTGTGTGTGTATGACATATGTAATATTTTGCTTTCTTTAACTAAAACGAAGGTCATAACTCTAGACCAGTTAAATAGTAGAAAAGGTTTATTTTCTTATGGCGAAACTGAAGTAGGTATAACATGTCAACTTCTATTGAAAGCCACAGGCTTAAGAACATGAATTTAAAAATGACTGCACGTGAGTGTTGGACGTTCCTAGACTTTTTACCTTTAATTGTTGGCGATTTGGTCCCTCGGGAAAACAAAGCCTGGAAATTACTATGCTTGCTAATTAAAATAGTCGATTTTTTATTAAGACCAATTAATAATAAAGAAACGGATATTAGTTTTTTGGAACAACTGATAAAGAAACATCATAACTTATATATATCATTATTTGGCGATACTCTTAAGCCAAAGCACCATTTCTTGACACACTATCCTTCTGCAATTAAGAAATGCGGTCCCTTAAAGCTTATTTGGTGCTTGAGATTTGAGGCCAAGCATAAACCATCAAAAATGTACACCAAAAGTATCACATCAAGAGTAAATCCTTCGTTAACTTTAAGCAAAAAAGCGTGTTTAAAGTTTTCTGAATTTATTTTCAAATATGATCAAGGAATAGATTTAAAAGACATTAAATACACTGATTTCAAATATGCCTCACAAATCTCACTTCCAAAATCAGAGTTAATTGTTGAATCCGATTTAAGCGAAGGAACGTACAAGTCTACAAACGAAATTGAATATAAAGGAACGATTTATAAGCAATACTTCTATTTATCCTCTTTTTCATATTCAAATGCTGTCATTAATTTTTATAAGATTATTTCAATTTTAACTAATGATATAGATGTATTTATTTATTGCCATCAGATTTCGGTTAGAAACTTTGACACACATTTTCAGTCCTATGAAATTGGTAAAAGGCTTGACAAATGTTTGTATATCAAGAATGTATCTTTACAACCAAAATATTAGTATACTAACATTTAGTACACTAGCATTTTGTTGTACATGCTTACTTAAAATTCACACTCGGCTCTTATACTATTACCATCATTTCAAATAAAAAACTTATGAATTCAAAATCGAACGAGTTTGATGTAAATGAATAGATTTATGCTTGAAATAACTATGGATCTGTTTGAAAAAGCTAACGTTGAAACTATTTGTTCTAAACAGAAAACGTATTAGTCTCAAACACGGAAATATTAAAAAAAAATGAAGATAATTCTGTTTGAAAGAACATTAAATGAAGTCAATTAAAACAAACAGAAACACGTTTAAGTTAAATAGAAAGCAAAGTTAATTTAAACTAAATCATGTTTAAGTAATTTCAACAATTAGTTAATAGGTTTCTATTAAAATTAAATAGAAACCGCTTCCATGCCAAATCATATGTGTTTGAGTTTGATTTAAACATGAATATGTTTGAAATTTTTCTCAGTGTACATATTACCTAAACTTGCTGGTTCTTATTTTCATGCATATATACCTCTCTATTGTATATCAGTTAGCCTTTATTAATTTACTCAGAACAAATAATGTTGATTCATTTTCTTTCAAAGACGACTACTGACCCGACCAATCGACGCACGTTCTCAAATCTTGACCATTCACTATTTCTTATTTAAGTTCTTATAACAACGCAACCCGATACAATAATGCATATTGAAAATCAAACACCGATTTCTTTTTATTTACATTAAGAAACGAAATGAAGGTCTGGGTAAAGAAAACTATTTCAGTTTAATAGGTATATACACGTATCCATAATAATAAAGCTTATAACATTTGCAAGGATTTTTTCCGGACGATGTGTGGCGTACAATTGGCAATTCAGCTGGCGATAATCTATGTGTCGTTGGCAAACAATAAAATCTACATCACCATACTCAATAGTAAGAAGATTATTCCAAGAGCTTTGACTGTGGACAAGATTAGGTATCCAATAAAGAACATTCAATTTGAAGGCAAAAAAATATAAAATGAGAAAAGAAATGGGTAGCCAATATCGTAAGCCATAACTGTAGGGTTTCGAAGGAAGCCCGAAAAGGATGCTATGAAACTAAGCTAGCACCAATATTGGCATCTTTATTATTTCAATTCATCTGTGGGATATCTACATGCGAAACATATTGTCCATGAAGGATTCAATATTTGAACACGACTAATAAAACCAATCGAATTTCGATTCTGGATCATGTTGCAATTGTCACAAATTGTTTTTGCATCAGTTCTCTAATCGGATTAAGGACTTATTTGTGTGTATCTTCAATCAATCCAATTCGAAAAGGCAACCAAGGCAAGAGAGTCGGAAGATATTTTCTACAGTTATGCAAATTCTTTATAATAAAAGAAACAAATAGTACTTAGTTACAGTATAATGTAAACGTTAATAGTTAAATACCATTTTCCATCCAGTTTTAATATTTAAAAATCTTTTTTTTTTCTACGTCTAAATTACATTTATTATTTTCAAAAATTAGTACCACTTTAAACCACTTTTATATTCCACACTGTTTATTTTTGAGTCTGTCTACACCTACACTGAACCAAAAAATAACAAAAAACTAAAAACAAAAAACAACTTTGAATTAAAGTAAAATCGTTACAATTTAGGTCTTTCCCCCTATTAATAAACACCAAATAGCAATAAATATCAGTGAGTTATCGCTAACACACCATATAACTCGTCATTTCAATTAATTAATAAATGTGTGTCATCCCTCCAAACGATGAAATAAAAACAAAATAAATTTAACTCACCAAATACAGCAGGATAAGGAAAGTATAGCTTTATAACACGAATTTCTGTAAATGTTCTCTCTTCCTTTAATTTTTTTTTTTACTTTTTTATTAAAGAAATTTAAATTTTTTTTAATAAAAAAAATTATTTAAAAACAAAACATTATTTTCGTAATTTGATAAAAACTTTTTATGCTTGCAAAAAAAAGCGGTAGACTTTTTTTCCCTTATTTTACTCACTAAAAGAACATTTTTACAAGTGGTTTTAACTTATTGTAATTAATTTGTGACAGGTTAGACTCTTTTTAAGTACTGAGCTCAATGCAAATTAATTCAGTGTTTTAAAAACTGAAGAAATCTCTGTCTTCTCTCGGTGGTATCAATACCGGGCATAACTTGCTTGGATACCATAGATAAATAAAAATGAAGCTAGGTACAGACGCCTTGTGTCGGGGATATGGTGATGAAGAGGTACACGAAGATACTCCACACTTTCTCTGTCACTATGCCCAGCTCTCTGTCGCCCTAGAAAAGAATACCTCGGAAAAACTTTTTCAGGAAATAGAAGAAGTCTCAAGCATTACATAAGATCAGATTTACTGAATTTCATAAATGCCTCTCGATGACTGAATTAATAATTTATTTTTCATTGCAGGTACGCAGTATGGAAGTTATACACCCCAGGATATCACAATCACAAAGGATCTACATTAATCTAAGTGTGGCTGATAGACGATCAACCGCCAGTCTACTAGCTTTACCTAAAGTAACCTATCTTTATTCTTACGAAATATGCGTGGTTATTCTTACGAAATAATTTTCAAATTTGGTAAAAATGTCTGGTCTTTGAACTGAGAAACGATTTAGTTCTTATTTTACTTATACAGGAAAAATAGCAAGTGGGCAATTGCGAAACGAATAAGGATTGGCAAAATTTATGAATATTGGCAGATAATGGAAAAACCATCGAGAGATTCCTTTCTATAATCGAAATGCATTATACAATTTATACATAATACAGGTTGATTCACATACGGTGTGTCAAAAAGATAGAGCGAGAAGGCTACGTTAAGACAAGAACGAAATTGTACGGGAGGGGGGCCTATCTCCCCCGTTTCGGCGGCAAGGGCAATTTCTGAAAAATTGACTTAAAACAGAAAAAAATATACATAGATATTCTTTTAAAGTAAAGTTGATTGAGTGAAAAGTTTTTGAAAAATTAATTTTCTAACTTTCTTTAAAAGAAATTTCAAAGCATTTTAGTCAAAAACAGAAAACCGGATGCTAAAATGTGTTGTACTTGTTGAGAATATAGGAAACATTTTTTTTTTAATACTCACCTAACTGGACTTTTATGTTATATAATAAATATTAAAGGATTAACCTTCCTTTTATTATTGTACAAATAGCCAGAATGTGATTTCACACAATAAAATGAAAAAGTACTGGATTAATGCAATTCGACATGTTTTTTTTTTAAGTTCGATAGGCAGCCTGGAATAGCACATAGCCTACTTTTTATCCCGAAAAAATGTACAGTTCCTGTGGGAAAATTTGTTCTGTTTTTCACAGAGCAAATGCTCGGCATGATTTTATGCATAGTGATAGTTTTTGGGTCAGAAATTGAAATAGGCTTCTTTTCATAATTAAAAAAATGACCGGTTCCTATGGTTTTACAATAACATTTGAATCGTTTAAGGGAACAGTGTTTGTTACTCAATAACGCCAGAACGGCTCAACGGATCAGGATGATCCGTTTTGCAGATTATAATCTGGAATAACCCATAGGCTGTGTACTTTTTATTGTTGTTATATTGTACTATTCGTACTATAGAATGTCAGTTTTATTACTGACCATTCTGTCAATTTTTCATTGAATGTTTTGAACAACAACTTAAAGGTGCTGCCACCAATTCTTAAACGAATTTTATTTACTCGTTTTTACGAATTTTTGTGTACTTTTCATCCCGAAAATTCACGGTTGCCGTGGATAGATTTTTTCCGTTTTTCACAGAGCAAATTATTTATTTATTTATTTTTCGTGAAACAGAGTTTAAGCACTCGATAAATACGGACTTTGTTTTATTTATAGGTTTGCTGTTTGGTTTTTGTTCAGAAAACAGATGTTTTTGCACTTTAACCGTGTAAACTCAACTAACCAACGTGAAGGTTTTTATAATTCTTCTATTATTATTGAAGTATTTAATAATTGCGAATATAAAGTTCAGCTTTCAAGCCGCAACCAACAGTCCACAGAACGGATGTAAATGAATGAAAGGTAGATTATTGAGGCACTAGACCAACAGATATGGTATTTTTATCACTTAAAAAGAAAGGTTCCTGTGTGGGAGCTTAAAATGTGAAAAATTATATATACTTGGGTGTTTGTTTTGCTTCCAAGCCTCAACCATTTAACGGATTTGGATAAAATCCAGCAAGAAGATGGATGAGGCATTGGATTAAAGGAGATGTTACTTTTATATAACTATTCCCGTGGGACAAAAGATCCGGAAGTTAAAATCCCTTGAGACCGCGAAATGGGCCATACAGGTACAGTTTAATAGGAAAACTGTAAAAAAAAACGCCTGTTGTCAGACCACTAGACATATAGTACATATACGGTATGTCCGGGAGCGGCAGAGATTTTTTTTTGCGTATACGCGAAATTAGGATAGAGGCTTTAATGTGAAATGTTTAATGTCTGAGAAATTTGTTTCAATCAACGACAGATGTAAATGGATGGTAGGTAGATGGGTTGGGCACTGGATTGAAACAAAGGGTATTTTTATCCCGGAAAGGTTACGGTTCTTGTGGGAGAGTCTTTAATGTGAAAAAAGACCGCCCTAGCAACGCACGGGTACCTGCTAGTATTTTAATAAGTTTTAAACATTTAAAATACCTACCAATTTAAAATTAAATATTTTTAAAGACAATGTGTTTCTGGTTTGTGGTATTGAGGTATGAAAACATTTTATCAACTATGTTATTCCAGGATTCCGGTACATATAATTATTGGAATTTACCATAGATGTTTAACCATGCCAAAATCAACACCAAAAATTGCCTGAGGTTAAGAAACTCATTTAATCAAATTATTGCTTGGAATTAGTTACCTTAGTAATACACATTTATCTTCTTCAAACATGCTACGGGCGGCAAAAACAAGAATTCAATAAAATATTTCTATCGAAAGGTATAGACAATCCAAAATTCTATTGTGACGTAAGGAAATGCGTTAAATTTAAATTTGATTCAATACCCTCTGTAGTTTCTGGTGTATAATGAAACTGGGGTAAAGAGTTTTTTACTTAGTTGGGTATAGGTATATACACTCACCACTTGTTTAGAGACAATTTTTTTAAATATCTTATTACATTATTAAAACAATTCACTAATCTGAAAAAAAACATTTAAAGAATGAAATGTTTGTGCATGAGCATGGGTACAACATACATTCGCATTTATGGGTTGCTACACGGTACATTAAAGTGTCTAAGTTCTACAACAACTAAAAATGCACAACTAATGGACCCCATAACTTTTATTCCTATTAATATTATAAATGCGTGTATGTTTGTTTGTTTATTACTTGCTCAACAGGGCAAGTATTGGTTTCGTGTAAAAAAAAAAGGGATTATGATGATAGAGAAGCCCAAAAAAGTAGGGTTTCCTATACCTAAATGAAACTAAATCCCTTATTGCGAGTGTCGTTTTTCTATCGATAAACGACTTTTGTCGATAGTCGAACATCGACAATTTGATTTGATATTGCGAATCTCAATTTGGAACGAAAAATTTAGTATAAGCTATCTATCTTTGTCGCTCATATTTTTCTGATCGACTCGTACAACGAGTTTTATTTTCTCAACAAAATTATGTGCATTTCTTTTTAATTGGTTTATTGTTTCTAAAATAACAATATTATTTTAATCACAGGGCAATAGTTGAGAGCAATTTAATAATAAATGCAAATTAAAACACAAAGCATGGGTTCGGTTAAATATTACTAAAAAATATCAACACAATTTTTCTTTTGCATTATTTTATTACTTTTACATTGATATCCAAGAAACAAATGATGTAAAACAATCACATATAACATAAAATAATTTTTTCTTGACGAAAATATGAATTTAATCTTCAATTTTTTGTAAGAAAAATTATTTATTGGACTAACTAATGAAAATTTGCTTGCTAACTGTCAAATGCCAAATGCCAAAATATAGGACTGACTGAAACATATGACAGTGATAAAACTGCAAAACTAAAGAACCCAATTGTTTGTAAGAAATATCCCAAAAAATTTTCTATGATGAAATATTACATAAGAACTTAGGAAAATCTTCGAGTCATTTTACAGGCAACAATGAGGCTTCTAGCTGTTAGTTTGTTTTAATGTGCGTGCTTTTTGTGCTTTAAATGAATCCGATACACATTGCATCACAACAAAATGTGAAATTAGAAATACTTTTTGACTCAATCTAGAACTAACAAATAATTTTTCCCTGCATGTACTATCACTGACACTACCCCAAATGCCATAGTATAAGGTTTATTTACAATAAGCGTAGTCCTTATTCACAGTAACAGATATCTCTGTCGATCAAGTTACACAATACCAAAACCAAAATTTATCGATGCTTTTGACATTTATCGCATCGAAAGTCAAACGACACTCGCAATAAGGGCCTAAATTAAGCTTAATAAATCTAAATTATACGTACTAAAGCCATATAACAAAACTACCTTGTACTTAAAATAGCTTAAAAACTAGAACAGCCACCAGCATTTTCGCATAAGCATATGCATTTACGCATACGCATATATTTACATATGAACATATACGCTCACGCACTACCCAATAACTCTAATAACTCCTCACATTACCCACTTTCAACTTTTTTTTTCATCTTTTATTTTATGCTTAAAGGTTCACACATATTAACCTAAATACCTCATCATCTACACCTTAATTATTCATAATGATCTTTTATGACGTTTTAATAATGAAACAAAATCAATATTTTTATCTTATTACTAAATAAAAACTATTATATTATTTACTTTTTATTTACATTTAAAATTGATTTATTGACTTTCAACTGGTCTTTCTTTTTTTTTAAAACATCGTTTTTGATTTATATCTATAAAAACTATTTAATATATAATTAATATGAACATTGTATGCTCTCTCCTTAGCTACATTTCTGTATA
This sequence comes from Baccha elongata, assembly GCA_951217065.1. Classification (NCBI taxonomy): domain Eukaryota; kingdom Metazoa; phylum Arthropoda; class Insecta; order Diptera; family Syrphidae; genus Baccha; species Baccha elongata. Next base: position 142,902,530 of record OX578272.1, on the reverse strand, counting down.
ATTATGTAAACTAAAAAAATCACTTATAAAAAGAATCACACTAAAATAACTATAACATCGAAGAAGCAAGTAGATCTTGGAACGAACTTGTTTTTGTTGCAGAAACTTATACCTATAAGTGACTGACTGACTTTTAATATAATTATTACGTTCTACTTCACAATTTTTAATGTCTTTTCCTCATAACTCCATAACTTTCTTAGTTTCAATGCAAGCTTTGTATTTCTTGTTTTGAAAATTTTATTTTATGAAACAAAATACAAAACTTACCGACTGCTTTATAAAATTTACAGAGAAAACTCCCTGTGAATTATATTATTCTAAAGAACTTTGATCAAAGTTAGACATTAGAAATTATGATGTTATGCTCGTGGCCAAGCGAAGTTATAAGAAAATAAAAACAATAAAAAGACTAAAAATAGTCGAATTAGATTTTATTAAGTGGAGTATTTATGAATGAAATTCAATATTAAAGGTTTTGTGGCCTTTACTCCAAGCATTGCGTTTCGCCCTAGTTTGATGGTGGGCTCATCAGCTAGATGACATCAAACCCAATCTAGTACGCAATAATTGTCAATGATTACCGACTGCTTTATAAAATTTACAGAGAAAACTCCCTGTGAATTATATTATTCTAAAGAACTTTGATCAAAGTTAGACATTAGAAATTATGATGTTATGCTCGTGGCCAAGCGAAGTTATAAGAAAATAAAAACAATAAAAAGACTAAAAATAGTCGAATTAGATTTTATTAAGTGGAGTATTTATGAATGAAATTCAATATTAAAGGTTTTGTGGCCTTTACTCCAAGCATTGCGTTTCGCCCTAGTTTGATGGTGGGCTCATCAGCTAGATGACATCAAACCCAATCTAGTACGCAATAATTGTCAATGATTACCGACTGCTTTATAAAATTTACAGAGAAAACTCCCTGTGAATTATATTATTCTAAAGAACTTTGATCAAAGTTAGACATTAGAAATTATGATGTTATGCTCGTGGCCAAGCGAAGTTATAAGAAAATAAAAACAATAAAAAGACTAAAAATAAAAAATAAAAGTTCTTTAGAATAATATAATTCACAGGGAGTTTTCTCTGTAAATTTTATAAAGCAGTCGGTAATCATTGACAATTATTGCGTACTAGATTGGGTTTGATGTCATCTAGCTGATGAGCCCACCATCAAACTAGGGCGAAACGCAATGCTTGGAGTAAAGGCCACAAAACCTTTAATATTGAATTTCATTCATAAATACTCCACTTAATAAAATCTAATTCGACTATTTTTAGTCTTTTTATTGTTTTTATTTTCTTATAACTTCGCTTGGCCACGAGCATAACATCATAATTTCTAATGTCTAACTTTGATCAAAGTTCTTTAGAATAATATAATTCACAGGGAGTTTTCTCTGTAAATTTTATAAAGCAGTCGGTAATCATTGACAATTATTGCGTACTAGATTGGGTTTGATGTCATCTAGCTGATGAGCCCACCATCAAACTAGGGCGAAACGCAATGCTTGGAGTAAAGGCCACAAAACCTTTAATATTGAATTTCATTCATAAATACTCCACTTAATAAAATCTAATTCGACTATTTTTAGTCTTTTTATTGTTTTTATTTTCTTATAACTTCGCTTGGCCACGAGCATAACATCATAATTTCTAATGTCTAACTTTGATCAAAGTTCTTTAGAATAATATAATTCACAGGGAGTTTTCTCTGTAAATTTTATAAAGCAGTCGGTAATCATTGACAATTATTGCGTACTAGATTGGGTTTGATGTCATCTAGCTGATGAGCCCACCATCAAACTAGGGCGAAACGCAATGCTTGGAGTAAAGGCCACAAAACCTTTAATATTGAATTTCATTCATAAATACTCCACTTAATAAAATCTAATTCGACTATTTTTAGTCTTTTTATTGTTTTTATTTTCTTACAAAATACAAAACTCCACATGTATCAATTTCAATGCAACCCTACGTGTGCGACTTGAATCCTTGATGGTGATTGCGAAACTATGTTGGCAAGATAGCCATTTTTTCATTTTTAGGTGCTTAGGTGAATAGGGTGGAACTTAGTTGTTGCTCACTTGGCAACACAGAATTCAAGAAAAAGAATCCTCATTGTCATTGCACAAATACGAAAATGTAGAAAGTGGGAGAGCAAAATAATATGTTTTCAGACCAAGTTACCACTAAAACAAAATTAAAATTAATAATTTTAATATAAATAAATTTTAATATAAATAAAAATACGAACAAAATGATATGAAAAGTGAAAAAACTACTTTTAAGGAAGATTTAAAAGAAAATCAAAGTATGCAGAAAATTTTGTTGCCTATAATAATTCCGAAATCGTTAGAGCTGTTTTTAAATAAATTAATGTTTACTTAATAATTTTTATAAAAAAAAAACTTTTTACGAATTTGAAAAACGCCAATTTAAAGCGATAAGAAGATTGCATTTTTCGAAAAAAAAAATAAAAATTTTTAGTCAAGTCATTTTTCAAATAAATTAAAAAAAATAATTAGAACTAAAACTAAGTACTTTTGTAAAATGTTGGCTTTTGTTTGCAACTGAACAAAACACAATTGGATAAAAACAATCTCTAATTTTTTTAAAGAAAATTGTTGGAGCCGTTTTCGAGAAAAATTTAGTTTTTCCAAAACCATTATATGGCAGGTACCGTTATTTTTTGAGCTAAAAAAAAAATTAAATTTTTTCTATAAGGAATGCTCTACAAACCCTACATACCAAATTTGAATTATTCTTTTTTGAAATTTGCGATGATGTCATCACTACCACGATGTAATAGAATAATTTTATCTACTGGAGACATGTTGGGTACGAAATCCAGAATTACAAAATCGCGAATTACTAAATCCCAAACTACAAAGTCCCGAATTAACTAGTATGTGTACTTTATTTTTGGTTAAGATACATATTTATTATTATTTTTGCAAACCATACTCTGGATATATTTTTCCTATTCCTATTATAGCACATCAAAATCACGTCATAAAACAAATAATTTCATATTTTACTCACGCAACTTCGTTGCTCCTCTTATAGGGTATGTCCGTATGTCCAATCTGGCAGGCACCTGTGTCAACAGTCTTCTTATCTATATTACCTGGCTGGCCCGAAAACTCTTCTGTTACTAAGTCACGATTTTTGCGCATTCGGGATTTCGTAATTCGCAATTTTGTAATCGCGATTTTGTTATTCGGGAATTTGTAATTCGGAATTTTCGCATTCGGGATTTTGTAATTCGAGATTTTGAAATTCGGGATTCTGTGGTAGAATTCTTGCTATTGCGCTCTTGTTCAACATATCAAACAGGTAATTTGGTGTATAATTGTATTTTACGTTCAAAAGATAATTCCGATTTCCGACAGAAGAAAAATAGGTGTTCTAATTTTTTACAAAAAAGCAAAGCGTGCATGAAGTGTCATTTGACAATTAATAAAGATATTAAACCGATCAAATTACTTAGATTTAACTAATTTGAGTACGTTGTTTCCAAATGCCTTTCAAATGGTTTAAACAAGCCATATTTCCAATAAAATAGTTTTAACGGCGGGGCCTGCCTTACATAAGTAAAGTTTTTTTTTTTAATTTTGATTTCTCGTTAAATTTTTAACGGATTTAACAAAATTTTATTTCTATAAAAGGTTTAATTTAGCCAAATGATAATGGCGTTGAACTCGCATCTTACTTTTTTTTTTTAATTGTTTGTAGGTACATAACATAGGTACCTAACGTTGACGTACAAGATATGGACCGCCAGTCGGTTGAAATTTTCATACAAAGGAAGAAAAAAGATGTTCCAGCTAAAAGCGGTCTAAAATCGCCATCATCTAGTAGTGTTAAATAGGTGTATACTAATTTCGCCATAAAATTTAAATGAAAACGATGACATATTCATATGTAAGTAAGTAAATAACACGTGGAGTGGATTTGTTTTGTAAAATAAAAGTAGTTTGATAACAATATAAATATATCAAAATATATACCAAAATATATCAAAATTATATAATTAATTAAAACAAACAAAGAAATGCTACATCAAAAAATTAAAGATTGCAAAGTTTGTATTTAATTTATTTCCCTTTTAAAAACGTCGTATTAAATTAATTTAAAGAATTAAAGAAATTATTTTTAAAATACTTATTTGTTTAAAAAGTAACAGCATCCACGAGCAAGAACGCATTTCCTTTCACTGCTAATATGAGATATCTCGTACAACTATTTACTTTTTACTTGCTCTATAGGTACTACCAGGCCAGTCTTGGATTCATGCAAAAAGATTGAGATACCAATCAATATCATGAGAAGACGAAAGTGGATCCGGTAATTCTGTCCGTCTATCTGTCTGTCTTACTGTCTGTCTGTCTGTCTGTCTCGGTACCTACAGCCTAAACGAGTGGGCGATTGACTTCAAATTTTGTAGGTATGGTTTTTAGGGTAACACGCCCAGAGCTTTTTCTTGTTGGTCACTGTTAGTCTAAAAATAACGGTACCTGCCATCGGTTATCGAAAAATGTATTTTTCTCGAAAACGGCTCTAATGATTTCAACCAAATTTCAAATGTGTAATAAAATGTAGATAGTTTATGAAATAGTGAAAACCAAACTTTCAAGAATTTTTAAATTTCTATCTTGAGAACGGCTGAATTTAAACAAAATTCATCACTAATATTGTCCTAGCTATTTAAAAAAGCATGGCATAAAATTATTTTTCAAAAATGTTTTTGTTTAGTTTTAAATATTTTTTGAAAAACTGTTTTTGTGAATTCAATATTTCAAAAACTAGATTCTTATGAAATTTAGTTTAAAGGTAGCTATACTAAATTAAGTTCAAAAAACCAACATACCTGATAATTTTTTTTTTAGAAAAAAGTTTCCGAAAAATATTCCCTCAGGAAACTTTTCACAAGAGCATGTCTGTGCGAATCAGTCGTGTCCTTTATTTTATTTGCTCGGACAACTCGAAAGATATAAAACTTTATAGATTCATAAATATTTAAGTCGAAATATTTTCTAATTGAGTGAAAGATTAAGAAATCATAAGTAAATTTTGACTTGGGAAACTTCATTTTTATAAAAACCATTAAATTCGTTTTCATCAACGGTAAGCTTTGATTAACAATGTGATTTTTCTTACTGGAGTCTTAAGGGTATCCCGCAACCTTTTTGGCTGTTGAAAATCATTTCGTGCTTGGAATAAAAATCAAGACGAATGTAGGTACACGTGGTTTTTAAATGTGTTCCGGATTCTGTTTTTAAAATTTTACGTTTGAAACATACACATGAATAGACGGGTTTGGCCTACGCGCATATTATATTATTTCTAGATGTTACAATACATGAATTATAATAAGTCTACCTACCCTATCTACGGTTAGAGTATAAATAAAACAAGGTTCAAATCGGAAGTGATTCCCAAACAAAAGGGCATATCCAGCTGTATGAAAACCTACACTCACAAACTCCAGATGCTGTTTTGCATGAGTGACTTTCAATCCAAAAAGTTTCTGAAAAGTTTTATTTTTGTTTGCACACATAATGTATGTAGGTATGAAGGAAAGTATTCTGAGAAACAATTTCCTTGGAATTGTGTTCTAGTGGCATATATGATAGGTAAAGGTAATGAAAAACGCCACTACGCTTGTTCAAGTTGAGTGAAAAGTTGTTTCTTTTCTTTTGACTGAATGATGACTTAACCAAATGATGTATGCATCAAATTATGATTCTTTAAAGTGACTTTCCTTAATGAGACGATTGTTGTGAAAAAGAAAATAGACAGGTAGGTACATATGTAATTTTCATTTTCTGTTTGAACTCATCAGGTGAAAGCTTTCGTTGTTCCTACTTGGTTGGCATTTTTATTCGTCTTCAGATAAGCAAAGAATTAAATTGAGCAATTTCAGATTAAAAGAAAAGTACAGGTAGCGAAAGTAGCAAAGACTTAAAAAAAAGGTTAATAAATTTCAATCCCTTTGATAAAGACAAGTTATGAATTCTGTAAGCAATAGCATGTTCAGTTGAATCAAATTTTTGCTCGCATTATCTCAGTTTTACGACAAAATATAGAACAATGTTGGTAATGAATTATAGATATTTTTTATTAAAAAAATAACTCAATTTATTTATTTATTCAATCTATACGATAGTTAATTTGAGCTTAATTCGTGTAATAATACTTATCCGTTTTGTGATTTCAATGATGAAAATCAATTTCAATGATAATTAAAATAACAAAAATAAATAAAAAATGTTCAATGATGATTTTCAATGATATAGCTATATAACTGGCCTCTAAGCCACAAGACCATCATCAGTGCCATGAAATAAAATTTAATGCAATTAAGTCCAAAACGTTATTTGGAACTTTCTTTCACTGTTAAGAGTACACTTTTGGGTCTTATTGCACTATTAATTTATATTATATGGGTGAATATTTCAAAATATTAATATTCTGTAGCCCATCACTTTTAATTAAGAAATATTCATAATTTTTAAAACATTTTTAGTTATGAAGCTTTAATAAAAGCTGTCTTACTACTTACATCTCAAAAAAATATAGTTTGTTATAAAATATAACCGTAATTTCAAGTTAAACACCAAATATGTCACTACCATGGTATGTCACAAGCCAAGAACATTTCAGCGAAATAAGAAAACGTTCAAATAAAGTAGTATTTTTTATGAAATATATATATATATTATATATTATATATTATATATTATATATTATATGTTATATATTATATATTATATATTATTTATTATATATTATATATTATATATTAATATATTATATATTATATATTATATATTATATATTATATATTTTATATTATATATTATATATTATTATATATTATATATTATTATATTATATATTATATATTATATTATATATTATATATTATATATTATATATTATATATTATATATTATTTATTATATATTATATATTATATATTATATATTATATATTATATATTATATATTATATATTATATATTATATATTATATATTATATATTATATATTATATATTATATATTATATATTATATATTATATATTATATATTATATATTATATATTATATATTAAATATTATATATTATATATTATATATTATATATTATATATTATATATACTATATTATATATTATATATTATATATTATATATTATGTATTATATATTATATATTATATATTATTATATATTATATATTATATATTATATATTATATATTATATATTATATATTATATATTATATATTATATATTATATAATATATATTATATATTATATATTATATATTATATATTATATATTATATATTATATATTATATATTATATATTATATATTATATATTATATATTACATATTATATATTATATATTATATATTATATATTATATATTATATATTATATATTATATATTATATATTATATATTATATATTATTTATATATGTATTATATATGTATTATATATTATATATTATATATTATTATATATTATATATTATATATTATATATTATATATATTATATTATATATTATATATTATATATTATATATTATATATTATATATTATATATTATATATTATATATTTTATATTATATATTATTATATATTATATATTATATATTATTATATATTATATATTATATATTATATATTATGTATTATATATTATTTATTATATATTATATATTATATATTATATATTATATATTATATATTATATATTATATATTATATATTATATATTATATATTATATATTATATATTATATATTATATATTATATATTATATATTATATATTATATATTATATATTATATTATATATTATATATTATATATTATATATTATATATTATATATTATATTTTATATATTATATATTATATATTATATATTATATATATATTATATATTATATATTATATATTATATATTATATATTATATATTATATATTATATATTATATATTATATATTATATATTATATATTATATATTATATATTATATATTATATATTATATATTATATATTATATATTATATATTATATATTATATATTATATATTATATATTATATATTATATATTATATATTATATATTATATATTATATATTATATATTATATATTATATATTATATATTATATATTATATATTATATATTATATATTATGTATTATGTATTATATATTATATATTATTATATATTATATATTATATATTATATATTATATATTATATATTATATATTATATATTATATATTATATATATATATTATTATACTATATATTACAGCATTTTCAGATAAAGAATTTTGAGATACCTACAGTATTATGAGATACAGAATTTTAAGGCGTTTTTCTTTTTTCGTTCAGAACCGAGCTCTGAACAGATTCCGATCGTTCAGAGCATGCTCTGAGCGTTCTCTGAACTGAACATGGACTGACGTCTGAACGTTCAGATTTATTTTTGAAACACATTTGAGCACTCAGCTGTCATAAATTGACATTCGTTCTGACTCTTTCAAACACAACTTCAAAATCTAATTTGAAAGTTATTTATTTATTCTTATCCATTTGGTTCATTTAAACCTTGAAATTAATTTGATTAATAATAAATAACATATTTCACTTCTATTTTATTGAATAAAAACTATCTTCAGCACCAAAATGGTTTTATATATTTATTATAGCTTCATCCGCCATTTCAATTGTTTTGATAATTGTTCAGCATTTCACTCAGAATGAACAGTCAATTTATCCTGAGCTTTTAGAGCACCAAAATGGTTTTATATATTATAGCTTCATCCGCCATATCAATTGTTTTGATAGTTTTTCAGCATTTCACTCAGAATGATCAGTCAATTTATCCTGAGCTTTTAGAGCGCCCTCTGAATATGATCTGAATCACCTCTGAACAAAAAAAAGAAATACAAATGAGCGAACAAAGAAACACAACTTTATGTACAACTCAGGATTATGCTCTGAACGAAAAAAGAAAAACTCCTATAGAGTATCATACAGTATCATACAGAATTTAAACCATACAGCATTTCGACCCGCTCAACACCTAATTTTCAAGCAGACAAATGCCTCTTCAAAACCACTTGTTTGCTACCCATAATTCGGTATTTATATATAGTTCATCTTTACAAGCTAACAAATGGCATTTGATAAAAAGGGTTGACAGCAAATTTAAAAAGGCATTTATGGCCTTTTTTGTGTAATTTCGTTGTGGTATGTCCTTCATTGCTTTTTGACTGGAACCCAAAGTTTTTGTTTGATTTTAAAAACATACCTTAATGACATACATATACCTACTCATACATATACCCTCAATATGCCAAAAATGTGTAGATTTATTTTATACAAAATAACTCACAAAATAATAAGGATAATGAATAAACTCAGGAAACTATAGGTAAATACTCGAGTATAAATAATAAAGGCAACGGTATGAAAAGTATGCGCTTTTAGGGCCGCAGTTTTTTCAGCTCTGGTTATTTGTAACAATTGGTTGTTTCAGTGTTTAACCATACATTTTGTATGTGTTTCTATGGATACCAGCAAATGGTTAAATTTAACCCGAGCTGAAAAGACTGGGCCTTAGTATCATATTTTTTAAACAATGTTCACTATGGAGCTGGAAAAACAACTTTAAATAGAAGTTTAATTCAATTGTGCATATCGTATCGAGTATAAGTTAAAATTCTTATCTTAAAATCATTAAAAAAAAGTTGTCCGTGTCAGCTCCAGCGAGCGACTATAGTTTACACATTAAAAACAATTTATGGAACAGATTTTACAAAAAATACATTTTGTAGAGCTGTATTTTGTGTTGTGTTCTTTTTCCAAAAAAAAAATATTGAGAAAACGTTTATTCTCTTTTTGTTTAAATTCTAAATCAACTTTATTCCTCTTAAATAAAAAAAATAATTGCCTTGCGATTAGATACCATACCCCAACACATTTACAAGAAATTTGACATGGCCTTTTTTGTGTAATTTCGTTGTGGTATGTCCTTCATTGCTTTTTTGACTGGAACCCAAAGTTTTTGTTTGATTTTAGAAACATACCTTAATGACATACATATACCTACTCATACATATACCCTCAATATGCCAAAAATGTGTAGATTTATTTTATACAAAATAACTCACAAAATAATAAGGATAATGAATAAACTCAGGAAACTAAAGGTAAATACTCGAGTATAAATAATAAAGGCAACGGTATGAAAAGTATGCGCTTTTAGGGCCGCAGTTTTTTCAGCTCTGGTTATTTGTAACAATTGGTTGATTCAGTGTTTAACCATACATTTTGTATGTGTTTCTATGGATACCAGCAAATGGTTAAATTTAACCCGAGCTGAAAAGACTGGGCCTTAGTATCATATTTTAAACAATGTTCACTATGGAGCTGGAAAAACAACTTTAAATAGAAGTTTAATTCAATTGTGCATATCGTATCGAGTATAAGTTAAAAATCTTATCTTAAAATCATTAAAAAAAAGTTGTCCGTGTCAGCTCCAGCGAGCGACTATAGTTTACACATTAAAAACAATTTATGGAACAGATTTTACAAAAATACATTTTGTAGAGCTGTATTTTGTGTTGTGTTCTTTTTCCAAAAAAAAATATTGAGAAATTTTATTCCTCTTAAATAAAAAAAATAATTGCCTTGCGATTAGATACCATACCCCAACAGGTTTACAAGAAATTTGACATATTTCAAATTTATTAAAAGCAGTGGAAACTTTATGCAATGCGAGTGTTTTAATTAAAGAGTTTTTTAATGTTTAGGAAGCATTGTATGTGATCTCTATGGCAGCACAAAACGTAATTAACGCTTGCGCGAAGAATTCAAAAACATTGAAAATTCATTGCAATTGAAAAACTTATCAAAAACACGCTGGACCGCTAGAGCCGAGGCAGTCAGGCCTTTGTGGATTTCTTTCGAAGGTACGGTGCATGCTTTGGAAGAAATTCAAACCGATGCTTATTCTTTTGATAATAATTCACGCATTGCATTGAATCTGCATTTATGCTGCTCTATTGTGCAAAAGATAAAGTGGCCGAAAATCATCTAAGTGGTTTCGTGTAAAACAATAGTCTTTACTAAATCGTTTTTCATTAACGAAAAAATATTAATAAAATAAAAACAATATTAAAAACTAATAATTATCCACACTATATAATAAATAACCTACTTAAAAAGAGAAATGAAAATTTAAAAGAAAAGTTAAATAAAAATAAAAACATTGAATGCCCAGGAATGATTAGTGCAGGTGAAAAAAGAGAGAAACAATTTTTCTCCATACCATAAGTTCCAAGGCTTACAGACAACAAAAGTCTGCATAAAGTTATAAATAAAGAGAATGTGTCATTCGCACACAAATCAAACCTTACACCATTGTATATACATTTCTATAGTATTTTTATGCTGAATAATCACCGCCTGGCCATCTTAAGAAACTTGTGAATAACACATTTTTAGGTTCGTGCATTTACTAGTTGTCCATTCTGTAACCCTGACAACAGTCGTAAACATATATAATTTTTGTTTTGTTTTCGACTCTTGTCAAGGAAATATGGATTTTAGAGCCAATAAAATACATTATATATTTTTTTTTTGTTTCGTAGACGACTATTGTTAGGGTAACAGAATAGACACTTAGTAAATGTAAGAACCTCCAAATGTGCAGTTCACAACTTTCTTTAGATGGCGCTGCTCCATGGTTGTACTATAGAAATTTATATACAATGCTTACACTTAAATCTATTTTTACGAACACAAAATCAAAAACAGAAAAACATCAACAACACAACGTAGTATATGAAATTGAGTGCAGAGGTAAAGAAAACGAGAAATGTGATCTGGTATACATAGGCCAAACAAAGAGAAGTTTAGGTATAAGACTTGCGGAACACGAAGCAGATGTAAAGAAAAACAAAGAGGCAACAGGGCTTTCTCAACACGTAGCACAAAGTGGACACTTGGTGGACTTCGAATGGGCAAAAATTCTAGACAGGGAGAGGAGATTAAACACAAGACTTACATAAGAAAGCCTACGTATACAACAAAAAATAAAACGGACCATGAACACAAAAGAAGACACCAATAACATTAAACAAAGCTATGCGTTAGCATTGTAACTAAAGTACCTGCCTGATTCTGTGATAACTTAGTTGTTTAATTTATTATTTTGATTGTCTTTTTCTTTTTGTCATCATAAATCGTTTAATATATGTTAATTTATTTTCAATGTTGTGTCGTAGCCATCGGATTGATGCAATAGTGGGAGTGAAGTAGCAGATTAATACGATTTAGTAATAAATTGAATAATAAATATCCCCTGAAGAAGTAAGGAATTCTTACGAAACGTTGGGAGAATAATGGAATAGAGTTTTTTATTCGCATTAAACTTCAAAAAGACCAAAAGAGCCAAAACATCACCATCTTTAAATTATAAAAATAATTGGTCAAATACACAAAACAACGAAAAAATTTCATCTTTTTACATTTTTTGGTTTCATTTAAATGAAAAGAGGGGAAAGATGCGATCTCGTAAATGTGGGAGATTTGATTTGACACATGAAAACATTTTAATAGCGGATTTTTTCTTTGCACGTTATTTTTTACCCTAAAACTATTGGATAGCTTTGTGTTGTTTTACCTTGTTGGACGATATAGCTAGGTATATTAATTGCACTTAAGAAAATACAAATTAATAATATTTTTCATAAATCTAACAATTTTTTTTACGAATTTGTACAAATGTTCAAGTAAACAAACAATGGTAACGAATAATGATATCTACTTGTAATTGAATGGAAGTGTAAAATATAAATGAAGCATACAAAAAGCAAAACTATCCTAGAGATTTTATGATGATCGGTTGGAACGCAGCCATATTATTCACGCAGCCTATGCGGGATTAATCTCTGTCTAAAATTACAAAAAAAGCAGCCTTACATTTTTGTTTTGTTTTATAATGTGTTTTGGAGTTAAGCGTAATCCCTCAAATATTTAAATTTAAATTGAAACTAAAACACCATTATTTTGAGATTACATACAAGAAATTTTATTAAAAAATATTTAATTGTTTACATAAAAAAAAATTTAAATTAATAAAATTAAAAAGCTCGAATGCATTTCAGCTAGTCTACTATAGCTGAAATTTAGCTTAGTTTGAACCATGTCCGAAAATTAGATGGTAAGATAATGCACTTATCTGCATTCCTATGAACTAGATCTCTTGAAAACCGGTTATTGTGTTATGATTATTAAAGGCTAAAATTATTTTGTTAACTATATGTATTGCATTCGAATTATTAGCTGCACTTTGTGAGTAGCGGGTACCCGGGTACTCGAATTAATTCCCGGGTACCCGTTTGTCTCGAGTAATAGGGTACCCGATTACTCGGGTAATATTCGGGTATATTTGGACCCGGGTAGTTGTTGAACCCGGGTAAAATCAAGAGCTCCATTCATCAGATTGTTATGAAACTTTTGTGATTTGTGCGATACATTACTGTAATATATTTTGAGATGGTTAGAAATTGCATTTTTTGCATGATATATAAAAATTCGCAAAATATTAATTAATAAAGTATGTTTGACAAATTTAGGAATGATAAAAATGTATCGGAAAATCGTATGGTAATACATTGCATTTTTCTGCATTCCTGATCCATCCTCCGATTGTAATGATACTTTTGTGAGTTGGGCGACACATTACAGTAATTGGTTTGAATCAGATGGTAAGTAATTGCATTTTTCTGCGTTATAGGTATGTCTGTGATGGACAGAAGGCAAAATGTTAAGAATAAATATTTTACAAAATGTTATGAAAAATCAGAAAGTTGTTATCACATATTTAATAACCTAAAATTTAAAAAAAAAGAACACAAAAAACTTAAATTTTTGATGTTTCATAACATTTCTTATGTCATTGATTTTGGCCACTGTTCGTGCAAGAAACGTCATTGCGGTAGCAATTCCTTCCTCTGGAATAGAAAATTGTTGGAAGAATGCTGTACGGCTAATTCAGCGTTGAAATTGCAGTTATATATTTAAACTACTGAATGGCATTTGAAGCACTTGACCGAACATTGAGAGATTTACGCAACCACTCGAGATGTTTTTGAGGAGCAACTTCAGCTGACAACAAACATGAGAGTTACCTTGCTTAACAATCTATCTGCTGAAGATTTTTTTAACCAATTGCTGACTATAATAGGTAATGGCCGTATTACTGTCCACGAATCGAGCGGATTTATTTCATTTCCCCAGAAGTTTTGCAATTTAGTCTCATCGAAATATGAGCTCATCAATAAAGTTTTCCGGAACATCAGCTTTCAAACATTTGTTATTTATGTGATTAGTAATCACAGAAATAACAAATGTTTGAAAGCTCGAACAAATTTGGCGGCTAAGAACAAAGATGTATAGTTAGATGACATAAACTTCATAATTCAGGTTCTCAAACCAAGGATTACAATGATCTCAACAGATATACCTTTTAAAATTAAACGAATTCAATTTCCGATTCGTTTTGCATTTGCCATGACGATTAACAAATCACAAGGTCGATTCTTGAATGTTTATGGTTTGAATTTAGAAAATACATTTTTTTTCTAATGGTCAATTGTACGCGCCTGATAACAGAACGAAAAATGTTGTATATCACAAGGTGCCTTCACTAAAGAGAATCAACCCGAGGGCAAAACATGAAGCAAAGTTCATAACTTTAAAATAAAGCAAATAGGTATCTGGAGATCCTTATTTTTTTGTAAATATTTTTTTTCACTTATTCTAATAAATTATTATCACAAGCATATATTTTTTCCGCAATTTTGAAATGCATTTTTTGCGGTGTTCCTATAACCGGAATATGTCTGATTTTGAATATGTTGTTCAGAAATGAATTCTGATTTAAAATTAATTTTAAAAGATCGACAATGTCGTAAATATGAATAGGATGGATGGTTTAGCTTCCTTTGCATCGTGATGTTAAAATAGATGTGAAAAATTTTTTTCAGTACCTCGCAGAACCAGTTTCATAGGAAATGGCCAATGGCAAGTGAATGTAAAATCGTCAAAGTAAAGATGTTATCTTTTTTTCAAACGGTAATTATTCATATTACCCATAAAATTTGTGCTTCATGTAAAATTAAACTTTTTTTTTATGAAAAATCAATAGTTTCTTGTCGTGTTGAACTCTGTAACCATGTAAGTACATATAGGTGCAGATTATGATGACTATAAAGGCACTATAATCAAGAAGCATTCGTGAGGTGTTTTTCGATAATATTGTATTCGTTCTCTCTTCGTCTTCAAACAAAAGAACAGAACTCAATCCCACCACCACGGCACCACCCTTATCTAGACCGATTTATTTTTGTTCACTATTTGGCATTTATATAGGAAAATCTAATACACGAAATGAAAACATTAATGAAAGCCTGAGACAAGAACAAATTCTTTAATATGTATTTGCTTTGCATAGCGTCTTTCATACATCACCCACTAAAGTACTAAATTTATCGGTTTAATCAAGGTTTTCGAATATTTTTTGAACCTTTTAATTTAATGGTCTAATTTATTTTTTTCTTTCCTGTGTTTGGAAGATTTTAAATTGAATTTATTTTTATTTTGCTTCCCTTAAAACATTTCATAGAAAATAAAAAGAAGCTTATATTTTCAGTTTACCTTGAATAAATTAGCCATAATATATTTTTGCTCTTTACTGGGTAGTAATCTTATTCTATGTTTACTCAAATGAAGATATTATCTTCAAAAAGTTTCTCTTTTTCTGCAGAATTCAAAATAAATTATGTCCTTTCCTTTATGATTGAAAATAATTTTACTTTTCTTTTAAATTAGGAAAAACAAAGAGGATTTTAAAGAACTAAATTACATTTATTAAATAAATAAAATGCACGACTCGGTCGCACGAACTTGCTCTTTTAGCAAACTATGGGTTTACGAAAAATTCAATATAGCTATTTAACTATGTAAAAAGGCAAAAGATATCGAAAAATGGCTCAAACGAGAGATCAAGTTGTATGGTAGCTATCATAAAACCGTTGTTTAGCCAAAAACTTATAATGCCATCTTATTTCAATTGTCTAATTTAAGTGACATACCAAATTTAAATAAAATCGGGTAAGCCGTCATTAACTTATGGTCAAATTTGCCCTATTGAGCAAGTAAAAAACAGAATTAGTCGCACTATTTTGTTATTGGAGTAGTCATAGTGTATGGTTTGAGTCTTAAGATTTTAAGAAGGTTAATTTAAATAAAATACGAAGTACAAAAAAGTAGGTAAAAAGTATATTGATTGAACGGTAGGATTCACTCTTAGGTCAACCAGGCCCAACCCTAGGGCATCACGACATAGGGGGCACCACAAACAAAAGTAAGCACAATAAAGCAACTGGATCTTTATTACCATCAAAGTTCATACCACTGGATTGTTTAATTATATATGTAGGATTGTAGGTGTAAAATAAATAATATATCTTCTTTTGCATGTAGCCAGTTCCAGTAGAAACGTTCTCGAATTTTCTCAAGAGTCTTGTTGATACCCAGATGACTTCCAAAAGATCCATTATGCATTAAGAGCATTTCTTATCTCTTCATAACTCCAACCTTTAATAGGTTCAGCTTTAACTCGCTGAACGGCAACGGTTTCTTTTTCTTCATGGCAAGTGCAATGTTTACAATCGAGATAGAGCATCCGCATTCGAGTGTAGTTTACCTTGAATCTCATAGTCATACGTCTGAAGTCTCTCAATCTATCTTGCTACTTGACCTTCTGGATTTTCGAAATTCAAAAGCCATTTCAGCGCTCCATGGTCCGTCCGTAGAAGAAACCGCTGTCCATAGATGTATTTATGGAAGTGCTTCGCAGCCAAAACCAAAGCAAGGATTTCCCTTCTGGTCACACAATAATTTCTTTCTGGCTTTGAGAGCACTTTGCTGAAATAGGCTACCACCTTTTCTTGACCGTCATGAACTTGAGAAAGAACCGCCCCTATTCCCACTGGAGCTTAACATAGCGTCGTTTGAGTTCCTTAAAGCTTTTCTCGCACTCATTTGACCATTTGAATTGTTTTCCTTTTCTGTGAGTTGGTGCAAGCTTTTAGCGATTCCGTGACCGTCATGAACTTGAGAAAGAACCGCCCCTATTCCCACTGGAGCTTAATATAGCGTCGTTTGAGTTCCTTAAAGCTTTTCTCGCACTCATTTGACCATTTGAATTGTTTTCCTTTTCTGTGAGTTGGTGGAAGCTTTTAGCGATTCCAGCAAAATCCTTAACAAACCGTGTCGTCGGTAATATGTATCTAGCCCAAGAAAACTTCTAAGTTGATGCTTGTCTTGTGGAATTGGCCAGTTCTTCACAGCTTCCACTTTCTCGGGATTAGTTCTTACCCCTTGAGACGGGATGATATATCCCAAATACTTCACTTCAGTCCAAATGATTTCCCAAACACGATGACATAATCCAAATCGACTAGACAGGCTTTCCAAGTAAGGCCTTGCAGTAAGCATTCCATTAAACGCTCAAATATTGCAAGAGCGTTACACAGGTCAAAAACATAACTTTGAACTTATATTGTTTTGTGTATTTGGCCAATTATTTTTATAATTTAAAGATGGTGATATTTTGGCTCTTTTGGTCTTTTTGAAGTTTAATGCGAATAAAAACTTTGAACTGCCATAAGCCGTTACCTGTCGAGAATGCAGTTTTCTCCCGATCTTCTGGGTGAATTTCAACCTGCCAGTAACCACTCTTCAGGTCCAATGTTGAATACCATTGAGCTCCAGCCATCGCATTCAGAGTATATCGCTTATCCTAGGCAGAGTATAACTGTCCTTCTTTGTGTAATAATTTAAGCCTTATGGCAACACTAACATATTGTAAATACTTGTGAATATTTCCCTTAACCAAATTCCCAACTGTAAATAATTTCGTATAAGAAAAGACGAAAAGAATAAAGCAGTCTGTGTCGGACCTGTCTGTGTCGGACATGTTTTTTTTCTTCCCGGAGTTATTGAAATAAAAGGTTGCTAAATTATTAAATTAAATAAATACCAGCGACTAAATTTGTGACATCGTTCAGCCTTCGGTAGTCCACACAGAATCGAGTACTTCCGCCCTTCTTTTTGACTAGAACGAATGGTTATGCCCAAGGACTTTGAACTCTCGATTAAACCATCTTTCTGCATTGTCGATATCATTTCCGTAACCTCCTCTTGTTTGGCTAGAGGCAGGCGCCTTGCCGGTTGACGGATCGGCCTTGCATCACCAGCTGTACAAGTTGTGTTCGTCTATATTTCCCGTCCTGTAAAGCGAAAACATCAGCGAACTCTTGTAGAAGGTTTCCAGCAACTCTAAGCTGTTGCTGATCGAGATTACAATGACTTTATCTGGATTCACTGATTTTTCGGGATGTTCATCGGTTATCTTCGTTATTTCTGCTACAGGGTCACATTTTGTCCCTAAATGTGACCCTGAGCTTGACCTCATATGGTTTGATTTAAGTATTCGTATGGGCACCATGTTATTTTGAGGTGCCACCAGCTTCTTTCCTACGGTGCAATTTCGGGAGCTATGCTTAAAGTCTGAGACTTGGATTATGCTTCTGGGGCCATAGCTACCAGATGTAGCGTTGGTCTTATTTGCTGAGCCGTTACTTCTGCTTGCACAATGTTGACATGGGCTTCTTCTCAGTGACATTCGGCACTTGCGCTGGAATTGTCCGATTTTATTGCAATTCCATCATCGGATTTGTCCTTCACGACGATTGTTCTGGAACGCCATTCTTTAGCAAGAGCATTCTTCAATCGCAACTGCTCTTACTCAATGAACTCCTTGCGAAGCCTGTTCAGCTGCTTCCATATTCAAGACTAGTTGCGTATTGAGGGGGTGGGGCCCCCCCAAGCCTCCAGGATCATGTTATTATTTAGGTGATTTCATCATTATGTACATTAATAACTAAAACTTTTTCGTAAATATTAGAGATTTGCCTGAAACACCCTTGAATTTCATTTTCTTGTACTTGAATACGTGTAAGCCTACGAGCCCACAGAAAAAGCCTACCCAGCTAAGATTGTGTGTGAGGGGAGAAAAAGTCCCTTTAAAATGTACGGGCACTTACACAAATGAAGATGGGTAGGCAAAAACAGCTGATTTTTAGCTTGTAGGCAAAAAGAGAGAACCAGCCGTCGGTCGGTCGCTGTTCTGGTTCTCTATTTCTGTGACCTTGCCGTTTGTGTAAAATCTTTTGGATACAAGAACTTTGAAAATAATAGCAGTACGAATGTAAAATTAGGAGTATACGGTAGTACGATGTTGTCGAGAATAGTGAAAAGCTACTATAATAGTACTTTACACAATCCACAACACCGCAGCACTGCGCTCCACTCTCGATCATTGAGGTATAAGGAGGGCAAAATGTATCGTACTTCTACGTTCTACCCTCCAAAACCCGTTTTATATATTATTTTTTTATTTGATTTCGTTAACGTGAAAAGCAATTGTGAAAACCAAAAGCAAAACAAAGGGGATAATTGGATTAAGTGTATGTATGTACGTATGCGTGTGCTTTGTGGAGGAATAAGGAGAGTGAGGGGCAAAAATAAATGTTGCCAAAAAAGGCTTAAAACTGCAAGTAGATGCGAAAGTGTACTTAAAATCATAGAGAAATTACTATAAAAAGAGAAATGTTTCGTACGTCTCACCCTCCAAACCCATTTGCTATTTTTTTTTTAATTTCGTGTCTGTGAACAATAATTGTGAAAACCAAGAAAAAAACAATTATCAATTATCAATCGATCAGTTATCCCCGTCAGGTGTCACCACTCATTCAGCAAACATCACGGAGTAGGGATGAGGACGAAGTCGGTCTACTCTCTCACTCACTATACATTTTTCAGCCATTTCTTTTGGTTTTATTTGTGTATCGATAGTAGCAGTGACTGTTATACGTATTATTTTAATTTTTCTGTGCAACTCTGATGTTAATTTTACTTTCATCGTAAATTTATCATTAATTTTATGAGCTGTAATTTAATATAAGCTATAAGCGAAAGATAAAAAAAGGGCCCTTGTCATCTCGCCAGATTTGTAAAGTAAAATTGTCATATATAGTTCCAGTTCATCTTTAAAAATTAATTATGCATTTTTTCGTATTGCCCGTCTGGTGGCAGCACATATTTAAAAAAAATATGTCAAATAAATTCTTTTTTCTTTGTCACCTTTGTTTGAAGATAACCTAACCACAAAAGTAAAAGGTTCAGGTTGACTAAGGCGAAATTTATCTTTTTTTTATTTGGTGTAAATACCTATGTAAGTTAAACTTTATATAATACTTTATGAATTTTGTAATTAATAGAATAATTTTTTATAGTAAATAAAATCCCATTGTTTTGCAATTGTTTTGATGCAAGGATTTTTATTTGGGAATTCAATCCGAATCGCCGAAGGTCAACATAATTTTATTTAATAGAGATGCCTGATGAAATTCCACATAGCTGCGCCACCGAAGGCTGCAATTTGCCGGACGATGATGAGATGGTTGCGTGCGAAACTTGTGCTCGTTGGTGGCATTACAACTGCGCGAAATTTGATCCTACCTTGTATGATACTGCAACTCCGTGGTACTGTCGCACACATGAATGCGAGGATGTTGCCAAAAATCAAGATAGGGAAGGGGATAAGAGCAAACAAGTTGCTGCCAAAGATAAAAACTCTGATGATTTATCTGATGCTATCGATGTTCTGATTGAGGCAGCCAAGTTAGCTCAGTCGACTGTGGATCAGAAAGAGAATGAAATCGAATTACTTAAGGCTGAGATGGATGGGCTTAAATCAAAACTGCATACAGCAACGAAGGAGTCACCTAGTCAAGATAAATCTAGGCCTGTTGAGTGGACAAAACTCGCCAACGATAGACTAGAAGCGGTTCGTCTGATTGGTTGTAAGCACCAGCAAATTTTGGAAAATTCATCTCACGCTCATTCAACTCCTCATAAGGCTGAAGATCATCCCACAAGAAGTTCCGATACAAGTTTATGCCAGCAATCAGATATGTCAAACTTGTTAACGATTCTCACTCGTAATCAGGTGCAAGAGTTGCCGTCGTTTTCGGGCCAAGATCACAAAGAGTGGCCTTATTTTGAGTCAGTGTACAAGTCTACCACAGAAGAGGGAAGATACAACAGCAGAGAGAACGTAGCTCGTCTTAGAAAAGTGCTGGTTGGTGAAGCTCATAACCTTGTGAGTGATCGGTTGCGTTACTCGACTGATGCAGATTCGATTATGAGTACATTACGAGCAATCTATGGCAGGTCTGATGTAATGGTGCACAATCTAACTACAAACTTTCTCAAATTGCCGGTGTTAAGTTCTGGAAGCGATATGAAGCTGCGCCAATGGGCAGTAGCATTAAATGGTTTCGTTGGTGATATCAATTCCATGAATCTTGGTAAAGAACTCAATAACAATTATGTTCTCACAGATTTGGCTGGAAGATTGTGCCCGTCGTTGTATCATGATTGGCAGAAACGAAAAATAAAGAATCCTGATGCAAATTTAGAAAATTTTGCAGTGTTTATTTCTGATAAGTTGTTCGACTTACCTCCAGAGTTGTCGAAGTCATCGAAGCCACCAGGTAGAGACAGGGGAGTCAGTGCAGCCGTGTCAAAAAGAGTTTTGACTCACCAGTCAGTATCCAATTCAAGTGTTTGTGTCAAGTGTGGGAAATCTGTGCATGTGCTGAGTGAATGTGACGCTTTCAAGGCGATGAAAGTAGACGAGAGGTTCGAGTTTGCCAAAAACAATGCCATCTGTTTCAGATGCCTAGATCCAGTAAAACACAAGTGGAATAGGTGTTCGCAGAGGAAGTTTTGTGGAATCGAAGGTTGTTCGAAGCACCACCACCCGCTTTTGCATCTGACTACTCCAAGATCATCTTTAAATTCATCTGCCCCTGAGTTCACTCCACCTGCACACATTCACTCATCACATCTTGGAGTTAAGGCACCAGTGATGTTCATGGTTGTTCCGATTCGATTGTACGGAACCAACGACAGTTATTTGGACACATATGCCTTTTTAGATGATGGATCCTCGATTACAATGATTGAACGAGAGGTTTATGAATTCTTGAATCTGAAAGGTGAGCCTGAATCTCTAGTGCTCCAATGGACTAAGGGTGTTTCGAGAACAGAGCAGTCAATGCGAACAACTTTGAGTGTCTCAGCTGTGAATAAGGTCAAACGATTTACACTGAAGGATATATACACTGTTAATGGTTTAGAACTTCCTACCCAGACCGTCAACGTCAGCACTTTACAGAAATATTTTGCTCATCTCAGAGATTTGCCGTTAATTGAACTGGATAATGCAAAACCGAAGATCCTTTTGGGCTTAGACCAAGCTAAGCTTCTTTCTGGCAGTCGACAGAGGTCAGGAAAAGACGATGAACCAAGAGCTATTAAGACACCCCTAGGTTGGGTTGTGTTTGGAACAACTGGGCTTCAATCAAATGTGTCTTGTCTAAACTCTCCTAAAGAAGCGTCAATTTCATATTTCCACGGAATATCCAAGCAAGATGAAGAGTTGCATGATCTTGTTAAGCGACATTTTTCAACCGAAGAGTTCGGAGTTAAACCACCAAGTGGTGTTTTTGTGAGCAAGTCCGATAAACGAGCATTGGAAATTATGGAACAGACGCTTTGTCGAGTTGATGAACAATATGAAATCGGCCTTCTTTGGGATAATAATGAAGCCAAGCTTCCAGATAGTTACGCTATGGCTGAAAGGCGACTTGTGAAGTTTGAGAAAACTTTATTGAATAATCCAGACTTGAAAAACTGGATGACCAAATACATGGAAGACTTACTGATGAAGGGCTACGCCAGAATAGCGACGGAGGAAGAGCTGAAGCAGGATTGGAAGCGAATATGGTACGTTCCACTATTTATTGTTGTAAATAATAATAAGTGTCCGCCGAAGCCGAGGGTCGTAGCAGATTTTGCAGCGAAGGTAGATGGCGTTTCTCTAAATTCACGACTGTTAAAAGGTCCAGATAACCTTGTTCCTCTGCATTCTGGACTCTTCAAATTTAGAGAGAGAAAATTCGCTGTTAATGCAGATGTCAAAGAGATGTTCCATCGCATTCGAATACGTGAAGCCGATCAGCAGTGTCAGCGATTCCTTTGGAGAGATTGTGATTCCAGCCGTCAACCAACAGTTTTCGTCATGCAGGTGATGATGTTTGGGCCCCGGTGTTCCCCATTTTGTGCACAATTTGTGAAGAATCACCACGCCAATCTCTACAAAACCCAGTGCCCAGAGGCTGTTGATGGATTGGTCAACCGTACTTATGTCGATGACTATTTCAATAGTCATGACACACTTGAAGAGGCAGTAACAGTAAGTAATGATGCCATAAGAATTTGCAAAGCTATGAATTTCGACCTAGTCGGTTTTCAATCGAATAGTAGAGTTTTTTTAAATCAGATTCCAGAGACAAATATTAAGGCCAATCTTGTAAGCATGGATCCGAATGAATGTGAAAGTTATGTGACGAAAATTCTAGGAATGGCTTGGCATCCCTCTTCAGATGAATTAATTTACAAATTGAATGATGAAGAATGTTTGAAGAAAATGTCGGATGGGGCAGTCGTGATGTCAAAACGTGAAGTCTTACGGACCATCATGAGAATTTTTGATCCACTTGGTTTGATCTCCTGCTTCATTATTAAAGGTCGAGTCATCTTACAAGAGATATGGAGTGAGGGTTTTGATTGGGACGAGCCGATTTCCGAGCAGTTGAAGATCCAGTGGTTGGAATTTGTAAGAGATCTACAAAGAATTGAATGCATTAAAATTCCACGTCTATATGCATCTTCGTCTCCTGACTTTTCCAGTATAAGTTTGATCGTGTTTGTTGAAGCTTCAGACCAGGCGTTTTCTGCAGTTTGTTATTGGCGTTTTGAGAGAAGTGGTGTGGTGGAGGTGGCATTGGCTATGGCGAAGTCGAAAGTGGCTCCGGTGAAGAAACTCTCCGTATCTCGTTTGGAGTTACAAGCTGCAGTGCTTGGTACTCGTATTGCGGAGACCGTCAAGAATTCACACTCGATCAAGCCACATGAAACTATGTTCTTATCAGACTCTAAGACAGTGCTGTCCTGGATTTGTTCCTCGAGTTTCAAGTTTAACAGCTTTGTGGCAGTTCGCATCGGCGAGATTTTAGACGCATCGAATCCAACTCAATGGTTTTATGTGAGGTCATCCGATAACGTTGCCGACGACGGGACCAGGTTTAGAGAAATTCCAAAAGACGTCGATGTTAGAAGATCAAGGTGGTTTACTGGTCCGAACTTTTTGATGCTTCCTCGAGACGAATGGCCTATCACGGCGGGAAATGTTGGTAGTCACAATGACAAGGTAAGCGATGTTGACTTTTCTATATTTCCAATACATTTCCACAGAGAGTCGATATCGTTCAAAGTTTATGATGAGTTAAAGGCAAGATTTCAAGCTAGGTGGTTTTCCGCCATAAGAGTTATGGCATTTATCTTGCGGTTCAGAGATTTATTTAGAAGGCAGCCTATTGAGAGGGAACTATTTGCAATGCCTTCAGAAATTCTACGTGCTCAGGATTGGGTATTTAGAAAAATACAACAAGAAGCATTTCCTGATGAAGCAAAGTGTTGCGCCTACCAGTTGTTTGTCGAGCCTATCGCCCTTCATTGATGATGAAGGCACATTACGATTAGGCTCAAGAGCCCAAAATGCAAAGCTTTCTTATGCTGCGCGTAACCCAGCAATTTTGCCCAAGAACCATCCACTGGTTGAGATTTTAATCATGCATCACCATGAAGCTAATTTTCACAGAGGAACGGAGACGACCATAATTGACATAAGAGAGTGGGCTTGGATTATCAGCATCCGTGTTGCAGTAGCTCGTGTCCAATCGAAATGTTATATGTGCCGGCGACTAAAAGCGAAACCAGCTATGCCTTTAATTTGGCAACTCCCGGAAAGTCGACTAGCCTTTGACTTAAGACCGTTTACTCACGTAGGAGTCGACTGCTTTGGTCCGATGTATGTGAAGTATGGAAGGGGCACTGTCAAGCGATACGGCATGATATTTACATGCTTGAGCTTCAGAGCGGTACATATCGAAGTTCTGAATGACCTAAGTATGGACCAGTGTATTATGGGCCTGCGTCGCTTTCTTATCAACCGAGTTGTCACGAAGTTCATTTATAGTGATAATGGGCTCAACTTCGTTGGAACACGAAACTGTCTAGAAAAGGACTGCAAGGAGATGGAGAAAGGACTCGGTGAGTACTGTGCAAAGTACGAAGGTATAGTTTGGCAATTAATCCCAGCTTATTCTCCCTGGATGGGCGGAGCTTGGGAGAGACTTATAAAATCAATCAAATCTAGTACTGAATTTATACTCAGAGGAGTGACACCTCGAGAAGACGTCCTCGTAAATGCTCTGTTGGAAGCACAGGCCCAGATCAACAGACGACCACTCACCCACTTACCCGTTGATCCCGAAGATCCTAAGCCGCTCACCCCTAACTTAATTCTTTTCGGCGACAGTGACAGAGACATCACCGCACCAGGAGTTTTTACTGATAGTGATAAATGGAGCAGATTATATAGCAGAAGAGCACAACATCTTATGAAAGGATTCACGAGGCGGTGGTACACCGAATACCTGCCAGAAATAACAAGGCGTTCGAAGTGGCATAAGGTTACAAAGCCAGTGAAAGTCGACAGCATTGTTTTGGTAATCAATCCGGGAGAGGTAAGAGCGGCTTGGAGAATGGGTAGAGTAACGAACGTTTATCCTGGACTAGACGGAGTTGTTAGAGTAGCGGACGTGCGTGTTGAAAATGGAACTATTTTGCCTAAGAGGTCAGTCGGAAGGCTCGCTGTTTTAGATATTGAGTCTTCGGATACAGCTTCAGACGGGGCCCGGGATGTCATCTCGCCAGATTTGTAAAGTAAAATTGTCATATATAGTTCCAGTTCATCTTTAAAAATTAATTATGCATTTTTTCGTATTGCCCGTCTGGTGGCAGCACATATTTAAAAAAAATATGTCAAATAAATTCTTTTTTCTTTGTCACCTTTGTTTGAAGATTACCTAACCACAAAAGTAAAAGGTTCAGGTTGACTAAGGCGAAATGTATCTTTTTTTATTTGGTGTAAATACCTATGTAAGTTTTGCAATTGTTTTGATGCAAGGATTTTTATTTGGGAATTCAATCCGAATCGCCGAAGGTCAACAGCCCTTATGACCCTTCCCTTTGCACGGCTCACCTTCTAGACGTCGTCGGGACTTTTAATATGTTAACTTCTTCAGCAGCCTGGACAATATTTCGAAGGAACAACTTTTTTCTAACTCACGACCTTTCATTACAGTATGTATAGCTGAGTGGCGCGATACGGTTTCCGCCCTCTATCTCAAAACAGTTGAGGGCATGAAAAAAATATTTTTTACGAAATTTGTCGCAAATTATATGCTCTACAATTTTGATAATAGATGTCAGCATCACTTATTTGAGAGAAACCGAGATAATCGCGAAACACGCGGTTATTGTTACTTTTGACATTGAATAACTAACTTTTCGTAGTTCTGGGTCCGATCCCTGAGTACATCTTATGTTTTTCCCTGTGCCGACGAGTTCGACCCCGGCGAAAATAGCAGACCTGAAGCAGCGGTGTAGTGGTAGTCACCCTATTCATCCAGGCTTGGACGTGCCTTGTCACAGACGATGGTACTAAAAGTTGATGGGATGAATAGGTTTCGGATCCTCTAACAGTGAATTCGAATTAGGAGATGATTTTTTCTTGAGATACGTTTAATTTTCTATTGAGCGAATAGGTAGGGGAATTAAAAACTCTTCTTTGACCATCAAGATACGTTCTCGAGATTTTCTTTTCTTATTTGAATCATCACTCTTCCGAAGTCGGATAAACTAATTCTCGAGACATCTCAAGATAGGTGGAGACCTATTTTGAATTCTTTGGAAACCATCCGACTACGCCAGATTATAAATCAGACGTAAGGTTAATAATCCGTGGTGTCTTTGAAATTCGTATTTTCCACCGACAAACGTTGAGGGAACTCGACTGTGAGAAGAGGGCGAAGAGCTTTTTCGGATCATTTATTACTGTGGAGTAGTTAATGGTCAGAAATAACCCTTCATCCCCTGCTTTTCCCAGTCGACTACTATCTCATTTTTTTTATGAAACTGGATCCGAATAGGGATTTTTTTTTTGTTCGCTGCATAATTGAAATAATGAAAGAGAAGACATACTGTAACTGAGACATAGGTAGTAAGTTGTTTGAACCTCATCCAGTGTTTGGGCTTTCTTGTCTTTTGGGTCTTTTTAGTTAATCAACTCTCTCATACATAACCACCTACAATTCTCATCTTTTAAATTTTAAAAAAAATTTTAATAATTGTATTTTTAATTCATATTCAGGATTTAACTCAAAGTTCAAATTATTTTTATAATTTCTTTTTGGTTTAATTCAAAATCTTGAGTATGAGTTAAAGATCAATTATTTTTCAATTTTTGTAGCGGGACCATCCCATTCCTCCCGTTACATCTTCAAATTATCCGCGGAACTAACTAGATATGGAATGTTTAATTATTTATGATTTTGCAGTCTATGAAAAATAAAGGTTTGCTATTGCTTATTATACATACGTACATATATAATAATAGAACTACAAATAGTGATAGTTAGCTAGGTATTTCTCACACAATCAAAAAGGTTATCGATCTTGTTCTAAAGTCATCCTGGATTGACGTTATTAGAACAATTAAAATACCTACCTACTCAATAAAATCCGACAGCAGGTTTCCTAAGTTGTCTTTTCATGAACCACTTTATCAACTTAAAGAGAATGATTTATTTGGTCTCTATAAAAACAGATTCAGAAAGTACTCCTTAAAATGTATTTAAGTGTGAGCAACTTTTCATTACCATCCTTCCTACAAATTCACAAGTTTCTATTGCAAAAATGAATGTGAGTATAGTTGCTACAATAATAAAAACCCTTATTTTGATTTATTTAGTACATTAAGTTTCTACCTTCTGTACAGGATACTCATTGATATTAAAAAAAGGAATTTATGATTATGTGTAGCAAGGTTTAGTACGAGAAAAGGGAATTTCAAGCAAAGGATGAATGTTAATTCAATTTACGGCTGCATGCACTGGAATCCAGTTAGAAACTAATGAAATTCTTTGGAAAGTTTCTAACTTAAGTTGCCAACTTAAGTTGGTAGTATATTACCACCTTTCAGGGATTACATTAACATAATGTGTGAGCGGGGATATAACCAAAAAGATTTGGATTAAAGGCAACAAAGTGGTTGTACTAAATTATTCATTGTGGCGATGGAAATAGTTAGGAAAGACATAAAGGATTCAACCCCACTTAGAGCTATTAACAATGTTTCTATTCACGAATTTTCGAGTATCATAGGTTTGAGGTGTAATAGATTTATGTGTGTCCTTAAACCTATCTAATCAAAAGCTTTTAAGAAACCTTTCCTTTATCGTTGATGCGAATCGTTAACCTTATTCAAATATTAACGAATCTTTTGCTAACCAGGGAAATAAGGGATATTATAGATAATGGACAATTTTCTTCACTTATTAAAGACCCACTGCGCCAGTAAGTAGTTTAACGAAGAATTAAGACACAAATAAACCATTAACAATTTAAGATCAAAATCAACTCCATTTTAAAGAAGTAACACTATAACGAGCTCTTCTCAAATACAAGACAGCAAACTGCCTGAACTTTATTTTATTTATGTACCTTCTCCTTTTTATCAGTGTTGCCAATAGGGGGGGTGAAAAAATATATTTTTTTTTTGATTGTACAGAAAGCTCAATCAAAGTGTACCTACTAAAATAGGATCTATTGTACTTTTTTGTCTAGTAAATTTTTTGTCATTTAGTTTTTTTTTTTTTTTTTTTTGTAATTTCGTACAACTATAATAGGTAACATAACAAAATAAAAATTACAAAGTAAATCACATTGAAATATCATATTTCATTTAAAGCTTATCTTCAATGTAATTTTTGTTTAACAAGCCCTTTTTATAATAAAAACTATGTTTTGAAAGATGTTTTTCTAGATAGTTTTTGGTTTGAATAAAAGAGGAACATGTTTCAATATTCATACGGTTGCGGCACTTCTTTTTATTAAGGTTTTTAGTCCGGGCAACGGCTGCAAGAATGCTTAACTCATCGAGTTAAAGAAAATTTCAATATTGTTGCGGAAGATATCTAATAGTATATACAAAAAAGACAACTCTTCCCGCCCGGATCCTTGAGCAATCGGAGGAGGAAGTAAAGGAGTGGCCAGTTTTTGGGGGAGGTGTTTACTCATCGAGTTAAAGAAAATTTCATTATTGTAGCGGAAGATAGTAGATACAAAAAATACAACTCTTCCCAGCCGCATCCTGGAGCGATCAGGGGGGGGGGGGTTAAGAAGTGGCCATTTCGGGGGGAGGGAGTGTTTACTCATCGAGGAAGAATTTGATGTCAAATTAAAGTGAAATAAGATTTTGAATTTTATCTTACAAAATATTGAAAAATATGGTTTTTGTGGAAAAAAAAATTTTTAAAGTCTTTTTATAAGAAATCATTTTGAAAATAAGAAAGTTTTTACAGGCCCCTTATTTTTATCGACCTGTATTAGAAAACTTGTAGAAAATATTTCTCGCGTTCGATATTTTGCCTTTAGTTGCACGAAAAATATATTGACTATTTTTATACCTCCCACATTATAATAATAATGTCAAGAACAAGATGAAAATTGTTTAAATTTTGGTTTGTATTATACATAATAATAATATGACTTCAAATGGCATAGGCATTACGTATTTAACTATACAGTTTAATATTTTTCTGTAAACGATTTGTACCTACATAAGTTAGTTTTTATGTTATTTATTTCGAAGTGTTTTTGGACGTTTAAATTTGTTGTTGATGTTTAATATTTAATAAAAATTTGTCACCACCTGATAATGTTCATAGACATGAACGAAACGTCGTGACATAAGAATATTTTGTTTCATCTGACCTAAGCCCGTTTCTTATAACCAGGGTTCGGATTTTGAGGCATTTAAAAACCTTAAAAAGGCAAATCAAAACATCGAACAAGGCAAATCAAAGCCTCGAGAAGTGCAAAAAAGGCATTTTTAAATTAATTATAAACAAATAAAAATTTTTTTTTTTTGTATGGCTGCTTCTTTTCTGATGATGCTATGATATCGAATTGGGCCGCAATTCTACCAGTTCACTGCTTCACCAAAGTCTCTGCTTTTGGGGCCTTTAATACAAATAAAATAGAAAAAGTGAAAATTGGGAAAAAGGCGAGAGAAGGCATTTGCCACAGAATCCGAACCCTGCTTATGTTATAATAACATTTCCTTTTAGAATTTTGAACTCTTCCTCGTCAAAGCTTGGCAGTTTTTTTCACTCAGCCTGATTTTATGTTTTTAGGTTTTTTCGTTGAAAATCTTTTTTTTGTCTTTTAAGGAATGAAGACAAAAATGTATAATCGAATAAAAGGTAAGTATAATCAAAAAATAAATTAAATCGGTGGGGGGTCTATCTCCCCCCGTTTGGGTGGGGGTTAATTTGTTTAAAAAAGTGACTAAAAATAGGAAAAATATTATTAAAAATCAACTAAAGCACATACGGATGATTATATATAACTTTTTTTAAAGCTAAGACCCCATGATTGTTTTTAAGTTTAAATCAAGTTGTGTCAGCAAAAAGTTTTCGAGAAAAAAAAATTTTGAATTGTTTAGTGAAATATTTTAACAATGTTCAACGCTCATAATAACTTTCAATGAAATTCAAAAAAATTGGTGCTAAAATGTTTAGTTTTAGAGATATCAAAAATAAATGAAAAGTACCTCCTTTTATTCTCTTTTTTTTTGCTAAACCCGGTTTTTATGTTATCTTTTTTATCTTGTGTGAAGATTATACAAATAAATTAATAATACAAATACTTTAGAAATATAATATTCGCATATAAATCGACGAATACTTTACAAATATACATATACATCGCTTAGGTTATCAGCCTGATAGTGTTCTTAAACCAACCAGATTTATGCCTTAAATTACCATCGATCGTTACAAAAAAAAATTGATACATATATATTACTTATTGATAAAGCATATTAATAAATAAAAATTCAAAACGTTTAATAACATTATAAAAACGAATCTATAGGTTCTAAGGTTACACCCCGGGAGATTTTCTAACCGACCCATTTACGTGATGAACCTTGCACCTTTACCCAATACCTGTACCTATTTAGTACATATGAATCATATGAATTTTTTTACGATGGATTGCAAAATTACGAATGAATTTCCAGACCAGAAACAAAACAATGGTGCAAATTATAGTCAACCTATATTTAAGGAATTAACGTGACACTTCATAACACGACAATGCGCAGGTTTGCTTGGAAGTTAGACAACTTCATTAAGAAAATGTATGCTTTAATCCGTTTATAATACAAAAAACATATTTTTACAAAAGTTTCATATTAATTTTGTGTTAAATGAACTATAATTTCGTAATTATATAAAAATAAAAAAATCACAAAAAATGTAATTTATATTTTTCATTGATTTACTAAGACTTTGGGTCAAAATCAAAGAAAAAATTAGATTAGGTACAATCATTTAATTTATACAAAATCAAGATGGTTTCAAACTCACCGAAGTAGATGTCGCTAAATGAGCATATCGAGTAATTATTATTTCCCTAGTTCTCTGTAACGATAAATACTTGAACCGAACCGAACAAAATTCTTTTGCATACATATGTATTTGTTTATCTGTATTTATCTTGCTTTTAACTCAAGAATAATTGATATACAAGAGTAAAAAAAAACAAGACGGTAGTAACGACATCCTACGAGCAAAGTTTGAAACTTACAAATGATTTCTCTATGTGTAATGTTAATAAACTCAATAGTACAATCTACTTATTTGGATGAATTCGAATCTTGGCTGCAGTCTGCCCTAGTGAATTAAAAAAGGCAATTTAAAAGCAGAGTAAAAAATAAATTTGTCAAGTGGAAAATTCACTTAACATTATATAACTCCTTTTTTTCGTAAGTGACTGCAGAATTTTAATGATGGATTTGGTTAATAATAGTATGTGTTGTATTTATTCAACTATAAGACATTATGCAAGTAGTTTCAAAATTATTTTGGACAATGTTTTCCAAAAATAATGAGTGTTTTTCTTTTAGTAACAATTTTGAAAGCCTGTAAACTATTTGTACCCTTATGTACCCAGGCTGGATTTTTTATATTTAATAGTGGCATATTTCAGGATTATACAACTATAAAAAAAAAATCTTTTAAACAGACAACGCTTAGTTGTTAATGCTAAGTGAATAGACTTAAAACTTGAGTTTTTCGAAGAATGCCCGAAAAACAAAAAATGTGAACTAAATTTACTTTTTTAAAAAGCCTGATTTCTCTTCTTTTATTTTCCTTTTAAATAAAGTTATTTTAGTAAATAGATTTTGAAAAATTAATTTTCAAACCCAACATTTAAAAAAAAAAATTTAAATATGGTAAACCGGGGCACATTCGGCACCTAAAGTTCAAAGCTTTATATTTACGAAACTAATAAACATATTGAAAACCCATAAACATTAGATGAAACATAAAGATTTAATCTATAGAATGTTATAGAGATCTTTTCCATATCACTTATAAAACACTTCTTTTTTCGTAATTTAAAAAAAATCATTTCGCCGAATGCACCCCGACATGGGGCACTTTCGTCAATGCTTGGGGCTCTTTCGGCATAGAATCTTTTTGCAGCAAAACTCAAAAACAAGTTATTTCAAATAGTTTTAAATATTCATTTTATTAACAAACAAAAATAAAACATAACACGATAACATAAGAATTCATAACAATAAATTAAATAAAGTATATTTTAATCGCAGAAAAAAGTAACAAACTAATTCATAAGACATTACACAGAACGTTGTGGTCACTTACCGTAGTCGTAGTGAGTCAATTAAGTTGATATCAAGGCAATATTTAGTGCGAGATGTAGATGTTGATGCTGCATTGGTAGGATGAGGAAGTTTTAACTCAATTTCACTTTTCAGTGTTAAGGAAACGTCTTTTATTCGGATCATAAATAAACTTTTTGAATGAATGATACGTTAACCCATCATGTTCAGAAAATGAACATTTCTTCACATATTCACCCAAATCTTCTTCATGGGATTTGGCCAAGACTTGTCTGGATGTGGTTTTTGATTGATAGGTTCCTTCTTGAGTCTCTGAATCCGAAGTATATCTTAACGGGTCACGCTTTGTTATCCTTTGAGACCATCGTGCTTTAAGGAAGCTGTAGTTAAAATCGCCCATGCCTTTTTATCCAAAATGGCTTTTTGTATTGCAATTTCATATAAATTTACTCTTTCGGTCTTTTTTTATAGTTACAAACCGTACTAACCATGAAAGAAACAAAGAAAATATAATTTACGTTACAACATTGTAACGTATTACACAAATAATTAAAGGGTGCTGAATGTTTTCTTCTCTTGAGGTAAACGCCATCGACCTGTTCTTTACAAATACTAAATCTGTACATCTACTACATTGCCTCCTCTATATTGTACTACATTGCCTACTCGATATTGTTTCTAGCAAGTTCAAGAACCTTCCATAAGCCAAGCATTTCTGTATAAAAGAGGAAGCGGATGCAGACTGAGAGCATTGTATATACATTTCTATAGTATTTTCATGCTGAATAATCACCGCCTGGCCATCTTAAGAAACTTGTGAGTAACACATTTTTAGGTTCGTGCATTTACTAAGTGTCCATTCTGTTACCCTAACAACAGTAGTAAACATACATGATTTTTGTTTTGTTTACGACTTTTGTCAAGGAAATATAGATTTTAGAGCCAATAATATACATTAAATATTGTTAATTTGTTTTGTTGACGACTATTTTTAGGGTAACAGAAAAGACACTTAGTAAATGTAAGAACCTCCAAATGTGCGGTTCACAACTTTCTTTAGATGGCGCTGCTCCATGATTGTACTATAGAAATTAATATACAATGCTGAGAGTCAAGGTGAATTTGAAATTAGTCTTGTACAAGTCGGTAATTTGAAAGTGATAAAGTTTGAATTTAAAATAAAGAAAGTAAAAGAAAATAAAGAGTTTTTTGAAATAAAGGGTGTCCCAAAATTAACGCAAGATTTGAATTTGCCGCCATTTGTGCAGTGAAGTGTTGGCAACCCTGAAAAAAAAAGCAATTTGACAGCTAACAGTAGGGTTATTAAAAATGGAGCGTTACACGAGAGAACAACGTGTCTTCATTATTAAAGAATATTTCAAAAATAGTGAAAGCTTGGCGGCTGTTACTTGGACTGTTACTGGTGCTCGATATCGCGACATGATTACACAGTTCTTTCTGCCAAAATTGGATGATATTGATGTGTCCAATATGTGGTTTCAACAAGACGGTGCCACATGTCATACAGCCCGTGAAACAATTCAATTACTGCATGAGACATTTCCAGGTCGTGTACTTTCTCGTTTCGGTGATCAAAATTGGCCTCCTAGATCGTGTGATTTAACACCATTAGACTTCTTTTTATGGGGTTATTTGAAATCACAAGTCTATGTCAACAAGCCCACAACCACCCGTGCATTAAAGGAGGAGATTCAACGCTGCATCAACGAAATTCAGCCACATTTATGCAGAATGGTCATGGAAAATTTCAAAAAAAGAGTGCGCATGTGCATGCAAAGCCGTGGAGGCCATTTGTCCGATGTGTTATTCCATACATAACCCTATCCTATGTACTTTACGAGTCAATAAAAATATAACTATCAAAAGACTAAAAACGGCGTTTTCTATTTAATTCAAATCTTGCGTAAATTTTGGGACACCCTTTATTAAGTGGAATTAAAAGTGAAAAGACGGAAAGTGAGTGGTATTAAAACGAAAATAAGTTTTATTTAATAAAACGAACCTAGATAAAACTTAACATTGGTATCAGAAGTATAATTAAATATAACTTAAGTGAAAAGTGATTGTGTTAAAAGTAAAAATATGGGTAAGCTTCTGAAGGATTTAAACGCTGTTGAACTAAGAGCAGAACTTAACAAACGGGGTCTTCCTACTGCTGGAACGAAAAATGATCTCATTATTCGTCTGCAAGAAGCCATGAGACGACACGGTGAAAATCCAGACACATCCGTCTTGGAAATTTTTCAAAAGAAACTTAATTCTCTATTCTTTTATCCAAGGATATTTTTTTGTCAGATTAACAGTTTAGAGTAGACGATATAATGGAATGCTTGATGAAAAATATAAAGAAAACACTTGTTTTTGTAATTTTTCTCCCTTGCGATGCGAGTATCTCGGAAACAGTTGATATTTGGAAAAAAGTGATCATAACAAAAATTGTACAAAATTCGATGGGCTTTTGTTCATTCTTAAAAAAATTCGCTACGACACACTATTTCCGTGGTATAAGCGTAAGTCCTCAAAAGCCCCCTTTTGGGGGCTTTTTACTCCTCACCCTCCTCCGGATTACCTCCCAGGGATCAGGACTATTAGTACGTTAACTACTTAAGCAGCTTGAATAATATTTTGAAGGAATGGCTTACTTTGGTCCTACATACATCAATAAGGTATAATACGTTCCTAATTAAAAAAAAATTAATTTCTTCTTGCTCGAAAATGGTTTCAATATAGGTAACATGATTATGGAAGCAGCAAGTGGCAAGTGTTGAACTATTTTGAAAACCTCATAAAATGGGCCAATTTTTTAAATAACTTGCCGTGGGTAGTGTCCTACATTTTTTTTAAATATGATGTATTAAAGTTTGCTTACAAAATTTGTTTGAAAAATGACTCAGTCAAACTTCATTTTTCTTGCAAAACTTACAATATTTATTTTGTATTTCGAGATTGCATTCAGTAGCATTGTTATTAAGGATTACGTAGAAAAAAATCACTGAAAAATATCAAAATTTGTGACCACAGTACATAAAAATGTGGCCATGGGTATGGATTTTCATAATTTTTCTAAATATTGCTATTATTACGTAACCCAGCGAGATAATTTTTTTTCTTACTATATGCAGTACAGGTATAACCTACCCTATCACCCGGTACCCGCTTGACGTTGAGTTGCGGGACACCCTGTATAGATAACCGTATGCTTTTCGAAAACCCAAAACGAAATTAACCGACTTTTACATGTCCCATTCTCATCACAACTATCTCTTTCTTTTGTATATTGTATACTTTATATCTGCCTTTGCCATATATCTTTAACCATTGAATAAATACAAATAGAAGGCGACACCGAAACTTTATCAGCGCCGTGGATACTCATGCGGTTGACAAAACAAAATTCAACCGCGATCGGGAATGTAGAGGTGACGTTTTTTTTTGCTTGTTTGTGACCCTCCCACTCCCTTACGCCACGCTCAAATTTTCAGATTAAGGAATAACACACTTCAGCATGTAATTAATCTACCATATCTTAATCTGACGCGCTCTAGTCAATCCAACTATCTTTTTTTTTTACTATTCTGACGGGCCGTCATAGACGGACATTCCTATATAGCGTATACCTTTGACGTTAGGCAAAAAGGTCTTAAGTCAAAAAATTGGATTTTTGGTTTTTGATTGGGATTAACTCACTTTTTTTTCTCTTTCGTTTGGTATCAAAACACGATTAAAAATTGTTTGTTTTCAATAGATTATAATGCGTGGAATAGAGAGTTAAAAGCTGTAGCATGGATAAGGTAGTTGCTCAATTTTTACATCTGGATATCAGTACTTCTGGAACATTATACCTATGTACCGACCAAATATTAAAGTTCGAGCTCAATTAGATAGGGGATACTAATAATAATAATAATATTTTAACTATGTGTCTGTAAGGCACATTGCCATTTTGTTATATATTTAAAAGACACACGTTCTATTTCAAAGCAAAGATATAATTAATTCTATTTTCAAAAGTATTACAAAATAATATAAAATATGACTACTTGATAATTTACAAATTGTGATGAACAAGTTATTTAATAACAAGTAGTTATTTCAAGGTACTGCCAACACTTTTAAATGCAACAGGTGTTGCATGACACTAGTTAGAAGGAATAGAAAGATAGGAGAGAATTGTTTTGATACAATGGATAGAGAGCTAGTTGAATTTTAATTTTTCATTGCATAACCTGTATCTTTCAGCTTTAAGCTTTGATTTTAATGTCACCTGTCTTGTATTAGCAAAGGATCGAATATATTTTAAAATAAGAAATCTTGGCAGCCACAAGGAAACGAACTCGAACCCCCGTTCTCTAAACTTTATTGAGTGTTTATAACACACTTATTAATCTTTTTTATGTATATTTTGTATGCACAATGCACAGTCATACATAGTGTAAATTGTTCATAATCATACATTATGTGCAGTCATATCATGTAGGTACTTACTAACAGGTTTGTAAAAGATTGCAATATTTCGCGAATGACTTCATTTCAGACTTCAACTTAAAAATTCATTCATCACTATTCATTTGAAATCAAAATGATTGC
The DNA here is from genome assembly GCA_951217065.1 of Baccha elongata. Lineage (NCBI taxonomy): Eukaryota > Metazoa > Arthropoda > Insecta > Diptera > Syrphidae > Baccha > Baccha elongata. Next base: position 142,864,751 of record OX578272.1, on the reverse strand, counting down.
AAACATTTTCTTCCCTCATTCATTTTGCAGCAACCAATTGAATGCATGAATTGAGAATTCATGCATTCCTTAGATTCCTTGCATTCCTTTTGCATTCTATCATTCCTTTGCAGTCCAAGCATTCCTTTGAAGTCCAGCATTCATTTGCAGTCCAAGCATTAGTTTGCATTCCTTACATTCTTTTGCATAGCATAAATGTAAATTGCTGGACTGCAGCGGAATGCTCGGGCTGCTAAGAAATGCTGGAATGCAAAATAATGCTGGACTGCAAAGGAATGCTTGGACTCAAAAGGAATACTGGAATCCAAAAGAAATGCAAGCTTAGCAAAGGAGTGCTTGGAATGCATGCATTCTCAAATGACTGCATTCAATTGATTGCTACAAAATGAGTGGGGAAAAAAATTATTGCAATCATTTTGATTTCAAATGAACGGCGATTTTGAAGTTGAAGTCTCGAAGTAAAATCAATGAATGCAATCTTTTTATTGAAGTCATTTAAGATTGCATTCATAAAATATTGCATTCTTTTACAAGCCTGCTAACTAACATGAACTATTCAAATAACTGAAAATTTTAATTAACAATATAAATTTGGCCGTTTTTTTTAAATTCGGAAACATGATAAAATAATTATGTAGACCACGGTACAGTTCCAGTAAGTGAAAATCCTCGCAATAAATTAAATTTCCTACAACAAGTTCTTGATTTAAAACAAATTTATTCATATTATTTATGTAACAGCGAAAAAATATACTCTCAATATATAAATTGGAATGCAACCTTCCTTTATATTAGATTCAATGAGAAAATGGTTCGCACCAGTAGGGTTTTTATAAATTTAAAATATATTAAGTCTCTTTAACTTTTGTTTGCTAGGTTCTTAAAAATACAATATGAAGTAAAATAAATAAATTCGTCTTTCACACTTTTTTAAATGTGCTTCACTAAAAAAAATAATGACAAAAGCACTTAAAGTACTCGTGAAACAGCGTAAAACCACTTTCTAACCCAGTTGCATGAATACTCTCGAAACAATTTCTCCAAATTAAAAGTTCAAGCATAAGCATCTACTCAAACGGTTTAGAGACAGCACCAGCCGACACGTTCTTCGTCACCAAACGCAATATGTTCTATACTCCAAGAAGGTGTTTCAAGCCGCCCAACATCATCTACCTTGACATCGTTACCAACAGGAATTCCAATATGTACAGATGGCAAATGAAAAGAAAGTTGTGTAGTACTATTGCTGTGACTTAAGGCAGTATTGTTGGTGGAGTAGGCGGCTATTGAATCGCAAGAATCAAATGCACGTAAACTTCTATTTTTGCCTTCATCTGCTAAACGAACCAATCCTAAAGCTGTGGAAACAAATACTTGTTCCAGTCCTTGATCTTTTTCAGCCGATGTCTCAAAGTAATTTGCTCCAATAGACGAAGCAAAAAGATATGCTTCATCACGTGTTACGGACCTTACCGATGTGAGATCAAGTTTATTTCCGACTAATGTGAGTATTATAGGATCCTGAACATTTCTATGCAATTCTTGTATCCATGATTTAATTTCCGTAAACGTTTTATGTTGAGACAAATCAAAGACCAGAATGGCAGCATTGGCATTTCGATAATACATTGGTGCAACCGCACGGAAACGCTCTTGGCCTGCTGTATCCCATATCTGCAATATAACAAATTTCAGAGTGAATAAATTTAGAGCATGTACATGGTTGTTTTTCAACCCAAATAATGTTTTGATGATTTTGTATCTAGTTACTTTTCACTGTCAACACAATTCTAAACCATCAAAGTTTTTGTTTGTTGTGAAAATGTGGAAAGAAGTTACCCAGCATCAACAATTTCAATAAAAGTTAAACACTGGTCACTAACATCCTTATTTATAAGAATTCCCTATTATTCATCTGTATGATGAAAAATACTTATTTATAAAAATTTCCCAGGTCATTTTATTTACAATTAGCTTGCAAACAAAAAAGTACCAGAACAGGAAAGTTTTTATCATTTACAGTTGCTTTCGAGTTAATTATACACCAATAAAAAACACATATTTGATTCCATTTTTTGAAGGTTTGTTTAGTAGTATTATTTTATTCAATAAATTAATTTAAAAATCATCCTAATCTTCAAAAAAACCTAAAATATGTGACTAGTGTAATATTAGTGTTCGTTCAATTTGGTGAGCAAATGTAGATGTTTTGAATCCATGACAAAGCGAAACATATTTGTTTTTTTTTTTTTTATTGAGTTGCATGTGTATTTTGTAATAATTTGTTTTTGCATGATTCAATAAAAACTAAAAAAAAATGCTTATGTTTTGATAATTATTGTATTCCTCAATGGGTGCCATGACATTTCGCCAAGCGTCATATGGCCACATTTATGGGTGTGAACACACCCCAAATTGATCCTCCATTCGTCAAAATTTTTTTCAGCTACGCTTTTCGTTTCTTAACGTACCCAGCCTTGCACCTAGAACATTGCACCATAGAAAAATTCGTGCGAATTTTTAATTTTCAGACCAAATTGATCCTGTGTTCGTCAAAATTTTTGTTCACCTACGCTTTTCATTACTCACCGTACCCCGAAATTCTACATTTAAAAGTGACATTATGCCAAAGTGGCCAAATGACACTTTCATAAAGCGGCAAATGGCCATATGTACAAATATGGCCATATGACGCATTGTGATAGTGTCATATGGCCAAATTTGTAAATATGGCCATATGACGCTTGTCCAAATGTCATTTCACCTCCTCAATGTGACATTTCGATATCAAATCATCCCTATTTTTGGCACTAGTCACCCCCCCCCCCCCAACACGCAAGACTTATTAAGCCTCTATTACAGAACCAACAGTTTTATAAATAAGGTTTTTGTTTACCGAGGCATTATAAGGACTATGCATTCGCGGTTATGCGTTTATAAATAAGGGTGTAAAACTTCAAATGGTAGGGGAAAGAATTATTTTTTTATTTTATTTTTATTTCGAAATCTTGGTTTTATTTTAAGCTAAGTTAACTGATAACCCAATCTGCAATCTATTTGGTTAAGCAATAATTTCTTTTTTTTTAAGCTTAAGTTACAAAGTTATGTCTATTATTCTATGTAGTTATATTTATTAAACCACGTAAAGTTTAAAAAGTTATAAGGACAACATTTTAGTCAAGTTGGATTAGTATAAATAACAAATTAAGTCATGCTATGTTAATTTATTAATTTTGGTCATTTTAGTTGAAAAGTTAATAACCTGATTCCTCTTTAGGTATTCGAATGACCATTATCTAGCAAAATTATTATCGCAGAACAAAACTACACACAAACACTAACTTGTCCTTCAAACTTTGTTTTTCATACTCATGAAGTCATCTGGATGGTTATTTATAGTTGACCCTAATAGATAGTGGTGTTCTCGCGATGCAGTGTTTTTATTTTCTTTACATACAAAAGTACATACGCGTATATGAGTATAATTATTTCTTCCTAAACGGTTCCACCAATTTTGATGAAATTAGTTGTCTATACTCATGCATAGTTCTTAGCTGTAGTTGCACCCGGTAGATGAAGTTGTTTTTTTTTAAGTGATACTTCTTCATTGGGACTAAAAAATAAAATAAACTAAAGAAATTTGTCGGTCACCCTTTGGGTTTTCTCTTTTTACTTCTGATACCAAACTGAGGTAGTAAGTTAGTTAACTGTTAAAATGTAGGTTGGGTTTTTAATTCTACTGTCAAATTAAATAGCAAAAAAAATCAGCGCAGTGCTTTTTTATTGTCAAAGCAATCCGACTGCAATAGAAGATAAAAAAAATAAAATTTCTCAAATATGATATATAAAATTGTACTTTACAGCGATTTCCCAGTCGTGTAAAGTGCTGATTATGAGTAATTCTTACTTGTAATTTAATCTTTTCATCATTTAGATACACTTTGCATGTAAAAAATGAGGCTGCAATCGTGGGGCCAATGTCTTTTTGAAGCGAGTTTTTAATGTATTTGGTGACTAAGCTAGTTTTACCAACACCTGAAATAAAAATATGTCGTTAATAGTGTGGTGAATAATTTTGTACTGATCAAAAATTATTAGAAAACAATAAAAAAAAAATTATATGTAGAAATGTAGACGAACAGTTATGTCCAATATGAAAAATTGGTATTTCATACAAACGACTGGGTCGCACAAACTAGATCTTGTGGCAAGTTCCTTTAGTGTTGACGACTCGAAAATTCGTTAGATGAATTTTGGAGTCTTCAACCTCCAAAGTAACCTGCCACAAGATCTAGTTTTTTATGAAAAAAAGATTTTCAGTATTTTATATTTTGAAATATTTTTTTTTTTTTTTTCAAAAAAATCTTTTGAAAACAAATGAAGGGTCCAGGGAAAAACGGCACAAGTCTAGTGTTGACGACTCGAAAATTCGCCAGATGAATTTTGGAGTCTTTAACCTCCAAAGTAACCTGCCACAAGATCTAGTTTTTTATGAAAAAAAGATTTTCAGTATTTCATATTTTGAATTTTTTTTTTATTTTTTTTTTTCAAAAAAATCTTTTGAAAACAAATTAAGGGTCCAGGGAAAAACTGCACAGTTCTACTTTTTTCCAAAATTTAACCAATGATGACATCTTGTAGCCCATTGTTTGTACTAGGTATATGATGTTATATTTTCTTTTTGAAAAAAGTATGTGATTCGAGCAAAAAATAAAATTAAAACATAATACAGCTAGTATTAGACGGTCATTGAATGTGTCCTTGCAATGACAGTTTGACGTCATAATGACGTAGTTATTTACATTCTCGTTGTTCGTTATTCGTGCAACAACACCGAACAACGAACGCTGAAAATTCAAAGCCACTTTGAACTTGTTCGTTCTTCATTAGTTGTTCGGTTTTATTATTTACACAATCGTTGTTCAGCGTACGTTCAACAACGAGCAACGTACACCGACCAAAGAATGATATAGTCTAAATGCATCTTTAACCATCTTAGTTATATTTTTGTTTGTCAGTTTTTACACTTTTTTCTTTTAATCACTGTAATTAGAATTATTATTAAATAAATAAATTTATTATTTTAAATTTAAATTATTTTATTTGAGAAACAAAAACTATCCTTAATATTTTAAAGAAAACAAGCCAAAATGACAGAATTTATGAATGTCGTGTGATCGTCCTTGTGATCGTCCTTGTGAAAAATGACATCTGTTATTATTGTTTCACGTCACCATCAACTTGAAAGTGGTCATGTGTGATCGTTATTGTTTTGCATGTCCTTGCAATGACAACGAAATGCTAATGACACAATGACTAATCTCGACTTTATGAATTTATGAATGTCGTGTGATCGTCCTTGTGAAAAATGACATCTGTTATTGTTGTTTCACGTCACCATCAACTTGAAAGTGGTCATGTGTGATCGTTATTGTTTTGCATGTCCTTGCAATGACAACGAAATGCTAATGACACAATGACTAATCTCGACTTTATGAATTTATGAATGTCGTGTGATCGTCCTTGTGAAAAATGACATCTGTTATTGTTGTTTCACGTCACCATCAACTTGAAAGTGGTCATGTGTGATCGTCATTGTTTTGCATGTCCTTGCAATGACAACGAATGGCTAATGACACAATGACTAATCTCGACTGTCCTTGGGACAAAAATGACACCTTGTGCTATTGTAGCTAACAAGGTCAGAACCAAAAAAAGGTGAAAACGGAGGAATCAGAGTATTCGGAGGAATTTTTGTTGTTTTACACAACAACCCAACAACAATTCATTCGATTGCTCTGATTCCTCCGTTTTTTTGTTCTGGCCTAATGACACAGTGGACACTTGTGACGTCAGACTGTCATTGCAAGGACACTTTGCAATGACCGTCTAATTGGAAATCAACTGAAGTGTTTTTTAAATCAATTTTATTAAAAAATCTTTAAATAATATTAATACGAACAAATATTAAAGGAGATCTATAACAGAAATTCAACCCATAGACGGAATAAGGATACTTATTTCATCACACACAATTGTTTTCGAGTGCCTACTTTCTGAATTTTTTTATTGTCTCATCTGCTCGTGGTAAGTACAATTTAAGGAAATGTTCTGCCAGTAGCTAGCCGATATTTTAACATAAACTCAACATCTGTAACTGTGAAAGAACAACCATCACATCTCACCAATTCACCATTATCATTTTAAAACCCTACAAATGCAAATTATCTAAGATCAGAACCAAAACTCTACAGATGCAAACGATCTAATATCAGAACCAATTCACTATATTATTTTTTATAGCACGATAAACTGCTTTCAACCATTGTAAATACATTTCCATAGTACTTTCATTGTATATACATTTCTATAGTATTTTCATGCTGAATAAAAATCGCCTGGCCATCTTAAGAAAGTTGTGAGTAACACATTTTTAGGTTCGTGCATTTACTAGGTGTCTATTCTGTTACCCTAACAACAGTCGTAAACATATATGATTTTTGTTTTGTTTACGACTCTTGTAAAATACATTAAATATTGTTAATTTGTTTTGTTGACGACTATTGTTAGGGTAACAGAATAGACACTTAGTAAATGTAAGAACCTCCAAATGTGCGGTTCACAACTTTCTTTAGATGGCGCTGCTCCATGATTGTACTATAGAAATTTATATACAATGGTACTTTCATGACGAATAATCACCGCCTGGCCATCTTAAGAAACTTGTGAACAACATAATTTACACATTTACTAAGTGCCTATTCTGTTACCCTGGCAACAGTCGTAAACATAATGACATTTTGTTTTGTTTTCGACATTGTAAATACATTTCTTTAGTAAAATCATGAAGCAGCGACATCTAAAGAAACTTGTGAACAACACATTTGGAGGTTCTTACCAGTACTAAGTGTGTATTCTGTTACCCTGACTACAGTCGTAAATAAAACAAATTAAAAATATTTAAAGTGTTTTATTAGTCCTCAAATTCGTTTCCTTGACAAAAGTCGAAAACAAAAGAAGGTAAGAAAAATGTTGTTGAAATAAGAAACTCAAATGAGAAGATAGATGATGTCGCAGATAATGCCAATGTGGTACACGACCCCATGAAAGCAATGTGATTGCTGGGTCATCTATTAATAAGGAGAACCCTTATTCAAGGAAAACTGTACCTGCGATGGTAGAAACAGCAGTGGACGCTGCGGCAACAGCAAGTGCTTTACCAGTGGATGAAATTGGTCGTTCAAACAATGATTTGGTTTTAGTACGAAAGTAAACACAAAATAAAAAAAACAAAATAATGTGCTTGTATGTGGACAAGATGTTGTGGTAGGTCTGGATGTTATTATGACTCATAAATAGTTCCACGTATCAAAATTTGATATGTCTACTTCGGAGGAATCCTTACCGAAATATGTTGGTTAAAAAAATAGGTGTGGATGATTCCACAGTCAGATGCTTCAAACTAGTAAAAAAAATGCTACTGATTTACGTTATTGGAACTTTAAAGTTGGTATCCTAGCAAATAACTTTAAGTCAGCATTATAAAAACTATAAATATAGAGTTTATTCCTAAAGAAAATTCAAAAAATGGACAAGTTACCTCAATTCTGGAGCAAGATATGAACTACAGTCAACGAGGAGAAGTAAATGTTTAAATAAATCTGGAATAATAAAAACATTGTCCGTTCTTGTCGATTCATCTGAATTTGATGTCTATGCGTTTGTGGGAATCTGGCTCTTTAGTGATGTAAGTAATGAGGACATTTTGAATACATTAGATTTTTTAGAAAAAACTAAATTGTATGATGTAATTAATAGTCATTTTTCCAATATTCAACATGGTTTTAGTAGCGGCCGATCAACCTCTACAAACTTGGCCTGTTTATACGGATTTTGTGAAAGCTTTTAGCTGAGTAAATCATCTTTTATTAATATAAAAATTAAAAACTTATGGTTTTTATGGTACTGTGGCTGATCAATTAATACATTTACCACATGAAAATAACTTTGATTCCATAAATTTATACTTGCTTCAAAAAACTCAGTTTAATAATTATCTAGTAATCATTTGTTTTAAAAAATATTTTCTTAAATTTTTTATTCTAATTATTTTTTCATTCTAGTTTGTTCTTTCAATTTAAAACGTACCTTATAAAAGTTATTGTTCCTTTTTTTCAATTTAATTTGTTTTTATAAAGTTAGATATACATACATATGTACATACATCCTCATCAAGAACAATTTTTTTTTTTTCAAATAAATTTCCATAAGAATCTCTTGCAGTTCATCACAAGAAATATTTTTTTTTAATAGAATGGTCGATGAAAAGGAAGAAAATTCGCAGAATAAAACAAAATGTGAAATGCATCACGTTAGCATTAAACCGCAAAGAACGACCGGAGCTTTTTTTTATACAAATGGAATCGGAATTTGTCATAGCAAATCATCGCGCGATGAAACAATGTATCACCACGTAATCGGTTCTTTAGATGCACAAGTTCTGATACAAATAGCTGACATTGTATGCAAGCCCGCACAAGAAGACAAGTACGCAACTGTTAAAAACGCTCTTATCGCTGAGTACACCGATTCAGACCAGAAAAAACTGCGAAAGCTGGTCAAGGAAGTTGAATTGGGTGACTTAAAGCCCACGCAATTGTTGAAGCGAATGAAAGAGCTCTCAAATAACAAATTACCAGATGATTTGCTAAAATCTTTTTGACTAGAACGTTTACTTGATCAAGTCCGTGCGGTTATATCAATAGGAAGTGGTGATTCAGTGGCCATAGCTAAGCAAGCTGAACAAATGATGGACATGTTAAATTACTCTAATGTGTCAGCTTCGCACTTCGAGAAACCAGCCATGTAGCAGTAGAACATTCAATCAGGATCAAAGACGTGATCGAAGCAAATCAAGACCAAAATTTCCTTTCTGCAAATTTCACTGGCGTTACGGCTCAAATGCGAGGAAGTGTATTGACCCTTGCCAGTTCAAAAAATTAGATATGACAACGGAAAACTAGAAGAAGCTCTGTTAACACAAACGACGCGCAGAGCATCAACAACACAAAGTCGTCGTCTATTTCTAAATGACCGTAAGTCAAATCAACGATTTCTTATCGACACTGGAGCTGATTTTTCAGTCATTCCACCAATCAAATACGACAAACCGGACACATCATACAACTTATACGCAGCAAACGGTACATCAATTAAGAAGTATGGAACGAGAATTATCTCAGTCGACTTTGGACTTAGAAGACAGATGGACTGCATGTTCGTGGTTGCAAAACCCATAATCGGAGCTGGGGTGGAATCGGCTAAGGTGATTTGTGATAAGTGACAGTCAAAATCTACACTTTCTGTCTGCGTAAGGTGATCATCACAGTGATAGCTAAACACCAATCACCAAAATATTGTGATAGTCATCTTCTCATGAAATTGACGTTTTATTTTTATTTTTGTGGCAATGTGACAATGTGACAATGTGAAAAATTATAATTTTTTTAACGTTTTTTTTAAATTTTAGTCACCAAATCATCAAAAATAATATTTCTTTTACCATATGAGTATACAACAATCGAAAATAAATGGTTAAATTTAGAATAATTGCATTTATTCACTAAAAATTAACAATTTCAATGAATTTACTTGAAAATATGACTACGGCAACAATGTTTTTCACAAATGTCACTGACAAATTGAACAAAGTTGAATTGAGTTGAATTGGTGGATGTGATCACCTTACGCAGAAGGAAAAATCAATTTGATCACAAGTGATGATCAAAAATGTGACAATCAACTATCATCTTACGCGATTCCACCCCTGATTTTCTTCATGAATATGGACTACTAGTTGACTTGAGAAGAAAAAAACTAATTGATACGAAAACAAATTTAGAGATAAAAGCTATTGAATGTTCTACAAAAAGCGAAAAAAAATTCACATTCGCACAAAATTTGCCTCAATCAATTAAAACAATTCTGGAAAAGTATCAAGATCTAACAAAGCCATTTAAAGCTTTAGCTTCTTACCCAAGCACTAGTGTCTGTCACCATATATTGACATCAGGTCCTCCAATACATTCCAAAGCACGAGGACTCGACTATGAAAAATTCGAAATAGCTAAAATTGAATTTGACTATATGCTTAAGCAAAACATTTGTAGGCCAAGCAGTAGTCAATGGGCAAGTCCGCTTCATCTAGCACCAAAAAAAGAAAAGTGCTCGTGGCGAACGTGCGGAGACTATCGCAGGCTTAACGAACAAACTCAGCCAGATCGCTACCCAATCCCACACATTCACGATTTTACTCAAAAGTTGTGCAAAAAAAAGATTTTTTCCAAAATTGATCTAGAACGTGGGTATCATCAAGTTCCCATATCTGAGGAAGACCGTGATAAAACGGCAATAATAACACCCTTCGGACTGTTTGAGTTCAATGTCATGACGTTTGGTGTACGAAACGCCAGCATTCCAGAGGTATATGAACCATATATTTCAAGATCTGGATTATGTCATCGTATACATAGACGATATCTGTATTGCGTCGAGCACACAAGAAGATCATGAACGATATTTGGAAACGGTTTTGCAACGCCTACGTGAAAATAACTTAAGAATTAACTATTCAAAGTGTGTAATGTTTAAAGAAATTACAAATTATAATGATTGTCTGGAGTTACAACATGATCTAAACAAATTTGAAACTTGGTGCAAGCAAAATGACCTTCTTTTAAACTTTTCAAAGTGCTCAGTAGTGACATTTTGTCGTTTATCGAGTCAGATAATATTTGACTACAGTTTAGGAGAATCAAAAATCTCAAGGGTGAGAGAAATGAATGATCTAGGCATAGTCTTTGATGAAAAATTGACTGTGGAATCTCATGTCTCCTATATAGTCTCAAAAGCTAATTCTATGTTAGGATTTCTCAAAAGAAACTCGTCAGATTTTTAAGATCCGTACACTCTTAAGTCTATGTTTTGTTCAATTTGTCGACCAATGCTGGAATATTGTTCGGTTATTTGGAGTCCTTATACAAAACAATTAAAAGAACGAATCGAGGGGTTTGTCACTAGCCAGTTTAGTGGTTCAATGATTGCAATATTTTAAATGACTTTATATGATTTCAGGTGATTTCATGATTAAAAAAAAATTAAGTGATTTCAAATATTTTTAATGATTGCAAGAAGACATCAGTTGAAACCGATGACCAACATATTATGATTTTAATTTCATTACTTGAATTAGTGATGATTTCAACGTGATGTGATTTCAAATGACTGCAAGTATAAGGTCAGGTGATTTCATTCGTGACAAACCCCTCGGAACGGATTGAAAAAGTCAAAAAAAAATTCTAAGATTCGCTTTAAGACACTTTTCTTTCAATGGTAATATTGACCAAAATTACAAAAGTAGGTGCTTGATGCTAGGAATACAATATCCTGAATCAAGACGTATTACGTATAGTGTTTTATTCATTCGGTATATTCTTTGTTTGAGAATAAGACAATTAATTTTTGAAATATTCCATTCTACTAATTATGGGCAGCGTGAGCCAATTTCCAATTGTTGTAAATATTTTAATTTGTATTACAATGAACTTGATCTATGTATGACAAGGTATCAATTTAAATCTATATTGTCAAATTTGTTGCAATTTTTTTTTTAATATACTTATGTGTTCCTTAAATTAGTTCTAAGCAAAATCTGTGGATTTCAATTATCGTAGATTTTAATTAATAAATAAATAAATAAATAAATAAAATAAATGAATAATAGTAGCTTGAAAAAGAAAGAAGTGGCGGAACGCATGCAGTTGTGGCTTTCCTCGCCGATAATACTTTGCACACCCTAAGCAAACCAACGAAGTGGGAGAGTAGTACTGACGGGACTGACTACAGACGGAATTAGAATTTTTTGATTACAATAAAAAACAGTTGTGTTTAAATAATTATTTGTGGTTTACCTTATATATATATATCCCTTTATTATGAAAGTAAGGCGTAGGGCTCATATTCCGAAGAGAATATAATAAACACTTATAATAAACACTAATTAAACAGCAGCGTTAAAATATTAAAATATTAAAATTAAAACATCATTCGAAATAAGCCTTTAAACTTTAACATTTTATTTGGTGGCTTAATTTTGCATTAGAAATCGGGCTAGATAAGAAACCGTTACTATCAGTAAAAACTATTTTTTGTTTAGCTTCTACCTGAAAAAACAGATACACAAATCTTTGCTTAAGTTAAATTTTAAAAACTTTAGATCTTGAGTCATTCAATTTTTGTTTATCACAAGTGATTCCCCGATTATTCTAGATGACGACACCGGAATCACAATCGCGTACGCGTTAAGAAAAATACTTATTAATTGGGAGAAAAACAGAGTGATAAAACAGTAAAAAAAATGTTTGCTTACTTCTTGATCCCAAGATTACGACTTTTCCTTCAATTGTTCGCATTTTGTTTGATATATATTTTTTATGATATCATTAAACTTACTGGTTTGGTGGTTTCTTTGGTGGTTTCTTTTCTTTACTTATAAAGTAAAATTGATAAGTTATTTGTCAAATTATTTAGAGAATTCATGAAAATATTTCTCACACACTTTTGAACAATGCAAAACAAACATTTTTTAATGCTTTTGAGCATTCACATAACAAAAGCACTTTTGAGTGTTGACACTGAACTGACAGCAGCAGCTGCTGTCAATGAGAGGTTTTGTTTCTTCAACAATGCGCAACGGGTAGTCAAAATTAGCACTATGGCTTTGTTCTTTATTACAAACCGCCCCATTGACGTACTAGATATGGACCGTCAGTCGGTTGAAATTTTCATACAAACAGCTAAGAAAATTTGTTCCAGCTAAAAACATCCTAAAAACGCCATCATCTTTTAGTGTTAAATACGTGTACTAATTTCGCCATTAGAATTTAAATGAAAACGATAATATATTCATCTGTAAGTAACTGATGGCATAAGGGGTGAATGTGTTGTAAAATAAAAGTAGTTTGATAATAATTTCCACCAAAATATTTCAATAGTAAATAATTAATTAAAAAAAATCATATCACTGCTACGCAGATTCCCTGCTAGTAGTTGATGACGCCCTAGCAGGGAATCTGCTTAGCAGTGCTGCGCTTGTTTTAATTAATCATTTAATTTTAATATGTTTAGGTGGAAATTGTAATCAAACTAGTTTTATTTTACAAAACAAATCCACTCTACATGGCATCATTGTATATAAATTTCTATAGTACAATCATGGAGCAGCGTCATCTAAAGAAAGTTGTGAACCGCACATTTGGAGGTTCTTACATTTACTAAGTGTCTATTTTGTTACCCTAACAACAGTCGTCAACAAAACAAATTAACAATATTTAGTGTATTTTATTGGCTCTTAAATCCATATTTCCTTGACAAGAGTCGTAAACAAAACAAAAATCATATATGTTTACAACTGTTGTTAGGGTAACATAATAGACACCCAGTAAATGCACGAACCTAAAAATGTGTTACTCACAAGTTTCTTAAGATGGCCAGGCGGTGATTATTCAGCATGAAAATACTATAGAAATGTATATACAATGATGGCATTGAGTTACTTGTATATGTTGTCGTTTAGTTTAAATTTTACACGCGAAATTAGTACACGCATTTAACACCAAAAGATGATGGTGTATTTTGGCCGCTTTTAGTTGGAACAACATTTTTTGGCTGTTTGTATGAAAATTTCAACCGACTGGCGGTCCATATCTAGTACGTCAATGGCCTGGCCCTACGTATAAGTTAAAGTTGAAATGAGTCAAAATTAACACTAAATTATCTTCGTTCCTTAGTACAAACTTGACTGCACTGCAGCGCCACACGTATAATCCCCTAATAGAACTCGTATTCATGCACTAGACTAGATAAACTGTTTAGTTTCTGGTTGGAATTGGAACTGACAGTTCATTTATTTGTTTAACAAATTATTTCGACCAATATAATAATTTTAATTTTAATTTGTAAATCATTCACAAAAAGCATAACTAGTATGTATTATTTAATTTATATAAAAGATAATTTCTTAAACTATTTTATACAAAAAATGCATAAAGCTATTTATGATGAGAGCTTATGCATATTAAGTACAAAGAACTCCCACTTCATAGGGCAATCTCGATGGGTGCAATTAGCTAAGGTTATAGTATAGTTAACTGTTGATAGTTCAGACATATAATAGTTAGTCTCCATGGCTATGAAAGGTGATCATTTAAAACGACTATCGCAGTAATTGATTTCGTGGAACACCCATGACATGACCAATTCAAGTCTCGTCACACATTCGTATGACTTATTTTTTTCTGATTTTAGAGTTTCGCCAGTTGCTCTGAGGTGTTAGTCGACAAGTTTCCCAATAATTATGAATTAGTGCATCTGAAGCCAACTGAAGGCTGGAACCGTTGCGTTTGTTTGTTCCAGGAGTTCTTAGGCCTGCCTCTTTTTATCCACGAAGATGCCTAAAATGTTGTTTTAAATAAAAAAAAATATTGACAAACTTCGTATTTTTTGGGTAATGAAAAACACAGTTTTTCTAGCATCATAACGAAGGAAAATTTTTGTATAGTTAAATCAAATTTGAAATTGATTCTAATAAATCCATACTGTAGATTGATGTTGTGGCACCTGTTTCCGAACATCCCCAGTTCTCGAACTCTTTAAGAAAACTCGTTATATTTAGTTGTTTCTTGAATTTAATTTTTAAAATGAGTATTAAAATCTATGTCGGAATAGTTTTTAAGCGGAAAACCCAAGAAACAACGAAAACATAAAGAGGGATCTTAAATAGTTCGAGAAATGGAGATGTTTGACAATATGTGCCACTACCCTACTGTGTTTATAATTTAAGTGTCATTTTACTTCACTTGGCGTTATCGTTGAATAGTAGCATTGAGTTTACTGTGTATAAACTCAATAAAAGTAGGTACTAAGTACCTATGTATGTATGTATACATCAATTTTTCTTAAAATGCTTTGTTTTTTTTTTGCTTTTTTAGTGTGCACAAAAAACGAACTTTTATCAGTTTCATCAGAGAACGAAGAAGAACCACCTTTAGATAATGGATTTGAAGATGAAGGAAAAACTCTACGCTGCTTTAAATGGTCAGCGAATAGTACCAAACTTCTACTGTCAGTAAGATTCAGCAGGGACTCAGATTTTGAAAATCGTACATCGACTAAGAAAAAACTATGGGATTTGATAGCTGCAGATATGTTCCGAATTGGCGGTTATGAAATAAATGGGATGTTATGCAACCTAAAATTTAGGAACATGATTCACACGTATAAAAAAAACCGTCAAAAAGAAATCAGTGGCCAAATAAATCTGATCGTTTGGGAATATTACCAACAATTTAAGGAATCTTTTGGTGACAAGTACGATGGACACCGTACAACAAATTTGGCAGACTTAATACTTCACGATGAAACAATGATGGACACAACAAATGAATCCTCTGAAAGATTAATTGATAATCAACATAGTACTAACATAATTTTAGAAGGTAATAATACAGTCAATCAAACGGGTAAAACCTTCACGGATGATAATCAACCTCAAGTTGCAATGAAAAGAAAAATTAGTGAGGTCAGTTTTACTGAAGATGAAGATCGCAATAACACTAATCTTCCCTGTTCCGAGAATAATGTTTCACAGAGCTTGACAGAAGAAGAACGACAAGAATGCGCTGCCTTTGGAAATAGTGTTTCTTGGCAACTTCAAAATATAAAAGATTCCTACACTCGAGCGCTAATAAAATTTAAGATGCAAAAAATTCTATTTCTAGCGCAAACTGGATTACTCAGTTCAAATAATGAGCAATTATAGTTTTTATTCTATTATTATTTTATATTGAAGACATCCATGGTAGCCATAAGTATCCCACTTAAGCCCTCCCGTTTTCTGATTAATCCATCCTGAGACAAATTAGATGCTGGTTTGTTCTAGGAATTTTTAGGTGAGATGTACCTTTTCGCGATTATATTGGATTAAAATATTGTATGATAAAATTAGTATATTGCAATAATTATTTACTTGAGTTAACATATTTTTAGCTTTTGAAGAATAATTTCATAGTATTATTGTAAAAGGTATTAGATAGCTCCTCAATTTGTTCTTCTTTTGTAGCAGCAATAATTTCCATTACTTGTCTGCAAATAAAAATAAACCGTTATTAAAAATTTAGATATAACTAAAATTTAAATGTAGCTTTTGTATATAGTTTAACGAAGAGTTAAGACATAAATAAACAGAGAAAAACAAATACAAATGTATGCAGAAGAATTTTGTTCGGTTCGTTTTTTTTTTTTTATTTTCGAACAAGGGAAATAATAATTACTCGATATGATCATCTAGCGACATCTACTTTGGTGAAACCATCTTGATTCATCTAGAAATCATGTAGTAGTAGTAGTAGTAGTATTGATTTATTAGTTTAAAAAAAAAAACTTTTACAATAAATATTTGTTTTATAAAAAACCAGAAGAAATTTAAAAACTTTTACAATAAATATTTGTTTTATAAAAAACCAGAAGAAATTTATTATTAAATTTATGACGGATAAATTGAATAAATATAATATAAATAATTTTTAAATGAAATCTTTAAATCATTTTAAACATTGTTTATAATGAAAATATACAGTTTTCGTTTAAAAGTGTAAATACGATGTTCTATCCTTATTTATTCAGGCAAACTGTAAAAAAATAAAAGTGAATTCTGCGAGCTGGTTCTGTTGAATCTTTCAGGTCTGAAATTGTTACCCCTCCTTAAATTGTATGGTTGGACTTCTGCGGCAGTTACTAGATTTTCTCTCAAGTATCCAGGTAGCAGGAAGGTCAAGAACTGTCTAACAGTCATCTAATTTAATGCTTGCACTATAAACTGTATTGGTGTATAAATACTGCATTTGAGAATCATTCGCATTGCTTTATTTTGCAGAATTTGAAATCTGTCCTTTATTTCATTTAAACATGAATATAATAATGTTGCACAATTTGTGAAATGTGGTAAAACTATCGAATGGTATAAAAGCAATGCAATTTTCATATTTACAAAGTTTCTTAGTCTTTTTAAATAGTTCACTTTTTTTGCAATTTTTTTACAAACATAATCTGCGTGCTCTCTAAATTTTAATTGACTGTCTAAAACCGATATATTTAAAATTATTAAAACATTTAATAAACTTCATGCATTTAGTTTTGTTCACGTTGAGCTTAAGTTTATTCCAAAACGCTTAAACTCATAAGATCAAGGTTTAATTGTTCATTTACTTCATTAATGTTTTTTCCACTTATGTAAATCCGCAAATTATTTAACTTTGCAGTATTTGAGTACGTTTTTAAGATCGTTTATACATATAAGAAAAAGAAAGAAAAACGCCCAACACAGATCCTTAAGGTACTCCTAAACCTACTCCTGATCAATTTGAAAACTCGTTATTTACTTTAGTTCTCTGCGTTCTTCCCGTCAGATAAGATCGAAACCACTCGAGTTCTTTTTCTTGGATAGCGTAACCATAAAGTTTTTTATTAGTATATTTCTATCTAGTGTCTCGAAAGCTCTTTTTAAGTCCAAAAATATAACTATCACAGAATTTCCTTCATCAATAACTTTTTTCCAATCGAAAATCAAAAAAATTAATGCTGTTTCACAGGAGTATGACCACCGCGAAAACCAGACTGTCCTTATACTAATATTTTATTGTTTTCCAGGTACTTTATTAGTTGACTTGCCACTACACGTTCTAATATTTTTTTCATCTGAGCTGAGCATATTTACTGGACGAAACTCTTCACACTTACGGGTATTGCACACTTTTTCTATTGGTATTATCACAGATTGTTTCCAAATACTTAGGAATACCCCAGTTTCAAGCGATTTTTTAACAATTTATAATAAGATAGGTCCGATTAACTCTAACGACTGGTAAATTATATCACAGCTTTATCCATCAAAGTCTTTCTTTTATTGCACTTATTAATTATATCACAGATCATATATTCATCACATTATTGGAACTAGAAGGTACTGGTGTAGACAAACTGTCGTATTGCACATTTGGTACAGATTGATTAGTTTCAATTACACTTTGCACAAAGTATGTATTAAATTTGTTTGCTATAGACTTCGCCGCAGAGACGCTTTCATTTCCTAATTTTATAGCTGATAAATGGTTTTCCTTATCTTGATTTAATATCATTGGCTTTATGACCTTCCAGATTTTTTTTTTTTTTGGTCCCCTGAATTTAAAATAATTTGACTTTCATATAATTTTTTTCCACCGAAACTAGCTTTTTTATAAATATTTCTCTTAAATTTGTATTCATTCTATAGCTGAACATTATTTGAATAAACTGCCATATTGTATGCCTGTCTCATCGTTTCTAACTCCAACGTATACCAAGTCACCGAATTAACACCTCTTACAATTTTCGTTACTGTCATTTTTTTAAGCATTCTAGTATTTTTAAATGAAACAACTTCGTTAGGTTCTCTACACTTTCGTTTATGAACGATTCACTATAATTAACAGAATTAAGTAGGTTATTAATTTTTTCCGTTTTATATTTAACAAATGTTATGAGCTTTTTGTTATCATAGCCGCGATTTTTTTTATTATCTACTTCATTGATTTCCAAGTCAAGTGTTGATATGAACAAATTTATCTATTTACCGCCTTAGTAATATTTTTAGTTTTTAATTTAGACGGTTTTCGGTAATCGTATTGTCATTCTGATTGCCAAGCGAATGGTTTCAGAAGCCATCTGGATGCTTCTGGACGTTCCTGGGCGACCAAACAGAAATGACGTTAATCTCCAACGTTAATATAGCAATCCCGCTCGCAGTGGTGAAACAAAACGTTTTGGGAATATGTGATTGTTTAGTATTATTGATGTTCCGAAAAATGTTTAATAACTGATTCATCATTTATTGCCAGGACCAAAACAATAATGCCAAAATGAATGCCTTGAGGAACGCTTGATTTCGCAATAGATTTCAGATGGTAAAATACCCTTTATTTTTGTGAATCGGAATGATGAAAGAATTCGCATTGACAGGAAAATATTTAACGAAAGAAATTGGCCGTTTTCGAAAACTTCATCTGCGTGCAAACTGCAATTGTAAATTAATTACGACCGGTGTGACGAAACCAAACTGCATTATCGAACAAAATGTTACTGCAGCAAAATTTGTGTTTGCTTGTTTAAACATTTTACTTTTACAGGTTTCGTTAAAGACCATTTTTCCAATGCAGTTTTCACGCAGATGACGTTTTTGAGAAGGACCATTTTTGGAAAAGAGTAGCAAGCGGCTGAGTTAAGTTAACATATTCCCTTAAAACAATTGCAGACAAACCATATGGGCCTGGTGAAAAGTCATCCTTAAGTTTGTTAAAATTAAAACAATTTTATTGTTTTGCTATTGCAAAAGCTGTTGTTTAGTAGTAACGACAGAAATATTGTTGTTTGGCACTAACAATGTGGCCAGTAAACGCGAATTGATCTAATATTGACCTGATCCTGCTACCTAGTAAATTTTATTCTAGTTTTAATTTAAGCTATTTTTAAATTTAATAAAGTTGATATTAATATTTTGGACTTGTTTCATGACATATTTTGTTATTTTGAAATAAAACATAATTTTTAAAGACTTACATTATTTGACATGGTTCATTGCGAGAATCAACTAATGTTGATGCAGTCCATTTCTCCTTCTTTTTAACTACAGGAAAATGAGTCTTTACCAATTTAGAACCAGCATGACTTGGGCGAATCCCACACCAAGGACTATCAGTTTCTATCATTATTTTTTCGTTTGGTATTTCTTTTATTGTTTTTAAATTTTGTTCAGTTTTGAGAGAACATCCGTTGATTCCGATATAGAGCCCAAAATCGACAATGCGCTTTGCTTCTTCAAGAGTTCCATCAAAACTATGAACTACTCCACCGTTTGGCAACACTTTTTGTTTGTTTCTTTCAATAATCTCAAAAAAATCTTCAAACGAATTTCGGCAATGTAGAAATAAAGGAAGGTTATATTTTTCAGCCAAAATAAGTTGTTTTTCAAAATATTGCTTTTGAGTATCTTTTTCACAGAACTGCAGACGATCATAGTCTAAGCCACATTCTCCTACGGCAACAACAGTTAAAGGATTTTCTTCAATTTTTTTACAAAGTCTACTATAATATGCTTCAGGGTTCGGCACAAATTCATTACAACGCGTTGGATGGCACCCAATGGTGGTATAGAGCCGATCTGCAATATATATCTGAGGATCAGTATAATTATTTTCTTTACATATTATCTGAGCGCGACTTGCCGTCCGTTTTAGCTAACTCAAGAGCCGCATCAGCCTCAGATAAAGTTCCTACGGTTATTATAATTTTCTGTAATCCTTGGTTCCAGGAACGTTTCAGTACAATGTCCAAATCCGCTTGGTGTTTTTTAGAGCTTCCGTATGTACCTTGGAACATGGAGTCGGTAAGGTTAGCACCAATATCTAAACCAAGTGATATTCAATAGGTTGAAATAAAAAACTTTTTATTACTTGCCAATAAATTTATTTTCCATTTTAAAAACGTCAACAAATAATTTTCTATAAAACTTAAACGTCAACATCACGAATTTCCTCAAAACGTCATAAAACGTCATAACCATTGACGTATTAGGTATGGACCGCCAGTAGCCAACTTCACGCGTGTTCGAACATAACTAGGGGCGCCATCAACTACTAGCAGGGAATCTGCGTAGCAGTGATATGATTTTTTTAATTAATTATTTACTATTGAAATATTTTGGTGGAAATTATTATTAAAATACTTTTATTTTACAAAACACATCCACTCCTTATGCCATGAGTTACTAACAGATGAATATATCATCGTTTTCATTTAAATCTAATGGCGAAATTAGTATACGTATTTAACACTAAAAGATGATGGCGTTTTAAGGCTGTTTTTAGCTGGAACAACTTTTCTTGGCTGTATGGACCGCCAGTAGCCAACTTCACGCGTGTTCCAACATAACTAGGGGCGCCATTGACGTATTAGGAATAGACCGCCAGTAGCCAAATTCACGCGTGTTCCAACATAACTAGGGGCGCCATCAACTACTAGCAGGGAATCTGCGTAGCAGTGATATGGTTTTCTTAATTGATTATTTACTATTGAAATATTTTGGTTTAAATTATTATCAAACGACTTTTATTTTACAAAACAAATCCATTCCTTATGTCATGAGTTACATACAGATGAATATATTATCGTTTTCAATTAAATCCTAATGGCAAAATTAGTACACGTATTTAACACTAAAAGATGATGGCGTTTTTAGACTGTTTTTAGCTGGAACCACTATCTGTGAAAAGTTGTCGTTCAACGCGCCCAAGTCGGCGCGTTGAAATTTCCATACAAACCGCAATTTCCATACCGACCGCAAGTCGGTTGAAATTTCCATACAAAGGCTGCCTTAAAACTTGTTCCAGTAGATGCGCTCCGTTATAACAGCGGTAATATGGTATACTAATTATTCATTACCACTGATAAAATATTATATGGAATCTGGGTAGCAGTGCTACGCTTGTTTTAATTAATCATTTAATTTTAATATATTTAGGTGGAAATTGTAATCAAACTAGTTTTATTTTACATAACAAATACACTCTACATAGCATTGAGTTACTTGCATATGAATATGTCGTCGTTTTATTTAAATTTTAAACGCGAAACTAGTACACGTATTTAACACAAAAAGATGATGGCGTATTTTGGCCGCTTTTAGCTGGAACAACATTTTTTGGCAGTTTGTATGAAAATTTCAACCGACTGGCCGTCCATATCTAGTACGTCAATGGCTCCAAAATAACTGCTAGTGGTCTATTGGTATTCCCGAAAATAGAGCAAAAATTTTGATGCTTTTGATGACAAACATGAGGAAGCAATTATTAATGACGATATAGTTTGAGAAAAAAACAAGAAATGCAAAAAATTCGTATAAAATTATATCAGTGGTAATATATCAGTGATAATTAGTACACCATATTACCGCTGTAAAAACCAAGCGCATATCAGCGCATTTGTTGGAACAAGTTTTAGGCAGCGTTTGTATAGTAATTTCACTGATCTCAATATATAATATATATAATATATATTATATATTGAGATCAGTGGGTAATTTCAACCGACTGGCGGTCCATATATACTACGTCAATGGTAGGGACACACATGAAGTTCGCAGTTCGCTATATGACATGAGCAAGACAAATTATGTTGAGAAAAGTAACGCACTATGTTGTTCACAAAATGCTACTTCTTGGTTAATAAAATTTAAATCATTTACTAAAAAGGATCTGTTTGGAATATTAAACAACTGTGTGCATATTTTTTTTCGTAATAAAATATTAATATTTTACTCTATCAAATTTAGTAGAAAATATGTCGGTGCGACACGATTGGTATCAATCAGACTCAAAAGTCGTCATTACAGTTTTATTGAAGAACGCAGTAGAAAAAAATTATTCGGTGCATATCGAACGAGAAAATGTAAAAATGTCTGCAGACAACTACAGTCTTGAACTGAATTTATATCGGCCAATCGTTCCAGAAAAATCATCGCACAAAAGCACCTTATCTAAGGTGGAAATATCACTTACAAAAGAAACTGGTGAACGTTGGAACAGTTTAGAGGCCAAGAATGTTCCTGTGGTAGATGTACCTCCTCCAATTCATAAACAAAACTGGGATAAATTTGCAAAAGAGGTTGAAAAAAACGAGGAATCTGAAGCTCAGAGCGAAGAAGCTCTCAATCAACTTTTTAAGAAAATATATGGCAATGCATCACCTGAAGTTCAGAAAGCGATGAACAAATCTTTTTCGGAATCTGGTGGAACTGTACTTAGCACAAACTGGGATGAAGTTAGCAAGGCCAAGGTCGACGTGAAACCACCGGATGGCACCGAATTTAGAAAATGGGACTAAACCCCGACTTCAATACAGTCATAAGTTTTGATTTGTTAAATTTTGAGTTGTAGAAAAATTAAAATCCTTTCAAATGCACGGCTGCCTAAGTACATGATAGCATTGCGATTTACAACATTGTAGACCGTCAACGAAATTGCTGAAAAAAAATTAAAATATTTTTATTTCGTAAACCAATCAAAATGTTAATTGTATGACATTAGTAAGTTTGCCTTTAAAAATAAATAAAAATAATCATTGTATGGATTTGATAAACGTTTCTTTTGTTCCAAGGTTACCAGAATCTTTTAATAAAGTCTAGTGACGGGTTTCGTGTCAGCACCTCAAATATGTGTCATTACTCATTAATTTTTAAACAATACTGAGTGGATACAATCTTGAATAGTCGTTAATTCTGAAACGTTGAATGAGAGCTGCATGCTTAAATTTTTACTTCTGCAATTACAATAAGCCATACATAAAATAACGAAATCGTATGTACTAATACTATCGACCATTCATAAAGTGGCACAACTTTGCTTAAGCAGCTATTTAAGCTTGTTAACCTTAGCAATAAGACCATTTTGATAAAATTTCTTTTGGTATAGACCATAAAGAGCAATTTCATCACCGGATTCTCAAATTATACCTACAAATGTTCAACTCTGATTTCGATCGTAGAATCTTAAGTACCTACCTGCAATAAACAAAACAAAAATAGTATAATAATTATTGGGAACAGAACAAACAAATTCCGAAAATATTTATTTATTGTTATTTCGATATTGATCTTATCTCAGGCATCTTCTTATGGATATTTCCAGAATTGCAGTTTTACGAATGGATCATAATATAATAATTTCAATAACATTCACTGAGAATTCCTCTTTCTAATTTAAAGTCATATTCACTTTCGAACTGCATTTGTTTGGTCATGAGAGCAAGAATTCCATCCACTTCCATCTGCGTCACATTGAAGCTGGTCTTTGTGCACAGTTGAGGTGAAAGATTGAAGGGAATCCCCAAAACATAAGGAACTGGAGATTGCATAGCTTGCGTTGAAATATTGTTCGAAAAAGGAGCACCATAATCTGCAGGCGGATAAGGGTATAGTGGCATCATAGGTGGCGGATTGTTAAAGGTCGGAGGTCCTCTCGGTTGTTGGTTTTCAACGATGATAAAGTCTTCACCGTTTCCTTCAGACACACCTTTAATTGTAATGTCTCCAGGGGGAGTTTCGGGACTAGTTTTCTTTTTACTAAAAAATGATAACATCACACTTTGTTTGTTAACTTTTATGACGAACAAAACAAATATTTTTAGAATTAAATGTCATGCGCATGAGTGAAACTAGAGAATATAATGGGATTTTTCATTGGTAAATACAGATTCAATAAATAAATTTATTTATTTCGTGGCAAATGGAACGCGATTTAAAATTGATTTATTTTTGTCATTAGGGGGGTTCACACTCAACTGTGGGTATGGCCACGGCCATTGACGTACTAGATATGGACTGCCAGTCGGTTGAAATTTTCATACAAACAGCCAAGAAAAGTTGTTCCAGCTAAAAACAGCCTAAAAACGCCATCATCTTTTAGTGTTAAATACGTGTACTAATTTCGTTATTAGAATTTAAATGAAAACGATAATATATTCATCTGTAAGTAACTCTTGGCATAAAGAGTGGATGTGTTTTGTAAAATAAAAGTAGTTGGATAATAATTTCCACCAAAATATTTCAATAGTAAAAAATTAATTAAAAAATTCATATCACTGTTACGCAGATTCCCTGCTAGTAGTTGATGGCGCCCCTAGTTATGTTGGAACAGGCGTGAAGTTGGCTACTGGCGGTCCATACCTAGTACGTCAATGGCCACGGCATTATGTACGCTTGACCATTGACGTACTAGATATGGACCGCCAGTCGGTTGAAATTTTCATACAAACAGCCAAGAAAAGTTGTTCCAGCTAAAAACAGTCTAAAAACACCATCATCTTTTAGTGTTAAATACGTGTACTAATTTCGTTATTAGAATTTAAATGAAAACGATAATATATTCATCTGTAAGTAACTCTTGGCATAAAGAGTGGATGTGTTTTGTAAAATAAAAGTAGTTGGATAATAATTTCCACCAAAATATTTCAATAGTAAATAATTAATTAAAGAAATCGTATCACTGCTGCGCAGATTCCCTGCTAGTAGTTGATGGCGCTCCTAGTTATGTTGGAACAAGCGTGAAGTTGGCTACTGGCGGTCCATACCTAATACGTCAATGCGCTTGACAGTTTGCGTTCACACTAGTCAAGCATGCCTTTGACGTACTAGATATGGACCGCCAGTCGGTTGAAATTTTCATACAAACAGCCAAAATAAGTTGTTCCAGCTAAAAACAGCCTAAGAACGCCATCATCTTTTAGTGTTAAATACGTGTACTAATTTCGTTATTAAAATTCAAATGAAAACGATAGTATATTCATCTGTAAGTAACTCATGCCATAGGGGGTGGATTTGTTTTGTAAAATAAAAGAAGTTTGATAACAATTTCCACCAAAATATTTCAATAGTAAATAGTTAATTAAAAAAATCATATCACTGCTACGCAGATTCCCCGCTAGTAGTTGATGTCGCCCCTTGTTATGTTGGAACAGGCGTGAAGTTGGCTACTGGCGGTCCATATGTAATACAAGGATTAATGATCTTGTTTACCGAATTCAGCGAGGTGTAAGAGGCAAGCAAAAAGTTTATCACTTTGACCGGCTATACCACTACAGTGGAGAAGATAGTGATTGATGGAATTGTTCGGGGCGAACAATCTTACAC
This sequence comes from Baccha elongata, assembly GCA_951217065.1. Classification (NCBI taxonomy): domain Eukaryota; kingdom Metazoa; phylum Arthropoda; class Insecta; order Diptera; family Syrphidae; genus Baccha; species Baccha elongata. The sequence continues at coordinate 142,838,920 of OX578272.1, read as the reverse complement.
GGTGTCCACGATCTAGATTTCATAGAATGCAAGATAGCATTGTATTAAAATTGCCTATGGAGACCGCAAATAGTATTCTATGAAAAATTTCTTGCAATAATTTGCTCAACTCATAGCATGCTATAGATAGTATTTTATGAGCTGTCATTTTCATATTGACTTTTCTGTTTTCTTTGTAATTGGACTGAAATAGTATGAAATAGTAAGCTATCAAATGCCCACCATACATTTTATAGCATTCTAGCAATCTTTCTTTCTATGGAAAGTGACAGATGGTAATATATGAAATCTCCCTCGTGGACACCGTGTTAGGGGCAATGTAACATGTGTGTCAACCGTGAACTTCCAATAGATGTCGTCATTGACGTACTAGATATGGACCGCCAGTCGGTTGAAATTTTCATACAAACAGTCAAGAAAAGTTGTTCCAGCTAAAAACAGTCTAAAAACGCCATCATCTTTTAGTGTTAAATACGTGTACTAATTTCGCCATTAGAATATAAATGAAAACGATAATATATTCATTTGTAAGTAACTCATGGCATAAGGAGTGGATGTTTTTTTGTAAAATAAAAATAGTTTGATAATAATTTCCACCAAAATATTTCAATAGTAAATAATTAATTAAAGAAATCATATCACTGCTACGCAGATTCCCTGCTAGTAGTTGATGGCGCCCCTAGTTATGTTGGAACACGCGTGAAGTTGGCTACTGGCGGTCCATACCTAATACATTGTATATAAATTTCTATAGTACAACCATGGAGCAGCGACATCTAAAGAAAGTTGTGAACCGCACATTTACTAAGTGTCTATTCTGTTACCCTAACAATAGTCGTCAACAAAACAAATTAATAATATATATTGTATTTCATTGGCTCTAAAATCCATATTTCCTTGACAAGAGTCGTAAACAAAAGAAAAATCATATATGTTTACGACTGTTGTCAGGGTAACATAATATACAACTAGTGAATGCACGAACCTAAAAATGTGTTATTCACAAGTTTCTTAAGATGGCCAGGCAGTGATTATTCAGCATGAAAATACTATAGAAATGTATATACAATGCCTAATACGTCAATGGATGTCGTATTTAGTAAAGACACACACATCATTATGTTCTTGTAGTGTATGGACACACACCACTGCAAATTTACCGAAGTATTGAACTTACTAGAAAACTCCAGAGGGCTCTAAGATCTCGAAGGTTCTTCAGACGGCTGAAATGCTGAATCATCTATTGGGTACCTACTAGACCGGAAGTGGCCATTTTCTGCCCAAACGTACCTGATACCTACATGAGTTGTCCCACTGCGAGTTTTATCCGGTCGCCTCTCGGACTATACCTATCTATGAACAACCATGAACCAGCACTTCTTTTTTAATAACTCCATTCTTTCATATTACGAAATATATATATATTTAGTTTTAAATTGATCAGTACACCGTACACGAATAAAAAAATTGTGCTTTCTTGTTTACACGTTTGTTTTGGTTAAAATAAATGATTAATTTAGTTACACTATTCCATGAACTATTGTGTTCGAATTTGAGATTATATTAATAAATAAATTAAAATCTTCATTGATCATGAATATAAATATTTATATTCCTAGGGTAGGTATTTTGTGCTTTAATTTTTGGTCAATGCAAGATTTAAATACATTTATTGCCACAAGAGAATGTGAAATTTATATAATGGTTAATACATAATACCAAACTGAAGTTAACAAAGCGATCGATTTTAAACTATTAGAGCACGTGATTTGTCTAGTGCCAAATTTCATAGAAGATACATTGTATATAAATTTCTATAGTACAACCATTGTATATAAATTTCTATAGTACAACCATGGAGCAGCGCCATCTAAAGAAAGTTGTTAACTGCACATTTGGAGGTTCTTACATTTCCTAAGTGTCTATTCTGTTACCCTAACAATAGTCGTCTACGAAACAAATTAATAATATATAATGTATTTTATTGGCTCTAAAATCCATATTTCCTTGACAAGAGTCGTAAACAAAACAAAAATAATATATGTTTACGACTGTTGTCAGGGTTACAGAATAGACAACTATTAAATGCACGAACCTAAAAATGTGTTTATCACACGTTACTCAAGATGGCCAGGCGGTGATTATTCAGCATGAAAATACTATAGAAATGTATATACCATTGCATATACATTTCTATAGTATTTTCATGCTGAATAATCACCGCCTGGCCATCTTAAGAAACTTGTGAATAACACAATTTTAGGTTCGTGCATTTACTAGTTGTCTATTTTGTAACTCTGCAACAGTCGTAAACATATATGATTTTTGTTTTGTTAACGACTCTTGTCAAGGAAATATGGATTTTAGAGCCAATAAAATTCATTAAATATTATTAATTTGTTTTGTTGACGACTATTGTTAGGGTAACAGAATAGACACTTAGTAAATGTAAGAACCTCAAAATGTGCGGTTCACAACTTTCTTTAGATGTCGCTGCTCCATGGTTGTACTATAGAAATTTATATACAATGGTATATACAATGGAAGATATATCCTTTCTCAAAAACAATCGCAATCGGATTTCTTGCTAGTATCCCAAAAACTAAAATTTATTTTTAATATCAATCAAAATATGTACCTAGGTATCTCAGTTTGTAAGATATTTTAATTACAGATGTCCAATCTTGAAGAACTCTGTAATTGAGGACCCATATTGTGATTGTCAATTTATAGTTGATAATTACTGAAATTTCGTAGGTACTTTAAAACGCAATTAATTAATAAACTGTCCAAATTTGCATTCACAATTTTCGTTTGTTTTGATACTCACAACTGCCAGATTTATATTCAATGACCAAACATTTCATGCATTGATTTATAAACTATCAAATTTAAGTTTTTAACTAGGTTTTTAACAACTATCAATTGACAATCGCAATATGGTTGTATATCTTAATATGTACGTTAAGCAAGGTTAAGTTTGACATTAATAATCTTTTACGATTTATTCGATTTTATAAATTATTTAACGTTACTTTTTATAAAATGTTGGCACTGACAATATTTTTTTTAACGTATTTTTAAAGCATCCATTGTCTTTTCGACTGATTTATACTATGCTAAGAAGCTGCATGAATTTAGGTATTTGCCTAAACAAACAAAATTGTAGGTATACGATATTTAGCGACGAACCTACTTTCATGGTATAAATTTTAAATGCTAAAAATATGATGCGAATTTCTTTTACATAAGATTGTCTGAAGCTCAAGTATGTTTTAAGTTTATTAAGCTAGCAAGTTGATACATATAAAAAACAGTCCTATTCTGATATCCTCGCGGAACCGGTTTGATTATATTTAAAATGTTTTTTATATAATTTAATATACCAAAAATTATACGAACAACGATTTGTTGAAATATTTACCTGCAATATGTTATCAAAAACTTGTCAAAGAGGCGTTTAACCCAGAATGTCTATGAAATATTTATATGTCATAATAGTTTAATAAACACAACAAAGAACACGACGGCCGATGGGAGTACGAATACGATCTTATAATATTTAAAGCAATTGATCTAATTTGCAGATTACCTTTTTTTGTTTAATTATTCTTTGCGAATTTAGCTGAGTTGGGAAATTGAATTGAATCATTTAATTATGTTATAAAGTTAAAATCGACTGAGGTAAAATACAAAAGAAAAAAATTATATGAATGTTAACTATTTATGGACTTTGCTTATAGTTTTTACTTTAAAAATACAGTACATTTTCAATTTATCGTTTCCATTCTCGGATAGCAGATTAGGGCTGAGCTCAGATTTTTTTTTAATTACGCTTGTGTAAAATTTGACAACAAAATTGCTTCATATCTTATGTCAAATACACATTGTATTGTATTATTTTATTTCATTATCTTTGTAAGTTTTGTAAATGTTGTATAAATTCAAAATATATGTACACATAATGTATATGATTTATGTGAACATTACCTACTCATTGAGACAGTTATATGGAATTCTAACTTAAAGTAGAATTGAAAAAATTGGTTTCCATCAAATTGTCTGCTTATTTATTTTCATTGAGATAAGGTTTGTATTGCTTGCGTTATCGTTCATTTAACCAGCATGCACGGACTGAAAAAAAAGGTTAAAGACTTTAATAATAAAATGCATTCATTAAAACTAAATAAATAATCAGCAACATTTCATTGCAGTAAAATAACTTGAATTCGTTAAGCAGAATTAAAAAAATATATGAATTTCCAAATAAGAATAAGAGAATGCATGTTTTTTGTGACGAATTTACTTGAGTAAGTTTTTAAAAAGATTTATATTTAATTATAGAAATTGCAAATAAACTTTGTTAAATTACTGTCAATAAAACTACGTGAGGTTTTTTAAGGCGTATTACAATATTACAATAAAATTCACTTAATGATGCATTTAAAATTTAAATGTATTTTGAATTAGGACCTACCCTAGCAATATCAACACCGGTAATATTTTTAACCAACTCTGGCACTTTGTTCACAATCTGCAAAACTTCACCAGTGAGCTTAGCAGCACCGATATCCCCATTGCCACTGGAAACCATTGTAATTTTCTTTGTTTGAGAAAGCGGTGCAGCAACTTCAGCAGCGACCTAACAGATAAGCAAAATATGAATATAATTCAACACATAAATGAAAAATTCAATACTGACTTTGGGCAATGTCTCTAATAACATTTCAACCATGGCTGCTTCACGGTACTCTCTATAAGCATCAGCTTTATGTGCCATTTGCTCAGCTTCTGCTTTAGCTTTGGCTGCAATAGCAAAAGCTTCCGCTTCGCCTCGAATTTTAATCTAAAAAAATAAACTTTGAAACAAAGACGTAAGGATATAATGTAGTTGTTGACTTTACTGATTCGGCTTCGGCTTCAGCCTCCAATACAACTCTAAACTTATTAGCTTCAGCAATTTTTTCTAAGCGATATTTTTCTGCTTCTGCTGGACGACGAACTGTAGCTTCCAGCTCCCTTTCGCGACGCTGAATTTCTTGATCTTGAACAGCTATTTCTTGTGTTCGTTCAATTACTTTAACTTGCATTTGTTCTTCCTTAATACGTTGTTTAGTTTTTGCGGCTTGTAACTCATAAGCCATTTCAGCCTCTGCTTTTTTCGTTTGAACTTCCACGTCGTATGCGGCTTTTTTTAATTCGAAATCACGTTGTGCTTTGGCAATTTCGGTATCGTTTAAAAATCGAGATGCCATGCGCTGCTCTTCGGCAATGGCTTCCTTGATTTGGGCATCGCATCTAGCCTCTGCCTCTCCAATACGGGCGTCACGCTTAACCTCTGCAGTACGCGCCATACCCAAAGATTTAAGATATCCCTACAATAGTTCGCAAACAAAAGTATTTCATTTAATGTTTTTTTTAGATTTGTGTAATTAAATAGCCAAACAATAATATTTAAATACATGTAAGAGTTTGAAGTAACATGCAAGAAGATTTAACATTTGAAGGGCAACATTAAAAAAAGCAATTTCTTGTCTACTTACGTTTTTCAAGTTTTTTTTTGCAAATACATAAATATCTTTACAATGGGACATATGTAAAAAGATTAGTTCAAGCTTTTACTGACTTTTTCTGATAACTTTCTTATCAGAAAATTTAGTAAAAGCTTGAACTCATCTTTTTGCATATGACCCAATTTTATGAAACACTAACATGAAGCATTTTAGCTGTAGAGAAAAATCGGTAGAGCTTTATCGCAAAAAAAAATATATTTTTTAGATTCTCTTCAGTAAGATTTGCCATTTCACGATGGAAAGATATACGAGCCAACAACGAGTCGAAATTATTAAATTTTACTGCCGAAATTCGGAGTCAGTGGCCTCAACGTTAAGAACGCTACGTCCAATTTATGGTCGTCATAATCGTCCTAGCAGATCAACAATTGAGCGTCAGTTGCAAAAAGCCCAAATGTGTCTCTCACACGTCGTTCTCAAGCGTTGGGCATCTCTGTGAAATTGCGAAAAGATCTTGGCCTACATCCTTACAAGATTAAATTGATGCAAGAACTGAAGCCGCTTGACCACCAGAAGCGTCGTATGTTCGTGAATTGGACTGAGAAACAACTTGAAAATGATTCGGATGAGGCTCATTTCTGGCTGAATGGCTTCGTCAAAAAACAAAATATGAGGTATTGGTCAGGCAGAAATCCACACGTACTCCATGAGTCATCATTGCATCCCGAAAAAATTACGGTTTGGTGTGGTTTATGGGCCGGCGGCGTTACTGTGAATGGGGATCGCTACCGTTCAATGATAACCGAATATTTTTGGCCCCAATTGGATGACATGGACTTGGAGGACATGTGGTTCCAACATGACGGCGCCACAAGCCACACAGCGAATGTCACAATCAATTTATTGGAAACCAAGTTTGGAGAAAGTGTTATCTCACGAAATGGTCCAGTCGCTTGGCCGCCTCGGTCGTGCGATTTGACGCCGTTAGACTATTTTTTGTGGAACTGCGTCAAGTATATGGTCTGTGCCAACAAACCAGCGACGATTGATGAACTTCGTAGGAACGTGAAATTGCAGCAGTATCGGCCGATTAATGCTTGAAAACCGTCGAAAAGCGTGCCCGTGGTGGCCATGCATGATTTGACCTCGAGCAAACTTTTTTAAAAAATTAAGATCAAGTTATTTTTTTTGTGGTTTTCCCATTAAGCTTAATCCACAGAAAAAAAAATAAAATGCATGACTTTGTCGCACGAACTTGCTCTTGTTGTAAATTATGGGATTACAAAAATGTTGATTCATGAAATTATGTAATATCTTATTTTGCGTTTAGCTAAAAACTTGAAATGCCATCTTGTGCTGCATATTTAACTTATGTGCCGTACCGAATATAAATGAAATCGGTTCTGTCGTTTCCAAGTTCCGGGCAATTTTTTTGTCTCTAATGTAGACGAAATTTCATAACTGCACCATCTAAAGTCATAGATGGTGCAGTCTCTCCGAGTAGAGATAGGAAATCATATCCTATGCTAAAAAATCTTCCCGCTTTAGCAAGTACCAGAGTTATTACTTAGTGCCGAAATATATTGATCTATGAACAAATAAACAAAAGTTTTTTTGCTTCGGAATTTTTTGGAGGCAAAACAAAACAACAACAACATCGTTAACATATATTCCGGCAACACAAAATCAAAAATAAATAGTTGTATTTTTAATATTGACTTTAATTACATAACACATAATGTAATGTATATATAAAATGTACATACACAATAAAAAAAAATGGTCCCCTGAGCTAAGTACTTGGCATGCGGACTCAATTGAACTAATTTTTGCGTCAGTAAACTAATGAAATGGGTCAGTACATGTGGTTCCAACAGGATGATGAAAACTCACAAACAGCTCGCGCGGTAATAGGTAATTTGAAACAAAAATTATACATACTTATATATAATGAAGTTATGATTTAATTTTTAAAATATATCACAGAGTGGCTATCGTATTATACATCCGCGTTCAGACAATGTGCTGAGCAACAAAAATTGTGTTCCATAAAAGTACTTTATAAATGTATAATATATTATGTATGTATGTTACCCGTATGTCCCTTGTTTTTAGAACTGAACGGAACAGAACCAACTATCAAGATTACACATGCTTGCTCACACTAACTAAATGAACAACTAAACGTAATTCAGCAAAGCAAACACTTTTAAAGTAAAAGGTGTTTTAAACAAAATCATAATTGAATTAACACCAACCATTGCAACTATTTTGACGAGCTAAAACGTCGTTAAACACAAAATTAAAAATATGCCCAATAGTCAAATAGTTATACCATTAACAAATACAAAATGTACGTACCTTTGAGTCCCCCTTTTTTGGATGTTTTACATTATTGTAGCAAAAAAAAAACATAAAGGGAGAAAAAAAAAGAAAACGTAAACTTCAATGCAAACTTTTCATCTACTAACTTAATTACTTTTTATATGTGTACGATAAAAACTATGGAGGAACTCAAAAACTATAAAATATGGAAATGATTACACTAGTTCTTAATTCCGAATGGTTATAATGAGACTCTTCATCAGTGCCTTTAATTTAAACTTTAAAAAGCATCGTGGTTTTCGTCGAATTACTTCAACATCATCGGTATGAGAGTTAATACATTTAAAATAATTTGTTTAAAACCGGCTGTCTAACGTACCATTAGAAAAATATTTACCTAATGAGCAAGAAGATAAACTTTCTTACAGATATTGATGATATTATACGGCTTTTTACGATGGCTTTTCGAAATGTATACATGAAACGCATTTATGAAGAGTTATGCTCATGGGATTCTACTGTAAGGGTGATTGATGTAGTTAAGTTGAACGATTGAAAAATATTAAACATTTAAAACATAATATATAGGGTAAAAAGAATTAACCAATGCTTATGGATTAGAATTTTCTACTGAAATATTAGATATAAAAATTAAAAAAGAGTAGATAAGACTATATGAAAAATTATTACTTTTTGTTCCTTCTTATATATTTTTAAAAACTCATTTCAAATATTATGCAGTTACACACAAAATAAAACATCATCCTCACCTCTTCATCACGGATATCCTTTAAAGTGTAAGAGACTACGGTTATACCCATGTTTATCAAGTCAGACGATGCCACTTCAAACACTTGTTTGCTGAACTTCTTACGATCCTTATAAATTTCTTCAACAGTCATTGATCCCATGATAGCCCTCTGATGACCTTCCAATGTCACAAGAGCAATATGTTGTATTTCTGCTTCAGTTTTTCCTAGGAACTGCTCACAAGCAGTCAGTAGCATGTCTTCGTTTTGACCTTGAATTTTTACTTGGGCTATGCCTGTCACCGAGATTGGCACACCTTGGCTGGTATAAACACAGGGACTTTCAACTTGAAGGGTCATAGTATTGAGTGAAATTCTGTTTAATTTAATAAATCATAACATTATTTATGATTAAATGCCTCCTACCGCAGAAGAGATAAGTTACCTTTGCACTTGCTGTATTGAAGGCCAAACAAAAGCACGTCCTCCAGGAACGAGCAAAGGCTTCATGTAGCAACATCCTTTGGCATAAATAAAAGTATTATGTAAGCATACCAAATTATTATAAATTAATTAATTATTGTTTGTACAATAACATAAATATGTCAGTGCGGCCACCTACAGTAATCTCTAAATAAAATGTAGGTTTAATTGATTTTTACATACAATTTTGAATTTCCTACAGTGAAAGTTCAGTATACAAAAGTTTAAAGCTCATTCTTTATATCAAAACATATTTTTGGTAATATCTAACACGTGAAAACAGAATGCTGACGGATCATTGAACAAGTATTTACACATTATGGTTAACAACGCATACTTATTGTAAACATCTACCTACATATAATAACAACTAATACTGTAGGGACATAGTTATGTTAAGATAATAATTAATTAGGACATTTTAATTGGGAAGACGTGGAAAGCAGTTTTTTCCCACTTATTTGTTATACATTAGTTTAGTGTTATCAGTGTTGTGTGGAAATTATTACAGAAAAACCATTAAGATGTTTGCCTGCTAATGGAGCAATGATATATTGTGATAATAATTTAATATACATATTTATAAAAAAATTATTCGAAAATATTTTTCTAAAAAAAAGTAAGGTTTTTGAACTTAATTTATTATATCCTTAAACTAAATTTCATAAAAATCCGTGAATAGGTTTTTGAAATATTGAATTCAAAGAAACAGTTTTTTTTATTATTTAAACCTTGACAAAAACCATTCTTTTTAACATAAATTCGAGAATTTCAGTATTAAGTTTCGTAGAATTGTCTTCATCCGTTATCGAGATAGTGGAAATTTAAAAATACCGCCATATGGCAGGTTATGTTACACATGTGAAATTTGGTTGAAATCGTTAGAGCCGAGAAAAATAAGGTTTTCGATAACCGTTAAATGGCAGGTACTTTTTTTCGACTTACAGTGACCTACAAAAAGTGAATGAGAATAATATTACGCTTCGTAAAAATAATGAATTATTCTATACACATAAATAAAAATGGAGTGTCTGCAAAAAAAGGTATTTTACTACACGCATATGAAAGCATACACAGCCCTTATAACAAAGCACACATTTTAATTTTTTTTTCTGTCTGTCTGTCTGTCTGTTTGTGGCTAATCTCGAGAACGGCTGGACCGATTTTGACGGGACTTTCACTGACCGAAAACTAATGTTGAAGCGGGTAACACAGGCTATTTTTATTACTTTCTAGGTGGGACTGGGTCGCTTTTTTTAGCGTATATTCGTATATATGATCCGATCAGAAACTAATGGACCAATTTCGATGGGACTTTCACTGACAGATAGTTGATATTGTATATATATAGAGGGGAAAGAGGCGTGGGATAATTTAATTTTTATCAATCACCCTCCTCATCTTTCTCAAATGAAAAAAATGCGTTTGAAGTTTCACACATGCAATGATATGCAAATTACAGAATCAAAAAAATATTTTTGCGAGTTCATTTGGCTTCCGGAATCCGACAGTTCTGTTTAACTATTACGGACTACCAAATAAAACGCTATAAGCTTACTTAATTTTCATTCTTCTCGATATCGTATGACGTAGTGTATTTGTGATTTTCCAAACTGTATTGAATCAACATGAGTAGGTACTATGAGTGTGAAAATATGAATCGCCGACCTTTTTTATAACTATTCAGAGTTCAGACCTTTAAATCGCAATTATTCTCTATAGGTCTACCTACATACCTAGTTTTTATTACAGAGAAAAATAACTGCCAAGTTGATGGACAATAATCAATGCTTAGATAAACTGTAGATTTTTAAATATATAACAACTCAATTGATCAATGCATGGATACCAACCGGGAGTATTAATTTGTACTGAATGCAAATTATTATTTTTTTCTTTTTATTTTTAATTCAAAATAGACGATATTCTCGTTTAGAATATCTGTATACATATTATAATACATATATAAATATTTCTCCAACGAAAAATCAATAACATGCATGACGTCATTTTCCAAGTAAGCCGTATTATCTTTCAGACTTTTTGATGGAGCATCTATTTATTTTAAAGATTATTTATATAAAAATGTTCTAATTGATTACCTGATACAACGAGGGCCTCATTTGGACCACAAGTCACGAATCCCCAAGCCATTTATATTATAAGTACAAGCTCTTTTGATAAGAGCTCCCGGTTGTTCAAATTTGAACTTCTTGGTATATATAGGTAGATACGACACTGTAGTTGGAAACGTTTTGGGTGGTTTTATTTTTATCAAAGTAATTAGCGCCTATTCTTGGTAAAAGAAGAAAAACTAATAAAAATAAACTTTTGCTACGAAATTTCAATCAAATGACACTCCTCAACTCAACTTCAACTTTGCCAAATTTGAAGACTCTTTAAGGCCGTGTTTAGACTGGGAAGTTTGAGTTTGGTGTGGTGAGTACTCTCGTGATTACACGGTCCTCAAATGAGGACGCCTCACTTGAAGCGGGTGGAATTTTTGTGAAATGAGACAGTTGTACCACGCGATTTTTTTGCATTTTATAAAAGAAGATAACATCCATAAATTATTAAATATGCTTCTGTTTGTTTCCTTTTCCAAGAATTTATTTTCTATCACTCTGCATTTATCTTAATATAACTAGCATTGACGTACTAGACATGGACCGCCAGTCGGTTGAAATTTTCATACAAACAGCCAAGAAAAGTTGTTCCAGCTAAAAACAGCCTAAAAACGCCATCATCTTTTAGTGTTAAATACGTGTACTAATTTCGCCATTAGGATTTAAATGTAAACGATAATATATTCATCTGTAAGTAACTCATGGCATAAGGAGTGGATGTGTTTTGTAAAATAAAAGTAGTTTGATAATAATTTCCACCAAAATATTTCAATAGTAAATAATTAATTAAAAAATTCATATCACTGTTACGCAGATTCCCTGCTAGTAGTTGATGGCGCCCCTAGTTATGTTGGAACAGGCGTGAAGTTGGCTACTGGCGGTCCATACCTAGTACGTCAATGATAACTAGCTTTAATTATGAAAATACTGCGATGTTAACACAGGCAAGCAGCTAATGAACAAAATGGGAAAAGCTTGAATTTGGAATTGGAACAGTACTCACGCTTTCGGTGTTTATAATTTGAAGCTGCCTCACGAGAGTACTTACCCCTCATCCGCTCTGACCGTGTTTAGACTGGGAAATATGAGATCGGACTAACGAGAGTTCGTGGGCGAGAGGGTTGAGTACTTTCGTGAGGCAGCTTCAAATTATAAACATCGGAAGCGTGGGTACTGTTCCAATTCCAAATTCAAATCCCATTTTGTTCATTATCTGCTTGACTGCCGATGTGTTAACATCGTAGTATTTTCATAACTAAGCTAAATGCAGAGTGATAGAAAATGAATTCTTGGAAAAGGAAACAAACAGAAGCATTAATAATAATTTATGGATGTTATCTTCTTTTATGAAATGCAAAACATTCGCGTCGTACAACTGTCTCACTTCACAAAAATTCCACCTACTTCAAGTGTGGCGTTCTCACTTGAGGACCTTTAAGGATGGTTTCCAATGCCGCGTTGGGCGTTGCGTTCAGCTGTAGGAATTCATGTATTGTGTTTACAATGACGCGTTGAGCGTTAACGTTACGATTTGGCATCCACTAGCAGGTACACAAACCAACTTAACGTAAGCGAGCGAGACGCAGAAGTTGAAATATTTGCACGCGTTGAACAAGATCCTTAGCCATGCGGGGTTAGAAAGCAGGGTTAGTTCTACTCCATTCATTTTCGGTAATATTTCGGAAATATTTGGTGAGCATCTACCATCGCTGACTAGAAAATGAATGCAAACTACTTATTTCTCCCTTCCATAATGTGTATCCCACCACAACTGACTACTTATATGGTTAAGGTTCTTAAAATAGGTGTAGATGAAAAGATGCAGAACCTGCAGCAAAACATTAGGAAATTCAATTGGAAACAAATTGTAAAAGACAGAGCTTGGTGGTGAAATAATTTTATTTTTCAGAACAAATTTGTATATTAATTTCTTTAATTCTTTTTTAATTGAAATAAAACAGCTACATTTTGTTTTTTAATTGCACTAAACATATTTTTGTAAACTCATTCAATATATACACACAAATTTCATCTTTAACATAAATCTTAATCAAATATTCTAATCCGAAACACTTTAAATTGCAAACACAAATGATTAAAATTGTAAACAAACCCCACTTATTTCCACTTTTCCAATTCAACACTTGCATATCATATCACCGACATGAGTTGGAAATAGTTACAAATCGTAACTATTTGACACTTCAACAATGGAATTTGGAACGATGTTGAGTTGTCAAATGGTTAAAATTCGTAACAATGGTGGTATTAAAGGAACGACAAAAGTTACCAATTTTTAACAACAGTTAACAATTGTAATTAAAAGAACGCACCACAGGTCATCAATTCGTAACCCTCCGTTTCCTCCCGCAGAAAAAAAAATTTACACGCGCTTTTCTATACGTGAATACTGTGAACAGCTTAATGCAAAATTGTAAGAATGCAGCCAAAATCACAGACGAAATATAAACGAAACGGTACCGAACAATTTTTTATGTAGAGTTTCACCAGTTGTAAAAAAAATATTTTTCAAAACACAAATAAACAAATAAAAAGAACTGAACTCCAATTTATAATAATAACCACAAATATAGCACGAACAAAATAGAAACGTCAAAATTTCGCGAGCAATTAATGTCCCGGTCAATTAAATTGTCTGTGAAAAGAGTGTAGAGAGTAGTGGAGACTTGAACCGGTTATCTACCGTTTCAAGCCTAGTATGCAGCTGAAGTGAAACGAAATTTTCCCTCGTCTCCAAAAACACAGACGAAATGATAACGAAACGGTACCGGACAAATTTTTATGTATAGTTTCACCATTTGCAAAAAAAAAATTCTTCAAAACACAATAATAACAAATAAAAAGAACAAAAATCCATTTTATAATAATAAACCACAAAAAAACATGAACAAAATACAAACGTAAAAATTTCGCGAGCAATTAATACCCCGGTCAATTAAATTGTGTGCGAAAAGAGTGTAGAGAGTAATGGAGACTTGAACCGGTTATCAACCGTTTCATCGTTTAGCTGCGGCATACCACAAAACGAAGAGAAGGACGGAAAATTTCGTTTATGATTTCACTGTGTCATATTTGTATGTTTCACTTCAGCTGCATACTAGGCTTTTCACCGTGGAGCTGCGTACCACAAAACGAAAATAAGGACGGAAAATTTCGTTTACGATTTCACTGTGTCATTTTTGTATAGGATTTTTCATTTCACTTCAGCTGCATACTAGGCTTAAAAGCGGACTGGGCCAGTCTTTTCAGCTCTGGTTATTTGTAACCATTGGTTATTTCAGTTGTTATCCATAGATTTTGTATGTGTTTCTAAATACTTGTACTAATTTCGCCAAAAAAATTAAATGAAAACGATAATATATTCATATATAAGTAAATCAATAACATGTGGAGTGGATTTGTTTTGTAAAATAAAAGTAGTTTGATAACAATTTCTACGCAGATTTCCCACTAGTAGTTGATGGCGCCCCTACCACACGCGTGAGGTTGGCTACTGGCAGTTCATATCTAATACGTCAATGTTTATAATCTAGTACGTCAATGGTATAAACCATGGACGTAATAGATATGGACTGCTAGTGCCATACCCCAAGTTGGTTCCATTTTAGTCTTTGTCATTTTGGGCGACACTAGCCCTCGAAGATCCCCTAGCGGGAAAAAATGAAACCTCCATTTTGACATTTGTACTCCTTCGAAAAAATGGCCATTTGTATTTCCATTTTTTATTTCATATATATCGTGGTAGCTGTAGAATAAAATGTAAAAAAACATAATATAATATATATTTTTTGAAAATGTATTTACTTTAAATTTCTTTATTGGAACATGTATTCCTATTGGGAAAAAAATTAACATAATTTAACTTAAAAAAATCAATCTATTTTAATTTCGATAAATTTTCTTTCTTTTCAGCTGACCCACTAATAGAAGCTATGGATACTTAAGAAATAGAATATGTCGTTGACGAACAACAGCAATCCTTGGCTAAACTTAAAGACGGCGAAGAGAATGGTAAGGGATTCTTTTTACAGTGTAATGGTGAGAATGACTCAACAGCTTGGTCATCTAATGCCATAGCTGAGCTTAGATTAAAATGTTACAAGCCGAATACACCACTATTTACCAGAGCCAGAATAAACCATTTAACAAAGAGAATTTAACAAAGAGAATTTCATCAGTTGGGCTGATTTACAGGATCCCGAAAAGGGCTACATTCGAAATGATTTGATTGTTCTTGAAGTTCATGTCATTGCAGATGCTCCACATGGGGTTCTGTGGGATTCGAAGAAGCACACTGGTTGTGTGGGACTGAAAAATCAAGGAGCTACTTGTTACATAAATTCCTTGCTGCAGACACTTTAATTTACCAACCAGTTGCGCTGTGTATAAGATACCAACTGAAGCAGATGATAGTACAAAATCATTGGGACTATCTCTGCAATGGGTGTCTCACGACTTGCAATTTGGTGACAAACCTGTGGGAACCAAAAAAACTGACTAAGAAATTGGCTAGTTTGTTTGACATTATGCCTTATTTGGTGGCATCAACAAAAGCGCTAGAGCAATTGGCTAAGATTCGGCCCACCGCAATGGAGGAATCAAGAAATATTCGATTAGATGGATATTCTGAAGAAAAGATACAACGTTTTGGACCATTATTCATAAAAGTCATATATATATATTCATAAAGATTATATTGATGCTGAGTTTGATTTTTGTTTTATATTTCTCAACAACCTATTTATGTGTGTACTTGCTAAGAATTAACCTTTCTGTAGATCTATATCACAATGAATTTGTCAAACGCACTTTGGGGTAAAAGATTTTTCTTTAACGTTCACAAATATATTGTTCTTTTTAAGTTCAGCATTAAATTACAATGATTTCAAAAGCAAATGCAACAGTAGAAGTAGTAGGAGTAGCTATATTCACAGGGGTACCTTTATTTTGCAGTGTTAGGTTTTGCCTACATACCTACATACCTTCATTTCCACGTCGAAATATAATTAAGATCTATAAAAAAAATTGTTTTGTTATTATTTCTTTATAGCTTTTAATAACAATAATCCAACACTTAACTCAAATGGAAACGATAAATCTTTAAACAATGATATCCAAAGCAATAGAGAAAACTCACCTCAAATTGCAAATCAAAAACGATATCTACCTTCATCACAAGATTCTCTTAAAATTATCGAACCTCCGCAACCACCAACAATCGAAATTGATTCTGACGTTGAAAATGCTTTATTAGATAATTGGGATTCAGATGATTCAGAACTTACACATGTTGGAGAAGGAATTGAACAAGTACTAAATGCCAGTGTGATTAATGAATGCAAATCTGGATTTATTTATTCATGCTTTGGAAACTGATGAAAAGCTATCAAAAAAAGAAAACCAATCACGATTTCTTAGTAAAGAACCAACGAATGCATTGGACTATGATTCTGATTCGGGTTCAGATATATTTGATGCAGAATAGGATTTGGAAATTGACGACTCTAATTTAACACAAATTTCTCAACAAGCTGAAGAAAACTTTAAATGTAATGCTGCAAGTGTAACTGCAAGTACATCGGCGTCTTCTTTCAGTGATTTCATAGAACTTAAGCCCAACTGTGTAGACATTAAAACAGAAGATCAAGATAACATTCAAATTAAAGCTGAAATTAAACAAGAGAGAAAACCACGCATTATAGAGAGAAAAGTTAAGAATGCTTTCGAGTATGAAGAATTCTGAATCTGACACAGAAACGATGGTGGCACCAAAAAAACGAGTTATGCCCAGTTGGATGCAGCTTGGTCAGAAAAGAAAGAAGTGATTCTGTGCACAATTATTTTTTTATTTTTATTATTTTATTATATACTTATTCCAAACAAATAAAGGATTCAAACTTGTTTTGTTATTTTTTTAAAAGATCAAATGTAAATACAGTTGAATAAATTTAAATTATAACGTACTCAACTGTGCTCAAATTTTCGTTAAAAAAAAAAATATTTGCACGGAGTCCGGTGCTGCGCTTTGCTGACTTGTATTTATAAGATGCCGCCCCGCAAAGTTTCATCGTAGAGACGTTCATGTAGAAGAAAATTGTTAGACTAAACTTAACGAGAACAAGAACAAATACCTATCAAAAAACAAACAAGCATCTGTCCACTGCAAAGAATAAACTTTACTATCGATATCAGCAACCTAGAAGTAATTTAGGAGTTTTTCTAGCTCAGAGTAAACATCAACGAAGAGTTACTTTAGCAAATTGATGGTGCTCGGTCTGGCAAAACAAATGGATTAAAAACTTCCACGAAATATATCTGATTTCCCCATGATCTAACTGTAATTATAAGGCGAGCATTCGATCAAAGCTTCTCATGTCTGAGTAGACACTCCTATCTCTGAGTCTCGTGGATAGAATCTAAAGAAAAAAGCAATAACATTGATAGTTTTTAAGTTCATAACGCAAACCTTAATGTTTGTAATGTTTTTCACCCTTTCTTATTTTATCGCTATTTTTATGAAGATACTGAAATACGCAGTTGCATTTCTCCCCAATTAAAAGTGTAATACTCGCGACACAAGCGACAACAGCATTTGTGTTCGCTGACATGACAAAGCAGCTTTAGGAAACACGCGCTATTACAAATAAAGACAAATATATTCTGAACCGATTAAGTGCCGATGAAGTTCTTAAACATGCTGATTTTCAATCACACTGAGCAGAGATTCTTTTTTAAAGGTAGCGGAAAAGGTCGAAAAGGAACTGTCTAAAGGCACCTAGTTTCGCGTACACGAAATAATTCTCTATCGCCCTGGACATTTTCGTTGCCTCTTAGTGTCTGGAGTGTAGAAAGGGAGATAAAATGAACAGGCGAAGCGTGAAACTGGGCACTCAGGCCCCCGATTACGGAATAAGGAACGAGTCGTTTTTAGAGGCGAAAATAAAGTTTTGTATGATAAATTGATAAACTATTTTTGATTTTATCGCTTTGGTTTTTTATTTTCGTAGAAATCAGCTGACAATTGGAAGGATTGAAAGGATTCGTTTCGAATTAAATAACATCATCTACATAGCCTGGGGGTGCTTATTTAAAGCAAGATTGAAGTATACGATTGTCGCTTTAGACTTTTAGAGAAAAGAGGTCCCGAAGGTCCAATTCAGGCGAATGTTGAATGCTCAGGCGAATGTTGAATGCTCTACCCCGCTCAACGTTGACCTTCCTTTATGATGTTCAGACTCACAAAACCAATGTGCATTTTTATGGCCTGTAAATCCAACAAAATTTCTTAACGCGAATACAGAAAACAAGAATGATTGAAACAAAGTCAGAAAAACCACATCAACATTTCTAGTAGGCATATTTAATTTAATTCACTGGGCAAAACAAACAAGCGACTCATTCATGTATGAAAAGAAATTATAAATTATCACTTTTTTATATAACATAAATATTTTATTTATTTACAAAACTTACAAAAAAAAAATCTAAACATAAGACAGCTTGTAAAATTAATGTTGAGTATTTCTTTTCTTATGTTAAATACCTTCTCGACAATGCGGCACATAAAATGTTGCACACACACACTCCCAAGTAGGGTTTGAACCGCTCCACTCAATTTGCGTTGGCCATTGGTGTTAAGATCATGGTGTTAAGATCATAAGTTTGAACACTTGACGAACAATTAATTGTTTCGTCAGATGATAATGGTGGTTTACAAAGTAAATCTTATTTTTTAAAGCTGTTATACCAGCATGAAAAGCAGGTACTGGATTCTTTGTTTCTAGATACCAACTATCTGTGCTAGCATCGTACACATCAATATTAGAAGTAACAACTCTATTTCCTGTTTGAGGATCTTCAAACCATCTACCACAAGCATATATTTTGTCATTAATTGTTAGAAGAACATGATCAGCTGAGTTTGCACAGATTCTTTTTGTTCCCTTTTGTCGTCATATGTGTCGTAACGCCAAAATGATGATAATGATGATGAGTGTCTATCAATTCCACCTGAAAAAAAGGAAAACATACAAGATAAAAATCAATGGTTAGCTTTTGACCATTTACCTGATATGTACAAAATGCGACCCTGAACGGCACCAGCATGTTGACTTCTATTTTCCCGTAACGGTTTTATATACTCCCATGTATCAGCAGCAACATTATATTTTTCACAGTTCGACACTTGTCGTTCATCAGTCCATTCAATGAAAATCGACACCTTTCCGACTGAATTGGGGAAATCGTTGACCTTTTGTTCTTGGAGGCACTATAACAAAACCCAAAGCCATGAATATACTCTTTCAGACAAACATCGTAGGATCCACCGACAACAAACAGATCATTGCGGTACACTGCTGTTCCATAATTACATTGTTTAATGTGAGGTATAGAAGTAAGCTGGTGCCACCTCCTCTCTTTGGGCAAAGCGAAACTGGGACGATTATGAACTCCATCATTTGTAAAGAAACCTCCTAGTTTGACTAGTGCCAGTTCCATGCCTCGAGTATTCGTCAGAATATTACTCCTAGGTAGATCAATAGTCACAGACTTCTTTTTGCAGAATTTCTTTTGCTGAAATGCACATTATAATACGGCGAATGAACAGATTCATCAACATAATCAAACCGTGGCCATATATGAAGATCGATTGTATTGATTTGATCGAATCGGATATTTGTAAACAGTTTCAAAGCTTCTTCCAATGTTACTGCTTTTCTTACACAATATTCAGCTACAATTTGGAGGACTGTTACTTCCGAACAATCAACTGGATAGTCACAGCTTAGAATATATTCAAGTTGTCCACAACTGATATAATCATTCTCAGGAGTTATCGAAATCTCCTCCAGATGAGCACGTATAAATCGATAGGCTTTGTGTTTGAGATTTTTTAATGAATAGAGATCAGCTAGTGTAGCTATATCGACACAATTTTCCATGTCAATTTGAGATTCTAAATATCTGGAGCAGGACAGGACAACATTATTCATTTGAACATGAGTTGCAGTCGATAAGATATCTTGGATGTTGTCGCGATTTAAATCTAATTTCGATGTATAAGCGTATTCAAGTAAACTTTCCTAATTACTTTGGAGAAGGATGATTCGTAAAAATGATTTGTTGTCTAGGTGGTGCCCAATATCGAGTTCCTCTTGTTACCATTATCGTAATATTATTATCTTAATTATTCGGTTGTTGTAGCATTGGTAGGAGACATTGAGGAGCATCCTAATCAATTAACAGATAATTTAAAATAAAATCAAATTCAAATAGAATAACATAGTATTCAATCTGGAATTAAAAGTAGCATACATATATTAATTATTTTATTTACTATTTACCTCTTCAGACACGAGCCATTTAAGATCAGAGACTTTTGGAAGATTTTTATCGTTTAATCATTGTATATACATTTCTATAGTATTTTCATGCCGAATAAACACCGCCTGGCCATCTTAAGAAACTTGTGAACAACACATTTTTAGGTTCGTGCATTCACTAGTTGTCTATTTTGTAACTCTGACAACAGGCGTAAACATATATGATTTTTGTTTTGTTTACGACTCTTGTCAAGGAAATATGGATTTTAGAGCCAATAAAATACATAATATATTATTAATTTGTTTTGTTGACGACTATTGTTAGGGTAACATAATAGACACTTAGTAAATGTAAGAACCTCCAAATGTGCGGTTCACAACTTTCTTTAGATGGCGCTGCTCCATGGTTGTACTATAGAAATTTATATACAATGGTTTAATTTAGAAATCAAAATCAGTCCAATATTTTCAGCTGAATGCAAATCATCTGTGGTAGGACCCAAAGAATAAAATAAATTGTAATTCTTTTATTTATCTAGTTTATATGCAGAGTCGAAAGATCGAGTTTTAGTTGAAACGAAATTCCAACACAGGTATTTCAGCAAACTAGTTGAAAGCTTGAGGAGTTGAAATGACAGGAGAATACTTGCGTTGCTTTGTAGGCATTAAGGCAAAAAGATTGAGTTTTCGAAAAAAAATATTTTTATTGCTCTTACAAGTCATGCGCATACTTTTCAACAACAAATATTCATTCGTTAATATGCATTTGATCACATGCAGAAATAATTCTGTATTCAACATTTCAACCCAGGTATTTCATTTAATTTTCGACTCAACACCACTGCTCGAGTGCGATCGAGTTGAATTCCATTTCGTTCCAACTCATCCCCGTTTACAAAAGGTTGAACCTAAATTCAACCTGGGTTCAAAGACGCATATAAACTAGGTAATTGTATCGCTACGAGATACAAAATGTTTCCTTATCCTTACAAAATAATTTGTACACTGAAACGTCAAAACAAAACCATTCACAGGTAAATATACTCATAGATGTCGCACATTTCTATGAATGAAAATTAAATTTTTAAAACAGATGTCGCGAGTTTCTACGTGAGAATTTTGTAGTTTTTTGTTTTGCCGACAGTGGCGGCTCGAGGGCTAGTATCGCAATATCTAATTTTGGCGACATTTTTTTGACAATTGTTGTATGAAACTGACTTTGGACTAGCAGTCCATATATATACGTCCATGGTATAAACCATTGACGTATTAGGTATGGACCGCCAGTAGCCAACTTCACGCGTGTTCCAACATAACTACGGGCGCCATCAACTACTAGCAGGGAATCTGCGTAGCAGTGATATGATTTTTTTAATTAATTATTTACTATTGAAATATTTTGGTGGAAATTATTATCAAACTAATTTTATTTTACAAAACACATCCACTCCTTATGCCATGAGTTACTTACAGATGAATATATTATCGTTTTCATTTAAATTCCAATGGCGAAATTAGTACACGTATTTAACACTAAAAGATGATGGCGTTTTTATGCTGTTTTTAGCTGGAACAACTTTTCTTGGCTGTTTGTATGAAAATTTCAACCGACTGGCGGTCCATATCTAGTACGTCAATGGTATAAACATTTATATACAATGTTGCGAGGAAACAGTTCTTAATACTGTCACATTGACATTTAAGGGCTTTAATAATTTGGCGGCAGTTTTTAAGGTGCAAACTTCCTTGTTTCTAGAATTATTATTCATTTAATATTTTGCTTAAAAATAAAACCAATTACAACTTTAAAATGAAATGTAAAATACCTGAAATATCGTGGCACAATCGTGATCCAGTTCTTAGTGTAGATATTCAACCGAAAGTGGAAAAATCGTCCTTATATCGTTTGGCATCTGGAGGCACTGATTCTCATGTTCTAATTTGGAGTCTATCGTTCACTGATACCGGTGAAGTGAACCTGGATGTTTCCGCCGATTTAACTAGGCACCAGAGGGCTGTAAACGCTGTCAAGTGGTCACCAAATGGGGAGCTTTTAGCTTCTGGAGATGACGAAAGTGTAGTTTTTATCTGGAAGCAAAAGGAAGAAAGTGAACCTATAAATATTTTGGACAATACCAACGAACACGATAAAGAAATCTGGATAACCATGAAAGTTCTTCGTGGCCATATGGAAGATATTTATGATTTGAGTTGGGCTCCGAATTCTCTTTTTCTAGTTAGTGGATCAGTTGATAACACTGCCATTATTTGGGATGTTCAAAAAGGAAAGTCAATATCGATACTCAAAGACCATAAAGGTTTTGTACAAGGTGTGGCGTGGGATCCCAAAAATCAGTATATTGCTACACTGAGCACTGATAGGTAAATTATACAAATTGTTTCTTTTTAAATTAACAGAGCTTTACTAAATACTATTCAATGTTAACATTCCAGATTTTTGAGAATATTTGATATACAAACCAAGAAGGTTGTTCACAGAGTGAGTAAATCAGAGTTGCCTGTTCCAAAAGAAAATTATTTGCATGATAAAAAGGTTCGTTTATATCATGATGACACTCTTCAAACGTTCTTTCGCCGCTTATGTTTTTCACCTGATGGAAAACTTTTATTTACTCCATCTGGAGTTGCCGATTATGAAGGAGCCACACAAGTTCTTCATACTACTTATGTTTACAGCAGGTATTCTCTGAAACAACCATCCATAGTATTGCCTTCACCAGATCAGTACACTGTTGCCGTTAAATGCTGTCCCATACTATTTAAACTACGAAACAAAGCAGATCCCAGTTCTGCTGTTATTCCACTACCATATAGAATGATATTTGCTATAGCCACAAAAAGTTCAGTGTACCTTTATGATACTCAACAGAAAGTACCCTTCGGACTTATTTCCAACATCCACTATACTCGTCTAACTGATATTGCTTGGTCAAACGATGGTAAAATTATGATAGTTTCCAGTACGGATGGATTTTGTTCTTTGATTACATTTGATGATGGAGAACTAGGAGAAGAGTATGAAGATTTGAGTGTTCTTCAGCCATTAGAACCAACAAATGATAGAAAAAATAATAAAATTAAGCAAAAAGAAAATCCGTTTGCAAATAAAAAACTAGAGTCAGAAAGCTCTGCAAGACTAAGTAAAAAGAACGAGGAAAATATTTGCTTTCCAATAGAAAAGATTCAAAATGAAATTATAAATGACAAGTCTATCATAAGTTCTGAAGAAAAGTTCGAATCCCCAGAGAAAAAGAGTAGACCGGCAACTCCAATTGTTGTTCGACGCCATCCTAGGTCGCCAAATAGTTGTGCCTCTACTCCTTCTTCAACCAACCTAAATTGCAATCCTTCGCCTTCTAAATACAGTCCAGTTCCAACTCAAAAAACATCTGTTACAACTTTGAATAAAGGGAGTACTAAAAAAGCAATGCCTATCGCAATTCGCCGTCAACCACGTGTCCTCATTCCGACAGCTGTGGAAAAAACTGCGATTGTTGAAGAAGCAATGGATGCTTGGCCATTAAAAGTTGACTCACCTGAGAAAAATGAACCCAAAACATCTGAAGTTAAACTTATTGCAGATGGCAATCAAAATGAAACAACAACAGGTTGCACAACAGATATTTGTTTGGTCTACGAGGAATCTGTTGATGAAACTCCAACGCAACCCTCGGCTGTCGTAACTATCCAAGACGATGAAGAAACGGACAAAAATAAAAAATCGAATAAAATACAAGGAACACCAGAGCATAGGACACCTCGTAGAGTGCAGTTAAAAACAATTTCAACGCCTAAATCGAAAAAGAAATTGTTAGAATAGTAGCTGATAACATTTTAACTTTTTTGTATTATTGTTTTATTTGTATTGTTAGTTATAGTTATAACAGTTTTCTGCTCACTGAATAAATTTTTAAAAATAAAACGATGTTTAATATTTCTTAAATAATTAAAAGGAGTTCTACCAACAAGACTTAAATTAAATTGAATTTAAAGTCAATAAAACGCGGTTTGGCTACGCAGCCATCAACGGATCACAATCGACTGATCTATTTAAAATCAATGTAATATTTCTTTGGGTTTTGATGTTCCAGCTGTATTTTTATATTCCTTTACATACTGAAGTTCAAAAATACAGTCTTTATTTAAAATTAAAACTTCTACATTTTTTTTTTTAATGAGCTCTTTTCACGTCTCCATGGCCATTTTTATGTGTACCAATATCACTTAGAAAGTGATTTATTACCTTAACAATTTTTTTAAGATAGAATGCTTGAAGATCCAACATGCTACAGTAGTACACATTTTGCTGTGCCTCTTAACTTTTTTTTCGATCTAACGAAAGTTTACCCCAGGTCCCATTCATGATCAAATTGATCAGAGCAGCCAAGTCAGCAGCTGCAGCAGTAAGTGGTGGCTGCGTAAATGAAGTCAATCTTTGAAGTGCTTTATTTTCAAATTTATACCTACAGAAATCCTGTTGGTATTAAATTTTAGCAAATTGTGTCTAATTTAAATGTGCATACAATTATTTTTTCCCGGATGCACTTTTATGTAGTTATAAGGACAACCTGACAAAAAGTCCAAAAATGTTAAGGTTTTTTGACAACCACCAAGTTAGCAGAAGCTTTTCGAAGCTGCAAATTTGGTTTTACACTGTTGGTATCTATCATAACAATTTCCAAAAAAAATCTGCGATCTGCGACTTTTTGCGATCTTTGATGTCTATATTGACAGGGACAAGGATATTAATAAAGAGCAATAGATCTTTGGTTGAAAATTCTTTGGTGACTCCAGATTTACTTGTTTAAAATTATTGATCGTTTATATCCATAGTTATTGCCTTATTGGCATCTAGGTTTTCGGAACTCGTCATTTATTGATGATACACCAAACTTGCTTTTATCTTTGTAAAATCTCATGTTAAAAATAAAACCAAGGATTGTTTACAATAATTGTTTATTCTTTGTAAAAAGTTTGTATAATAAAATGTGTATAATTTTTTTTTTTATAAGGCCAAATATTTTTGATTGAATAAATCTTGTATAAATATACATGGATGTTAAAACATAATTATTGAATAACTAATTTAAATGTGCATACAATTATTTTTTCCCGGATGCACTTTTATGTAGTTATAAGGACAACCTGACAAAAAGTCCAAAAATGTTAAGGTTTTTTGACAACCACCAAGTTAGCAGAAGCTTTTCGAAGCTGCAAATTTGGTTTTACACTGTTGGTATCTATCATAACAATTTCCAAAAAAAATCTGCGATCTGCGACTTTTTGCGATCTTTGATGTCTATATTGACAGGGACAAGGATATTAATAAAGAGCAATGGATCTTTGGTTGAAAATTCTTTGGTGACTCCAGATTTACTTGTTTAAAATTATTGATCGTTTATATCCATAGTTATTGCCTTATTGGCATCTAGGTTTTCGGAACTCGTCATTTATTGATGATACACCAAACTTGCTTTTATCTTTGTAAAATCTCATGTTAAAAATAAAACCAAGGATTGTTTACAATAATTGTTTATTCTTTGTAAAAAGTTTGTATAATAAAATGTGTATAATTTTTTTTTTTTATAAGGCCAAATATTTTTGATTGAATAAATCTTGTATAAATATACATGGATGTTAAAACATAATTATTGAATAACTAATTTAAATGTGCATACAATTATTTTTTCCCGGATGCACTTTTATGTAGTTATAAGGACAACCTGACAAAAAGTCCAAAAATGTTAAGGTTTTTTGACAACCACCAAGTTAGCAGAAGCTTTTCGAAGCTGCAAATTTGGTTTTACACTGTTGGTATCTATCATAACAATTTCCAAAAAAAATCTGCGATCTGCGACTTTTTGCGATCTTTGATGTCTATATTGACAGGGACAAGGATATTAATAAAGAGCAATGGATCTTTGGTTGAAAATTCTTTGGTGACTCCAGATTTACTTGTTTAAAATTATTGATCGTTTATATCCATAGTTATTGCCTTATTGGCATCTAGGTTTTCGGAACTCGTCATTTATTGATGATACACCAAACTTGCTTTTATCTTTGTAAAATCTCATGTTAAAAATAAAACCAAGGATTGTTTACAATAATTGTTTATTCTTTGTAAAAAGTTTGTATAATAAAATGTGTATAATTTTTTTTTTTTTATAAGGCCAAATATTTTTGATTGAATAAATCTTGTATAAATATACATGGATGTTAAAACATAATTATTGAATAACTTACAGATTCACACAATTACTTTTAAGAAGGCTACATTTTGGGTTTTTATGTACATCGTACACTTGTTATCCTTTTTTATAGTCTTGATATGTTTTTCAACACAGATTTTTTGTATTTTGATTATGCAAAAAGTTTTAAAAAGCGATTTTCAATTTTGTATAAAATTTTATGTTTTTAAACATAAACAAAACAAAAAACTACTTATACCTAGTGCTTATTATCTTATATTATTTTATTACTTGATTTTATAATTTTTCGTTTTGTATGTGATGTAAAATAAATTGCAATATTATGTCTCACAACTTTGATTGGTTCGTTATAAAATAAGAATAAAAAACACGTGTGACTTAAATACAATAGTGTAAAAAATTAAAAAAAAAAATTGAGATTCTTTTTAAAAATTATAATTATTTTTAGATTCGTATCAAGGATATTTGGACGGGGTTCATGGAATGTATTATTAATAAATCAAACTACTTAAAGTGGACGGGAATGTTTGAGAAAGCAATTAAATTGATTTTGTCCACCAAGCATTGTTGGAAAACAAAAAAAAAAAAAACTACGCTCCAAACAAAATTTATAAAATAAAAACAATATTTTAGCAGAACATAACTTCGTTATTTATCTAGCAAATAGAGCTGCTAACAAGATTCCCATAGTAGCGAATGTTGTATTAGTTAAATGCTCAGCACCTCCATAATATGCTTGTCCGCAAGCGGGAGGACATACTGGGATGACAGTCTCGAACAGATTTACTTTAGAATCAGCTTGACCTAGCTTGTTTACTGCTTTGCATACATAATCGCCATATTGTCGCTTTTCAATCGTTATAACTCGTAAGGTCGAGTCTGTGAATTCATCAGCAGTTGCAAAATGTGAAATGCTATAATGTTGATTATTTGAAAGCTGAATATCGTCCTTCAACCAAACAATAGCTGGAGGCGGATAAGCTTCAATGTGACATTCTAAGTCCATATCGTATTGAAGGGCCTGGCCGAGTCGTGGACGTGGAACAGTTATTACTGGTGCGAATTCAACTTCCAAATTAATATTACGACGGTCGCCCTTGCTAACACCATTGTCGGCTACGCAATAATAGGTTCCTCGATCTTCTTTTTTAACTGAGTTTATTTTGAGAATATTACCGGTGTAAGTTGCGCTATCTGAAAAAGGCAATTAAATAATTAAGTGATATTTTATCAATGTTAAGTTTTTATTATTTTATTTCTGCATAATATAATCTCTTAAAAAACAAACAAATGTGCAAACGAAACGCTAATGCACTCATAAGTAAATATTCCAGTACGAGATATTTTTGGAAACGTTTCTTTAAAAAAAAAATAAATATCTATACTAAGTTCATTATTAGAATAACATAGTTTGTTCATTGTTATTATCATAAGTGAATAAATACCTATTTAAGATGATTTTAGTTGTCTTAGTCATGTACAGTTATTTCATTCATAAATTGCTTATATCAGACATGTGCTGACTAAGCATTAATAATCATGCTGTGCATGCACAATAACACCTGTTAGTGTGTCTAAGGTAATTTTCAAGACTATCCGAATTGAGTTTCGCAATACATGAGATGTACATACATAATATGTCTCATGGGTTGTAATTTGAATGTTTGTTCCGCGTATTTTTTTTATGTTTCAGTTTCTTTAACAATGTATTTGAACTGTCATTAAATTATTGATAATATAGTATGTGAGTTATTTCACAATCAAAAGTACCAAGGGAAAGCATAATATTTAATGTTCGGATTACTTCGGAATAGCTGTAGGAAAAGAATTAGTTGTGTTCCTTGAATTTAATTTTTTTTTTAAATTTAGTGACACAACACTCAACTCCCAACCAATCCTTTTGTTTGGGTTGTTAGTTCTACAGGATTGGAGGGGACGTTGAATCTGAACGACTATGGTGAGATGCACTTTTCATGACAATGATACAGTTGGAGGATTTGTCCCTTCCTCGCAAGAGGCAGTGCCCCTGAAAAAAAATTAGGTGTACTCAAAGCTGGGCTCGAACCCAGACCTCCGGCGTGATAGTCCGACACACTAAGCTGTACGCCACTAGGCACTACGTTCGTTGAATTTTACCCAAGGTCGGTTCTCAAAAAATGCACAAGGGTTGGTTTCGTGTTGTTAACAAAAATAAAGATTCAGTATTTAAATTTATGTAATTTTAAACTTGAATATTATAGATAAAGTATTTTTGCCAAAAAATTAAAAGCCCATATGGTTCAGGGACTTAAGAAGAGGAAGTAGTAATCTTTTGAATTAAAATTAAGGTTACATATCGTATATAATTGGTAGACGGCCATTGGTCAAACCACATTAAACTTAAGACTGTCAAATTATTGTAAATTTTGAAACTATTTTTCAAATAATTTTTCTCTGTGAAATTAAATACTTGGGAATAATATTAGACTCTAAACTTAATTTTAAAAAACACCTAGAATATGTTACTAAGAAAATTGCTAAGAAAATCGGTTTCTTTCGTAGTATAAGAAAAAAACTAAGCATTTCAATTGCAATTAAAATTTATAATACAATAATAAGACCCCACTTTGAGTATTGTCCAACAATATTATTGTTGGGATCTTCAAGTATGTTGGATGGATTACAGAAGTTACAAAACAGAGCGATGCGTTCAATTTTAAAATGTAGTAGATATACACCCATTCGAAGAATGTTAGAAATGCTTAAGTGGTTAAATGTAAAACAAAGAATTGTTATGAGTTCGCTTATCTTTATTTTTAAAATTAAAAACAACATGTTACCTAGCTATCTGAGTAGAAGACTGACAACTAGAGGTAGTTTACAACCATATAATTTAAGAAATGTTAATAATTTAAATGTGCAATTATTTAGAAATTCAAGATCACAAAATATGTTATTTTATAAAGGAATACAAATTTTAAATGCACTCCCAAATCATTTGAAAACAGAAACGAATATAACAAG
Source organism: Baccha elongata (assembly GCA_951217065.1). NCBI lineage: Eukaryota > Metazoa > Arthropoda > Insecta > Diptera > Syrphidae > Baccha > Baccha elongata. The sequence goes on along the minus strand of OX578272.1, from coordinate 142,809,147 downwards.
ATTTAAAAGAGATGTAATAACTTTTTGTAAGAATAATTATTAAATTTAAAACTAAGTTATATCTTATAAGATAAATGTAAATGTTTGTTTTAAAATAGCAAAACCATGCTAAATATATATTATCAATCAATCAATCAAACAAAAAAAACTAAAACTAAACATAACTGGTTACTTTTCATTTAAGGTAAGTAGTTGACACTTGTTTTATAAATTTGAAAAATCTCTTAGTGCTAAGGGATTCTTCAAGTTTTTTTTAATTTTACAATTGTTGAAATCAATGAGCAGTGTTTAATCTCAAGTTACCGATACTTTGCCACTAAGAGACCCCCAGTCATTGTTTCTTATTTCGTAGAAAAGCATTATTTTGGGTATTTTGGAGTGGCGGATGTTAACATCTTGGTAATGTGTAATCAGCTTTTGTTTTAGTCTGCTTGTACGGAATTTAGGAAATCCTTCTACCTAAATATTGAATATCTTGGTGTGTCGAGGTAAGTTGAATAGTTTTTCTGGTCGAAAAATTTCTTTGGAATTTTTCAATCATATAAAATTTTTCAGCTTCCTAAGGCATTCTACTACTTGAAAACATAGTTTTACTTGCATAAACTGTGTATACCTTAGAAATAAATATAAATTATATTTACAGACAATATTGACAATTGTTTTTATAAATGTATATATATGTATATTTTAATAGTAATCGCATAACTCAATTTCCCCCATGACCATAATCAGTAGAACTTAACTACTGGCTTGAGTGGATTGGGATATTTTGTAGACTTTAAGAATTTGGAAAACAAAACAGACCAACCAATTGGAAAAAAACAAGAACAATATATGTACAGATGTATACAGAAATTTTTAAAGAGTGAGGACGATCACACGACTCATAAATTGTCATTTTGGCTTGTTTTCTTCAAAATATTGAGGTTAGTTTGTGTTTTTCGATTAAAATCATTAAATCATTCAAATTTTAAATAATAAATAATTCTGATTACAGTGATTAAAAGAAAAAGGGACAAACAAAAATATAATGGCTTTCATTCATTTATTTAATTTTTTTATTTAATTTTTTTTTGTTTCATTTCATTAATTTTTTTTGTTTACGCACCCGAAAAAAGCACAAAGCATGATGATTAATTAAAAGGGAGCCATTTTACATTAAAACATACTGTGATCGTGAGCTACAATGACAACAATGACAAAGAATGACAAGGCAGACCCAGACATTTCCGCTGTGTCCTTGCTGGGACAATTGTTATTGCAAGGACAAGCTCACCAAAAAAATTATCATTGTGTTCCATGTGCCATGCCGGAGTGATTACACGGTCATGGAATATTGTCATTGCAAGGACAGAAAAATGATAGTAATTGTGGTGTTTATTGTAGCTGTCCTTGCAAGGACATCATGTTACAATGACGATCACACGACATGACAACTTTAGGACAAAAAACTACGTCATTATGACGTCAGACTGTCATTGCAAGGGCACTTTCAATGTTTTCTTTCATTTTCTATTCTATTTTGTTGACGAAAGAGCAAATACAGTTGCTATAATACAGTTACTAGGACACGAAAATATTATCGGCGCCCTCTCAAAAAAATCAATTTTTTTTAATATATCTTTCTTGTCTATCGCAATATTGTTGTCAGAACCTAACTTTCCAAACAATTATCTTAATTCTTTCATTATGCATGAAATATCCCAAGTCAAATAATTCGATGCTATTCCCGGGAACGGTGGAAGTAGACCCTAATATTTTGAGTTGGAATTTTACTATTGTTTTTATAGGTATACAATGATCGAAAATTAAAATAAAAAATATTATGTTGAACTTACAAGTTAAAATGGACAAAAATATATATTAGTGTATGTATATATATATATATATAACAAAGTATTGCAAATTTAATCTAAAGCCGACATATTTAAATACTTATGAAGAAGAAAAAATAATTGTTAATCAAAATTAATTGCTTCGCTGGCTGCCTGGGTCATTCTTAATTGAACTCGAACTTGAAGATTAACAATCAATATTCTTAAAATTATAATTGAATGTTTTTGAAAACGGCTTCGGTTATTATTATTATCTATTTTTGTGTTTTGTTTTTCAAATTATTCTTCTTCTTTTCGAATGTTAATGATACATTTTTTAATGATTTGGAATGGTGCCCTACATTTCAGCGCTTCACCAAGTTTTCTCCTTAAATTATACTGCCCTTCTATGCGGAAAAGTCTTTAATCAATTTTGCCTTAATTTTTCTTGTTTTGTGTAGTCTCAAACTTAGAAACTTAAGGCACGATTATGATAACTGTGGCGCCAAGAAATAATAACGGATTTTTGTAGAAAACTCCAATACAAGCATTTTTCACTATGGGTGGGGGTCTATCTCCCCCCGTTTGGGCGAAAGGGGCAATTTCGTGAAAAGGTACTAAAAAAGGAAAAAAACATATTTAAAAATAACGGTAAAACTTACAATTAAGTATTTTACCTTTTTTTAAAGCCAACACTTTGTTCTACAAACAAATTTTTAAATCAAGCAAAATCTTTGCATATTTTTTGGAAAAACGAGTTTCAAACCCAAAATTTGGGAAAAAAGCATCAAAAAAATATTTAAAGAGTAATTTTCAAAACTTAAAGATTTTATATTATTTTTTTTTTCTTAGAATTCGTTGCTCTTATTAATTTTTAATCAAAAATTGAAAACTACATGATTTTATGTCTCCTAGTTTTTTAGAAAATTGAATATTACCATTTTTTTTTGTTTTATAAAATTTGTTTTACGTTGTTTTATTTTGTTTGATAGTATTAATAGAATATGGATTAATTCTTACACAAATTGACTCAAAATTATCATACTTTCCCAACCCCCAGCCTTACGGCGTATAAACAGTGAGGTATGTTTTGGGGGGCATACCTGGGCCTGTGATATGATTTGGGGTGGATGCGAGTTTGGGTATTTGCAAACTTTCTTTTCGATTAGATAGACTTTTTGGGGTTGTACTGTAAAGAAGACAAAATCACACGTTTCTTCAAAGTAAACTCCAAATGTATCGGATTTGTGGACCTTCATTCACAAGTACGTGAACCTGAATATGAGTCGCATTTTCACCGACAGTGCTCGACAATATTCAGAAACTAACATACATTTCTAAGACATAATTAACTAACTGACTGATTGACTGACTAACTGACTGGCTGACTGACTAACTGACTGACTGACTGCCTGACTAACTGACTGACTAACTAACTGCCTTACTGACTAAAATTCTGACTTGGACGTGGTATGCAATGTAAGTCTACCTCCTCGTGGTGCACTCTGGGTAAAGCTAAATATGTCTTACTGTACTATACTTACTAAAAAGAACTCACCCCCCTTCCAAAGTAAAAAATTCGTGTATTGAGCTGTTTTAAAAAAACCGTTCTCATTTCTTGGCGCCTCAGTTATCATATTATCAATTATTATTATAAAAATAATACCAAGTAAAATACTCAAGCAAAAAAAATTAAATTAAAATATTTGTTTTGGTAATTTTCAATTTTCTCAAAAACTAGCCCACAAAAAATCATTTAGTTTTCAGTTAAGAGCAATGAATTTGTAAAATCAAAAATAATAAAAAATCTCAAAGTTGTTGGTGTTTTTTTCTCAAACGTTGGGTTTGAAACTCGTTTTTTCAAAAACTGTACATAGATTTTGCTTGATTTAAAAACTGGCTTATAGACAAGAGTGTTGGCTTTAAAAAAAGTATAATACTTTATTGTAGGTATTACCGTTATTTTTTAATATTATTTTTCCATTTTTAGTACTTTTTCATGAAATTGCACCTCCTGCCCAAACGGGGGTAGATAGACCCCCCCACCCACAGTAAAAAATGCTTGTATTGAAGTGTTCTACAAAAATCCATTATCATTTCTTGGCGCCACAGTTATCATACTCTCCCTAAAACTTAATACCAGACTTCAAAAATAAAAATAGTCTTATCTTAAAAAAAATCACAATCACATCTCAGCATCCTTCGCCAAAAATTGTTTTTTGAAATAAGACCTGTTCGCTTAGGAGGGCAAGTATAGTAATAACTGAATTATCAACTACATATTTGGCTCATTTTTAAATTTAAATTTTGTAAGTGGCATAAAATTTAAATATTAACAATTTCCACAATATATTGAGAGCAACAGCGTGAACAAAAAATAATAGTATAATCTGAGCCTCACAACAGAATTTCACCAATTTTAAAATAACAATCAGTTTTCTACCTAGGTATCACTAAAGAGAGAAACAGCAGTTCATTATGCATTTCGTTAACCTTGTAAAGAAAAAAAATATTGTTAAAATAATCTTATTTGTTTGGGGTAATATCCTACGAACCATATACTGAAGAAAGAGATATTTTTCCGAGAAAATAGTTGCATATAAATGTACCTGTTTATTGCACCTTCTTCTTCAAAAATACCCATTTTTCTAAAAGGACATGCCTAACCAATCCTGCACCTGTTCAACAGTAACTGAGTTTTGAATAGGTACATACAAATAAAAACTCTGATCTACCTGAATAGAAATACATTGATGGTAAAATGCTATGTAGATGTATTTGAGTAAAATTGGAATATTTTTTTTATCAAGAATAAAGTTATCCATGCTATAAAGATTTTCAACAGCAAGCAGTTACAAAGTAATTAACCTGTTTTCTTTAAAGCAATTTACAATTCATAATTTTCAATTTTTGTTTTCACGGTCAAAAACTTTATTATTGCAGTAGGTACAGGACAGGAAGAGATTTATAAAATATTTTTTTGTGCAATAAAAATGACTAAGATGAGATGTAGGTACTTTATGAAGACAAATTATAACCTTTCACCTAATGTGAAAAAACTGCAAAATAAAATTTTTTGAACAGGCAGCTCTAATGTAAGGGTATAAATTAATGTTGATAGGTACACACGGTAGGTACCTGCTTCTAAAGTTACGATGCGAACTCAACAAACAACATAATAATTTTTGCGCATACACTTTACAGTCCCGTGCATCTATTCTAGATGAATATAAAGAAAACAAAATGTCAACAAGACGAGATTGAGTTTGAAAACAAGCGTCTCAAGTTGCTTTTTTTGGCATAAAAATAATATTGATTTTTCAATAAAAAAAATAATGCACTGACGTTGAGTCGAGACAATAACTTAAATTAGTTCTATTTAATTGAAACCATATATGTAAAAGCCAACAAAAAAAAATTTATTTAATGAAAGATACAACACACAACCATGAATAGCATTGAAGAGGATAATACTGACTTTATATAGAATACCTAGAAGAAAACAAAATTCACTTTACAAGTCGTTTAACTCTTAAGAAGATGATTCATACTGACAAGTGTTTTTTTTTTTAAGAGGTTTAGAAAAATAAACAGTGGAGCAGGACGGAGGGGTAGAAAAGAATATGAAGTGATTTACATCCAAACCAACCCAAGTTCATAGAAATATTGCTTTAACTATCAATTAATTCATATTTTCAACGCATTACTTGTAGAAGTCCAAAGCAGTTATTGTGTAATAGTATAAAAGCTGATTTTATGAAAAACCTCGTATTTTAAGATACATACCTGTTGGTAAGATGGCGTTATTCTCGCGACGCCAGGTAATTGTTGGGGTTGGATATCCACCAGCATAGCACTCCATTTGTACTTCATTACCTTCTGAAGCAACTATTGATTGGGTTGAATTATCCGAAATAACAGGTGGCCTTCTTACGGACAGTTTAACACCAGCGGTAACACGATGTACCACCGAAATTACTACTTGGCACTGATACGTTCCCGCGTCCGTTTCTTGAATATCTTTTACTTGTAATTTATACGTTGATGAGTTCGGGACATATCGAAGGGCAAATCGTGAATCCTTTATGACCAGAGTACTGCCCGTTGATAGAAAAACGGGTTCGCTGTCCATTTTAATCCAAACCACCGAATACTCCTTTGCATACTGAACAGAGCAATCAAACTCAACTGTGCCACCTATGTCTTTGATTTGCTCCTGTGTGATGTAGGATATAGTTGGAGTTCTTTGCGCATCACTGAACCGACATAACAATGCAAACACTATCGACAAAATTAAAGCATTCACCATTTTAAATATTATTGAACTTGGAAGGTTGGAACAAATAAAAAATAATTTAGTTTCATAAACAATGAAAAACTTTACAAGCACACCACACCCAAATAAAGAATGAGGAAAAAGAAATATAAACTTTCGAGGTTTTAGGGCGATCTTCAAGCGCGTCCTAATGCGAACAACGATTGAATGCGAATGACAATCAAAACCTCCATCATTAATAATTTTGACTTTTACTTTTACTACGTACCAAACATTGACGTACTAGATCTAATACGTCAATGGCCGTCAATGGTACCAAAATTAAAAATATAAAGATGGGAAACAATGGGCGCAATCGAGAAAGACCGTGTTTAGACTGGGAAATTTGATTATACAGGTCCTCAAGATTATACAGGTCCTCAAGTGAGGACGCCTCACTTGAAGCGGGTGGAATTATTAGTCGTGTTTTGTTGGTAAGTGATTAGCAAAATTTTGTATGGGATACGAAAAGTGGCGATAAATTGGTCAGTAATTAAAGTGAACATAAAAGTGAAGATAAAATCTTGGAATGCCTGGAAATTTTTGGCGCGAAATATAATGTCAATACATTTTTTGCTTAAAGGTTGGTGGCACCTACGACAGCTTAAGACATGGACAAAGATTATTAATGGTTGTGTTCATTGTGTTTTCCTTTAGGGCGGAGTGTTGCGGAAGAAGTAAGAAGCTTTCAACCTACGAAAGTTGCAAAAAAGGTTTGATGATTTTGAACTTTTCGCTTAAAAACAAATAAAAATTGGTTAAAGCAGATTTTTAAATAAAATTATATAATTTGGGATTTAATTTGGTAATATTCAAGCTAAATAATGATTATTTATCCGGTTTTTATTTGTTTGTAGTGGAAGGTGGGGTACAAGTTGACCAACTCGGCATATTCAAATAGACATACTTTGCAGTCACATCCATAAAATTGGATACAAAAGTGAATATAGCGTTTTGTTGGTTCCTTCCAGTGCTGACTAACTAAAAATTACCAACAAAACACGACTATTGTGAAGTGAGACAGTTGTACGACGGGATTTTTTTGCATTTAAGAAAAGAAGAAGAGTCAGTCTTTTCAGCTCCGGTTAAGTTTAATCATTGATTATTTCAGCTGGTAACCATAGATTCTGTATTTTCAACAAAATCTTAACCAGAGAATCTATGGTTACCATAGATTACGTTAATCAGCTGATATTCCGTGGTTAGTGTCATTATTCCAGTCGGTTAACAGAGATTTGGTCTTTTCGGGAAAATTTTAAGCAGAGAATCTATGGTTCACAGAGATTTCGTTAACCAGTTAATTTTGCTTGGTTAACCAAAGAAATTCTATGGTTACCTATTATTTTTTTTTTCACATTTGTGTTAAATGATAAATAATATACTGGATGAAAACTGATTATCACTACTAATCGTCAAGAATAAATTTTAAGAAAATGATGATCTACATCTTAAAAAATTCCACCCATATATTGCACAGGTCATCTACTTGTAATCCTCCGTCTCCTCCTGTAGAAAAAAAAATTTACACGCGCTTTTCTATACATGAATACGTGTGAACAGCAAAATTGTAAGAATGTAAATCTCTGCAGTTTTGAACGTTTGTAGGCAAAAGTGGGTGGAGCCTCCTGAGTTGATGTTCTATTTATTTATTTTTCTATGGTATATTGTTTTGTTTTCCTTTGTTCGTAAATGAATCAATTCAGTTTACCCATGTGCGTGGAAACGAGACATGCTGTTATCAATTATTGACAAAATCTTCTATCTTTTTCTCTTGCATTCAAGAAAGTATAAGCAAACAACTAGAGATTTCGTTTCACAACTGGACCACTGGAAAACTGGAACTATCTTTGGTTTGGTAACCAAAGTAGATAAAATGGTGAAATGACGAAAAGTCTATGGTGACCAAACCAGAGATTTAACCAGAGCTGAAAAGATTGGCCCTTAATGCTTCTATTTGTTTCCTTTTCCAAGAATTTATTTTCTTTCACTTTGCATTTAGTTAAACTATGAAAATACTGCGATGTTAACACATCGGCAGTCAAGCAGATAATGAACAAAATGGGGAAAAAACTTGAATTTGAATTGGAACAGTACTTATGCTTCCAATTTTTATAATTTGAAGCTGACTCACGAGAGTTCTCACCCCTCATCCCTCTCGCCTACGAACTCTCGTGAGTCCTTTCTCAAATTTCCCAGTCTAAGAGCCAATCTTTTCAGCTCTGGGTTAATCTCTGGTTTGGTCACCATAGACTTTTCTTAACCAGTTGTTTCGAAACTCGGCTCACCACAGCTAGTTCGTCTTTTCACCATTTTATCTACTTTTTGGTTACCAAACCAGAGCTAGTTCCATTTTTCAGTGGTCCAGTTGTGAAACGGAATCTCTGGTTAAGTTTGTTTATATACTTTTCTGAATGTGAGAGAAAGAGATCGAAGATTTTGTCAATAATTGATAACAGCCTGTCTCGTTTCGATGCACATGAATAAACTGAATTGATCAATGATTAAACTTAACCACAGCTGAAAAGACTGGCCCAGAATGTATAGTCTAGCCATATTTGAAAGTCCCATTTTGAAATGCACGGGCACGCATACAGAGTTAAATCCATGCAGTTTTGTAGTCAAAAGTGGGTGGAGCCTCCTGCGATGATGTTCTATCATGAATGAAATGTTCTATTTATTTATTATTCTATGATACGAGACGAGAATACCTTAGTGTGCTATTACACCTTGCTACAGGAGGCTCGCCTCTTTCAACTAAACATCAAACCTTATGAGGTCAAGCTCAGAAAAGGAGAAGTTGTCGGTAGATGTGACCTGTAGCAGCAATAACCAAAATCACTGAAGAACAGACATAAAAACCAGTTAGTCCAGATAAAGTCATTGGCGCAAAATTATAGTCAGCCTAAGTTTAAGGAATAAACGCCACACTTCTTAACTTAATTTTAATTTTGAAACAGTTCTCTAACTTTAAAGTAATTATAGACTCTTTCTTAAGTACTGACAGCTAGTGCGGAACACGCCTTAAACAGTGACAGTTCGCTCAGAAAACAAAGCAAACACACCTTTCTATCTGTTGTCAAATTTCATCAGCCCGGAATGTTTCAATAAAATGAAAATTTTCTGTTTTTGTATTCAATTTCAATTTTCTCTCTCTTTGAAATTAAAATTAATTTAAATTTTTTAAGAACTTAAAAATATATATCGTGAAAAAGAACTCAACCCCTATCCGATATTTCTCGCTCACTTAAATTTCAAACCATCTACGATATCTTGCAAAGGCCCTTTTGGAAGCATTAAAAGGACTCGAAAGTATATCCAGTTGTTGATGTCCAAGAAAATACACCTGTAGCATCAGTAGTACCGTTGCTGGAGGAAAAAAACATTCCTTAAGAACATCTGTCGAAAATCGTAACAAGCCTTCATTACGTGCCAACGAGAGGAAAAGTGGTCAGAGATATCTTTTATCCTCAGATCGTGTCTTATACTCCTTGAGCTTCCTAAAATGCTCAAAGTCTTCAAACAATTCAAAATCTTCAAACAATTAAAAATATTCGTCCCCCGAAAACATTTTGCAAGTTTTTTTTGTTTTATAGAAAATGACGAATTGACAGGAGTCAGAGTGAAGCAAGTGTGACACTAACAAAGTTAAAATAGGGTTTTCATGATTTTAATTTTGATGCAAGTCTTTAAAGATGAAGTGTAGTTTAACTTGTCTATAATTGCCAAAAATATAATTTTAGACTAGTGTCAAACTAAATTTGATTAAGCTTCGAGTTAAATGGAAACTTGGTTAAAAAAACTTTTTTCCGTATTATAAACGGCATAAAGCATACATTTTCTTAATGAAGTTGTCTAACTTTAAAAATCTTTGAGAGAATGACAACTCACTCTCTTGAATTCGCTTTTGTGGAATGTTACTACACACAAACACTGCATAAATTCATCAACAACCCCTTTCAGTGGAATAAATAACTGGAAGTTAAAAAAGTGTTTATTCTTGAGTAAAAGTTAGACAACCCCTAGTATTGGAATGCCGTAAACGCCAAAATGCGTTTTTTGAGCTGGGTATGCAGTGTTATGTTTTCGGTGGCGCTCTTTTCAAATCTGTTTTCTGTTTGTCCCTATAGCTTCTAATTGGTGAGATATTTGACGTAAACAAAAAAGGTTGGCACATACATCAAATTTCCCAAGGAAACGTGTTTAGTATTGAAATGCCGTATGTTTTACAATTTTTTGACGTATACGTTTATGGACCAAAAAGAAACTGTTGATTTTAGTGGCGTATACGGCAATTTCATTTTGAAAAAAATGTAAATATTTTGAAAACTAAAACAGGCTGGAGCTCAATGGTTTTCAACATTGGACCTGAAGAGTGGTTACTGGCTGGTTGAAATTCAAGCACAAGATCGGGAGAAAACTGCATTCTCGACAAGTAACGGCTTATGGCAGTTCAAAGTAATGACTTTTGCATAATTTGACGAACATTGGCAAATTAAAAGGGGTGTTTCAAAGGCTACGAGAAGCTCATCTGAAGCTCAATCCAGAAAAATGTACGCTGTTCAAGACTGAAGTGAAGTGGAAGCTGTGAAGAACAGACCAAATAATTCAATTTCTTTTTTGTATACAACCTAGCCACGGGTTACAATTTTTCATAAAGGTTCGACTTTGACCAAAGTTTTCCTTTATTATAGCGCTGGTTGCTTTGCGTTTTAAATGGTCACCTACATCGACCAAAATAAAATATGTGTCTTAGGAGAGTGTGGACGGCCTAACTGATGATTCTTACCGTTCACACTCTGGCGAAACACATGGGAGTAAACGCTTAACCTTTTTATTTTTGAATTTCATTCATTTGATGCTCCACTAAAATAAAAATTAAAATTAACAAATAGCAATAGTTGTTGTTATTACTTTAATTTAATTTCTTTGTTGTTTTAACAGGACTCTCAAGGAAAACTTGTGCAAAGTAGTAGGTGACTATAAAAAGACTAGGACCAACACATTCCTCTCTTAAATTACTTATGTAAATGAAACATAAAATCAAAGATAGACATTTCATCTGTAAAACAAAAATATAGAACATTATCGAATAAGCTTTTGTAGATTTTTAATATTTTTTTTTTTGTATTTTAAGTCAATTTTTCAGAAAATCGCTCCTCCCTCCAAAACGGGAGGATATAACTCCCCCCTTATAAAGGATTTTTTTCTGAAATTGACTAAGGCTGTACGTTGTATCCTTTAGTTGCATCTTATGCAAATCATCCTGAATAGTTGCAAGTAAAAAGCAACATAAATATATGCATTTCATACTGTTCCGACCATCGTAGTGAGGTCAAAAATCAACCAAAATGAACAAAAAATTCATGATTTTTTTTGTAAAAAGATTATCTTTAAAAAAATGTTTAATTATTTTTCCCGAAAATCTAAAAGCCTGCGAGCAATTCAAAAATTAATCTATTTTTTTTATTCGTTTTTCCTTATAACTTCTAAGATACTACCACTACAAATATAATTTTTATACCATTTTGTAGATAATACAAATTGCAAAAAAAAAATATTTATTATGTTTGTCATAAAAAGGAGCTTTTGTCAACGGTTTTTTTTTATTAAACAGTACCTGGAACCTGAGTGGCACGCTTTGCTGGTTTAAGGGATTTTAACTCACTTTCTGCAGTCCAGGCACTCACGCAACTTCGTTGCTCCGATTAGATTTTGTCCATGAGCGTTAGAGAACTATTTCGCGTACGCGAAATTAGGTGCCTTCAGACAGTTCATTTAAAATATTAGTATGTATAAGAAAGATAACAATGTATTTGGAGTTACAAAACAGCATTGGATTCTTATAGAAGTACAAAACACAAGCATTTTTTGTTAGAAAAGGTTTATCTCTCTTAGAAAAGGTTTATCTCACCTTATTTTTTTGTATATTCCTTAAAGCAGGGAAAACCACGGAAACATTTCTGTTATATGTGAGGTTATGCCGTTATATGTGAGGTTATCCACTTAACGAGCTAAATGGTTTGACAAGTTTTCATAAAAGGTCGTTTTAAGCACTTACTGTTTGGTAATTTCCTAGGACCTAGAGTTTAACTCGATTTTTTGTTTTATTCCGTAACGTGCCTTCATTTTCGCGGTTTTTGTTTTACTAACATTTGTGGAAAATATGATTTTGATAAAATGTTAGCAGCAATTCTTTCGCCATTTATGTTTGCAAGTGTTTTAAAGAAAACTTCATTCCATGTTTTTGAGTAAAAGTGCACACAACAGATTTTTATTGTTAACCATAATTTACGAATTTAATCATTACAATTTTCAACGGCTTGATCGATATTACTTAAATTTGGTATAACGTAAGGACTTAACTTAAAAACCCATTCATATCTATACCATAACTAGATTAAGACCAATTTTTCAAAACATGTCTTCAGCATTATTTAATTTATTATTTTAAACTTTCATTAAATTTCTCATAGTTTTTACACGGTTTAATATTAAGGGTAATTTTTAATATTTTTAGGGTTATATATATGACAACACCAAAATTTTATTAAAATTTAATGCACGCAAATATTACAATTATAAAGTGAATACCAAATACTTATATTAAAATTTAATATTATCATATAAATATAACTTTTGCTACAAACATAAAAAATAAATTTGCTGACACCGACAGCTCCGAAGAACCAATGCCCATTAGTGCTTACACTCCGAAATATGCTTTTTGTGTGCGTTGTTCCATTGCACAGTATTGCGTCAACTCCAAACGACTAAATTCAGATGCCTTCATCGTGACAATGATATTTTCAGAAAGACATTAGTTGTGCCTAGGATTTGAACCCAGATCTCCGGGGTGATAGTCACACACACTTTTTTTTTTTTTTTGTAAATTCAGTTTTTTATTTTTTAATTAAACTTATGACTACTTAAATGCTAGTCAAAAACCTTAAAAACTAGCTTACAGAATAACTTAACTAACTTACTGGCCCCATGCGGGCGTACTAAATTATACTATAACTATATATTAAAAATGCCTTTCGGCGTAAAAACTAACTTATGTATATTAAACTTCAATGTTACTTAAAACTAAACGAGAAAATTCTTAAAAACTCGTTTTCTATGACATTTTTATATAAAAATTTAAAACTACCCTTTAACTAATAAAACTAGATTAACCTAAATAAAACTAAAATATACGTAAGTATACGTAAACTTAAAGCTACCTAAAAATACTAGAAATAACTTAAAACATAAACTTAAACTTATACTTACCCCTACGCCAGGTAGGGGCTACCGTGATCAAGTCACACACACTAACCATTACGCCATGGGCATTAGTCATTACTTTTAATATAATCTGTTGCTTTAATACAAACTGTATTGCAAATAGGTTCTTTAGTGTAACATTTTAATATTTCAGATTTATATTTAATTTTTTACATTCTAATATGCAAGTAAATATTATAATTTAATAAGTTTATTAAAATATTATAATTTAATCCATTGGATTGCATTTTAATCTTTTTCGTAATACAAATTTTAATGCAAAAATATTAGAATGTAATACGAAATAATTAGAAAAAATCTTTAATATTTATGAAATATTAAGATGTAATTTTTGGTGAATTGCATACGGCTGTAATAAAAGTGTTGTATTAAAAATTACTCAAAATGTTTCACCATGTACATTTTACATCAATAACAGATTTATTTGAGCCAATCTTACATTTTATGAACGATATTAGAATAATTTCAAATTAATTAGACCTTCTTTAGAATACCTATTCTAATACTAAAAAAAGTCCTTTTTTTTTCTTGAACACCTTACTACCTTATACCTTATGCATACTCATTGACGTGTTGCATATGGACCGCTAGTAGCCAACTTCACGCGTGTTTCAACATAACTAGGGTCGGTATCAACTACTAGCGGGGAATCTGCGTAGGAGTGATATGACTTTTTTAATTAATTATTTACTATTGAAATACTTTGGTGGAAGTTGTTATCAAACTACTTTTATTTTACAAAACAAATCCACTCCTTATGACATGAGTTACTTACAAATGAATATATTATTCTTTTCATTTAAATTTTAATGGCGAAACTAGTAGGTAGGTACACGTATTTAAAACTAAAAGACGACGGCGATTTTAGGCTGCTTTTAGCTGGAAGAGCTTTTTTTGGCTGCATGTATAAAAATTTTAACAGATTGGCGGTCCATATCTAGTACGTCAATGTGCATACTATACAAGAAACACCCTTAAAGCTAGTGATTCATGATTACCTACTAGCTACCTAGGTACTATTAAGTTATATTAAGGTTCATGTCCGTATTGACAGAAAAGCTTGTATAGCTGTAACTTGTTAAGTTTAAGATCAAGTCAGCTTCCCCCGCACTCAAACAAAACCCCATATCTTAAATAATATTATTTGTTTCCAATGCCCGCCGTGATCAGTAAATACAAATATAAGTATCTTATATATTATTATCTCTATCTATAGTAGGTACGTATAAGTAGAAACAGCGAAATACATACATTAATGTGTTGTTTTGATTAAAGAACTCTCTAGGTCTATTCGCCATCGACTTCGCCATCACCACTTGAGTAAGAGGTTCACTTTCGATCAGTAAAACCGCAAGCGAACAGTTCAGTTTTGGATTCGGCACTACGGGGAGCAGCAGCCAGTCTGTTACAATGGTTTGAACCGCTTTGGTCATATATTTGTTTATACTCTCTGGTCGTGGAATTTTTTTAGATTATCGGGACAGTGCTTTTAATTTTTGTAGTACTTTATTTGTTTTTGTATGCTGTGTCTAAGATAAATTTATAATTTATATGGACCTAGTTTTATGTTAATTCTACGGAAATCTTTGTTTTTAAATCTATACAAATGGTATTGTTTCCGCGCTTAAAAGTGTCATCAAAATTCAATGCTTATTTGATTATAATTATAAGTAGGTATACTTATCTAATTTATATAAATACTTAAAACGTATAGTTTTAGGTACTGTTCTTTGTAACAGAATTAAAATCAATAACTGTGTGATACTGATGAGTGTTGTTTTGCTAACATATAGTAAGATCGTAAATCGTAAGTCAAATGTTGGATTGGATTTGTTGTTACAGGTACCTACACTATTGATCTCGTGGGGTGAGTTAATTTAATAACAAAGTACTATATGAAGTTAATTCAACTACATATTGTAAAGATTAACTGTTTTGAATATAATTTGCATCAAACCGACTTTAATTCTATAGATATAATAATAACGAGTGTGCATACACATACAGCCACATAATTATACCGACATTATTGATACAAATAGCACATAATAAATTTGTTATGAGAGAGTGCCAATCCCAACCCAACTAAAGAGGAATATGAAATATCTATACGGGGGGATTAATAATAAAGAAAACAATGTCATCTTTTTAAGGCGACTCATAATTGGGGGCGTCAAACTAGGTGAAGTATGAAAAAAATATTTATTCATTGTTTATGGCAAAGTAATATATTTTTAGTGATAAAATACGCATATAAATAAAATAACATAGTTGACATTTTGTTAGTGACCTTTCCAGCTTAATCTTTTGTGTTATAAATTAGACTTATTACTTTGATTGTGTTAATGAATCTTTGTCAGGAGGTACTATTGAAATCAAATCAAATTCTATCTAGGTACTTCTGCTAGTATAAAATTGATTGAAATTTCGCAAACACGCAATCAATAGCCCAAATTTTTACATTACATATCTTCTGAGTTCACCCTATCTTTTGTGTGCGTTGTTATATGGAACGGATGGGTGACCTACAATTTTCTGCAAACACAAGTGCTTAGGATGAGATACAGTTCATCATGAGTCTTGTACATAACTTCCTCGCAAGAGTAACTCGCGAAAAAAGTGTTGTATAGCTCCATCCAAACACATTTCAACCGTAATAGTTCAATAAAGGTTAAAAGTTAGACCGTGTGGCTGTGGGTTTAGTTAAGACAAAAACAAAATTGGATGGAAAAGGAGTTTATCCTGCCCGGGAGCAATTTTCTAATAACATTGAATTTGAAAAGAAAAATTAATTGTTAAAAAAAAACAACGGTAACACTTACAATGTTATTCATTACTTTTCTGTTAGGCCAGAAACCTCTTCTTGAAAAGCTTCTTCAATCTTAAAATTTTTATAAAAAAAATTAAAACAAAACCAACTAATTTTTCCAAAATTTTACGAAATGAAGTTTTCTTAAACTTAACCCATTCCGTGGTATGACCGTAAACCCTAAAGCCTAGTATGCAACTGAAGTGAAACAAAATTTTTCGTCGACTCCAAAAACACAGACGAAAAGATAACGAAACAGTACCGGACAAATTGTTATGTAGAGTTTCACCTTTTGCAAAAAAATATTTTTCAAAACACAAAAAAAAAAAAACAAATAAAAAGAACAGAAATCGATTTTTTAATAATAATAACCACAAAATACTCGAACCAAATACAAAGGTCAAAATTTCGCGAATATTATTATCCAGGTCAATTAAATTGTGCACGAAAACAGTGTAGAGCAGTGGAGACTTGAACCGGTTATCAACCGTTTCACCGTGAGCTGCGTGCCTGCGTACCACAAAACGAAAAGAAGGACGGAAAATTTCGTTTATGATTTCACTGTGTCATTTTTGTATGAGATATTTCGTTTCACTTCAGCTTCATACCAGGCTTAAGGAGGGGCACTAAATACCCCTCCCGGCCATTGCATCGGATCACCCTCCAGATGTCAGGACTTTTAGTATGCTGACTACTTAAGCAGCCTGAACAATATTCGGAACGAATGGATTAGGTCCCTGCTCACGCACTCTACACCCTCTTTTAAGCTTATCATTGACTGGACTATTTGCTTATATTGGAATACATATCGTACTCTCGTGAACGTTATATAATTTACTCTCCGAGAGCGAGGCTTACTTTAACAGTTCAGGTCTTTGCAGGTTGATAAACCCTCCGGGTTTTTTAAACCAATAGCAAGTTCGAAGAGTTAATTATTCCATTCATAAGTTTATTCTAAAATATCAAATAATTGCTCCCCCGTCTTTAATTTAATGGTTGTTATTGCGAAAACCGTATCCGATTTAATGTAAATTGACAGTGCAAGAATCAGAACGAATAAAATTATTTTAGACTTATGGATTTTATAGAAAGGAATCTATACTATTTAGACAGACACAACATTAGTTCTAACATAGCAGTAGTTGTACTGGGAGATACCGTACGAATCGTTAGATTCGTACTTGGATTTATAACCGTTCTTGGATTTATAACCGTTTTATAAATCCAAGATATAATAGGTACGTCCTATTCTTTACAAAAATTAACATGTTCAGAACATTCAAGATTATAATTAAAATAAAAACCTCAGTCCTTAAAACTAAATACACGGCTGATAAAATAACATTAAGGAAGTAATTATTATCTTATTTGGGATAAAACGGACAAAAAAAATAAATAGAAGTAGGTACTTGTTTACGTATTGTTGTATAGGGACGTATATATTATAGGGAAAATCTTTTGGATTGAGCTTAGGAACGAATGGCGGAGGCCGTTTAAATATCAGATAATTTAGCATTAAACTAGTTTTAATAGGCGAGTTTATATTTCTAAGCGCTCATCTGAGCAAGCGAATCCAAAAATAGTGTAAAATTTCACTGAGAAAATGTGTTTATATTTCTTTTTTCATATGGAGATCTCGAAGATCTTATATATACAAACTGGGCAAATGAATTCAAAACTATGTGAACGAATTGGAAGATAGTGAAGTAGTAAGTTAGTTATATTTTAAATTTTTCATTCGAATTATCGACAATACCGCGGAATGCAAAACTCAAATTGATATTTGTCAAATCTGCTCGGGTGTGAGCGTGCATGTAAAAAGTTAGTACTCCATTATTATTCAGTTTAGGCTGCAGACACACCAACGAAATGCCCAGACCCACTTTTTCCGACTTTAATATCACCATCATCGTTAATATTTAAAACCCAAATTGTAAAAACATGAATCGTTAATCAAATTAACGATTAGCAATTAGTGATTTAAAAATTAATTGCGATTAAAATTTGACTTCTCTTATCGCGATTAACTTAATCTATTGATAAATTGATTAAAAATATAAACAGATTGAAGCCAACACAAATTCGCTCCTGGAAATGAGTATGAGTGCTGTGTTTACAGAGGAAATGAGAAAGAGAGTTAAGGCAGAATGCATTTCCGTGCGTTGCATTTTTTAATTGTGTGGCTCCCCATGAAATTAAATTTTATATTGTAATTAAAGAAATAACCTGTTTGAATAAGCCCAAGAAACTGATATTTTATATGTTGTTTGTGTTTATTAAAATCAAAATGTATTTCATTTAAAGACAAGCTAAAAGCAAAACAAGCTCGATTAATTTAATAATATGGAAGTCTGTTTAAAAAATACATAATATATATACATACCGACATACCTATGTATGAAGGTATGCTAAATTAAAATCTGTATGTACATTAGTTACGGATACCTTTACCTTCGATAAAATGATTTTAATAAACAATAAATAATACAGATAATAATGATAGAAAGATAATGATAGAAAGATAAAAAGTTTAGGTTACTCTTAACTGTTTTTGTGGAATGATTAATTTATAATTTAACCGGGTAAATATTTATAGTATAGGTAATTTGGAACCTACTTACCTACATAATGTAAGCATTGTTTGTCTGTTATTCAAGTTGTGCAAAAACCACGTGCAGGTGGTAATCAGCGTGTATGTATGTATATAACTATTGTGATAAACACAACTTTCCTAAACTGTTATTTATTATGCCCTAGTTATTACATTATTTTGTTATAATTCATAATTAAAAAGACAAAAAAATATAGTTTTAAGATTATGAAAATCTTTTTTTCGGGGAGAGTATGATAACTTTGGCGCCAAGAATTGATAACGGTTTTTTGTAGAACAGTTCAATACAAGCATTTTTTACTATAGGTGAGGGGGGTCTATCTCCCTCCGTTTGGGCGGGAGGGGCAATTTTATAAAAACAGTGCTAAAAATTTAAAACAAATATTAAAAA
Source organism: Baccha elongata (assembly GCA_951217065.1). Lineage (NCBI taxonomy): Eukaryota > Metazoa > Arthropoda > Insecta > Diptera > Syrphidae > Baccha > Baccha elongata. The sequence goes on along the minus strand of OX578272.1, from coordinate 142,789,920 downwards.
ATAACGGTAATACTTACAACTAAGTTTTATATCTTTTTTTAAAGCCAATACTTTTTTCTATTAGATGATTTTTAAATCAAGTGAAAGAAAGTAGTTTTAGTAATTTTCCATTTTCTCAAAAATTAGAAAACATAAAATCATTTTGTTTTCAGTTTATGATTTAAAATTAATATGAGCAACGAATTTTATAAAAAAAAAGTAGTATTTTGTTTAACAGTTTTGAAAAATCACACTTCAAAGTTTTTGTTTACCTTTTTTTTCACAATTTTTGAGTTTAAAGTCCGTTTTTTCAAAGACTATGCAAAGGTTTCACTTGATTTAAAAAACATCTAATAGAAAAAAGTATTGGCTTTAAAAAAAAGTTATAAAACTTAGTTGTAAGTGTTACCGTTATTTTTTAATATTTGTTTTAAATTTTTAGCACTGTTTTTATAAAATTGCCCCTCCCGCCCAAACGGAGGGAGATAGACCCCCCACCCATAGTAAAAAATGCTTGTATTCTTCTGTTCTACAAAAAACAGTTATCAATTCTTGGTGCCAAAGTTATCGTACTCGTGCCCATGTTTGAGATCCCGAATTCACATTTAGTAATTTTCCATTTTCTCAAAAATCAGAAAACATAAAATCATTTTGTTTTCAGTTTATGATTTAAAATTAATATGAGCAACGAAGTTTATAAAAAAAAGTAGTATTTTGTTTTACAGTTTTGAAAAATCACACTTCAAAGTTTTTTTTTACCTTTTTTTTCGCAATTTTTGAGTTTAAAGTCCGTTTTTTCAAAGACTATGCATAGGTTTCACTTGATTTAAAAAACATCTAATAGAAAAAAGTATTGGCTTTAAAAAAAAGTTATAAAACTTAATTGTAAGTATTACCGTTATTTTTTAATATTTGTTTTAAATTTTTAGCACTGTTTTTATAAAATTGCCCCTCCCGCCCAAACGGAGGGAGACAGACCTCCACCCATAGTAAAAAATGCTTGTATTGATCTGTTCTATAAAAAACAGTTATCAATTCTTGGCGCCAAAGTTATCGTACTCGTGCCTTTTTTTCTTTATAAAATGTTGTATCTAATACCTATCATATATAAATATTAATTTGCACTACTTGGGATGGGCTTCGTATGTAACGGGTGATTTTTTAAGAGGTTTAGAACTTTTTTTTTTTTTAAAACACAAAAATTTCAAAAAAATGAATGAAATATTTATTTGAATCGATAGTTTGAACCTTGCAATTTAATGTTTAAAGATAATTTCATGCAAATGTTGACCGCGGCTGCGTCTCAGGTAGCCCATCCGCTGAGTCCAATTTTAGCATACTCTTTCACACATATCGGCCGGTATCTCACGAATGAATGCATGGATGTTGGCTTCCAGTGCGTCAATCGAAGCGGGCTTGTCCCTATAGACATTAGCTTTGACATACTCCCACAAAAAATAGTCTAATGGTGTCAAATCGCACGATCTAGGCGGCCAATTGACCGGCCCGAAACGTGAAATTAACTGTTCACCAAACTCGCCTCGCAATTGCGCCATTGCGTGCTGTGTGGCATGTGGCACCGTCTTGTTGAAACCACATATCATGCAAGTCAAGAACTTCCATTTCGGGCAAAAAAAAGTTTGTTATCATCGCTCGGTAGCGTTCACCATTGACAGTAACGCTGCGATTCGCATCATCTTTGAAGAAATATGGCCCAATAATGCCGCCGGCCCATAAACCGCACCAAACAGTGGCTTTTTCGGGATGCATTGGTAGCTGTTGCAATGCTTCTGGCTGATCTTCACTCCAAATGCGGCAATTTTGCTTATTTACGTACCCATTCAACCAAAAATGAGCCTCATCGCTGAACACAATTTTTCGATAAAAAAGCATTTCGAACATTTCGAACCGAGCACGAATTTTGATAGTAAAATTCAATAATTTGCAAGCGTTGTTCATTTGTAAGACAATCCATGGTTAAATTGCAAACCAAACTGAAGCTGTTTGACAGTGACACAAGGTACTAAACACACGTCAGCTGTCAAAACCAGTATTGCCAAAACCAAACCAGCTAAAAAATCACCCGTTATAAATAAAAGTAATTTATGTCTCAAAAGCATTCATCTGGAAATCAGAAAATACTTTGATAGTCACTTAATATATGACTTTAGATTTTATATAATAGAACTTTGAAATGGAAATAAAAATAAGATTTTTAATTAACAACAAGAAAAAGGTAAGTTAGGTATGTCTAACTTTGCAAGCCATATTAAGTTCGATTAAAAATTGTATGGTTCGAGAAAGCAGTCACGTAAAAAAATATCATATTGAATAAATTCAGCTCGGCTGACTTAGGCTCAGCTGGTGTTGTAGTGTACAAAGGATGACATACAGCTCATAAACCAACTTATAATCGCAATCGCGAAAGAGTGTCAAGCCGTAAAATTTCTAGAACAAAAATATGCAACAACAACAACAATCTGATTCAGTTTTCCTCGGACCTGGAAAAATTCAAACAACGAGTGGGTTCTCCCCGTTTTCCAAGGTCTATCTAGCGAATTGAGTTACTAATTTCGAATACCATTTTGTTAAAATTACTTTTTACTCTTTTAGGTATACCTACATAAAGTTATTATTTAATGAGTAAGCTTCAGAACGAAAAAGTGTGTGTGCAACCCAGTCGTGTTATTTCTATTAGCATTTGGACGAAAATTACTATAACCTGTCGATATTATCTCCTTAATTTTCGTCACACCCTTTGAATATGAAAATGTTAGTCTTTATTATATTAATTCTTTAGAGTTCGCAGTAAATTTTTCTTATGAAAGAAAGTTGGCGTAAGATTCAACAAGTTTACAGCGTCAAACCAGATTTTTTTAATAATTTAACTTAAAAATAATAAAAAGAATATACAGAAAGACCAGAACCGTTAATCATAAAAAAAACATCTGTTAAAGAGAAAAAAATAAACCGCAATTAAATTTACACCTGAAAGCTTTTGTTTATGTTTTCTGAGATCAACCGACGATTCTTACAAATTGATTTGAAACAAAAAATCTTACCCTCAAATCTTATAATAAAACTATCCTCGTTATATACATAAATCAAAGGGAACAGCTTTTTGATCAAAGTTGATAAACCCCAAAGAAACCAAAAATATTTAGCATAGGTATAGTATAATATATTTGGACATGTTAGCCTTTAGTATCTGGTAAATTAAGGCCACCTAATCGAACAAAAGACGAAAACAATAAATCACAAAAATACTTCTAAATTGTGTGTGATATGATAACATAAAGATAACATCACTGGTCAGCATGATTTTGGTTACATCACGTTATCTGTTTTGCGATTAATACTAACCTACCTTCCCGCATTAAGAACTGTAAAAGTTATTATTGTTTCGTTACCCTCGTTTTTTGCAAAAGTTTACGTCAAGTCGTTTGAAATACTCTTTCTTGTTATAAAGTTTAAATAAAGTAGTAGTAGTCACCTACTTTTTGTTTTCATTATACTGAAAATAAGGATTCACAAACCTAAATATTATAAGAATAAAAATAAAAATGAAGAATTGGGTTTCTATAAGGTTAAATACATTTTTCTATTCATAATTAAAATATAATCTAACGTTGTTTTAAGAATTCTTCTTTTATTTTATGGTACTTTCCTAATAATAGACTTATCAACAGAAATAGGTTTTCAAAAAATTAATTTATTAAGGTCTTGAAAAAAAATTTTTATGTCTGACTGTATCTTCCTTTTTACGGTCTGAAACTGAGATTTACAGCCCTATTTATACATTTTTTTGCACTAGTTTGACATGCATTTGAAAATGTATTATTTGTACAAAAAAATATTTGATGAGATGAACTTAGCTGCTTTACGGGGGGGGCCGAATTCATGCATTTTCGGAAGGAGAAAATATATTCTTGTTATAACGATGTTTTGTTAAGTTACATCTTTTTCAGATTAAGAGCCTGACCTGAACAAGGAAAATATCAAAAGGACAATTTAGGAATTGATTGCAAATAGACAATCTGTTGGGTCTCTTTATGTCAAAATAAAACTGTATGTTGTAATAAAAACAAAATATTCAAAGCACTATTAAAAATGTTCGTTAATTGCTCGTTACCTTATCTTTATCTCAGAGAAAACATATTTTAGAATGCACATGGTTACGATGGATGTCTTAAACGATATACACTCAGTAAGGTCATGATTGTCATGTTTCTGTACAACATAATTGTATAAATTGTTTTTTAAGAAAATCTGAATTTAGAATTATTTCAGATTATAGAAATGACATTATAATATAGACCACTTTAATACAAACAAAATATTTTGATGTTGCTATGTCCTATAATAGGTAACTTTATTTAACTTATCAATATAGTTTTTAATCTATACAAAGCTATACTTATTGATTGATAACGTTGGCTATTTGAATGGTATTCATCGATAGTGTACATAAATGTTCTAGACATCACGTGTGGTGAACTAAATAGCTTAAAGGTTAAATGAATGAAGTAATCAATAAATGTTTTAATGAAAGGTGAGAATAACGAATGGTGCAGGGAACTAACTTTACGGGAAATAACTTTACATGGGAACAAACTAACTTCACCACTAGTGGGAACTTATTTCACTTTTTTTTTGGTGAAGTAAATTCCCACTAAAGGTAAGAACTAATTTCATCTGAAGATTGTGTGAAGTTAATTCCCATCTACAATTTTTATATTACAGGAGATATAAATAAATATATACTTATAAAGAAAATATGTGGCGACTTTAGTTCCCGGTGTCTCCAACAGCTGAATTTGGTAAAGCAGGGCATACTGCCCCCTGCATTCCCTCTGCTTGGCCCACTACAGGATTTGGGGTGGGTGCGAGTTTAGGTGGGCGAAACTTGGCTCGGTGCAAGTTTGAAATAATAATTAAAAAATTAATTTCCACTAGCGGTAAAGTTAGTTCCAATGTGAAGTTAGTTCCCATGTGAAGTTAGTTCTCGTGAAGCAGGGAACTGCACCATAACGAATACCCTTTAGACTTTTAAATTGTCACTTTTTGAATTTTATCACTTCACAACTACTAGTTATCCATTCGATGACCGAAACCATACATTTGTAGACCAGTATAAAGAAAGCTCCATTCTGATTGCGTTGGAAAAACACTTAAAACTTTAAAAGGTTACACATACGCCACAGTAACCGTCATTACATTTTGGTACACATTTTCCTGATTTTTTTGCCTGGCTATACTTTTTTGTGTCTATCTACGAAAACAGTAGATTGATAAGAATACCAATATTAATTTATATGCAGATAACGTCGTGCGGTGTTTTTTTTTAGAACAGTATAATCTTTACCAGGTGTGTATATTTTATATCAAAGTATACACATTTTAAAAAATAAAGAGCAAGGCTCACCAAAATTAAGTTTAATTAAAAAAAAAAACATAAACGAGAAATTTGTATATGTATATACCAACAAAATGGTATGATTTTTACTTGATCTATAGGTACTATAAGGCAAGTCTTGGATTCGTGCAAAGTTTTGAGATAAAAATCAAACATAACATTACACGATGACAGAGAAGGCGAAAAAAGTGGGTCCGGTAATTCTGTTTGTCTGTCTCGGCGCCTTCAGCCTAAACGGGTGGGCCGATTTACTTCAAATTTGGTAGGTAGGGTTTTTAGAGTAATACGACCAGAGCTTTTTTTGTAGGTCACTGTGAGTCTTAAAATAACGGTACCTGCCATATAAAAATTTTCAGAAATTTTATTTTTCTCGAAAACCACTCCAACGATTTTAAAATTTTTTTCCGTAAACTCAATTGAATAAAGAAATTTTTTTGCATACTTCGATTTTGGTTTGAATCGTTGTAAGACATGGATTTAGAAGGTTTAATAAAATTTCATACGATTTTTTAGTACATTCCGTTTGGTAACTTGCCACAAAGAGCAAGTATGTGCGAACCAGTCGTGCCCTTTATTTTATTAAAAGTTTTAAAACTACTTTTTGTAAAGATTGGAGCCAAAATCAAAGTATGCAGAAAATTAATTTGATAAAATATAAGTTTAGTTAGTTTTTTTTTTTTAAATCGGTGGAGCGGTTTTTGAATAAATCGATTTTTATTTAATAAAAAAAAAGAAGTTTTCTACAAATTCAAAGTACGCCAATTTTTCTCACATTTAATTTATACAAATAAAAATTTTATGTCGACCTGTTTTCAAAATATTGAATTTACAAAAAACACAAATTAAAAAAAATAATTAAAATTAAAACTAAGCCTTTTGTCAAAATGTTGGTATTCAGATTTGATTAAGTCATTCAGGTCTTTTTAAAAAGATTTTCGGAACAAAATCCGTTAATCTGTACAAGGAAAAAATGGTTCTATGGAACGTACCGTTAATAGAGAGTCGACAGTTTTTTTTACAAAAAAAAAAGACAATGGCAAATAAACTACCTTAGTTATTTTCAGCAAAAACGTTGCAGCCTTTTTCGAGAAAAATAAGCTTTTCGATAACATTCAATATGGCAGATACCGTTATTTTTTAGCTAAGAAACACTTTTTTTTCCTCTAAGGAATGGTCTACTGCCCGCACGCAGGGCCGGCCCGAGCACAATTAGCGCCCTGTGCAAGGTTCACCATAAGCGCCCCTAGTTCGCGGTTATTGGTTGTTTATTTTTTCTTTTAGTAAATGCGTCAATTAGCCAATTTATATCATGACATTGGCATTCTTTTTTGCCACACTGTATTTTGTAACGGTTTAAAAGTTTCCAATCTAGTAATCCATCTGGTTTTCGAAAGAATTCTTAAATAAAACCAGAAATAAGTTTTTATTTTTATAAGTTTTAAAAAATTGTTGAACCTATAATCCAAATTTTATAGGCAGGGAACAACGTAAAAAATCCAACTTTCAAAGTACAGCTATCCATACCTGAATCATAATCAATTCAAAGCAATTCGAGCAAGGAAGGGAATAAATCTATCCCCAATTTTATAATTGCCATTTCAGAGATTTTGTGAAGTGTTCTTCAACATTCGTTAATGTTTTTATAAAAACATCTGATAATTACAGATACTTTGTTGATAAGACTTCTATCAATTTTCGAGTAACCAAACAAATTGAAAAACATAAATAAAATATATAATATATACATGTAGGTATATATAAAATGATACAAAATTTAAATATGTACATACTTTAGATTTATTATCTGTTTTATTTTGAATATTTTATACTTATTTATTTTCTTTAAAGTTTTCTAATGATGCCATTTCTTCAACTTCATCTTCATCCATATCGAAATTTTCAACATTTTAATTTTCCCAATCGCTCTAAGCTTTTACCTTTACTGCCGACAGGCGACATCAACCATTTGTCGACGTTTTCTGTTCTTTAACTATGATTTTGTTTTTTTCATGTTAAACAAAAATATACATTTCGCACAGACACACCTTTTTCCCAAACTTTAATTCGTTTTAATGTGTACCTATCTACCAACTTAATAAACTTAATAAACTATGTAGGTACATAGATATGTATTTTATGCATAGATTTATCACTTAATTTTTAATTTTTAATTGAAAACAGTAGAAAAATTGGATGCAATAGTAGCTTAATTTTTTTTCTTTTAAAATACCTACCTACATGTCTAATAAAACAGACACATCATAACAATGTTTTTAAAGATTACTAATATTGTGGTAGGTACTCGTACTAAGGTATATTTTTCCCAATTATTATCGTTAAATCAAATCAAAGGAAATTGAGAAAATGAGGCAGGAAATAAGAGAACAAATGATTCATTCATTACTGGCATGACAAACTATAACTAACATCCTTGATTCTTCATCAGAATCATTACATAATTCATTATTATGTACTCTTATTTCCCTCTAAAAACTACAATGAACTAACTTCCACTCGACTCATAAACAATGCACCAGCAAAGTCCCACTGCATGCCGGCCGCCACAACCAGCCAAAACACATCGCGAAAAATACTCAAATGGAAGAGTTTTAATTCATAGGCGCAACTTTCAAACTTGCGCACTGTTATTGAAATGAGTTCGAATATTTCACCTTAGAATTTTTGTTAACTTAACATTGTTGAGTTCGATTTCATATAAAATATTATTACAGCGCGCAAGTTAGCAACATGCGCACTGTTAATTATATGTATCTTCTGTTGTAGACTTTTCGCATGAGAGCGACCAACACCAAAACAAATAAAAAAAAATAATGAGGAAGCCGAAAAGAGTTTAACGACTTGCAGCAATTACTTTGTACTTTGCGAAAAATAATTTATTGTATTAAAATTTAGTTATAAGAACTATTAAAGTGTACACCTATTTAAGAAAAGATTTAAAAAAATCTTTCAAAACTTACTGTTGATATTGTTTTAGTAAAGAATAAAGTCGTTGATCGATTTTTACATTCGTTTGGTGGTGAACAGTCCTTTAGCAGGCTTTTAGTTTATAAAACATCACTTATGGATAAGGGTTACAGATTAAATTGTGTAGAAATTAATTGTACCGAATCTTTATTTTCGCAAACAAAATAGAAAAATTATTTTTATAACAAAACTTATTTTATTGAAATCTAAATCAAGTATGAAAATTTATTTGAGTACAAAAATCAATATTAAATTAAATGAAAACTGAATATGAATATTTAAAAGTAAAGTGTGAATGAAACAGTGAATTTTTCAATACTCCTCCTCCTTCACACAATGTTACATTTATCTCTGAAATAATTATGCTTCGTTACACTTAACGGTTTCGTCAATAAATCTGCAATCATATTTTCAGTCGTGCAATATTCACACTCGATGATCTTCTTCTTTGATAGATCTCGTATCATCTTGTACTTTGTGTCTATGTGCTTAGTTTTGTATAAGAATTTGTGATCACGTACTAGTTCAATACATCCTTGATTGTCTTTAAATATTGTGGTTGGTGAATCAATTTGTTCGTGAATTTCTTCCAATAGTTGCCGTAGCCATTTTACTTCTTTTGCTGCTTCCGCTATAGAAATAAATTCAGCTTCACATGTTGATGTTGCTACCATATTTTGCTTTTTACATGACCAACTAATTGTTCCTCCATTCAGAAATATGATGCGCCCACTGTTTGACTTCCTATCGTGCCGGTCATCTGCCCATGTAGCATCAGCATAACCAATTAATGAAAAGTCGTTTAACTGAATTTTGCTGAGCTTTAACTTCATTTGGTGTGTTGCTTTCTTTTAGGTACTTTAAAACACGTTTAAGTTGATTCCAGTCTTCTGTTGTTGGTTTTGATACCTTTTGTGCCAAAATACTGACACTCGCAGAAATATCAGGTCTTGTATTTACTGATAAATACAGTAATCTTCCAATTAACTTTCGATACTTTGTGTTATTTTCAAGCTGAGTTGATAATTCTGTTTTTCCATAATTAACCTCTAAAGGTGTTTTAACATTCTTTGCTTCTGTTAGACCAAAATCTGAAACTATCCTCATGATATATGTTGATTGATATAGTTCGAAATTTCCACTTGAGTCCTTGCTAACTTCCATTCCCAAATATTGTTTAATTGGTCCCAAATTCTGCATTTGAAATTTTGATGTTAGAATATTTTCAATCTCCTTTAATTGATCGACTGTGAAACAAAACACTATTATATCATCAACGTAGACAATGATATAGCAGTAACTGTTTTCAATACATTTTGAGTCAATGCACGGATCATTATAACTCTGATGAAAATCTCCTTCGACCAATACATCATGTAAAGCACTATTCCAGGATCTGGCTGCCTGCTTGAGTCCGTAAATACTTTTCTTCAACAGGCAAACTTTTGACTCGTTACTACTTTTGAAACCCTCAGGTTGTCGCATATAAATAGTTTCATTTAGCTTACCATTCAAGAAAGCCGTCTTAGCATCCAGATGATAAACGTTCATTTTTCTTTTCGCTGCCACAGATAGCAATGTTCTGAATGTGGTATGTAGGACAACAGGTGCAAAGACTTCGTCGTAGTTCTCACCATACTTTTGTGAATAACCTTGCGCTACATATCTAGCTTTGTAACGCTCAATCTCACCAGCTGCATCTGTTTTAATTTTAAAAACCCATTTACCTCCGATAGCTGTCTTTCCTCGTGGTAACTCAACTAGCTCCCATGTGCCATTAGCTTGATGTGCTTCAATCTCCTCCTGCATCGCTATAAGCCAATGTTCCTTGTCATCACTTTCGATAGCTTCAGTATGTCTTCGGTTCAATAAGTTCCTTCGCCATGAAAACCCCGTGTATTTGTTGTGTTATTTCATCAGTTAAACGTTTCGGTGGGATACCCTTATTTTCACGCTGTGAAACTCTTATCGGTCTTATTGGTTGATGTAATGATTGTTCTTGTATTTTCTTTTGAATTTCTTGTTCTTCTTGTACAAATTTCTTCATACTCTGTTTGTCACTGATTAACTTCTTTCGTCTTGAACTCAAATCTATTGAAACATCATTTTCGTTGCCAATTTGAATTTCTTGTTTTTCTTGTTCAAATTTCTTCATACTCTGTTTGTCACTGATTAACTTCTTTCGGCTTGAACTCAAATCTATTGAAACATCATTTTCGCTGCCAAAATCAGTTATGTTTGATGAACAAAATTTCACATCTCGACTAATTATGATTTTCTTTGTTTCTGGGTTGTAACATCGGTATGCTTTAGACTGATCATCATAGCCCAAGAAAAACATTTCAATGCCTGAATTATCTAATTTTTGTCTTTTTTCGGCGGGAACATGTACAAAACATTTAGAACCAAACACTTCAAAAACGTTTATACTTGGTTTTGATCCATTCCATCGCTCGTATGGTGTCCTGTTTGTAGCTCTTGTTATTGTACGATTTTGTATGAAATTTGCCGTTGTAACCGCTTCACCCCAAAAACTGTACGGAAGGATTGCATCTATAAGCATACAACGCGCCATTTCAATCAACGTACGATTTTTCCTTTCAGCCTTCCCATTTTGCTGTGGGCTGTAGGCTGCTGTTAGCTGAATTTGTATTCCATATTTGCTTTTAGGAAATCAGTTATTTCTTTTCCCGTATATTCGCCCCCTCTATCTGAACGAATAATTTTCGGCTTTCGTCCAAATTTTGTTTCACAATATGCAACAAACTCTTTTAGCTTCTGATTGACTTCTGACTTACGTGCCAACAAACATATAATCGTGAAACTCGAAAAATCGTCAATAAATGTCACAATATATCGCTTGCCACTTGGTGTCATTGTTTGCATTGGTCCACAAACATCTGTATGAATCAGATCTAAGAGTTCTACAGACTTACTTTTTGACTTCTTTGGAAATGAAATTTTTGTCAATTTTCCTTTCATGCAAGTGTCACATGTCTCCTTAATTCCACAATCGACGATCTGTAAGCCATCAATTGAACCTTTTGACTCCATAGTACGAATTGCTTCTGGATCACGATGTCCCATCTTTCGGTTCCACGTATGAATACATTTTTCGTTGTGATGAAACGCGTGTACTGTATCATGCTGACGCAATATATACATATCACCAACAACGTCTGCAACTCCTATTTGTTTGCCATTGAATTTAATTTCTCCAATTCGATTATCAAATTCAACACGCATTCCATTGCTAGCCAGACGTTTCACAGATAGGATATTCCCCACCAAACTTGAAGAAAATAAAACTTCTGTTACCTTTGCTCTGTGGATATCCCCATTCTCATTTGAAAATTGCAAAAATCCTGTTCCGATTCCTTCCACTTTTGATAATTCACCATTTGCCAATTTGATCGTACTTTTGTATGACTCGTCCAAATTGGTGAAAAATCGTTTGTCGTTAACTGCATGTCTGGTCGCTCCTGAGTCAACTATCCATCCATCTTTCTGAGAGGTGCCTAAGGTGAACAAAAAATCTTGTTCATTGCTAGAATTTGATGTACTGTATGATGATTTCTCTTCCATCGTATACACTTTATAAGTTGAAATCTTCTTATTGCCTTTGTTCTTATTGTTTTTCGCCAGCCATTCTTTATATTTTGGACAATCTTTTTTAAAATGATTTGCTTTCTTGCTGAAAAAACAAACTATTGTTTTCTCCACGACTTTCAGTACTGAATTGCTTGTACCACTTTCCTTATGCAAATGTCGCTCGTACTCAGCAATCCGTCGCTGTTGAACGAATGCAAATGTGATGTCGTCTTTATTTCGAGAATCAAATGTTGTGATTAAAGTGTCATAACTATCGGGTAAACTACTTGAAAGCATTGCTGCACTCCATATATCCGAGAGTGCCTCTTCACCAATATCATGTAATTTCGTAAGCATATCTTGCATTTTGTTTATGTGAAGTCTAACATCACCTCCTTCTTCCATTTTCAGTGAACAAATTGCACGCATTAAATATACCCTATTTGTATAAGTATTTTTCTCATGACAGCTAAGGAATCATTGGATGCCTTACCCATGATTCCTTAGCTGTCTTCTTTGTACGAATTAGCGCTAGTTGATTGTCTTCCACGGACAAACCTATTGTTTCTCTGGCCTCATCATCCAATTGATCCCATTCATCAATATCCTTTTGATTAGTGACCGTGATACCATCTTGTCCCTTCTTTTCAGCTGGTCGCTTTTTAACGATCACCGTTTTCCACAAATTTTGCTTGAGAAGCAAGAATTCCATTTTAAATTTCCAATTTGCATAGTTGGAATTATTAAGTTTTGCAAATTTTGGTGCTACTGCTTCCGCCATTATCCTGATGCAAAAATTCTGCTTCGTTTCCCCGTCTTATGTAATCTTCAAAATATTTTCAACAAAAATTCTTTTTAATTCCTATTTTGTTCCAGAATAAGTCTCATAATCTGTAGAAATTAATTGTACCGAATCTTTATTTTCGCAAACAAAATAGAAAATTATTTTTATAACAAAACTTATTTTATTGAAATCTAAATCAAGTATGAAAATTTATTTGAGTACAAAAATCAATATTAAATTATATGAAAACTGAATATGAATATTTAAAAGTAAAGTGTGAATGAAACAGTGAATTTTTCAATAAATTGTTCCTCAACTGTTGGAACATGTGTCCACTGTGTCTGACTGACCTATCTTCTGACGGCCTTTAGTGGCCACTATTGTTATACTTTGTAAAAATATAGAAAATTCATAACAAAAATAGTTACCTTTTATTTGTTTTCTTCCAAAAAGAACTACTTTTGTATGTTTTAATGAAAGTTTGCATAATACCTACTGCTTTTTTCATCTTTTTTGGAAGATGTTAATGATCTCTTGAATAAATCATTATTTTATTACTATATTTAGATATTGTAATATAAGCGAGTACGTAAAATTCCGATAGCGAATCGAAAAATACAGATTTTTTTCGATCTTCTCACGAACAAAAAAATCTCTAAAAAATGTTGTTCTCTCACAGAAGAAATAAAATTTATTTTATTTTTTATATTTTATATATAATTCAGGTAGAATTTTGTCCATGAAAAGGAACTAAAAAGATCCGTATCAGTCATTGTAAATAACTGGCTGTTGTAGATATATCAAAAATTAAATTATGTTGAAATAGGTAGAGCGCAAAGTTTTATATAATTTGAGAAACGAATGTGGAAATTTGTTTGCAGTATGAAAAAAAGGAATTAGAATTGTTTTACTTTAAAGTCTTGCTCTAAAAATAAAAAAAAACAGTTTGTAATGCACAAGTTATTTTTTTATTTTTTTTGTTAGAATTGTAAAAATAAAATACATCCCTTCGAATTATTGACGATGAACTATTTGAACGAAATAAAGGTACCTAGAACATACATATATATGAAAATCTTAATATATTGTTAATTTTTGTTAAACTGCCTTCTTTAATTTATTGTATTTTTTAAATTAAAAAGTTGTTGTAAGTTTTTTTTAATTTAATTTTTGAATGTATTGCGTTCGGATAGTTTATGGATCTCGTGTGATTAATTAGCGATCGAATTTAATTTTTCAGATCACAGAAAATTAAATTCGATCGCGAACACAAATTTAATTTTTTTAGGGAACTAAGAAATAAAGTTCGCCGTGGAATCAAAAATGAAATCCCCGAACTTTGAATAGAAATAATATTTTAATTATCTTTTTGATCCTATCTATTCCGACTTCGTTTATTTTTCCTTGTAATATGTTATACATATAAATTAAAAAAAGAGAGTAATCCTTTAATTTGATTTTGAGTTTTTATACACGATAGAAACGGTTAGTACCTATAACCGTTATTTTTCTAAACATGTTTTTAGGTAGGTTCCGAGTACCGAGTAGGTACATATACCTAATACCATTGAGTTTATACACATGTAAGTTTCAATCGACTTACTGTCGACTTGTTTTTTGTTTACTGATGTAGCAATTATTCTTGAGTACTAAAACTCTCATCCGATGTTGTGTTGTTAAAACCAATGCTTACTTATTTGAAATTTTAATTTTGTCCACTACTTTCTAAATATTATTTAAGTTGCCGTTTATATTACCGATGATTGATGAACATGTGATTTATTTACTTCATTTTCAATCGTTTTGTTAAGTTTAAAGAACAACATCTGGAGCAGTCAAATCGCGTGATCTTGGCATCCAGTGTAGTCCGACATTAGGCGCGTCCTACTATCAAAAATCTCACTGAGATCTCAATGTCAATTTGACAGTGATTGATAAGCTTTACGTGGGTACCTAAGCAATTAAGCTTCTAAACCTCACGGTGGGCAAACCCACTGCGGATTCAATTGAACGTAAACCAGCGTCCTGAAGTATAATTACCGAAGTAGGTTACACCGCAGTAACAAATTTGAGAACATGTAGGTATGTGCACACTCCTTGTTAAGAAGCGAGACCGATCTACATCTCTTGCACCGAAGTGCCAAATGTTTCCGCTTTGGATAACCACAGCCAGCACGAAGCTCCCCGAAAGGGGCAGCCCAACTGTTAGGGTAGAGAATGATCATGATTAAATTCTATAAAGGACATTCCTCTCGAACAAACTCTAGGGCCCCTAACACCCGTGCTTAGTTTATTGTACGTCAAACCTAAAACGTCGTTTAGTTGAGGAAATACTCCCAACTGTAAAACTTTGACATTCTGACTTTACCTACAAAGCCACAGGGATTGCCTACCCTGAAGATGTGCCCAAGTATGTCTTGAAATTGAACCAAACTCAAGTTCCACATCTCAACTTCCGTCAATTCTACTTAACTTACTCAATTTTTGACGGTAGTAACGCTCGTTATCCAGTTTATATTCTGGGATAGAGTAGTTATCTACCGCCTTTTCGGGTGGCCTCCTTGAGTTACAAAGACCACCCTGCTTATTTGCTTCTATTACAATGGCACTAGCCCAGTGAAAAACCAACAAAACACTCGTGTTATGAAAGTTCCCTTTCAAACGTTTAAATGAGTAATCGTCAAGGACACTTTCGTGATTCCCCTACTCTAACTACGTTTGCCTGATGTAGGGCCGTTACCCAGTTAATCCTGGGATAGGTTACCTATTGAACACGGACATTACTCTGAAGATGTTTATAAATAAACATTCAGGTATGCTCTGGTTCTTCATCAAACTTAAGGGTGAACGTCCTAGGGCGAGGCGTTCTCCCGGATTGTGGTTAGTTCACTGATCAAGACATCTTAGATGCCGTAGAATGATGAACAGTTTAAGCCCTACCACCACGACAAGGTCGCAATCCATCGGTAGAGGTGTCAATTTGAAAGAAACAGAATCCTTTTGTGACTGACTGGTACACATTTCTCTGTGCAAACATATCAAAAAGTAAAGGCACGAGTACGATAACTTTAGCGCCGACAATTTATAACGGATTTTTTAGAGGGGTCAAATACAAACATTTTTTACTATGGGAGAGGGGGGTCTTTCTCCCCCCGTTTGGGCGGGAAGGCCAATTTAATGAAAAAAGTACTAAAAATGGAAAAAAATTATTAAAAAATAACGGTAATACCTACAATTGAGTATTATGTCTGTTTTATTAGCCAGTTTTTAAGTCAAGTGAAATCTATCCACAGTTATTTGAAAAATTACACTTTAAACATTTATTTTATGTTTTTTTCCCCAAATTTTGTGTTTGAAAGAAGTTTTTTTTCAAAAACTATGGATAGATTTCACTTGATTTAAGAAACGGCTAATAAAACAGAGTATTGGCTTCCAAAACAGATAATATTTTTTTTGAAAGCCAATACTCTGTTTTATTATATTATTATTTTTTTTTTTTTACTTTATCAGATCTTATTCAAATGGAGAAATAATACTTCATTGTAGGTAGGTATTACCTTTATTTTTCAATGATTTTTTTTTCAATTTTTAGTACTTTTTTCATTAAATTGCCCCTTCCTCCCAAACGGGGGGATACAGACCCTCTCCAATAGTTAAAAATGCTTGTTTTTGAATTTTCTATTTTTACTATCAAAATAAGACCACATAAATACTCAAGAAAAAAAATTTTTGAATTAAAATAATAGTTTTGGTAATTTTTAATTTTCTCGAAATCTAGGGAAAATAAAATCATTTATATCATAATATGAGCAACGATTGCTAAAAAAAATATAATATAAAATCTCAAAGTTTTGAAAATTACACTTCAAACATTTTTTTAATGTTTTTTTTTCACCAATTTTGAGTTTGAAAGTAGTTTTTTTTTCAAAAACTATGGATAGATTTCACTTGGTTTAAAAACTGGCTAATAAAACAGAGTATTGGCTTTCAAAAAAATATATAATATTTAATTGTAGGCATTACCGTTATTTTTAAATGATTTTTTTTCAATTTTTAATACTTTTTTCATTTAACTGCCCCTCTCGCTAAACGGGGGGAGGTAGACCCCCTCTCTTTTGTAAAAAATGCTTGTATTTGACTCTTCTACAAAAATCCCTTATTAATTTTTGGCGCCAAAGTGATCGTACTCTCCCCAAAAAGTAAAACCTAAAAACATCAAACAAATATTTTTTTATTCATCATTTTGAAGTGTATTTCTTTCTAGTTTCTATTTTTGTATTTTTACTAGTTTTTTTTTCTAGCTAGTTTTGTATATTGCAATAAAAAATGCTAAATGATTTGCTCGTTTTATTTTTGTTTAAAGTACGCCAAAAACTTTCAAACGTCAAAAAACATCTGTTTAGAGCGAGAAAAATAAACTGAGAAATCGAATCCAGCAAATTTTAGTCTCAGTGATCTCCGAAAAAAATCTCACTCCACAGGTGAGATTTTGTGTCCCACTTAAAAAACCTCTGAGCCCTCAGAGATTTTTGTTAGTAGGACGCGCCTATTAATTCAACATTTCCTCGAATTTAAGGAGTGAAGTATTCAATGCCTTGCAGACGTGCAAGTTTCTGTTTGTAAAACAAAACTGAAAGCACCTTGCAAGAACATATTCCGATGAAGTGATACATGTTGGGCCACTTGATTAAATATAAATATAGATTTGAAAAAGAAGTTCCTATTTTGCCTTTTTAAAATTCTTTTGTCAACCCACCAAAGCAACAACATTGAATTATTATGGTTTATAAGTGTTATCAATGGCGTTGAGCAATAACGCCCAAAGCAATAGCGCCTAAATCGATTTGGAAATATCGCCCAAAAAAATGCTGAACAAATTAATGTTTCATTTTGGGTGCTTTTTCCATTTTTAAATCCATTTTTCAAAAAGTCATCAACGCCCAAAATTAATAAAAATTATTAGAGGAAAAGGAAAAAAAACCCAAAATAGGAAAAATCACCCAAAACAAAAGATTTGTAAGAAAAAGCACCCAAATGTAGGAAATATTGCATAAATTTTATTAACGCGACGCGTCCCACCCCCCCGCGCTGCTTTTTAATTCCCCTAAGGCTTTTAATTCCTTATATTGACGTTCTTGGTTGCCGTGATTGTTGTGCTCAATTTTGGTTGACAAATATTTATTTGCTCAATACCGATATCAATCACTTACAAAACAGATTCATATCAATCTGTTATTATACTAGAATTTTATTTATATTTGTTTTGAAATTCACATTTTCTCTATTATCATCTGCACTGCAAGTTTAAAATGTATGTAAATTGTTTATTTTTTCACAATTAGTACTCACTCTAAAAATACACATTCATAGCATCCTCCTCTGATATAAATTCTTGTTTGGACAGATGTTTATCGAGTTTGAGAGACAGCGGGCTTCTATTTTTTTACTGCACCAACGATCATCATCACTACCGAAACAGATTGTTAATTACATAAGACTGCATTCGAATACCTTGTGTTTTCGTGTGTTCTTTCTATTTAAATATACCATTATCTACATAGGTATATTTTATTTGAATCCCAAGTGGAACATACCGATTAAAACGATCGGTCAAATGCCTGATAAGATCAGCCAGATAATGCAAAACATGAATTTTAAGTTGATTCCGTTTCTGCAAATCATGTCAATCACACAATGCATTTTTAAGTGAAATATGCCACGTAAGAACCCAGATGCCGAGATTTAGTTGTAGTTGAGATCGAGTAGCTTGTCTATAAAGTAATTTCTTTTTAGTGATTTTACATTTTGTATTTAATTATCTTTTTTGTGTTTACTAGACGGAAATTTCTATTATTGGGTTTTTATAGAACATACAAATTTTATTGCATTAAATTGATTTCAACTGACGTTTTAACTTCGTTCACAGAAAAACCGGACAAAAAGAGGGTGATGGCCCGATTTACTTGAAACTTGGGACACAGTACATGCAGTACATGGCGTTCTAGCTCTTAAAAGTATTGCTCCGTGGCGTAGTAGTTAGTGTGTCGGACCATCACGCCGGAGGTCTGGGTTCAAGGCCAGCTTCCAACTTCGATAAAATCTAATGTTTTTTTCAGGGGCTTTGCCTCTTGCGAGGAAGTGACAAATCCTAAAAAAAGTATCATTGTCATGAAAAGTGCTTCTCACCTTAGTCGTTCGGATTCGACGTAAAATTGTAGGTCCCATACAATCCCGTAGAACCAACAACACACACAAAAGGATTAGTTGTGAGTTGTAAGTCACTAGAACGTGGTTCTTCGGAGCTGTCAGTGCCACTAAAAAAAAATCTAGCTCTTAAAATAGCTTTCGTGTTATTTTTAACAAAAAAAATGTGTTTATTTAAAACGACTCGTACTGTTTTGATACAACTTTCTATAATGTCATTCTAAAGATGGTAGGTAGGTATGTTCATATGCGACCGCAAGGCGCAGACAAAACATTTTAATAAAACAATTGTTAATCATCATTTGGAGGCTTTCATGAATTTTTCAGCAAGCACCAAATCTGCAAACATAATGTTCCTAAGTATTTAAGAGATTTAAAACAATCCTTGCTCCTTCCTGCGTAGAGCATCCTTAAGCGGCATATACACAGGTAAATCATTCTTCATCATGCATGTGAGAATGTATTAGTATATTTTTATTCGAAACTTTAAGTTCAATACAGTTTTGCATGCTTGAGCAAAAATCAAAAAAAATAGATTTTGCTTCAAGCAAACACAGAACGTATATGTACGTGAGCTGTTTTGATTATAATACACTCTCCCATGAGATTTTGACCTTTGCATATGCTGCTTTACCTAAACCTTTATTTCGAATGCGTAAATTTTTATAAGAAAATAAAAACTATACCTACATACCTACATATAATAGGATAGGTTAGGTACCTATAGTATGGAAAACCGTCAATAAAAACAAGATAATAAACTAAATCAGTCGTCACATTCATTAATAAAGTAATAACACACCTACTCTCATACATAATATGTATATATAATATATATAGTAGGTATATGTATAAATTAAAAGTGTGTACATATATCAATAGCAACAAAAAAAAAAACATTGTTTGTCTCAAAAACAAACAAATGAGCGTTTAGTCCAGCAATTCAAATCCACAAGCGCGATCATCAATTTTGGGTTGTACTCGTATCTTACATTATTTTATTTATTTTTTTCGTCGCTCTTATCGAGAATATGAGTAGAATGTTTTTGTTTAAGTTGCTGGTTGATAACTCAACTGTTGCAAATAAAAACACAAAGTACGAGTAGATTATTCTTTGCAATCTCAACTTCTAGGCATAGGCATTGGTTGCATTTATTTTAATGTAAACACAAAGATAAACAAAACTATAGAATTCAGATCCAGTGCCGTACCAACACTAGTTAAGTGTGGCGAATATTGTTGTGCGTCTTATCGTCTAAACTATAAATAATATAATATTTTTATAGATACCTAGCCTAGGTGGGTGAGTATCGCATGTATCTACATATAACTTTAAAACCACATGCCCACCTTTCTACTATTATTGTGGATATAGATACCTTACAACTAACAAAACCATTCGATTCATTGAAGTGACACATTTAAGTTTAGTTTTTAATTTTCAATGTAATTTACATTCAAATTAAATTAATAACTTTCGATCAAAGCGTCAAAGTTCAACACAAATTAGCTCTCTGTCACAGTTTGAAAATAAATACCTATACGAAAATAAACTCGAGTAAACATTTTACAAAAGAAAGAAAGAAAAATAATCAAATTGTTGTATTATCTGAATCTCTGCCTATCTTTGTTGTTGGGTCTTATGTGAAAAAAACACAAACAATGTAATGAACAAAATAATTTATTATTGTCCGACAACATCACAGTGGATCTTATACCTAGGAAGCGAATAAAGAAATTTATTCGAAATACTTTCAAAACGATTTTCATTGTTTTTGTTTATAATTGCATGCAAGTACCTAGTATGACGTTTATAAAATTGTTATTATTAATTTCGGTTTAAAAAAAGCATTTGAAAGTCTATTTTAGCAGATAGATAGGCATTTTATTGGTATTGCTTAAAAAGTGTTTTAGTTAAGGATTTATTATTTAAGATTAATGATAAACAGGTATATATGTTGTTTTTTTTTTCTGGATACGACTGCCCGTATAATCCTGCGGTGAAAATTGTGCAATGTTGATCTTGCATTGTTGTTATCCAATTTAAAACAAAATGTGAAAAAAATCTTTGCCATTATTAAGGCAAACAAACGAAAAGAAGTTTCTAAATCACATACATAATTAAAAGTCAACTATTCCTCGTGGTTATTATTCCGAATTCTTTACGGACTCTGCATAACAAATTAAAATAAAATTCGTTAACCCAATTCAGGATGATAAATTGTATGTTTAATAATCTTTATTATATCGTAGTTGAAGAGCTGTCGAACAAAAGGGGACATATCCAATTTCATTTTTTTCAAAAAAAATCTAGAAAAACTAATCGATATACAGAATAGTTACATACAAATTTCAACTTAAAATTTAAGTACATACACATACACATATGTATAACCGCTTTATCAAAGTACCAACCAAAAAGCCGCCTTTGATTAAAAACGGGTAAGAATATAATTATTATAAATTAGCGATAAGCTAATTATTATTAACATTATTATGGATATAAAAGCTGTGCGTTTTTAGTTTACCATTTTTAAAATAATAGGTAGGTAAGGTACAATTATAATGATATTCATATTTTTGAAATTAAATTAAATATATAATAATAGGTAAATAAAAATTAAATAAAAATTAAAAGAAAACTGTATTTTGGAAATTTAATTTAAACATATGCGATACAAATTTCCAATACAAATTTACAAAACATCTTAACTAAAATAGTCGACAAGAGTATTTAAGCAATAAATAAATTAATTCAAAAACAAAATAAAGTACTATAAGAGAAGGTTTTGCAGACAAGAAAAACAAAGGTGTATTACGAGTGTTCGGGATCTATTGGAAGAGATAAACCTAATCCTATTGAACAAACTGCAGGGTTGCTGTGTATGAATTATGTTAATAATAAGATGAACTTCCCTCCAAAACATCCACCCATAAATCAATTATTGATCGTCGTAAAGAGTAGTAAAGATCTTATGAAAACTTCATCGACAGGAAAGAATACCTGGGGCCAAATTATCGCATACATTCCGTTCAAAAAGAAAATTTTCAAATACACGGAAACTTGAAAATGCTTCATTAAGAAAGTTGAGTCCATCGAAATTTAAAGATGACGTTACGATCTTATAAGCTGTAATTTGGCCCCTGAATTACTTTCGGGTCAGTCACCTTATATTCAAGCAGATAGTCATCCGCAAATATTTTCTGGAACCCGCATGACCTTAACCCCACTATGTATTGGACCTCATGGTTATATATCGAGCAGTTGTTGCAGGAATTTCTCCCTAACTCCGGATACATACTCTTTATGCTCTCTTTTTAAAGGTAGTGTAGGGATACTTTTTCTGTGCTCCTTTTTTGTAACGTTTGTAAACCAATTCGTACGTGCTTATTCATCTATTTTGTTGTTGAACCTATATTCCGAATTAATTTCTATATATCTCACATAATGTATTGGAATTTCAAATTAGTTTTTAACGAATTTATTCTTTGTATCATTGCAGTGCGCTTTGAAGCAAAATAAGATGGAAGAACTTAAATTAGACCACGTCTCGCAAGTGATTGGATTACACCCCCGCTACTTAGAACACTTTGTACGTACACAAAATTTTATTATGCAGGGAGATGGTCCTCTTCCATACGATTACAGATACTATTTGGCCATAATTGTAAGTAGATGTATTGTTTGTTAATATTTTTTTTTTGATAATTTGTCTTTTTTTTATCAAAATATATTAAATAAATAACCTTTACCTGAATTCTAGGCTGCTGCTCGTCATCAATGTCCATACTTAGTTAAAATGTATGAAAAAGAATTTCTCGCCCAAGGTGGAGACGAACGGTGGTTAAATGGGCTTGACTTCATACCACCTAAACTTCGTGCCATATACGATATGAACAAAATACTAGCTCATAGGCCTTGGTTACTTCGTCAGGAACACATAGAAGTTGGTTAAGATAAACCAATAAAATATATTTAATAATAATTTCTGATAAATTTGCTTTGAAATAGTGTCTTACTAAAGGAAATAGTAGTTGGTCCGTCTCGGAAGTAGTCCATGCAATGGTTTTATTGTCCCATTTTCATTCATTATCATCATTTGTGTTCTCATGTGGTCAGACACAGCAGTTAGACAATCTTTCTAGTCCAAAATCAACATCTCCAACTCAAAAAGCTGTTCTGAGTAGTTTACCTATTGACAACAACTACCAACAACCGACAAACAACTTAGATACAAATTTAGCAAGCGTTGATAGTAAAAATGGAATAAGCTCATCAGGTAAAAGGTTTCCCAATTATTTTACTGTTTTTTTTTTTTACTTTTAAAAATTAAAAATTTAATAGCTGCAAGTCAGGAGAAATCAGGAGTAAGTGTGGAAGCTTTAATGGAACGTATGAAAGTTCTATCTGAAAAACCCGATGAATGCAGCGAAGCTGAGTTAAGTAGTCGGTTTAAGAATGTAGAGCTTCAAACGGCGGAACTACCTTCGGCACCAGTGGAAAAATCAATTGAGGTGCCGCCAATAATTAATCACTATGTTGATGATCCTAGTTTCATATATCAAGACTTTGCACGTCGCGGCGGAGAACATGTACCGACAACCTTCAGGATTCAGGATTATTCCTGGGATGATCACGCTTATTCACTAGTAAATGGGTGAGAATCTATTTCTTTTTGTTTTAAATATAAATTTGTTACAATGTATATTACACTCGTAGGTTGTATGATGATATAGGTTATTTGTTGGATGATAAATTTCGTGTTGCATACAATCTTACCTATTTTACAATGGGAGGTATAAAAAACGTGGACACATCTAAATTCAGACGTGCAATTTGGAACTACATCCAGTGCATATATGGTATCAGGCATGATGATTATGATTATGGTGAAGTGAATCAAGTGAGTATTTTTTTTTTTTGCAAATATTTTAAAATAAGTTAATAACTCTGTAATTAATTACTTTCCTAAAACTTTTCTCAAATTATTAAAACTATACCTATTACTATAACTAACAATGATAATATTTTGTTCGTATTTAAATTCTTGTTTCCTGTATTTGAATGATTGCTTTCTTTTGAATAAATTTCATATTCAATAACACTTTCTTCAACAAAAGCTTTATTCCATCTAAATTATGTGACCTTCTTGCCAAGTATACAAGACAAAATCACCTTCCCGATCATTTGTCGGAAGGTGAAATAATTATTCGGATAGTATGTGTTCTTGTTTCAATATCAATATCGTTCCGTAATTATAGGTAATTACAATTTTGAAAAACTTTGTTTTTTTTTTTCAATTATTAAATTCCTACTATAGCTAAGCTACCCATATTCCGGCGTTGCTTGGCTGTATATTTCTGTATTCTCTGCCTTGAATTTTTTAAAAAATTAGTTTAATCACTTTATGTTAACCATACGAATTTTTTTAATATTTTCAAGACTCAGTCGTGCATTTTATCAAGTATTAAATTACTAGAAAACTTGCCACAAGTATGTGCAGTGCAACCCTGTCGTGCATTTTTCTTCTTTATTTATCTCGCCTGAGTTCTGATTTTAGTTTTATATCATCCTATTTATATACTTACAGCTCCTTGATCGTCCTCTAAAAATGTTTATAAAAACTGCTTGCTGTTTTCCTGAAAGAATAACCAAGAAAGACTACGACAATATACTCATCGAGCTCTTAGACAGTGAAAAGGTAAGAAATCGTATGCAACGATATAAAATCTGTACAAGAATTTATTTAAAATAAAATTTAATTGTTTTTAATTAAAGGTTCACGTAAACTTAATGATTATGGAAGCAAGAAATCAAGCAGAACTGCTTTATGCATTACGGGAAATAATGCGCTACATGACATGATCTCATCTATATTAATAAAGCTGTGTTTTATATTGCATTGCTATTGAATTCATTAAAAGGACCTTAAAACAAAAATCGTAGTTCCAGTAAGATAACAAAAAGTTGTCTTTTTTCCAGAGACCAAGTGTGGTTTCCTATATTCATCACGTGGTAAAATTTGAAACAAAAAAAGAAATTGACCAAAAATAATATTCTAAAATAACTCGTAGTTAGGACAAGTTCAATGCATTTTAAATACATACATTTTGTTTATCGTACCTACGATCTAAATTATATCATTTCGTTATAAATATCACTATCCTGAGTTCCACCAGGGGCTTTGTACTAGAAAAAAATATTTTGTGGTACATACCACCAGATCATGAGCTTTGAAATTTTAGAATATTGAAATACACATGTAGTTTAAAACAGAATTCTTTGCCAAAAACCACATTTTAGTCATTTAATTTTGAATTTGTGGCAATAGCAATAATAAATGTTAATGTTTCTGTGTTATAAATTTTTTGTAAACGTTATGTTTTATGTGTGTCTTTATACAACATCTAAACCTACATTATAACTTCATCATCTTATTATTTTTTTATATTTTTATAAATAAGTTGCGAACATTTACATCGGGGACATAGCTGCATCATGATGTTACAAATACATGCATGAAATATCGAAAATATTTAAGATTATTAACACTAGATTATAATATATAAAAAGCCAAATCAAAATAATTTCATTGTTAAAAAAATTGATGGTTAGATAAAAAACGTGTTGACTGATTTTTTATTCATAGATTTATAAGAAGTTATTATTTTGTATGTATTTTGTAATTGTAATCAATACTATGTAAATTTTTGTTAATTTAAAAAAAAAATAATAAAACTAAGGTTTATTAAGACATCTGTTTAAATTATTCAGATATAAAATAATAAAAATACACCAAGTACACATGTAGTTCCGTAGATTATTTATTTATTCTCTATCTTGTGTTGTTTGTCTTCAAACGATACAATTTTTTTTTTACAAAATTGGCGGTTTATTTATCGAATAAATTAAATCTCAATTTAAAAATTAAACAAAAATGGAAGTGGACAGATACAAATTTTATTAAAATTGTTTCGAAAAATTAAACTGCACTTTCGGTAAAATGAGCAGTGTAAAACCGAAAATTTGGTAAACGGAAGTTAAAACCGAAACCTGAGTTTAATGTCCTTACTGTGAACTATAAGCATTAGGGACCAGTTGCACTTTGTACAATCGTGGTTCAGCGTTGTTCAAATTTTGAAACCACTGATTTCCATAGCTTATGTCAAAATCGGCGAGTTAAAAACTTGAACCATGATTGTACAACTGGTCCTAAATAACTTTGATTTAAACGATAGTTCTGGTTCTAAAACACGACGAGGTCTAACAAATGGCTCAAATCAACCCTGAAAAAAAAAACACTGCAAAGAAAGGCTGTTTTTTCCAAAGAATTAAAGATTTCGAATGAACGGAATTGATATTTTTGATTTTATTAAATGTTTAACTTCCGATTAAAGGCAGGGGGAAAGCTGGATACTTGAGCCACTTTTTATAAAATCGCAAATAGAAACTCTTCTTTTAATCTCACCTTAATGAAAGAAAGATATTTCTAAAGCTACAATTATCGATTTCAAAAATTAACTTATTTCTTTTAAAAAAATGCAAACGTTGTTTACCCATAGCATTTGTTTTTAAAGTGGGGGCACGTTTTTAGGTGAGTCTTTCGAAAATTAAATATTTATTTACAATAGGAGGAAAAATTTTTCGGGGTGGAATGCCATTCGGGCCAACTTCACAATAAGGCTGATTGATTAGGTATCAAACATCCCTACACTGTCCTAAGCCTGAACTACATTTAAACACAGGGGAAATTTTTTGGGATCAAATTTTAATTACACATCGGCATATGAGAGTGCCCACATCAACGCGACAGTGTCGCCGACGCGGTCGACAGCGTTTTTGTCACTGTCGCGGTTAGTACATACTTTTGTAATCAGACAAAAAGAGTCTAAAAATTAACTATTTAGAATAAATAAACGATATAAAAACATAAAAAAAAGGTAAATTATGTGATTAATAGAAATTGAGTTCAGAATATATTGATATTGTATGGAACTGTCGCACCGTTGGTGTGGGCATACTTGCGTTTCCTCTGTCACGGTGACTGCGGCAGTTACTGTCGCTGTCGTGGTGTCGCGTTGGTTTGGGGCATCCTTTACGCTGAACTGCTCCATCGAGCATGATATGTAATGACAAAATTTGATAGACGTAAGTACAGATGACCCTCCGCCCTTTGTGAAGATTTGGGCACAGAACATATGACAGTTATATCATACGCTTGTTCTCGAAAGGATAAAGTAATTCAGTTTTCAGAAATAAAAAAAAAAAAAAATTAATTATTTGTGGAATTCATAAATTGGGCCCAAGTATTAGGTACTTATTTCCTTTTATGTCAGATATTTTCGATTCATTGAGGTTATTGAATTTTATATTAGAAGACGGAGACGCGAACATAATTTATCATCGTAATGAGTTGATTTTTTCATTTTTTTTCTTAGGTGTTGCAAACTGTACCTTCATTACGGTATTTATTTTATTTATTTATTTATTTATTTATTTATTTACGTCCAACAAGTAGAATAAACTTTCATAGACTTACTTAACAAGGATACAATATAATACTCAAAAGTTAAAATAATTATACAATAAAAGTTTATGCTGATGAAATTGGATGATTAAGACCATGGTATTATGCCTGGGAACATAAAAGAAATTTTGGTCTCTAGGACGTAAAAAACGAGATGGAGAGCTCAGAATTAGGTGGAATGTAAGATAAAATGAAATAAATATTATAAAAACTTTCAAAAGAATTATTTATAACAATACGATAATCCATGCATACACATCGTTGTCTCCTCTTGAAACTGGCAAATCAATCTTGGTCTTGTAGCATCAACGAAAAGCCAACAAAACACCACCACAGGAGCAGATGAATCCATTGTGGTGATGGCGGTGGCGACGATGGTGGCGTAGGTGGTGGTGGTGGGGGTGGCAGTGGTGGCGAGGGCTGATGAGGCAGTAAGAGGCATTATGTTAGCGGAAAATGTTTTTTGTACATTAAGAGCAGAAATAGCAGTAGTAGATGGTGCATTTGCAAGGGGAGTGCGGGATATATTAGCTGGCAATTCATTTAGAAGAGTATCAACATTAACTGTAGAGTTTTTTAATAAAAGCGGAGAGCCGCAAGATATAGCAATGTTTATACTCTTAGTCTTAGATCGCGTCACTATTTGAGACTTTGACGGAGCACTTATATTAGGCGATAATAATGATTTTAGCTCACAATGTCACGCATAATATTTTCAATGTTCGGACTTATAGTGTCAATGTTAACCATTTGGTTACTGCTCTTTAAACAAAAAGACATAATGAAAGATGATATACAGGTATAACGATTTAAAACAAGAAAACTTTAAAAAAAGAAAACTTTAAATACAAAATACAAGAGTAATTAATCAGACGTACATACTCAATTATCGACAATGATCACTGGTCTAACTTGCATGGTGTATTTAGGACAGACACATATATGGTTTGCTTTGATAAATTCAGCTCTGTGGTTAATCGTTTAGCAAAAAAACCAACAACTATACTTTGCAACAATAGAGACTCTCTCTTTAATACTTAGTTTCGTCGATTTGTAAATGTACGAGTTGGGCATAATGATCTTGCCTCAAAATTTAAAATTAATTTATATAAACTTACCAAATTAGCACAAAAAAGATTTGTCAAAATTCTTTTGTCACTCAAAAACTCAATCAAACAAAACTATCAAAATGATTTAAATTGAAAAATTTGTAATCATAATATATTTATTATTATTGTTTTTATTGTACTATTTATACTAGAGTGTCAGTTTTATTACTTGATTATTCTTTATTCTGTCAATTTTCATTGAATTCAAAGACTTTGTCTACCTGGGATCCACTAAAACTACGTAGAACGACATCATTGCAGAGATCAAACGAAGAATTACACTTTTTCTTCGGGCTCAGAAGGCTTAACTAGTAAGGACTTCTCTCATAGAACTAAGGAGAATCTGTGCAAGACGACGAGCACACAAGTGGAAAACGATCTCAGCCAACTTGCAGTGCGAAATTGGAAGCGACTAGCTAGGAACAGAGCAGAAGAACAGACTTGTTGGTTGAGTCCATCCTGGACTGTGAGCGCCATCTAAAGTAAAGTAAGTATATTATTTGAATAACTATACATTTTAACTCACCCGTTATTCAAAATAATTATGCCGACAAAATAAAAACAATAAAAAGACTAAAAATAGTCGAAATAAATTTTATTAAGTGGAGTATTTATGAATGAAATTTAATTCTAAAGGTTTTGTGGCATTTACTCCAAGTATTGCGTTTCACTCTGGTAAATACAAATTGTATTTTTTACTAAAATGATTTTTTACAAAAAATTTCAGTTTTGTTTCTCTATTTACGTTGGTGAGATCTTTAAACCACATCAGAAAAGAAAGTCATTGAAACAATTTGATAAAGCTTTTTAGTAAGGTTTATTAATGTAAAAAAAAATTTAGTAACCAATAATTGCAATCGATGGCTAATTAATATACATATGTAGATTTTTGTTGATTTCTGTAAGACTTTAATAATTGTTTTCACAAAATACTATATAATCGGTTAATATTGGTAACAGAACAGTAGGTGATTGGTCCAATAAATCTATTATCCATCTCTTTCTAACGTTTTAAGTATATAAAACAGTTTGATGGATATTTATTTTTTATATATAGAAAAAAAATCAAAATATTTATATATACAATTTTGAAACGAATTAAAAAGTTTAACAATAAAAATAAACAGAGTGAGTTGGTTAACAAATTTTATATTCTCTTAGTACCATTAGATTCTTTTGATTTTTATGTTGTGTAAAAAAATTAAATAAATCTGCATTGATTTAAATTTATATTCAGCTCAATTTATTCTTATCAAGGCTCAATTTATACTAGTTGTAAAGGTAATCATATCTTGTAAATGTTTTCAATTTTCTAAACACAATAGTTTATGAATTAACGGTTGACCCCAATTAGTAAAATATTAGTTTTACACTTTTTTTGTACGAAAAGTACCTTTGTTGTTTTTTTTTAATTTGTGACAATATTTTGGACAAAAAATACAATTGGTTATTCCTATATTTTTTACGCGATACACTATCCCTATTCAAACTAAACGACTTATAATATACTTGACAAACAATATAATAAATATCACTTACATTCCTCGCGAATAAATTAAATTTACTTTACATTATTTCAAATTGTTTGGAATACAAAAAAGTTAAAGGGAAATGTAGGACAGTCGAATGAGAATACAAAGAAACAAAACCGAATTGAAAAAAAAAGTATCGAAGAACAATTCTCATTTTTTTTTTAAAGATAACCTATGTTGCAGACCGCCTGGGTGAAGAGGTAAGAACTTTTTCTTTGGCCTTTTCTTGCTCTTCCTGGAAAAATATTTTTGTTATAACTATATCACCAGTACTTAAAGTTTGTGAGAATGCATCCGCCTTTTCAACAGGTTTCTGATCAGTATTCCCACGCAAAGTTGGTGAAAAACTCTGCTCAATATTACAGTTGCAATTTTTAATACTGAAAAAAATATACCGTTAAAAGATAATTTATTTGATCTATTTGAAATCGTATCTAAAATAGAAAGAAAAGAAAATAGAATTAAAAAAAAACAGGCGAAACTTTTTGGTTTTTCACCAAACAAGGAAAAGACTGCTATTAATAAGTAAATATGCAGTTCTGTCCACACAGTCTAGAACAAAGTATTTTACCTAGGAGTAAAAAGCCAATATACTTCATTGAAGATTAAAATAAGAATTAATCTAGCAAACCGCTGTAACTTCGGTTTAGCAAAAGGAATGGGTTCAATACTTTTCACAACTAACGATAATCGATCGACGAATATTTTATGCTGTGTGCGAGGATGATCGTGGAGGAGAAAACACAGTCGCGAACTCTATAAGCTGCAGAAATATGTAGATGTAAGCCACAAATCCAAAACTAAGAATCTAAACCTAACAGTCCTAGGAAAGGAAAAGCAAACTCTGGAAACAGCGGTTTCGGCTTCGAGGAGAATGGAAACCTTCCATGTATCAGAAAGATACATGGATTGGGAGCCGGATAAATAGGTAAGAACTATTTCTGTTATACAGGGTGATTCACATAAGGTGTGCCAATAAGATAGAGCGAGTAGGTTGAGCCGAGACAAGAAATCGTATGGGAGGGGGGTCTATCTCCCCCCGTTTAGGCGGAAGGGGCAATTTTCTAAAAAAATTGATTTAAAACTGAAAAGCAATTATTAAAAAACAACGGTGAAACCTACAGCTATACCTTTTTGAAAGCCAAAAATCAATTCTTTTTTATTTTTTTAAATAAAGTTGTTTTAGTGAATAGTTTTTTCCATGAAAAAATGGCGTTTCAAAAATTCAACAAATCCACTAAATTGAGTGCTAAGTCTTCTACTTAGTTGAAATTATTTTTATTTATTATTCTTTTTATTAATTTTTTCAATGTAGGTATATAGAATTTGTATTATAACAAAAACATCGGTTTCAATGAACAGCTGACTTTAATTCCATAAAGTGGAACACAATCGTTCCACTGATGGTGTTCGATTTTACCACTGTTCTCAGTGTCAGTTTTTCATTCAATGATGAATTTCACTGATCAACTCTAACCTCAAATCATTGTTTGTTTTCTTTTGTCTGATTTGTTGTGTCTGGCGGTGAAAAATAAAAGTTTTTTATTAATATTTAATAAATTATTGAAAGTAATATTGTTTTTACGTGTTTTTTGTATTGGTTGATGCATTTTGTCGACGATTTTGTTGGCAATAATTCATTTTGTAATGTTTTCAATGACAGTTAATTTTCAATGATAACTATAACCATTGAGTTTATACACATAGAGGAATCAAGATGGTTTCAAACTCACCGAAGTAGATGTCGCTGAAGAGCATATCGAGTAATTATTATTTCCCTAATTCTCTGTAACGAAAATCATTCAAAATTCTTCTGCATACATTTGCATTTGTTTGCTACAAGAGTAAAAAATAAACAAGTCGATAGTACCGACATCCTACGGGAAAATTTTGAAACTTTCACATGATTTCTCTATGTGTAATAAACTCAACGCTATAACCGATGTTTCAACAAAATGATCCGTTCCACTAATTCGTGTTTCAATAATGAATTTCAATTATAGCTATAACTGGCCCCTTAGTTTTTAGTCATAAACAGAAAACCGAATGCATTGTAGGTTTCACCGTTGTTTTTTAATATTTTTTTTCAGTTTTAAGTCATTTTTTTTAGATAATTGCCCCTTCCGCCTAAACGGGGGGAGATAAATCCACCCTCTTATACGATTTTTTTCTCAACGGTCGACCCAACAAACTTGCTCTATCTTTTTGGCACACCTTATATCTTTTTGCATACAAAATGTATTTATTTGCATGCAACATGTATTTTACAAATTTTCCCGTTCCCTTAGCCAATTTTTGTTTAAATAATTTTGATCGATATTCGGGAATACTTTGCTGATCACTTCTTCCTTCCTTAGTGTGAATATATTTACAAAAATTCAGTGGGAAGGAAATCATGGCAGTTTCATTTCCAATTGCCAACAACTCATTTAATTTCTGTACCGCAACTCGCATATTCGTTGTAAACTGAAGTTTCTTAACGTATTGCCAGAAAGCAGATAATTTTCCGCGGGATGGTAAAGTGTTGACAGAATTCGCTAATAGTGTTATTACACCAAAGCGTCTGCATTGCTCGGTTGATTTTTGTTTTTTTTTTGCATTTGAGATTTTTGTCATTCGATATTATGTCGTAATCCTGCATTGTGCATTGAGCGGTTTGGGACTGGCATTCCCAAATTACTCAACAGGCCACACATAAACAGATGGTTTCTTTGCGGAACTGATCGTTCATTTGAAGTGCGGGATTTGATGTATTACTTCGAACTTTATCCAAAATAAATTCAGTCATTTTGTCCTTGTATTTGTCACATAAATTAAATGCGTTCAAAGAAAAACATGTTGAGATGATGGCGAGCAATGTACCAATTTGAGTCGCTGGCGCAGAAACTGTAGCATCGGAAGGGTTGCGTACCACTGATTGTCGTTGGCGAGCAAATAAATCCACTGGCAGACTTCTCGAAATTTATATGCATAGCACAGTACACAATCAACATTATGCATGTTATTGAACGAACTTGGATCAGGTACTTTGAACAAAAGCATAATAGCATTGGTAGTTTTTTGAATAAAAAGTTATTTTTCCGTACAATTTTCCAAATTTTCAAAATGTTTGGCTTTGCACTTTTGTAGTGTAGTCCAGTCAAACTAAGCCTGAAAAAGACAAATAAACCAAAAAATTCGTGCAGTTCCAAATTTTTCGAGAATGTGTAGAAGGGGGTCCCAGGTACTCGCAATAAAAAAAAACCCGGTGATCGGAGTGCTGCGGGGGCTGGGAGCGTGGTTAAAAGGGATCTTCTCATGGTTGCATCAGCATATCTCGAAGACGGTGCGTCGTACAAAAAAAAATTAGGATGGAAAATGTAGCTGATAATTTTTTTTACAATTTCCTATCATACATTATTTTGCAAAACAGAACCGTCTTTGAGATATTCTCTCTGGAAAAAGATGCAAAAATCCAAAATCCAACAAGAAGTTAAAACTTCTTGTTGGTTTTTTTTCACATTTTTTAGCAAAAAGTTGTGAATCTAAAAGTTGTAGAGAATTAAATTTCTTTCAAGAATATATGCTCAAATGTCAATTTGCCTGCAATTGGTGAAAAGCTACAGAATTTTTAAGTGTTAGTACCCATTAAAAAGTACCAGTACAAAAAATATTTACGTAGTTGGTTGCGGGTATTCCCATAACATAGGCTAAAGCAAGTAAATTATGTCAAAAGGCACAATGAACATGAATTTTTGATACAAAGTGAATGAGACAAAAGTTTACATCAGTTGTATTTTTCTGGTGACGACATAGGCAAACCAAAATAGTGCACATCCCAATGCATACATTTTCCGAATATTCTGACTATCTATTTGATAGTTTTGAATTACTAATGGGCGAGCTGATGGGGGAATAGAACTAGCAGTAATCATAATATTTACAGTTTATTTGTCTCTAATAGAAAACTGAGAAACTTGGGTATGAACTGCTAACAACTGTTGGTGTTAGCAGATAGATAATCATTTAATTTCAAAAATGTATTCTGTTTACTCACTTTTTTGATTTTTCTCTAACAATTTGAAGATTTTCTGTTGTCGCAATATTCGATCCCAACTGTTCAGTTATTGAATTAGAAGTTATTATCTTAGTAAAAAAATTAAAAGAATAAAATAAAAAAATATACGAAATAATTTTGATTATAATAAAAATAAATACGTTACCTGATCACTGGGCAAAAGGGTTGCAGCTGAAAGTATAGCTTCTAGTTTATCGATTCTTGATAATCGGTCCATAGAGCTGTTCGATAATATTTCATCCATCATTTGCATGGATTCAGTTAAGCTAGGAGGTTCTGAGTTCAAACGTGGTGAAAAGGTTCCAGTAATTGAGTTATCAGATGGCACACTATCTAGGCTGGGGAAGTTTTCATTTTCTACATTATCCGGATCATCATCTGAATCACTATGGTCTCTAACAAATTAAAAAACAAAATCGTGATTTTCTTTTATTTTGTTAAACATTAAAAAAAAAAAGAAAAATGGATAAAGAATTAAAGTTCGATTATTAAACGAAATTTGAACAAAAAATTAAATCGACAATTCGTGCAATATTGTGATAGCTTAAACAAAAGTTTTACTAACACGTATGAATAAAAATATTATTTACAAAACACACCGTGAAAAACACGCAAATGAAAGAGTTTTAATCCATAGGCGCAAGTTTCAAACTTGCACACTGTTAACGAAATGACTTCGAATACTCTATATTATAATTTCTGTTACCTTAACATTGTTGAGTTCGATTTCATATAAAAAATTATAACAGCGCGCATGTTAGCAACATGCACACTGTTAATTCTGTGTATCTTCTTTTGAAGAATTTCGTTTTATTTCAGACTGACACAGCACACAGCATATAATAGGGGTGGGTTACGAAAATAAATTACTTCACTCTTTCACACGATGAATGTGATGATGATGAGTGAGAATAACGTCATCAGGTTAAAAAAGAAAAAAAAAGGTATCTGCAGTTAAATGCAAACAAAATCGTGCACTTTGCAAAGATGTGTTTATGTAACTGCGGGTGTGGATAGGAAGGTTGGCAGTGATTTATTTTTGGAATAGTAGACATTTTTCGTATTTAAATTAAGAAAGTAGGTAGGTGCTACTGTTCTAGTAATAGGCATGAACATAATAATGGATATTAATAGTGGTGAGAGGTAAACAAAAATATAAATTAAAATAGTAGGTAAGTAATATTATTGGCGTTATAGGTAGGTAGAGGGTTTTTCCATTGCGCAAGGCGCCCATTGGGTTGAGCGCCCTGCTCAATTGCACCGCTTGCACGTATAACTTGTACGGCCCTAAGTTACCTAAAGGTTTAAAGTACAAACGGAATATACGATCGTATGATTTTTTTTTAAAGTTCTAAATCCATATCTTACAAAGATTCAAACTAAAGTATGCAGACATTTTTTTTTGCTCAACATGAGTTTACGAAACAATTTTTTTCAAAATCGTTGGACCGGTTTCCGAAAGAATCGATTTTTTTTCAAAATATTTTTTCTAAAAAAAAGTGAGTATGCAGGTTTTTTGAACTTAATTTATTGTACATAAAAATTAATTTCATTAAAATTCGTCAACTGGTTATTGAAATATTGAATTCACAAAAACAATTTTTAAAAATTATTTTAAACTTAACAAAAACGTTTTTGAAAAATAATTGTATGCTATGTTATTTAAAATAACTTCAGCCGTTATCGAGATAGTTAAAATTTAAAAATACCATTGTATGACAGGTATCGTTAAACGAATTTTCTTGAAAGTTTAGTTTTCACAATTTGATAGGTCTTCTACACTTAATTACGCATGGGAAATTTGGTTGAAATCGTTAGAGCCGTTTTCGAGAAAAATAAAATTTTCGATAAACGTTATATGGCAAGTACCGTTATTTTTAGACTTACAGTGACCTTCAAAAAAGCTCTGAGACAGACATACAGACAGACAGACAGACTGAATTGCCGGACCCACTTTTTCGTGTTCTCTATCATCGTAATGTCATTTTTGATCTTTGTATAAATTTTTTTTTCACGAATCCAAGACTTGGCTTATAGTACCTATAGAGCAAGAAATTTCACCAACTTAAACAACAATTATCGATGTTTACCTATTTTGGTTGCTAATGTTTTCCATTTTCTCCAACTTTTTAGCCACTTTATAGAAACCCTTCAAACGTTCTTTTTCATCTTCAGTGAGGTCCATGTATCTACGTTTGGATAAAAAAAATATTAAATGTTAAACAAATATTGCATTGGAATATTCATTATTAAATATTGAGAGCAAATCTCACAATATTATTAGTTTAATTAATTATCCAACAATGAAATTATGTATGACATTTGTATACAGGGTGATTGGTATAAGATGCACCAAAAAGCTTGAGCGTGTAGGTGGGGTTAAGACAAGAAAAAAATCGTATGGGAGGGGGGGTCTATTTCCCCCCGTTTAGGCGGGAGGGGCAATTTTCTAAAAAATTGACTTAAATCAGAAAAAAAATTATGTAAAAACAACGGCGAATGATACAAAGACTTGTTATATCTTTTTGAAAAGCCAGAAAACTACTCTTTTATTTTATTTTTAAATTAAGTTGTTTGAGTGAACAGTTTTAAAAAAATTAATTTTCAAACTCAAAATTTTGAAAAAAAAATTGTAAACTAATTTTTTTCAAAATTAAAAAAAATTAAAAGTAAAACTAGTAAGTAAAGTAAAAAGTTAATTTGTTTTTTTTTATTATTTGATTAAAATCGGATGGTATGTAATAAAAAATATAAAAGGGATAATTCCCTAATTAATAATTGACCTGAGCAGGTCAAATTTGGGAAAACCAAAAAAAAAAAGTGTTTCTTGGAAAAAAATACTTCTAGTTTTTCTTAATTTCTCAAAAACTAAGATATTTTGGCATCCGGTTTTCTGTTTTTGACTAAAAATTAATAAGAGCATTGAATTTTGAAAATAAAAATAATAGTTAAATACATAAAATTTTAAAAAAAATTAGTTTAAAATTTTTTTTTCAAAATTTTGAGTTTGAAAATTAATTTTTTTAAAACTTTTCACTCAAACAACTTAATTTAAAAATAAAATAAAAGAGTAGTTTTCTGGCTTTTCAAAAAGATATAACAAGTCTTTGTATCATTCACCGTTGTTTTTAAATAATTTTTTTTTCTGATTTAAGTCAATTTTTTTGAAATTTTTTTAGAAATAGACACCCCCTCCCATACGATTTTTTTCTTGTCTTAACCCCACCTACACGCTTAAGTTTTTTGGTGCATCTTATACCAATCACCCTGTATAAAACTAAAAAGTTTTATAACTTATAAGTATATTGTGGAATAAGCACCAAACTACATAAAGGTACATTACATATATATGTTAAACAATATCCCACCTAAGTAATCTTATTTCTCTGTTACTAAGAACTATGCTTTTATTTGTTTGTCCTAGTTTTTGTTTAAGATCGGCTACTTCACTGCTAATTTTTCTCTGTTTCTTGCGTATTTTTACTTCAGTAGGCTTGATTTGCATCAGTATTTGTTCGGTACATAACTCGGAAAATAGCTGTTGATTTTCAGGTTTGATTTGTCTGAAATTGATTTTGGGTTAAAAGTTTTCTAATGTTGAAATTGGATTAAAGTTCTTACCCCGCCAAGTTACCATACAGCTGATCGTTAATTAGAACTAATACATCTCCTGCTGCATACAACAGCATATCTCGAGACAATGGCCTATTAGCCCAATATTTCTGATCACGACGATATACATTTTTAAGTTGATCTTTAATTGGATTTATCGGCGCATTGTATAACTCACATAATGAATTTAGTGAAATATATTTTGCCTTATACACTTGTTTACCGCTATCTTGCAATTGAACAACAGCGTGCGCGGCCTGGGTGTCAAATACATTTCTTAATAACACTCCGAATTGAGAGTACATGTTAACTGAATCGTTGCGGCAATCATGAATAACTTTAATTACACAATCGTGCTCGAGAAGATTTTTTAAACCACCATCCGAAACCAGCTCGGGACAAGTCAGCACATCAAAAATAAACGCCTCACCTCTTGTGGTGCCGATCTCCACAAGTGTAATCTCACCTTTTACTCCTAAGTTAATGCCTTCGCAGTCTACAGAAATCACTACACTTTGGTTTTTCTGGGCAAATTTAAGAATTGCATCAGTCACGAAGAGACTCTCTTTTATAGTGGAAATGACTCGAGTGTTTTGTAAGATTTTTATTTTCCATGTGTCGCCTACGAAATAATTGTGACTAGGGGAATGAGCTGGGCTATATTGTTGGACCTGTTGCGGCTGTTGTGGCACATATCCGATACCAGATTTAGTATGCTCTCCATGGGCAGCCATCGACTGTTTGTCCTTCTCGAAATTTTCAGCTAGGGTTCTTATAACTAAATTGTTAATTCGCTGTTTAAGAGTTTGGTTCTGGCTGTTTACTCTTTCGTGAACCGTTGGCTGTTGGGAATGAGCTGCGGTAAGTACTGGATTTGGAATATTCGTTGCAGCAACAGTACCGTAATATGAGCTAGTGGAAGGACTCGGACAATTTCTTTCGCAAAGGTTTTCAATTTGCAATTCCGAGTTGGTTACAAAGCTTTCACATCCACTGTTGGGTTCGACTTTTATGGTTGACAGACTATTGGCCGATATATTTGAAACCAATTCGTTTAGCTTAAAGTTGGGCGATATGGTGTTATTATTACCATTGTTGCTATAGTTGGAATTGTTGCTTACACTACGAAATACTGGTGAATGGATACGTTGCTGCAGAACGGGAGATGATGTATTTAATTGAGTATTCATTTGATTATTGTTAACTATATTATTAATTGCATTATATTGTTCGCGGGACTTTGCTTGAGCCTGCTGTATATGAGAGTTAGAAAGTTTTGGCTTTTGCAGCAAAGTGACTAGATTTGCTTGTATATTGAAACAATCGGAGAATAGACGAAGAAATGTTGTAAGATCACTTGGCGTTTTGAACATTTTAAGCCATTGTTCTTGGGGAAACTTCGAAGTGACAAGATGGAAAAGCTGATCCACGAGAATAGGGCCTTTCACTTCAATGCACTGGGCAAAAAAATCAAGCATTTGTTGTGTACCCTTTGTGTCTATGTTTGTTTGAGGCAGATGTAAACGTTCTGACGCTGGAAGATCAT
Organism: Baccha elongata; assembly: GCA_951217065.1. Classification (NCBI taxonomy): domain Eukaryota; kingdom Metazoa; phylum Arthropoda; class Insecta; order Diptera; family Syrphidae; genus Baccha; species Baccha elongata. Next base: position 142,750,577 of record OX578272.1, on the reverse strand, counting down.
CCATGTTTTCACAACCTACAATAACTACATGCTCATTTACTACTTTAAACGTGTCAGGGTGTTTAATGAGAAAATCAGTAAATTCCTTGATATGTTGGCCTGCAAAAGTAATATATCGGTTACATTAAATTGTCTTATCCAGTAAGACATCATAACTCGCCTGAGATGTGCCTAACTTGTGGTGACGCTTGACTTCGATGGCCGAGAAGACTTTTCACGGGAACTTCAACGCCTATTCCGTATTGAAGCATTTTGTTCTTGAAGTAATCCTTTGCCTCTTGAATATAATCACGTCGACCTGCATAGCTACCGCTTTGGTCATCAATAACTGTTTGATATGAATTGACTTCAACATAATCACCGTCAACCAAGAAAATCGAAGGATATTGAGCCAAGAACTTTTTTAATCCTGAAATTGTTAAGTATGTAAAGGTTTAGAAAATGTTAAAAAGTGTATAAAAATTTAAATTTATGAAATAGTGAATTAATTTTTAACACTTCAAACAAAACAAAGGGTTTTCACCGGAAAAAAATTAAAGCTTTAATTTTAATTGCTAGTAAAACTAACAGGTTAACGTAAAGGGACAAGAACGCACCCTCCGGTGTTCCACAAGGCAGTCATCTTGGCCCAATGTTGTTTATTTTAGCGATTAACGATGTTGCCATGATTCTGGATTGTAATGTTTTGATTTATGCGGACGATATGAAAATATTTAAACGAATATCTTCACATACCGATTATCGTAGTTTGCAAGAAAACCTTGACAGATTTTATGTCTGCTGTAAGAAAAATCAGCTGGAACTTAATGTTAACAAGTGTCATACCATTACTTTTTCCCGAAAGCGCCAACCCAGGCCACCCCGTAACTATGTTATTCAAAGTGAACTTGTTCCTTATGTTACCTCTTCGAACGATCTGGGGGTCATGTGCGATAGAGAACTCAACTTTAACGCCCACTTTGACAGTATCATCAACAAAGCCAATTCAATGCTGGGCTTTATAAAACGTTGGTCAAAAGAGTTTGATGACCCATACGTCACAAAATCAATATACATCACTTTTGTTAGGCCTATTCTTGAATATGCATCTCAAGTTTGGTCCCCGTATCAGGCAACTCATATCAAGAGAATTGAAGGTGTACAACGCAGATTTCTTCGTTTTGCCCTGCGTGGTCTCCCATGGGACGATCGTTATCGATTGCCTCCATATGTTGATCGTTTGAAGCTTATTAATCTTCAATCCCTAGAAAAACGACGTGATATCTCTGATATAATTTTTATTCACGATTTGCTTTCAGGCAACATTGATTGTCCAGCGTTATTAAATGTCATTTCCATTAACACCAACCCTCGTAATCTTAGGTCTGTTCCACTTTTCCGCATCCCCTATCACCGAACAAACTACTCTTATTATAATCCTATGTCCCGTATGCTTCGCAACGCTAACAACTGTTCGAATGTGTTTGATTTTAATATCTCCAAACCGACCCTTCGTAGTGCCCTGCACTCAAATATATCCCATTAATGTATTTTTTTTTGTCTTTTATCACCACAAGTTCATTTATTGTTTACCTTTATTACTAAATTATAATGTATTTATCATTTTGTATTTATTTTATAAATAATGTTCTTAATATTAAGTAAAAATGTTGTTTATTTTAAGTATCTAAGTTGCTTGTACTAAGCATTAATAAATTAATGTTTATTTTGCAGTCGCTACGAAAGCAATATTTAAATACGTGATTGGTTAATTCGTGAACGTCACTTCAATATTTGACAAGGACACAACTTACTGGTCGTTTTTAGAAAAGAAGAAACCATAGTTAACCTAAAGTTTTTCTACCTAAATAGCAACGCCATGGTTCGCCCAAACTTGATCTATTTTTTTTTTTTTAATTGATAATTAAAAAATATAATAAAAAAAATTAATAACTTTGAAAATTAATTTCTAACAAAACAGAAGTCTCCGAGAAAATCTTTATAATCGTAATAGCAATATTTAGTAATTATTAAATATTACATGTTTTAGAGTTTTATTTTACCAAAATCGTATGAGGGGCATTCCATTGTAACGTATCCGACTTTCATACTCCGTTTTCACTATAAAGGATAAATTAAAAGCATCATAATTTATCGATTTCGAATAATGTTTTACATTTTTAAGTAGTTTGATATCTTCGTTTTTGTAGTGTAGTATATAAGTAAAAGTTCATAAATCTATAAATTATAAATAAACTATTTTGTGTCTCGTGCACGACAGTTATACAACCAGTTAATTTGACTGCATATATTCTTGGTTTATTTCAGCTAATCTTTGAAAAATCATAATAAAATAGCATATTCTACAGAGTTATTTATCATTTCCTAAGGACTTCCTGAACATAAAAAAAAAGTTGAGACCAAAATAGTTATTCCGATTTGCTTCGTTATAGCTGCCGTCTCGTGCCCGACACTGTTGTCACGTCCCCTTCTTGTACGAAATTATAACTTTATAATCGAAGGCACCCGTTGAAAAACGTTGTCTAAGGGGTGCAAATCGTGTACTCTATGAAATATCGAGATGATTAGAACAATATTAACCATTTTCCATGAAGTTTTTGTTCCAATTTGCGTACTAATTCAGCTATAGAAAGGAAGTTACCTCATTTTAATAATAAATATTTTAAGACAGTTAAATTGTCACATACCCTACTCGGAGAGCTAAGCCACCATGATTTTAGTAATGGAAATCTTATTTCCTTACTTAATTAGTACAAACAAAAATTAGTGGAATGATAGAAGGAATAATAAAAGAAATTATCAATACTTGAAATATTTATGGTAAGATGCAAAAAAAAAGATTTTTTTCGAATTATTATGGTGCTCCTTTTTAATAATTGTAAACTGTTCATAATATTATATTTCTCTTAAAATTAATCAGAGACTATTAATAAGTATTTTTTGAGTAAAAAAATCAAGTTAGTAATACTACATTCGTTACCCTAAAAATGCATTTTCATCAAAAGTTACCATTTTTCATGGAATGCCCCATGACCAGTTTTTGAACTTTTTTAAGTACTTTTATGAAACATTTTGAGTATGCAAATTTCAGAAAATTAATAATATTCATGCGAAAACAAAATTTAAAAAAGTTATCAATAAGTTTTTGAAAATATTAAATTTTGAAAAAGAAATGAAACTTTTTTTTTTATAAAAGTTATTAAAAAAATAAAAACGCCATTATCGTTCAGCTATCTAGGCGTTTCTAGAGATACAATTTGGTAAAGATCCGAAGCGTGGTTAACGAGAAAGTCAAAAATAAAAAAACCATTATATGACAGGTACCGTTAAAACTGTTTTTTTTTTAAGAATAATGGTTTAAACCAGCTATACTCAACCTGCGGCCCGTCGAGCTTTTATAAGTGGCCCACCTGACAAAGTTACCAGAATAAGTTGTCAATAATTTTAAATATTATTTGGATCAAGAAAAAATATGGTCGAGAGGAATATAAAAACATAATCATTTTTCTTCTAACAAGACAAAAATCTTTTAACGAATTTAATAACATAAAAAAGTAATAAATTGACTTTTCTAAGAGGTCATTTGAACAGGAACAAAATGGAAGTATTAGAAGACTCCGCGGTAACTACTTCATTTTAATAATTTTATTACGTTTTTTGAAAAGATATAATGCCGGTTATTAAATATAATAATTTCCTTATGGCGCCCATATGTTTCTCTAAACTTTTGATGAATCAAGCAACAAGAAATAAATAACGTTTTAAGAAAAATCTACAGCCGCCGATTTACATTTGTGGGAAGTAATGAATATTTCCAAATTTCCAAAGTCTGGGATTGGATAACGGTACTTCAGCAACATCGCTGTGCTTGGTGTTTGCTTAATATAGTATAGAGTAGTGTTAACTTTTTAAAGAGTTTTAAATTTTTTTCCAATGAATGTTCAGAAACAAACCAGATTTATTTGGCACTTATCTCAACTTTAAAGAGCGTCAAGAAAACTTTGCGGCTTTTTTGTTTTGGCAATCCAGAAAAAAAGACCTGGGAAGAAATCTATAGCTTTTACTGTGAATAATAAGTAAATGAGCAAAGGAATTAAACCACAGAATATTTTTAATGCCTGATGGGAATTAAATACAATATTTTGTGTTGTACTTCGCTTATTCGTGCTACAGTGAAGTGAAATAGTGCTACAGCTGCAGAAAAGTTATGAAACCGGTTTTTTTATGTACGAAATAGTACCTGTCCAAGAAAAATATTTAAGTTTAGGTAATCAGAATTGGTCGACAATTTCGAATTATCAGACAAGTAATATCAAACGATTTTCAAAATATAAAGGTTCAAAAATATTTACTGCTTGTACAAACTTCGGGTATCTAATACAACAAATATATAATATTTGGCTTCAAAAGGAAAAATGAATCCCTGAAACTTTGAAGCATTATTCATCAAAAATATAAGACCGTTTAAAGAAGTGCCCAAATCCTATTAACATTGATCGATGAAAAAATTTACAAAAACAAACTTATGAACTACCACCAGGATGATATAAAAAGCTGAGCATACATTAAAAAAAAAACTAAAAAAAAAAATTGATTTATTGATGGTATATTTTATACAATTTTTTGGATTTTTTTTTCTTTTATAATATTAATATATGTATAAATAGGACTATGAACACAAAAGAAGACATCGACTTTTTTGTTTTTTCTTTTTGTATATTTGTTAATTTATTTTGATTTTTTTCTTTTTGTATATATGTTAATTTATTTTGATTTTGTGTCAGTGCCGTCGTCGATGGATCAGTCCAATATAGATAGGATAAGTTAACGAATATGTAAACGATTTAAATATAAAGTAAGAAAAGAGATCACTAAATGAAATTAATAGAAACTAATAAAAGAACTGTAATTATCCTCTTTAATGATAGGTTTAATAAAAAATATATCCCCTGAAAAAGTGAGGAAAACTCATGAAACATTGGGAGTAAACAATGAATTGAAATTGTTTTATTCGCATTAAAAATAAAAAGACCAGAAGATCCGACATATTATAAAATAAAATTTATTTATTGATCAAAATAAACAATAAAATTTTAATTACATATCTTACAATATATTTTTCAGCGTAATAATTTGTAAACGCGTCTTCTCGATAGTCCAAATTTTTTTAATGATTGAGAAAACTCTCTCAACGGTCGCAGAAGTGCCTGGCAAACAGTAGACGAAGCTGACTATGGATATCAAATGATTGCAATCAATGTTGTTGTTGTTGTTGTTGGAGAAATGATTAAATATTTCCAACCAACGTTGATCGAACGCAGTGCAATTTTTTTAAATAAGCAAACTGATCAAATAAGTCATTATCACTTGAGAGCGGGTCGAATCTGTTTTTTTTTTCCGCCATATATTTAGTGGAGGCTTAACTATATTCCCATTTTTGGATGATGTCAAGTGCAGCCCAGGCAAACAACATGATGTGATCAAATTGAGCGGTCCATTTGGAAATGTAATCGATGGCAGTTTCTAAAGATAAAATTTAAACTTACCTAAGTATAGAAAATTTAAAGAAATTTAAAATTGCTAACCATAAAACGGCATAGTTATAAGCAGAATTGATTCTTTTGTTACAGAGTCATCGTCTGAAGCAGCTTTTATAATTTCCCCCTGTACAGCTGCAGACAAAAATTTAGCTGACTTTCTCTCTTCAAGAGCTTCAATATCAATATGTTGAGAGTGTGGCCAACTTCCATTGCCGAAACGTTATCGCTTCCTATTGTTCTTACAGTTCGAGAGAAAAGTTTTTACCACAATTAGTTCAAAATCAAATGGCATTCCATCGCATGCACATTTTAATGTGTAGTGCAAAATGTGGCCGCACATCCAACACCAATTATTTTTGGGTTAATAGATTTCAATCTATAAAACACGTTATTTTGCCCACCGCGAACGGTTTCACCGAAATTTATGTTTTAATTGTCGCCACAAAATCCAACCAGCTTTCCCTCAATGTTATAAGTGGCCAATGATTTTTTCAGCATTTCAAATATAATTTCGGAAGACGAGCCTTTTTCAGACGAAAAATCAATGATTCGGACCTTTACACCTTCAGTTTGGCTAAAGTACCGCACCAGAATGAGAATCATCTTAACATTTCCATAATTTGAAGCATCGGTCAGTACTGTGATGAAGTTAGTTAAATCCTTCTTTAGCTGATTGATTAAATATTGCGCAAAAACATTGGTAACGATGGCCTCGCATTTTGTGCGTGCACAGTGAAACTTAGACAGTTCAAAACAACCACGTATAATTTTACTCGCACAGTCGGCCGAACGGAAACTGTGATTTTCCTTGATCAAATGATATGACCAAACACTTTCACATGCTGCAATTTTTAAGTCCATCGCACTTAAAAAAAAGATGTCACATCCTTGCTTTTCGCAGCGGCTTACAAAGCTTTTTTATGACGAACCGATTTAAGGTGCGATTCGATCGCCCTTGCTGTGGGCAACACTGAACTCGGCGTTACAACTATCGCAACGGACATCGCTCTGAGTTTTATTTTTTTTTATAAATTTATATTTGTCTTGCAAACCTGCATTAAAAACACAAGTACCACGACGCTTAGGCATTTTTTTATTCCGGAATGTTAATATTGTAGGTAAATATGGCTGGACCCTCAGGAATATATTTTTAAAAACGCTGTTTCTGAAATGTGAGTTTTCTTTGAAGAACTAGAATGATAACGTATAGGTTTGTTTATGGGCTGAAGGTCAGTTTTATTCCAAATCAATGAAATACAAAATGTTTTTTTAAAACGACGTTTCGTTCATGATTATGAACAACATCAGGTTTATTTCTGTTTACAACATCAAAAGAAGAAAACAAAATTCAGATTTCAATAAAATTAGATTTAACATTAAAACATTACAAATCAAAATGATGATTACGGTTTAAAATTTTCGATAGCATCTAAAACTTAAATCCAGATGTAATTTTTTGTTTTCATGTATTTACATATAAAAACCATCTTTCTTATTGCATTTTGTGCTCTCAGTAGGTTTTTTTCATATGTGGTAGATAGGTGCTTCCTCTGTAAACAAATTTTTTTCCGAATCCAGATCCGCGTACTAAGGGCCGCCATTTTGAAACGCGTTTTTTTATTATCTCGAAAACCATTAGTTTGACAAAAAAAAAAACTTGGCAAGTTTGTAGAAAATAAAATTTCTCATTTATCATCCACTTTTTAATATAACTTTAATATTTCTTAATTAAAGTTATAAGCAAATAAAAATCAATGTTTTACCTGCAGTATGTTTTGTGGTGTTTTCTATAGAAATGTGTACATATTGGATAATTTATAACCTTTATAAGTGAAAGGATAAATAAATCGACATTTTTTATAAGTATATGCAACGTACTCAACTGTATTCACGAATTTACACTTCCAACAAAAATGAAAGTGTAACGCAAAATCGTATGATTATCATCTCATTCTAACTCTTTGAAATGTCTTTTTTATTTCCGGTGTTCTTTTTCCAATCGGTTATTCTCTTTTGTTTTCCAAATTCTTGTCGACGAAATATCTCAAGCCACTCAATTCAGTGGTTAAGTTCCACCGATAGATAGATATACCCCTATTATGAATGACAACATGATAGTTGATAAAAAATGAAATTCGATATTTTATAAAACGATGTATTAAATGTTTGGTCATTAAATATAAACTTGAAAAATGTTAATTGAAAAGAAATCAAAGTGGTAAGTTAAACAGTTTATTAATGATTTTAGGTTTAAAGTAACAAATTTCAATATTTATCAACTATCAATTTAATATAATAATAATATAAAAACCGATTTTAAGTGAACCTTACATGGTCAGTCAAACAACGTCGTACAAATATTATTTGCCATCAGACAAAGTTTTGATTTTTCATCAAATAAATGCACGCATAAAACCTTGTTTTTAAGCGACCCTTAAATGACCAAAGGACTGATTCAAATTCAATTATATATGAGATGTGAACACATACATTCTGAAATTTGACTGACGAAAAAAAAACACTTGTTGTTTCGCCTGGACCCTGATTCTGTAAAAATAAAAACGATTAAACGATATCGATTTCAACGTTCTAGTCCAGTCACCTTAGTACAAAAAAAGGGTCAAACCTGTTACAAATTAATTACAAATTGAAACCACTTTTAAAAATGTTCTCTTGGTGAGTAAAAATAGGGAAAAAAGTCTACCGCGTATTTTTGCAAGCATAAAAAGTCATTTACAAATAACAAAAAAAATTGTTTTTTTTTTTTTTTTTTAAATTAAATTTTCTATTCAAAAAGTATAGCTTAATCCGTACGAACGGTAGTTTAGGTAGATGCTGCCACAAAAACAGAAAAAAAAGCAAAAAAATAATATTTTAATCATTTAAAATCATAGTTTAAACAATTTAGGTTCTAAAAATCAGATTCTTTGATATAATCTTTCTACGGATTACGGATTTACAGTTCTAGAAGATGGCGTACTTAGTTTTTTTATAAAAAAAAAAATAATAAAAAAAAAACATTTGAAAAAACCCTATTCTTCGTAATTTGTTAATAACTTTTACTCACCAAAAGAAAATTTTTAAAACTAGTTTCAATTTGTAATTAATTTGTGACAGGTTGAAATCTAAGGACTATTCTTTATATCATACTGTTACGATATGAAAGGCAGTATCCATGAAATGATTATCGTTTTATCGTTTTAATTCTACGAAACTAGGCCTTTGTTGACTGTTCAAAAAGAATGAAATGTTAAAGGGCAGTTTTGATACATTTTCAATGCAAGAAAAAGAGAGGGACTAATTAAAATGTTTGCCGAATAACATAATATTTGTCTGTCGAATAACAGCATAATTAAGATGGAAATTTAATTATTTTTATTTATTTATCTGCGAGTTTTAAGCTCAATAGATTGTTTTAATATAGTTAAATTTTATATGCATGTTGTATTATAAGGTGTACCAAAAAGCTAGAGCGAGTTGGTTAAGTAAACGTCGACTTCCATGAAACTTTTCAAATTGATCGCAAGTTTGTGTTTGTCATGGAATTTGAAACGAGATTGCAATGTATTTGTCAGCGTATGAGTTTTTAAATTTGTAAAAAAAAAAATATGAAAAATAAACTATCACCCCTATTACGATTGTCAATTATATACAAATTGACAATTGCTTAAATTTATCAATAAGTTGAAAGTTTGGTATTGTGTACCATGATTGATAAAAGTTTCGATCATTGTGAATAATATTGGCCGTTGTGAATTGATCACAATTTATTTGACATTTTCCATCATGAAGGGAAATGTCAAAGAAAAATACATCTTTTTGCGAACCTGTCAAACCAAACAAATTTTACTTTGAGGAATATAAAAAAAAGTATTTACCCATTATGAAGCTTTAGGTGTGAAAGAGTCGAATATACAAAATTATGACGATATAGCCTTCTGTTAGAAAGCCCTACATTAATTACCTATTTACTGCAAGAGAAAACAAAAATAAATAAATATTTAAAATCATGTTTGCTTGTTAACTAATTTTTTTTTTGTTGCGCGAAATTTTTACTTGCTTTAGTAGGTACCTTATCGCAAGAAAAAAATTGTATTTTTGTGAGTCTTGTGGAAATATTTCTTCATCAACTAAATTTTTTTGATTGAAAGAAAACTTGACCGATACCAATAAAGTTGATGCCAATTGACACTCACAATACCGATTTTTCCATTCACAATGGAGTATTGATGAAAATTAAAAATTTATCGACTGTTCGTTGTTAATTGACAATCACAATACCATTTTAAAGATTTAGTTGATAAATAGCAATTACCAATCTATAATTGACAATCGTAATAGGGGCCTATATAATACGTATAATAGTAAGACATGCAACTTAACATAATAGTAAGACTTATAATGCCATGCTTAACCTTTTTTGAAAACATGAAATATCTTATTAATTTCTTTTTAAAAACTATAAGTTTTTGAAAAATTAACAAAATATATACTTAACAAAAAACTTTGAAAAAAAATAGTTTGAGTTTTTATCAAGTTTAATGTAATTTTTGTTTTCAAAATTGTAGGACCAATTGTAGGACCAGTTGTAGCCAGGTCAATATTTAGGTATAGAATAGCTTTAATCCAGCACTTATTTACTTTATTGTGTGCGTACCTATAACATGCTGGGTATTTTTAAAAACAATAAAAGGAAGATTAATCATTTAATATTCAATAAATTACATAAAAGTCCAGTCATGTAACTAAACTGAACTAGTGTTTTTTTTTAGAATTTTTAATTAGAATTTTTTATTTATTTTTAGTTTTCTCAAAAAGTACAACATATTTTAGCATCAGGTTTTTTGTTTTGACTAACTATTAATAAGAACATGTTGATGGTGATGACCTTTTTGTAAATTATATGTTATAAGAAACGGGCTTCAGGTCAGATGAAACAAAATATTGACGTAAAATATTGACTTACAAATATTTTGTTTCATCTGACCTGAAGCTCGTTTCTTATAACATATTAATAAGAGCATTCAATTTCGCGTTTGAGATTTTGTCATTCGATATTTTGAATTCGAAACTTCATAACTCAACCTTGTAAAACTATTCAAATGGTTCAACATGTTTTACCTGACTGACTTCCACCTGCTATTTGACGCATCTCTTTTGTAAATTCCTTTGCCCCAAATTGACAACTAAGATCGTGGACCGTACGCGGTTCTCCTTTGTCCAAAAGTCTTTCCAGAAAGAACAGCAGAGTCATATTTCTGGCCATTTCATATTCCATAGATTCCATGTTGCGCAACTTATGTGTTAAATGAGAATTATTATTGGATTTCGATTACTTTATTTGTAAGGTTCTTGCTAGCAATATGAATTTATAAAAAAAAAATATGTTTACCTGCCTTTAGTTTGACTTTTTAAATAGCTACCGGAATGTTCCTTCAACTTCTTATTTGTATACTTCTCAATATATTTTCCTTTTTTATTCTCAGAAACAATTTTTCTCAATACTTTTTTGTTGTAGATGTATTTCTTCGAACCAAACTTTTTCTTTACAAAAAATAGGCGAGACGATTATTGATATCACCGTTGACAAAAGGTATGCGTAAGTAATTGATATGTGGTTAAAAGTATAAAACCATTTGTGACTGACCACTGTTAATAAAGCAAATCTTGCTTAATAAGGTCGTACGATAAATTATACAACTAGCTACTCTCTTCCAAATATTTAATACGGAAACCTAATACAGACCGAAAATTTCATTATTTTATTCGTCGTCTTTACACTGATGGCTTACAAAAATATTTATCAAGTTGGAAGAATTCACAGAAAAAAAACGCTGATGAGGGTACAATTTTTTACTTCACTTCAACTTTTTCTTTTAACTGGCAGGTTTCTCGTAAAATTGACAAAATCCACCTCCAGTGTCCAACAAAAAAACCGGAAAACCAATCCACTGTCTCAAATACTAGATGAATATTTTCGAAATATTTGATTTGAAAAGAAAATAATTTCTTTTCAAAAAAAATTGAATTCTTTAAGATTACAAACGTCACACAATTTTTAACAACACGCTCAGGAATGCGACAAGTTCTAAAAAATAAGAAAAATAAATTTTAATTCACTGGAAGAACGGAACACAAGGTACATACATGGCTAGTCGCTAAAATTTAGAATTCCAGTGGAAGTTAGCGCTTAGCTGAGTCACGCGTGACAGATGGATCGTTCAGCAATGTGTGCTATTACACTTTGCTACAAGAGGCTCGCCTCTTTTTTACCACAATGTTGTTGTTGTTGTTGTTGTTGTTGTTGTTAATGAGTGCGAAAGAGAAAAACAATGAAACAAAAAAATCTCTTTTCTTTTCTCTTTTTTTTTGTTCGTTATTTTTCTATCTCGCTTCATTCCTTTTCGGTTCTGAAAGAGTCTACATGCATGCTTTGCATACAAAATGCTCTTGTGCGCTGTGGGTAGAAAAGTGGGAAAAGAGGATTGTAAAATTTGAGTCATGACTCACTGTAACACAGTGTAAAAGCGTGATCATCACCAAATATTTTTCAAAGAAGAATTTAAAAAAAGAGGCAAGCCTCTTGTAGCAAGGTGTAACAGCACACTTAGATGATGGCGCCCCTAGTTGTGTTGGAACACGCGTGAAGTTGGCTACTGGCGGTCCATACTTTTAGCCTTTTCACACCGCATCGAAAACAAGGTTTTTGATGAAAAATCAAAAACCTGTATCAAAAACACAAGTTTTCCCATACGATTTTTGGCAAGTAGCAAGTTTTCGTAAACAACTGGTTTTTGCAAAAACCTATGAAAAACCAGTTGAAATTGCAAAATGATCAAAACAAACACAGCTAGTGAAAAATTCAGTGCTCAATCGACTGTCAGAATAGGTTAGTGTTGTATTCTTTCATTTATGGGTGTCATTCTCAGCTGATGAGAACTGTCAACAGAAATTATTCAAATTACAAATCCAAATATTGTAGACCAATTTACAGCTGCCGTAAGTAGTAATATTATTGTATTTATAAATATGTAAATGAATTTATTGAATTAATAACCATTTTTATTTATAGAAAATGAACAAGAAAAAAAAACGAAAGAAATTGTGGGGCATTGTGTTTCGATTTTAAATTGATCAAATACACCTATGATGAAATTTGACAACTGATGTCAAAATAAGTGAAGTGTCAAACAAAAACAGGTAAATTTTCAGAGTGAACGTATATACGAGTTTTCATCGAAAACAGGGTTTTTGATGCGGTGTGAAAAGGCTATTAGGGCCAATCTTTTAAGCTCTGGTTAAATCTCTGGTTTGGTCACCATAGACTTTTCTTAACCAGCTGTTTTGAAACTCGGTTAACCACAGTTAGGGCCAGTCTTTTCAGCTCTGGTTAAGTTTAATCACTGATTATTTCAGCTGGTAACCATAGATTCAGTCTTTTCAAGTAAATCTTAACCAGAGCATCTATGGTTACCATATTACGTTAACCAGCTAATTTTCCGTGGTTAGTGTCACTATTCCAGTCGGTTAACAGAGATTTGGTCTTTTCAGCGAAATTTTAACCAGAGAATCTATGGTTAAAAGATATTTCGTTAACCAGTCAATTTTGCTTGGTTAACCACAGAAATTCTATGGTAAGCGATTATTTTTTTTTACATTTGTGTTGAATGATAAATAATATATTAGATATTTAATGATCATAACTACTAATCGTAAAGAATAAATTTAAAAAAAATAATGATCTACCATCTTAATAAATTCCACCCCTATATTTTATGTATATTTTTTTGTTTTCCTTTGTTCGTAAATGAATCAATTCAGTTTATCCATGTACATCGAAACGAGACAGGCTGTTATCAATTATTGACAAGATCTTCGATCTCTTTCTCTCGCATTCAAACAAGTATAAACAAATTTAAATAGACATTCCGTTTCACAACTGGACCACTGGAAAACTGGAACTATCTCTGGTTTGGTAACCAAAGTAGATAAAATGGTGAAAAGACGAACTGTGGTTAACCGACTTTCGAAACAACTGGTTAAGAAAATTCTATGGTGAACAAACCAGAGATTTAACCAGAGCTGAAAAGATTGGCCCTTAGTCTTTTCACCATTTTATCTACTTTGGTTACCAAACCAAAGATAGTTCCAGTTTTCCAGTGGTCCAGTTGTGGAACGGAATCTCTGGTTAAGTTTACTTATACTTTTTTGAATGCGAGAGAAAGAGATAGAATATTTTGTCAATAATTGATAACAGCCTGTCTCGTTTCGATGCACATGGATGAACTGAATTGATTCATTTACGAACAAAGGAAAACAAAACAATATATATAAAATATAGGGGTGGAATTTATTAAGATGGTAGATCATCATTTTCTTAAAATGTATTCTTTACAATTAGTAGTGATAATCAATTATTATCCATCAGTATATTATTTATCATTTAACACAACACGCGGAGGGTCTTACCACCTACGAAGATCTGAACTTTTGAATATTGAACTCCACAGAACTAATTATGGTATGCATGAGCCTCTCACACGGATGAGTAAGTTTTATAACTTGAATATGAGAACCTTATAAACTTAAATTTAAATAAAAGTAATTTAAAAACTCTCTTCAGAAGCAGTGCTCCACGATCATAATTGTTTCTGTGTTGTATTGTAATAATGTATTTATGTCGTATTTATGTGCATGTGTTTTTGTTTTTGTACCTTTGTGCTTACTAACAACTAACACCTGCACTAAGTGATGAGCCATTGGGACACATTATATGTGTTGGCAAATCTTTCTTTCATATGTTGATGCTTTCCATTTGAAAATAGATCTGATAGTACTCGTGTTTTGTTGGTAATTTTTAGTTAGTCAGCACTGGAAAGAACCAACAAAACGCTATATTTACTTTTGTATCCACTTTCTTATTTTATTTCAAAGTTGGTATTCTTGACTATATGCCAAGCCGAAGTTTCAAATAATTTTATCGGATGTGTCTGCAAAGTATGGCTATTTGAATATGCCGAGTTGGTCAACTTGTACCCCACCTTCCACTACAAACAAATAAAGACCAGATAAATAATAATTATTTAGCTTGAATATTACCAAATTAAATTCCAAATTTTATAATTTTATTTAAAAATCTGCTTTAACCAATTTTTATTTGTTTTTAAGCGAAAAGTTCAAAATCATCAAAACTTTTTTGCAACTTTCGTAGGTTGAAAGCTTCTTACTTCTTCCGCAAAACGTGGCCCTAAAGGAAAACACATTGAACACAACCATTAATAATCATTGTATATGGAGTCCATGTCTTAAGCTGTCACAGGTGCCACCAACCTTCAAGCAAAAAATGTATTGATGGGATACGAAAAGTGGCGATAAATTGGTCAGTAATTAAAGTGAACATAAAAGTGAAGATAAAATCCTGGAATGCCTGGAAATTTTTGGCGCGAAATATAATGTCAATACATTTTTTGTTTAAATGTTGGTGACTTTTCGCTTAAAAACAAATAAAAATTGGTTACAGCAAATTTTTTAAATAAAATTATATAATTTGGAATTTAATTTGGGAATATCCAAGCTAAATAATGAGTATTTATCCGGCTTTTATTTGTTTGTAGTGGAAGGTGGGGTACAAGTTGACCAACTCGGCATATACAAAAAGCCATACTTTGTAGACACATCCATAAAATTATTTGAAACTTCGGCTCGGCATTTAGTCAAGAATACCAACTTTGAAACAAAATAAAAAAGTGGATACAAAAGTGAATATTTTTTGTTTAAATGTTGGTGACTTTTCGCTTAAAAACAAATAAAAATTGGTTACAGCAATTTTTTTAAATAAAATTATATAATTTGGAATTTAATTTGGGAATATCCAAGCTAAATAATGAGTATTTATCCGGCTTTTATTTGTTTGTAGTGGAAGGTGGGGTACAAGTTGACTAACTCGGCATATACAAATAGCCATACTTTGCAGACACATCCATAAAATTATTTGAAACTTCGGCTCGGCATATAGTCAAGAATACCAACTTTGAAATAAAATAAGAAAGTGGATACAAAAGTGAATATAGCGTTTTGTTGGTTATTTCCAGTGCTTACTAACTAAGAATTACCAACAAAACACGACTTATATTTCGCGCCAAAACTTTCCAGGCATTCCAAGATTGTATCTTCACTTTTATGTTCACTTTAATTACTGACCAATTTATCGCCACTTTTCGTATCCCATACAAAATTTTGCTAAAGTGACTAAACACTTAAGCTTAGTGTACACGATTGGTAGATCTTACAATATTGTAAGACCTGACAATGTCTGACAATTATCTACCAATGAGCTAATAATTAATTGCCAGTGTACACGGTTGGTAGAAAATCTACCAATCTCTTACAATTTATTGTCAGAAGTTGGCTGACAATTTATTGTAGTACAATTGGCTGGATATCTACCAATAAATTGTAAGAGATTGGTAGATCTACTACCAATCGTGTACACACAATGAATAATTGTCAGCTCTGTAGTGCACAGATTCGCCCATTTGCCCTTGCATTCATGTATGGTCATATTAAATGAATCTGCGACTTCTTGCCATAAAATTACTTTTGGCAATTTGTAGTCTGGACATCCAGCATCCCACAGTATGCGTCGCACTTCAATTTCCTGAATTAGTTTTAAGGTTGTGTCATGTGACCACTATCTTTCAACCTTCTTTCGGTAGCATTTTTGCTTCCTTACTTTTAAAGCAGGTGGATGAAGGGGCGACTGCACATTTTTTGGCAAAAAAGGGTGAACTTTTGCATTTGCTACTTCCAATTCCGGGTTTTGCATGTTTTTTTTCTATTAAATAGTAATTTTATACAATTAACTGCTAGACAAAATTAATTTTAAAGAATACTCACCTCATAAACAACAAACCAACTTTCAAATTAACTGCAAATTGTCTTACAATGAAAAAATTGGCAGATGTTCAAAAAAGTGCATCTGACAATTTTTTAATTGTCAGAAACGTCATATAAGAAAAATATTGGTAGGTCTGACAATAAATTGTGTGTGTACACGGTTGTCAAACATCTTACAATTTATCGTCTTACAATTAATTGTCAGATAAATTTTCTGACAATTAATTGTAAGAGTACACGATTGTCAGGTAGCGTACACACGATTGTCAGAAACCTTACAACTAATTGTCAGACAATGATCTTACAATTTATTGTCAGACACATTTCTGACAATTAATTGTAAGATTACACGGTTGTTAGACATTGTAAGCATGTTTTTCACTGACAGATCTGACAATATTGTAAGATCTACCAATCGTGTACACTTAGCTTTACCAATAAAACACGCCTAGTGTATAAAAAAAAACACAAATGTGAGAAAAATAATAGGTAACCATAGAATTTCTTTGGTTAACCAAGCAAAATTGACTTTTTAACGAAATCTCTGTTAACCATAGATTCTCTGGGTAAAATTTTGCTGAAAAGACCAAATCTCTGTTAACCTACTGGAATAATGACACTAACCACGGAAAATCAGCTGGTTAACGTAATCTATGGTAATCATATATTCTCTGGTTAAGATTTTGTTGAAAAGACAGAATCTATGGTTACCAGTCTTTTCAGCCAGTCTTTTCAGCTCTGGTTACTTGTAACCACTGGTTATTTCAGTTGTTAACCATAGATTATGTATGTGTTTCTATGGTTACCAGCAAATGATTTAATTTAACCAGAGCTGAAAAGACTGCGGCCCTTAATACGTCAATGCTCGATACCATTCTCGATATCGTAAGCAGTATAAATGCCATTCGAGGAAATTTTAGTGACGTGTTGCATGGGGACTGATGCGGTGATTCGGCCCCAGTTTGAATTTGAAATTAGGGCCAATCTTTTCAGCTCTGGTTAAATCTCTGGTTTGTTCACCATAGAATTTTCTTAGGGCCAGTCTTTTCAGCTCTGGTTAAGTTTAATCATTGATTATTTCAGCTGGTAACCATAGATTCTGTCTTTTCAACAAAATCTTAACCAGATAATCTATGGTTAACATAGATAACGTTAACCAGCTAATTTTCCGTGGTTAGTGTCATTATTCCAGTCGGTTAACAGAGATTTGGTCTTTTCAGCAAAATTTTAACCAGAGAATCTATGGTTAACAGAGATTTCGTTAACCAGTCAATTTTGCTTGGTTAACCACAGAAATTCTATGGTAAGCGATTATTTTTTTCACATTTGTGTTGAATGATAAATAATATACAGATACTTATTGATCATTACTACTAATCGTTACGAATAAAATTAAAAAAAATGATGATCTACCATCTTAATAAATTCCACCCCTATATTTTATGTATATTTTTTTGTTTTCCTTTGTTCGTGAATGAATCAATTCAGTTTATCCATGTACATTGAAACGAGACAGGCTGTTATCAATTATTGACAAAATCTTCGATCTCTTTCTCTCGCATTCAAAAAAGTGTAAACAAACTTAACCAGAGATTCCGTTTCACAACCGGACCACTGGAAAACTGGAACTATCTCTGGTTTGGTAACCAAAGTAGATAGAATGGTAAAAAGACGAACTGTGGTTAACCGACTTTCGAAACTCGATCGCAGTGGTGTTGAGTCGAAAATTAAATGAAATACCTGGGGTGAAATGGTGAATACACAATTATTTCTACATGTTATCAATTGCATATTAAAGAATGAATATTTGTTGTTGAAAAGTATGCGCACAACTTGTAAAAGCAATACAAATATTTTTTCTCGAAAATTCAATCTTTTGGTATTAATGTCTACAAAGCAACGCAGGTATTCTTCTGTCATTTCAACTTTTTCGCACTTTACTCAACTTCTCAAGCATTCAACTAGTTGGCTGAAATACCTGGGTTGGAATTTCGTTTCAAATCAAACTCGATCTTTCGACCCTGTGTATAAACTAGGTAATATACAAATAGCCATACTTTGCAGACACATCCATAATATTATTTGAAACTTCTGCTTGGCATATAGTCAAGAATACCAACTTAAAAATAAAATAAAAAGTGTATACAAAAGTGAATATAGCGTTTTATTGGTTCTTTCCAGTGCTGACTAACTAAAAATTACCAACAATACAAGACTATAGATTACTGTGTTACTGACACAATTACATGTGGTTATATGGGAACGTCGGTAATGTTGTGGACTGAATCCCAATGTCATTTTTTTCACACATTTCTATATGGACTTGCAAAAAACGTGGCTAATAACTATATAAATAGAACATCATCTCAGGAGGCTCCTCCCACTGTTACCTACAAACTTTAAAACTGTGAAAATTTAACTCTGTATGCGTGCCCGTGCATTTCAAATAGAACTGTGAAATTTGGCTAAACAATACATTCTTAAATTTTGCATTTAACTGTTCACACGCATTGACATATGGAAAAGCGCATGTAAATATTTTTTTCTATGGGAGGAGACGGAGGAGTACAAGTTGATGACCTGTGGACCTACGCGTTGAACGCAGCCATTGTTCAGAAGTTTGCGGTGCCCTACCCAGCCCATCACTACTCTTAAATGTTTTTCGTCAACAAAAAAAAGAAACGTCATTTTTTTGTTTTCTTTTATCCTCTACTAATAAAATCGGGAAAAATGAAAAGTTTGTGATTTTCCTAGAAAAATAAGAATATTTGATTGCTAAAATTGATTAACCAAAATACTGAATCAAAGTGAGCCAGTGAGTGAATTTATTCGTGTTCGTTAGTTTTTTGTTATTCGTGATAACAAATTCGATTGAGAAAAATATCGAATTAAATATGGATGACATTAAATTAGCCAAGGTAAAATATTTTAAACTAAATAAATATAATAAAACAAAACCATACAAATTGTTCTGATTCACTTATAAAATTGAAATCTAAAATGCATCATAAATAACGTTAATTGTTAATTTGTTATCGATATTAATTTCAATTTACTAATAAACTAGGTAGGTATATTCACAACTTTTAATTACATATTTAATTCTAATCAGCTCAATTTATAAATGTTCGTTCTGATTTCCATTTTTAACAATGACTAAAAATACTTAAATAATCATTAGTTTTAAAGTTTTTCAAACAAAATCTTGACTTACCTTTTGGTATCGTACAGGTTTTAACTCGCCGCATACACATCTGAAAAAATTAAAAAAAAAAATACTGCAGTATGTTTTATAAACTATTTATTCTTCTTATTCTAATCAATCTGTTTTGGTTCCATGTACCAAATAATAAATTTCTTATACAAAAATAAATACCGGGTTGCTTTCCGGAGACGGGAGGAAATATTCGTTAGTGTGAATCCAACTTGTGCTAAGAGGCGACGAATCAATGTCACTCCTACAAATATCTACATAGCTACCAATGTTTCTGAAAAAGTTAAAAGTTGTGTTCGTTGAGCCCTAGGGTCGTCCTGGGGTCGCCCTGAAATCGCTCCAAAGCGTTTTTTGAAAAACCTCAACTCGCCCTGGGTAACAAATTCTCTGTTTTTTGAGACCTCAACTCGCCCTGAAGTAGATCTAGGTATTTTTCAAGTGTGCAATACATTTAATTTCAAGAAATGTTTAAAGTTATGAATTGGGTCTAATGAAATTGCAGTGTAGATTTCGTAATGCTATGCATTTTAATGCAGATTATTCTTCCTAAAAAAAACCGCAAATACATATTATTAAAAAGCAAATTAATAATCAACTAAAATTAAGTGAATACCCATATTTTTCTCGGAAGGAACTTTAAAGTATAACTCTTCGAGATTTGTTTATATTTTTCACAACGTCAATTTCACAGTCGAAAAATAATAGTATAATAAATAATTTTCTTTTCGGATTTAACCTAACTTTTTTTGTATCGCAATTTTCTTGAATAACAGTACCTGTGTGGCCCACTTGAACCCCTAACAGTTGAGATGGATAAGGCATAATTATCGTATGCATTTTGTATGGAAAATAGAAACTTTAAAAAATAATTAAAAATATAAATAAGTGTTTCCTCGCTTTAAAATTGTGAAATACTAGTATAGATTTATTTATGAAATTGATAATTTAATGCAAATTCGTAGTCTTTTTTGGTAAAATGCAATTTAATTTTTATTCGGATTGTCAAACGCTCAAAGCTGTCAAATTTACATATACAAGAGCGGTTCAGATCGCACACCTCATGCGTAGGGCGTAGCTCATGTTTAACGAAAATCAACGAAATGCGCATATGTCCATTACCCCGAGCCTCCACCTGAAATAAATGATTGCATGAAATGTGTCATGTAGTCAATATTTCTTGTGGAGTCCCCTTATTTCTTGATTTCTTTTATTTTTAGACTTACATTTCTCTATTTATTTCTTGTCATGGTAGAAGAATTATATTTTTTTACTATGTGGGCAGAAATATTTCTTGATATTTTATTCTAAGCGATAATTTCCGCAAGGAGTCCATTCGCATAATTCATGTGATTCAACAATTTTCAGTAATTTTTGTTTTTTTTTTTCATTAAATTATATTATTTTATGCGATTTTTGCACACAATAACAACAAAACAATACAAAAACATAAACTAATTGGTTGAAAATGGCTGCCAAATAATGAAACGTCAAATTTATTTCTCCATTTATTTCTTCTACCATGGCAAGAAATAAATAGAGAAATGTATGTCTAAAAATAAAAGAAATCAAGAAATAAGGTGGAGAGTCGTAAGCAAACGAAAGCTAATGTCATAATTCTACGTCAAGTTTCCTTAAGTGCCGCCATTACCTTCAGTCGACCATAATGGTCGAACACACACGCAAGCCAATTTCACATGTATTTGGCTGGCTGTAAGATTTACGTACGTAAACTGCGCTCTGGAGCGCTCTTTACGTACGGAGGCAAAAGTGAACGAAAACTTGCCGAAACTGAGCAATCCGACATTATGTGCGCACTATACAAATTCCTTGTTCTCGCTAATTTCGTACGGCACCGTACGTACTAATTCTTCTATTATGGTTCTGCCTTTATAGTTGGGCCTTAAGTCACTAAGCGGTGGTTCTTCGGAGCTTTCAGTGTCACTAAATTAATAGGGCTTTTTAGGTAACAACGATATATCTCTTTCTCGTTCTCACAGAATTGTCAAAGACAGCAGTATGACGAACAGCTGATTTTTTTTTATCATTGTTGACAAATTGATTGAAAACAAAAGCGGGAATTTTAAAGATTTGTGCGCGAAAATTGTGAAAATTGTTGGTTTTGCTAATTAAAATAAATTTCTAAGCCACGGAAATCACAAATTTCACACAAAAAGAATACAGCATTTAAAAATTATTTCCAAATTGTTTTCTGCAAGATCTTTAGTTTGACAGTTTGAAAAAAGCGCGATACATATTTCAATCTGTCTTCGTCATAGTGTGAGCTTTGACAAGATGGTAAAACTCCCCATTAGGTAGTTATTTAAATGTGAGGGCAGTTCAAATTTAAATTTCAAAAGAAGATCGTTGAACAAGTTTGATTCCTTTTCATTAAATGGTAGAACGTTTTTTGCTTATTGATTTATGTTTTTTATGGCCTGTAGTTCATCATTTTTTTGACAAAAAGCAAACAAGAACTATATCCAACAAGAAAACGATTGCAATCATTAAGCTGGAAGTGCTTACCCGTGTTCAGGTTTAAGTTATAATGAAGAGTTTTTTGTTATAATACAAATTATATATACTTGCAAACATAAACAAAAATATAGATTGCAATCGTAATCTTGTTGGATGTTTGCTTTTTGTCAAAAAAGTGATGTAAGTTAAACTAGAATTTAGCGAACCAGTTTTGCTTTTTTCTGCTAAGCCCTAGCTTTCTTTCCACAAGAACAAGTTTGTGCGACCCAGTCGTGCCTTTTATTTCATTAAAAATCAAAAAGTAGATATTTTTTTGAATTTATCTGGAAAAGTTAAAGTCTTACAAGAATCATGTCTTCAAAACTCATAAGAGCAATGCGATATGCTTTTTTTTTAATAAATGTCAATAAAATCATTCAGTTTCAGAGGGAGACATGATAGATACTAAATGACGAAATGGTTATGAAACCTAGAATGTGCAAAAATGCATGTTGGTATGGAACTAATATCGAGGAGCCATAGGTATGTCATTCGGTAGATATTTTAAATAAAATACATTTACCAGATAGAATTGAACGCATAATATGAAAGTCCATACTATTTAGAATTGTTGTGAAATTAAAGTACTCAATAAAGTTGTTCTTTTAAAGTTGATATAATCAAACCATAATTGTTTTAAAAATTTCCTATTGCATGATAGGAACACAAATACAATATATTTGGGTACATACAGTCTTACATTTCCGGTGCATATACTATATGCTACACTTGGGCCGTAATTACCTAATCTTTTTTTTTTCAATTGTGTCGGTGTACTTTTAAATGCACAAAATAACTTTCAAAAACCGTTGGTTTTCTATAAACTATACCAACAGTTAACTTTGCAGGGTAGCATTAAGCTTTTTAAACACTCTTTCATCCAATCTTATATCTTTCTATTGAATGAAAGACTTATTATAAAAAAAAACTAGGCTAAGTGCCCATGTTAGTGTGAAAGCTAAACAATAGCTTATATTCTTCTGTTCAAGGGCAAACAACTTGTAAAATAGTTCATATTAAACTCGCAAGCCGCATAAGGATCAGGTCAAACATTTATCTTTCATATATCTATGAATGGGTTCAATTTATCAAATTGTCTCATGCGCATGAAACAACTGTAAGTACACATATCCTTTTAAATAAAAAAAATATTTCAAAGTAAGAAAATATCAAAGCTCTGCTTTAATAAAATTATTTATTCTTCTTGATTTGTGTATGTTTATTATTCAGATTTTGATATTATTGTTCAGTTTAATATGTTTAAGTTAAATATTGGTTCATTCAACTGCCTTCTATTGCATCTGATCATAGTGCAGTATAAATTAAAATTAATGTGTGTAAAAGAATTCCTACCCCAATTTTCAAACTGCAAAGTAATGTCTACGGCTGCGCTAGGAAGGGTAAACTTTTACTACTTATATACAGCGGAAACTTTCGTATCACGTCAATGATTTTATGCTCAGGTTAGCTCAGTGTCCTTTGAATTCGTTCAGAGTCCTGTCGGTCGTAAGGGATTAAATAAAATAAAAACTGACGGTTTCAGAAAAATAAATAAATTCGGAATCTCTGATTATTAAAAAAAAACTATCCCAAAAGTATCGTTTCCTTACTTATAATTCATCCAAAGTATGGATTTTACTAAATTTATGAATAAGTTTAATGAAATTGAACGGCAGCTCTCACCTACATCAGCGCTACGTTTAAGTTTTGATAATATTTCACCAGAAACGGACGAACCGGATGTAAATAAACGTTTATGGGGAGTTCCAGTTCCTCCTTTTGTTTCTGACAAAGTTGTCTCGTGGATAGAAGAAGAGTTTCAGGAGACTCCAATTTACTATAATGGCAGCAATGTAATCAAAAAGGTTAGAATTCTGTAAGGAATGATTTTGGCGGTTCCCACTAAACTGTCCGTATTATGCAACACATATAGTTTTAAGTTAAATATTTATTTACTATTTTTTTTATAAAATTAGCTTTAAATTCATGTTCTTGAATAAGCTCGATATAAAATATTTTCATATGTGCTGCATGTTTGACCTACCAACACTTAGGTTTACAATTTTCAGCAAAACATTATACGTGTGTATCTATCAAATGAACAAATAAACAGCAAATGCAAATTGTAATGATTCAATATCGATTTTTAGGACATAACTTACTATTTTCACAAACAGTAATTCAAACAAACAACATGATTTTCTTAAAAAAAGAAAACCAATTCCCAAATGCAACTGATAGATACATAATTTTTTTTTCGCTTTTATTACCTCGCTGACTTTATGTGACGTCAACAAACATTTGTAATTAGTTGAACACAAATAAACCATAGTATGGAGCACTTATTTTATGTAAGTTACTCTAAGGCTTCACCGGTGCGTGTAATAATAAGACAAGTGAAATTTTATTGTGCTTGTTACATTAGTTTATGTTTCATAAAATTCAATTAATTTCTTGACTATCCTATGTTAACATACTACTATGTGACTTGTAGGTACATATGTTTCCTAATTAATTCCTTCTTTTTAAACTGAGCTCTCCATTATTTTCTTTTTGAAATCTTTTGTCTTTATTATACTAGCTACACATAGCCCGACGTAGCTCTTTCAAGTATTGGTTTCGTATAAAATAAAAGGCACGACTGGCGGCCACAAACTTTCTCTTGTGGTAAGTTAAGAGCTTAAAAGAACCTGCCAGGAAATTATTTTATATGAAATTATTTCTTGAATTCTTTAAAATATAATTGAATAAGAAATAATAAAAAAAAATAATTAAAACAAATATCTTTGAAAATCAATTTATAACAAACAAGAGTTTTGTGAGAATTTTGTTTTATACCAAAATCGTACGACTAGGTTTTGAAAAAATCGATTTTTGTTATGAAAAGTTTTGAGTATTCCAAAATAAAAATTAATAATATTCATGTCAAAACAAAATTTTAAAAAAGTTCATCAATTGGTTTTCAAAATATTTAATTTTCAAAAAAAAAAATGTTTGTCTCTAATTAATATAATTTTTTTAGAAAAGTTATTAAAAAAATTAAATATGCCATCATCGTTCGGCTATCTAGGCCTTTCTATAAATAAAATTTGGTAAAGATCCGCAAAGTGGTTACCGAGAAAGTGAAAATTTAAAAAAAAACGTTATATGGCACGTACCGTTAAAACTGTTTTCTGCGAATAATGGTTTAAACTATCTAAAAGGCATTTGAGGTTGTATCACTCATGTCATAATTAAAATCGTTAGAGCTGTTTTCGAGAAAAACAAGCTTTAACAAAAATTTCAAAAAACGGTCATTCTAAATACCCTAGATACCAAGTTAAAAGTATATCGGCCCATCCGTTTAGGCTGCAGGTGCTAATGACCGACTGACAGATAGACAGACGGACAGAATTTCCAGACCCACTTTTTTCGACTTCGCTATCATCGTAATGTCATGTCTGATTGTTATCTTAAAATTTTTTTTTTCTCCACGAATTCATAACTTATAGTACCTATATAATCGCAAGTAAAAAGTGTTTTTAATCAAACCTGACTAATTTGTTTACAATTGTTTTTTCTATGATGTAAGTATGTCAATGTATAGACCTCAGTTAATTTTATTTGCCATATTATTAGTTTTTGAATTCTCCTCTATGGCTTTTAATTGTGAGTGTTCTAAAAGAGTGTTGAAAAATAGAAGAAAAATGACAAAATGATAAAAATTAAAAAAACAAATAAAGAAGTGTGTGTGAGAAATTCACTCTCGGTAGAAGTGAAACTTCAGGAAAACTTCATGGCGCATATTCATACAAGCTTAAGCTGTTTTTAATAAAACTCCAGTTTATCCTACTTCATTGCCTAAACCCAGGCTAAGCAAAACTTTATAGTTTAAAAACAACTATGAATATGCCCCAATGTATGCGCCTGTATATTCCGGAGCTAGAACGAGCGTCGCTAGCGGAACCGAAAACAGTTTTTTTTTTAAATGGTTTGTTTATCAAAAAAAAAAAAATGTAATTTGTTCAATGAAAAAAGTAAGTAGGGTAGAAGAGGGACCATGTGCCAGAAAGGTGCATTTGCCAACACAGTTTTTTTAGTCAATATCAACAAACAGATTTCTTTTACACATCTCTGATTGAAAACTGCCGGTAAAGTTTTTACAGCTTTCAGCTAGACACCTACCGAGTTGGAGGCAAGTGTTTGTTTTTTGTCTCCAGGAAACAAAAGTTATAAGGTAATAGCATTCGTAAATTTGTTGTTTTTTTCCAGTTTAACAACTGTTTAATAGAAATATCTTTTTAAAAATATTTCCATTAATGTGTAGAATTGAATTATATTAGTTTCTAACAAAGAAAAAAGTTATTAAAAAGTTTACAAAAGAACACCCTGTGGGGAACCTTTTCCATGTTTTTGTGGCGAGTATTTGCCTGTCAAAACCACTTTGGGGTACCCCATAGGGTACCCACTTTTACCAATGGTTAATTCAACACATGGGTTACTCTTAAAAATAATGGGAAAGCCATCTCAGGGGCGCGGTTTTAAGAGGCACCTTTAAAATGCATGGCTAATGTTTTAATTGTGTTAAATTTAATGTTTAGGTAATCCCTCCCCCACTCCTATGGCAAATCATCCCCACCATCAGGAAGGCTTTTCCACATGACTTCTTATTTTTCATTTAATCATAAAAAAAATAGAAATTATTAAGGTATCAAGATGAAATGTACTTTAAAACAGGGATAATAAAGTCAAGAGTCATATAATATATCAAGAAAATTTAAACCACGGA
The DNA here is from genome assembly GCA_951217065.1 of Baccha elongata. Taxonomy (NCBI): domain Eukaryota; kingdom Metazoa; phylum Arthropoda; class Insecta; order Diptera; family Syrphidae; genus Baccha; species Baccha elongata. The sequence goes on along the minus strand of OX578272.1, from coordinate 142,723,645 downwards.
AAGGCTATGCGTAGATTCAATTTTCCTAAATCCTGGCAAATATACCACCTTCTATTCTACGGCATCTTGTAGAACTGCAAATTTGCAACCAAAACCAAACCGTGACTTGATACTTTGGACCTACCGTAGTTATGACCGTTTTTCGTCGTTGTCACTTTTTTAAATTGATAAAAAAATAAATATTTTGTTCTGCTATTTGCAGTGCAGTTAAAGTTCTGTAAAGATGTTCATGTATTTTTAGAATCAATAGAAATATTATATCGAAAAATCAGATTTTTAAAACCTTAATGTTTAAACTATGATTTTTAATACATTAAAAATAGATTTTTTTTTTTTTTTTTGTTTTTTGCTGTATGAAACGTCAGTTGACACAGATCAAACTGTACTTACATTTTGAATTAAGAATTAAATTTGCAACAAAAATATTACACAATTTTTGAGGTGAAACTTCTTTTGAAGGACTAAAAAATAAAATAGCACAACGAAATTTGTCGGTCGCCGTTTCTTTTTTATTCATTAAAACTCGTGAACATGTAAAAACTTGTTGCTCATAATTGCAAAAAAAAACATATTGTTATACAAGAAAATGTCGTTTTTGTTTGTTTATATCAGCGGGGTATTAAATACTGCTTTGTATGTCAAAGAAAATAAGTTCCTTTGTTTCTTTTCCTTGCCATCTAGGTGTTTGTTCGAAACAAACACTGTTCTTTGTGATAAAAATTAGTGTCATCTATTGTCCTGAATAATAAAATTGTTGTTTACAAGTATACAAGTATAAAACTTTAAAGTGATTTTCTGATTGAGAACCGACAGATTTTTTAAAGATGTTCTTAAAATCTATATTTACATATAGGTACTTTTACTATAAACAAACGCAAACTTTAATTTATATAATTTTTTGTTGACAGGTGGAGAATGTTCGCATGATTGATCGTTACAATTCAAAAAACCCGATCGTCGGAACACTTTACTTGACTGCAACTCACTTAATATTTGTTGAACCGGATACTAATAAGGAGACTTGGGTATGTATATTTCTAAATTGTTTATTTATAAACTAAAACAAATTAAATGTTGCATATGTTTAGCATGCGTGTATAGTGTATAACTTTTGCAAGTATACGATATCCACTCAAAGGTATATTTTTTAAGCTGTACTGAAAACGACAGTGTCCGTTGCGATTATAGATACTAAAAGGCAAGTTATGCATTCGTGCAAAAAATATAAAATGCACGACTGGGTCGCACGAACTTGCTCTTTTGTAGTAAATATGGGATTGAAGGGAAAAATTACAGAAAATGGCCTAAACGTGAGAATAAGTCGTATGGTAGCTATATAAACTTTGAATACCATCTTTTGTTAAATGTTAAACTTAAAATTTATATGAATTTAAAGGAAATATTTATCACGTTATGGCCAAATTTGTAAAAACCGTTAACACCAAATCTGCGTTATGTGCATTTTTAGCCAAAAAAATGAAATGCAGTTACATTAAGAAGACTACAAATATAACGTGCACTAAGTTTTACCAAAATCGTTAAAGCCGAGAAAATTTGGAAAAACTAAAACCGTTATATGGTAGGAACTCGTTATAGCCCGGCTAAAGCAAAAATTCAAATTTGTCCTCTAGAGAATTAACAAAAAGTGCTATACGCAAAGTTTGAAGTAAATCCGTCATACAGTTTAGGCTGTAGCTCGGTGAACATACGCACATGACGAAACCTACTTTTTTAGGCTTCTCTAGTATCGTCAAATTTGACTAAAATCTCGAATTTTTTTTTAACACGAAACCAATACTTACTTGCCTTGCCTCGAAAACGGCTCCAATGATTTTCTTAAAACAAAATAAGACATGGTTTTTGTCTGATTGTCTTAAGTTAAGTTGCAAAAAAATTGTAGGTACCTCCCATAGAACCGTTATCTTTTTCTTGAGCTATCTAGCTATCTCGTGAACGAGCTAATCGATTTCAACGAAATAATTTTTTTAGAAAGATCTATTTGACTCTATCAAGTTTCAATTTCAAAATTTTGAAAAAGTCTTTAATTTTAATTTTAATTAATTTTTTAATTTACTTTTTTGTAAATTCCATATTTGGATTTGCACATTAAATGTAAACTATTAATTACTTAAAATTGGTGTACTTAAATTTCTAAAAAAAAATTATAAAAATTATTAAGAACACACATATTTATTTAAAAACCGCTCTACGGTTTTCGAATTATATTTTTAGTAAATTCATATTTATACAACAAAACTTAATGCATACTTTGATTTTGGCTTGAATCTTTGTAAAAAGTAGTTTTAGCACTTTTAATAAAAATTCATGTAATATTTTCGTATTTTTCACTTATGCATATATATGTATAAAAATAAAGTGCACGGCTGGGTCGCACGAACTTGCTCATGAAGCAAAAGTTACCAATAATTAAAATTACATTTAATAAAAATAAATTTAATAAATTTTTTAATATAAATGAAAAATACGAACAAAATCATATGAATTGTTTTTAAAAGTGCTAAAACTACTTTTTAGGAAGATTCAAACGAAAATCAAAGTATGCAGAAAATTTTGTCTGAATGCAAGTTTACCAAAAAAATGATTCCAAAATCGTTAGAGTGGTTTTAAAATAAATCGATGTTTACTTAATATTTTTTATAAAAATATTTAGTTACGAATTCAAAAAACGCCAATTTCAAATTGCTAAATATTTTGCATTTTATGGACAAAAAATAATTTTTTTTTAGCCAAGCCCCGGTGAAAAAATTCTTTGTTTTTTGAGACATGGGGTCGCCCTCAACTCGCCCTGAAATAGTTCTAGGTTTTTACTGGGGCGAGTTGAGGTAAACATTACAATAGTGTGTTGTTAAACATATGTTTACAATCGTTCGATGGATTAAATATTTTATTTTACTTTTGCAACGCAAAGAAAAGAAATTATAGAATATTTTAATGAGAACAAATAAAATGTAATTGTTTTATGTTTTGGAATGTACCAAAAGCAACAAATTTCAAGTTTTAATATTGGAAACAAATATTTTTTGTTTTTTTTATCAACAATTCAAAACCAACCCTTGTGCGTGTTTTGAGAACCGAAAAACCCAGTTTTTTTTTTGATAACTCTTGGGGCTGTCAAGAAAACCTGGGTCGACCCTGTGTAAAATTCAACGAACAGATTAGATTTATGAAAAATATTATGATTTTGTATTTTCTTGAGTTCAATAATATACCTATACCGTCCAACAAGGTAAAACAACACAAAGCTATCCAATAATTTTGGGTTTAAAAGAACGCGCAAACTATTACACCATGATTCCACAGTCATGACTCTTTTTCAAAACATGTTAGAACAAAAGAGAGAATAAATCGAAAAAACCATCATTTGCTCTTTTGCTCTAACGTAATTTGAAAAAGAGTCATGACTCAAGAATCATGGCGTAATAGCACACTAATAGCGTTTTTCATATAAATCTCAAAGATTTGCCCTCAAATTCAAGAAGTGCTTTTTTAAATGAAACATGTTGGGCTGCTTTTTTTCGTAGTGTGAAGACAGAGATTAAACACGCATTGGATGTGTGAATAATATGCCGGCGTTCCAAACGATCATCATACAGTCATTAGGATAGCTTTGTTTCTTGTATGCTTCAAGAAATAATAAGCCCTCATTTATATTTTAAACTTCCATTCAACTGCAAGTATCAGTATTCATTACCATTGTTTGTTTACTTTTTGCATTTGTAAAAATTCGTAAAAAAATTGTAAGATTATGAAAAATATTATGAATGTGTATTTTCTTGAGTGCAATAATATACATATACCGCCCAACAAGGTAAAACAAAACAAAGCTATCCAATAGTTTTAGGTTAAAAAAGAACGCTCAAGCAAAAATCCGCTATTAAAATGTTTTTATGTGTATGTGTATGTTTAAATTAAATCTCCCGAATTTGCGAGTCCGCTTCTTTCTTGTTAAGATTTGCTCTTTTTCCCCTCTTTTAATTTAAATGAAACACCAAAAATGCAAAAAAGATCAAATCTTTTGAAGGAAAGAGCAAATCTTTTTGTAAATAAAAAACGCTATAAGAGTTTATATCAAATCTCCCAAATTTTCGAGATCGCATTTTTCTTGTTGAGATTTGCTCTTTTTCCCCTCTTTTCATTAGATGAAACACCAAAAATGCAAAAAGATCAAATCTTTTGCAGGAAAGAGCAAATCTTTACGAAAATGAAAAATTCTATAATTATAACCTTTCCAACACAAAAAAAAAATTAAATCGGAACATAGGTTTCTGAGATTAGCCCGGACGCTCAAAGCCCTGTCGAATAAAAAAAATTACCCCATTTCACCCTATAAAATACCTAAATTAATATCAAATCTCCCAAATTTTCGAGATCGCATTTTTCTTGTTGAGATTTGCTCTTTTTCCCCTCTTTTCATTAGATGAAACACCAAAAATGCAAAAAGATCAAATCTTTTGCAGGAAAGAGCAAATCTTTACGAAAATGAAAAATTCTATAATTATAACCTTTCCAACACAAAAAAAAAATTAAATCGGAACATAGGTTTCTGAGATTAGCCCGGACGCTCAAAGCCCTGTCGAATAAAAAAAATTACCCCATTTCACCCTATAAAATACCTAAATTAAAAACAAATATGCCTAAAACCATCCTTTATGTATAACCTTTCAAACACAAAAAAAAATCGGTCCAGCGGTTTCTAAGATTAGCCCGTATGAACACAAAAATATGCAAATTAATGCCCTTTTCCGCTTTATTATAACGTTTACACTTACTTTTTTTAGAAAATAATTTTAAAAAATCTATTTTTTCGAAAATTGCTCCAACGATTTTGAAATATTTGTTTTCGTAAACTCTTACTTAATAATTAAAATTGTCTGCATAATTTGATTTTGGATTGAATATTTATAAGATATGCAGCCTATCGATAATTTTGTTCGATTCGTACAAAATCAGAGAATTTTCAATAGAGGGACATATATACAGACTATTGATATGCTATGCAAAGCGTTGAGCAATTTATTTTTGACAGCTACTCGGCAAATATTTTCAGAAATTCTCCGATAACAAATTGCTGCGGAGCATTGAAAATAAAAATATTTATTAAAAGTTGATGATTTGATTGAAGATAAAATGTGTGTTGTTATTTAGTTGCTATACTTGTTTTTTCAAGCTGAAAAATAAAAAAAAAACATCTTTTCGAAATGTTTAGATTTATTTGTGTGAAGGCATGTATGTATGTATGTAGGTACATTATACAATTATGTTTTCAAATTATCAGAATATTTTTCACAATGTATGTGAATGAAGCATCTGATGGAAAATGTCAAAGATTACTGTTCCGAAAGGGATACCTCGATCGCAATTTGAGTTCCGATCTGAAAACATTTCCGATCTGAACTTCTTCCGAACGGATACCTCGATAATCTGATGGATTTAGAGCTTTTTATAAAATTTCATATCAATTTTTCGTACATCCTCTTTATATAATAATTTATTTTAAATTTTCAAAAACAATTTCATTCGACACAAATTCTCGTGCACTCAGGTAACTTGCCACAAGAGCAAGTTTGTGCGATCCAGTCGCCTTTATTTAGTCTTCTGTCGCATCGTATTCGTAATGTAATGCATGTTTGATTGTTTCACCAGTTTTCAAAATATAAAATTTTAATTTTTTTTTTTTAATTAATAATTTTTTTTTAACTATGAAAAACAATCACAACTTTCCCATTATCCACTTAACCTACTGATCTGCTTTTGGAGTTCGGCCCAAGTCGGCAAGTTTCCCGGTTATGGATAGCTCCCTGTCTGAGACAAATTTTATTAATTATGGGTACTATATCTATAAGGTAGGTTAGGCATTTGTAAAAAAATAAGTTTTGCGATAACAATCAAACATGACATTACGATGATTGAGAAGACGATAAATGTAGGTCTAGCAACTCTGTCTGTTTGTCTGGATGTATCGACCCCTACAGCCTTAACGTTTGCGCCGAATTTACTTAAACTTAATACAAATAATTGAAACGATACTTAAGCATTTGTGTTCTAGATAAATCCTTAAGTGACAGTTTATGCAAAGGAAAAGGTACTACTTTAGAATTTATGTAATAGATGCTTATGTCATATTCGAGTGGACGTTCGGAGGGCCCTCCGAGTGAAAAAAAACCTTCCTAAATCGGTCGATTGGCTGTTCGGAGTGATGTTTGGGAGTGGCAATTTGCCTTCCGGAATTGAATTGGGAGTGTTGAGAGTGCTGTCACAATTTACTATCACATTGTTTACATCGGCCATATGGCCAAAGCCATATTGGAACGATACGCGCAGTGTTTTTATTTCTTGTTTAACAATTGAGGATCTAAAATAATAAGTGGAAATAACAACAAGTACTGAAAAAATTCTTTTTAATTCGTTTTTGCTTCGTTTGAGGTTACGAAAATCGAATGTAAACAATCTTTGGTCAACTACTACATACACAATGGAAAAAGGGAGTGTTTTTAATGATCCATTGGATTCATAATTCCTTCCTTTTCGGAGTGAAACCAATCGAATATGACATTAGAATCGTTTCAGCAAATGACCCAGTACTTTGAGAGTCGTTTTTTTTAAATTTATTTTTGACCTAATTCTTTATACAACGGTATCTACCATATAAGCGTTAGGTACCGATAATTCCAACGGTTATGTCTTTCATCTAAACTGTTTTTTATCCAAATGTTACCTGCCATTGAACCGTCTTTTATACCGATACTTGTAATCTTTTAAACGCGTTAACCGATTTTGAGGGAATTTAGTATTCTAAAAGTTCTGCTAAGCTGCATTCTAAAATTTTAGAAACAAATATTTTCATTCTCAAAAAAAGAAACGGTAGGTATTATTTTTCTACCGGAAAATAATTTTAAAAAAAGCTTTCAAACGGTACTTTCCATAGAACCGGTAACTTGCTAGAAAACAATGAAAAGTTTGTTGAAATGTTATATTTCGGTTTGTATCTTCCAAATGAAATATAATTTCATTTTAATAATTGATTTTGACATTTGTTGTTGAAGTACAATTTAAGAAAAACTACTTAAAAAGAGTGAAAATTACGCTTGAAATGTTTTAATCTATAGTGTAGTACTATAGTAGTTCGAAATGCATATTCATCATAATTTTATCAATTTAAAGCGAATTGTATTAATTAAACTAAAATTTGAAATGGATTTTCATATATCGACATCTGTTATATGAATGCGTTACAAAACTCTGTGTCCTTTCGAAAGAAAAATAAAATCTTTGATAGGTACTCGTTTTATGTGATCATCTTAGTCACAAACAAAACACCCACTTGGTTAACAACAACGCTTTTCTTATTTGATTGAATAATTTAGGCTAAGTATGTATATACTCTCTGTACAACATTGTCATCTTTAGAATTTCCCTCCTCTTCTTGAATCTAAGAAAAATCGATGACTAATATGGATATGATAATATATAATATAAACTAATATGGATATGATAATATTGAGCAAAATGAAGGAAAACAAAAATTGAAGAGTTGGTCATTGGACTTTGGATACCCATTATTCAGAGTTTACTAACGTGAAAATAAATGTATGTATAATTTACTCGTATGAACTTAAAAAAAAATCAGAGAAGAATCGCTTGGTTGAAATTTATTATTACATATTACCCATAGCTCGGAGTTGCTTGTCTGTTTTTTGGTCACAGGATGCCATTCTAGTTGAATTAAACTCGGTCGAACCGTTTTGGAGTCCATAGAAAACATACATACGCATTACACATATCGATTTTTATGAATATAAGAGGAAGATGAGATAACTTCATACATAAAATTGCTTAAAACGTCATTTACGCAAGAAAATCTTAATACTGGGTTTCCCCAATGCTGCAGTAGTGCAGCACTGGTTAGGTTATTGATAATTCGTTGATGATAAGGTAACATATATACAGATTGATATTACAGATTGATATATTACAGATTGATGTCAAATGACTAACCGTGTAAAGGTCGCTTAATTATTTAATTACTAATTTACTAATTCATTAATTACTAATTTACTAATTCATTAAGTAAAATTTATTTCTAACAAACATATCTTCAACTTAGATCATTCTTTCGGGATGACAGACAGCCGATGCTCCTTAACGACTATCTCTTGCTCTGTGAAAAACGAACAAAATTTATCCCACGCGAATCGTACATTTTTCCAAGATAGAAAGTAGCCTATTTTTTATTCTAGACTATAATCTATGTCTTTCCCAAATTTCATCCATATATCCGTTCAGCCGTTTTGGAGTATGTAGGGAACATACATACACACAACCATTTTTATATAAAAGATAATATTAACTTTATTTTTAGTTCTCGGCTTCTGTTTTAAGCCCTTTTAAGTAAAACAGTAATAACAGAATTTTAAACTTCTATCTACTAGGACGAAACGCATATTGAAAAAAAGATCTCTAAGATTAATTTTTGTGCGAATGTCATTATCAAATGAAAATGGATTGCCTTTTACATTTATTTCTTGAATTTCTCAAAATTCGTTTGAACAAGTCCAATAGAAAACTGGAATGTAAAGTGATTTTTTTAATAAGCCCTGGGACTTTTTTTAAATTCAGTTGTCCCTGTTTTATAATCCTGCAACACAAAAACCTCTTAAGAATAAACTGTGCTTTGTTATGAATCGTATTGTGACATTTTATTTCTTTTGTAGTTTATATGGAGTATAACAATACGTTTTTAGTTTTTCTTAAGTGGTGTAGACCATTTATTAATGTAGAATTTGAGAGTTTTTATTTTAAAAATAAGTTCAAGCAAATACGACTCAAAACAAAATGATTGATGCTTTGTAAGAAGATATATATATATATATGTTTGATAGATTTTATATAAAATGCTTTGTTTCATTCAAAGTCTTCTCAATGTAAATTTAACTAGGGAGCGCAAACTATGCAGCTTAAATCGTATGTAATTAAACAAAACAACTCTTATTTTTATGTTTTTTTATACCTTCTACATATTACTTCATACAACTAAAATAAAACCACAATAGCATTTATTAACGAATTTTAATAAATTCGCCAATTTTAAGTTAAACCCATATTTCACTTTCAGGTACTTCATATGCATATTGCAAATATAGAAAAACTTGCGCTTAGTACAACTGGATCGCCATTATTAATTCGATGTAAAACTTTTCTCTCAGTAACATTTGTCATTCCAAAAGATTCAGAATGCCACGATGTATATACATCTTTGATAAAGTTATTTCAACCAGGTAATTAACAAAACTAAAATACAAATATGTTCAGTATTTAAAAAAATAAATGTTTCTTTTGTAGTGTCTATAAACAAACTATATTGTTTCAACTATACACCGACTAAAGATGAGTTCCCTAAGACAGCTGGATGGGATTTCTTTAAACTCGAGAACGAGTATAAGCGAATGCGAATCCCTAATGATAAATGGACCCTAAGTTTGCTTAATCAAAACTACGAGTTATGTGACACGTACCCGAGACAAGTCTATGTTCCAGTGGAGGCTACAACAGCTATGCTAATGGGGAGTTCACGTTTTCGTTCAAAAGGCCGATTGCCAGCTTTAACGTATTTACATGCAAACAAGGTTTGTTGCGAAATAAAGAATAACAATAATATTCATGGGAATTTTACTCAATTTTGATATTTAAATTTGAATAGACAAGACTGGTTTAATAATTATTCCTTAGGCTTCTATTTGTAGATGCAGTCAACCACTTTCGGGTTTCAGCGCGCGTTGTCTAGAGGACGAACAGATGCTTGAAGCTATACGAAAAACAAATCATAATACTGATTATATGTATGTCGTAGACACCCGACCCAGAGTAAGTACTATTATCACACATTATATCCATTAAACCTTATTTTACACAAAAACTATCCCATAGATAAACGCTATGGCAAATAGGGCTGCAGGCAAGGGATATGAAAATGAGGCATTCTATGAGAACATTAAATTTCACTTTCTTGGAATAGAAAATATTCATGTGCAGAGAACGAGCTTACAGAAATTGATTGAAACGTGTGAACAAAAATCACCTACCATGAGTGGCTTTTTGAGTTCATTGGAGTCATCCGGCTGGCTAAAGCACATTCGTTCAATATTAGACACATCGAGGTTAGTATATTAATTTTTCGTTGTTTAATCGATTGCCACATGCTATTTTATGAGTAGGTACATAATTTGGAAAATTTCCAAAATCAATTTAATAAGGAAATACGTGAATTGCCAAAATCACAGTACATACATACATTGTATTTGTTGTTTTTATTTTGATATCATTAATCTTTTAAATTTTCAACTGATTTTGACTGTTTGCGTATTGTTTCAAAAATTTATTAAAATATTAAAAATAATTTATTTTAAGTATTTAATATCAGATTTACATAATAAGGTTAATTCGATTTTATTCTAGTTTTATTGCAAATGCTGTGGACAAAAATGTTTCTGTAGTTGTTCACTGCTCGGATGGCTGGGATAGAACTGCGCAAGTTTGTTCACTTGCTTCACTAATGTTGGATCCGTATTACAGAACAATTAAAGGCTTTCAGGTTCATATTTATAAATTATAATACAATTTATTTGTAATATATTTTAATTGTCAGGGTCTGATTGAAAAAGATTGGCTTGCTTTCGGACATAAATTTAGTGAGCGTTGTGGTCACGTTCAAACAGACGCAAAAGAAGTCTCTCCAATTTTTACACAATTTCTTGATTGTACTTGGCAATTGATGAACCAAAGAAACTCTGCTTTTGAGTTTAACGAACGTTTTCTTCTTATTCTTCATGATCATGTACATTCCTGTCAATTCGGAACCTTTATTGGTAATTGCGAAAAAGACCGTTTGGATCTTAAGCTTTCTGACCGAACTTTTTCTCTTTGGGGATTTATGGCAAATCATTTAAATGAGTACATAAATCCTCTGTACAAACCTGATGTTGATGAAACTATAAAAGTCAATTTGGCACCTCAGTGCATAAAGTGAGTGAAAGTTTACTTCTTAAAATTGGAGTTCGTAAAAAAATAATCTATATTTTATAAGATTCTGGAGGGGAATGTACAGTCGGTTTGAAAGTGGAGTGCATCCACGAGAGCCATTAAGTGATATGTTACTAGTCAGTAAAGATCATTGCACATCCTTGGAAGATCATGTTCAGCATTTAACTAAGGTAACTGTTATAAGTAGTGCTCGTAAACAACTATTGAAACCAACTGTCAAAAAATTTTATACTAACAGAGGATAGCAAGCTTTAAAAACTACATTTCTAAATCAGCAAAGAAGATTCAAGACGCTACCACAAAGTCAAAAGATGCATCTACCGCTGAAATGAATGATAACAAGTAATTTGTTTGTTTAATTTATTTTATAAAAGTTTTTCATGTTTATAAATTTTATTTTATAGATTTAACTACGATAAGAAAATGAGTGAACTGTCAGCTGCTGATGATGACCATCCGTTAAAACCAGCTGAAATGTCATTTTCTAATCTTTCTGTAAGTTTGCTGGGGTTAGGATAAGGCCTTATATTTTATTTATCCATATATTTTAGTTAAACGAAGAGGCAGATCCTAATAATCTTTCTGAAGAAATAAACTCAGTTGCAGTTGATTGGAAGTCTCAAAGAAACGTAGCAGCTTGTGCCTGCTCCACACCATTCGATCAGTTCAGCAAGAAGGTAAATAGACTGTATAAGTATCACATTACGATGCTTACAATTATCGTTATTTTTTATACCAGAGTCACTGCTGGAAGTGTGGCGATATTTTCTGCGCTCGATGCATTGACAAAACTATTGCTTTACCAGGCCAAGAAAGTGGAAAACCGGTTCCAGTTTGTAGAACTTGTTTTCGTCTTGTACAAAAAAGTAGTCCATAATTTGTTCATATTATATAAAAAAAGAAAGCCGGTTATAAATCTATTAATTTAATGTACGCTAGATCGCTAGATATATTCATTGTATGTTTTCTGCTTGAAAAACTTTATTGTGTTTCATCCATATTAAACAATATTGGACAAAGTGTAATTTATAAAAAAAGAAATTTTGAAGCATTTCAATTAATATTGTTAAAAACATAAGACAAAATACTGGTATCCATTTGGTTGCCGATATTTTAAAAACAATGTGAAAAATTTCACTTTGTATTTATATAATTTTCTGACTGAGATATGTTTTTTTTGTTAAATATTTTATAGATTAAATTATTTATTAAGCAAAAAATTGTTGCACAAGTCAGAGGACGATTTCTTCTGTCACATTTGATTTAAAATCTATGAATGCTTTCTTCATTGTGTGATAAAAAAATAAAAAAAAAGTTGAAAAAATTTAAAATAAAACTATATGAAATTGAAATCTCAAAAATGCTCCACTTTCTTTTCTTTTTTGTCCTGCAATTTACATTAGTTGTGTTCGTTGAATTTTAGCCAGGGTCGACCCAGGTTTTCTTGACAGCCCCAAGAGCTGTCAAAAAAACCTGGGTTTTTCGGTTCTCAAAAAACGCACAAGGGTAGGCTTTGTGTTAGTGTTGTTGACAAAAAGAAAGAAACAAAAAATATTTGTTTCCGATATAAAAACTTGAAATTTGTTGCTTTTGGTAGATTCCAAAACATAAAACAATTACATTTTGTTTTATTTGTATGTTTTCTATTTATTTTTTATTAAAATAAATCTATAATTTCTTTTCTTTGCATTGCAAAATCAAAATAAAATATTCAATTGTAAACATATGTTTGACAACACACATGTCAATTTGTTTACCCAGCAAAGTACCTCTGCCATATTCGAGTGGTTTCACTCCGAAGAAGAGGGAATTATGAATCTTATGGATTATTAAAATCACTCCCTTTTTCCATTGTGTATGAAGTAGTTGACCAAAGCTTGTTTACATTCGATTTTTGTAACCTCAAACAAAGCAAAAACGAATTCAAAAATATTTTTTCAGTACTTGTTGTTTTTTCCATTTATTATTTTAGTTCCTGAATTGTTAAAAAAGAAATAAAAACACTGCGCGTATCGTTCCATAATGGCAGTAAATTTTGACAGCACTCCCAATTCAATTCAGGAAGGCAAATTAGCACTCCCAAACATCACTCCGAACAGCCAAACGACCTATTTAGGAAGGTTATTTTCACTCGGAGGGCTCACTTCAGGTTTTAAAAATCAGGTTTAGAAAATGATTTGATTGTTAATTGTTAGATACACCCTGTGTTTATATAATTTGTATTCTATAGTATTTTCCGCCTGGCCATCTTAAGAAACTTGTGAACAACACATTTTTAGGTTCGTGCATTTACTAGTTGTCTATTCTGTAACCCTGACAACAGTCGTAAACATATATAATTTTTGTTTTGTTTACGACTCTTGTCAAGGAAATATGGATTTTAGATCCAAAAAAATACATTATATTATTAATTTGTTTTGTTGACGACTATTGTAAGGGTAACATAATAGACACTTAGTAAATGTAGAACCTCCAAATGTGCGGTTCACAACTTTCTTTAGATGGTGCTGCTCCATTGTTTGTACTATAGAAATTTATATACAATGGTACTTATTTCATTATAATAAAACCTCTCACTCTTTACTCAACTTGTGAACAAGTAACACGCGCCTTTTAGTATATATGTATGAATATAATTTCTTCGGGGTGTAACTCGATGACGTTATAGCTCGATAACCGCTGGGCAGATTTTCATGATTTTCATTCATTCATGATTCTTTTTTTGTTTTGTTCGTATTGATGTATATTATAGGTTTATATAAAAAAAAGTTCCTGAACATCGACCATCAGATGAGTGCATTTGTTATAACTTCTTATTCTTTTTCTGTTTTGTTCGTATTGCTGTATATCATAGGTCACAATGAGTGGTCAGACCACCGCCATCAACATTGACAAGTTTCTTTGAGATGTGTACAATTGACCAATTTTCCGCTACATTGTTGTATGCTGATATGCCCGAATATAACTGTTCATCCATCGAATATTAAATGTTTCATTTGAGCTTGCTGTTGATTAACGTAAATGGCCCAAAATCATTTACAAACTTACGAACGTTAAATGATCATCTACTTATGTCAAACAAATCGAGAGGCATATCAGCGTTTGAGTTTATTATAGAGAACGATAACCAATGGGACCAAACAATCCCTGTTCCGTATAGTCACATCGAATGCGCATCAAGTAAGAACGCTACGAGAAAGACATGTGCGAAGACATATTGCATCGCGTATGGAATACATTACACAATCCAGAAATTGCAATGTGTGACGAAATATACAACCTAGGGCTGATTGATATTGAGGATTTGTGGATGTCGAAAGCAAATAAACTATTAATTCAGGTTGGCATGATTCCGTCGAATCGACCAATGCATGATGCGTTCAATCAATAATTCAACCTAAGCATCAATACGACCGGGATGCGCTGGAAGAAGCGGTTCAATATAGTTTACCATTGCTGAATGATCAACAAAAATATTATGCTTACGATACTTTGATGCAATCGCAAGACAAATACGCTGGTGGGATCTTTTTCATGGATGCGCGAGGTGATACTGGAAAGACATTTCTTATTTTGCTGATTTTGGCCACGATTTGATCGCGAGGTGACGTTGCACTAGCTCTAGCATCACCCGGTATAGCAGCGACACTATTACACAATGGACGAACTAACTACACATTCCGCACTAATGCTTGCCTAAAGGAATCACCGGTGAGGAAACACGTAAAAATAGTGTCATTGACCACGAATTTGAGAGCTTAGCTTAAAAATTCTCAAAGCGCTGAAAAATCTTCAAAGCAATTGTTAGAAATTAGAAATGGAAAAGTACCAGTACAGGATTGTTAGAAATTAAAAATAGAAACTTTTTTGACTTAGGCGATACATTACAGTAATGGAATTGTACATACATCTCCATAGTACATTCATGGTGAATAATCACCGCCTGGCCATCTAAAGAAATTTGTGAATAACACTGCACGGTACATTTCTGTACCGATCACCGTTTACGGTAATGTTCTCACAAAATGAAATATAAAACCAAACATTTTATAAACTCACAGCACCATAAACTCTGGATGTGACGGTGTTGTCGACATCCAGAGTTTGTTTTTTCAATTTTTAAACAAATAATAAAATTTAGGTGTACGCGTGTATTAATTCTTCTCTTTCTAAACGAATTGACTGATTTGAAATGTTTGGTATCCAAAAACAGGAGAGAAAGTCACAACGTCCGCCGGGACGATGAACTGTTTTTTTTGAAAAAATGCAGAAAAAGTGCATTACCCTACAGATTTTAAAATTCATTAATACCGTGCTGTGCTGCTCAAAAGCAACTTCAGATATTTAGTAACTTTTCGTCATTGGTCGCTCCAATACATTACTGTATATAATTTTCTTTATCTAAATCAGGAACTGTGTTTAATAAAAATGGGAAAATACAGAAACACATCTGCCGGGTCAGCTAGTTTTTCTATAAAAATTGAATTTTCTTTTATAATATAAACAGGAGACCTCTAATTTTAAAAAAAAATCTAAAAATGCAAAGAATTTCTTTCTTATAACCTTGCTTTTATTATTTTTATTATTGTTTTTTACAAAATCTTAAAACAAGATCTAAATAATTGAGAAATTTTGTGAAAGTTGGATGGAACATCATTTCGATGTTTACAATAGAAACTTTCTTAATAAACGTTTAGTTTTCTAAGCAGTGAACCAGGTTTTGTATCAGAATAAGTTTCTTATATCAGTGTTTTTCTTATAAACGGTTTTCTTATATGAAGTATATTTAACACGGATCTTTATGGGAGTGTGCATGGTGTTTTGGAATGTCTGTCTTATAAGCGTGTTTTTCTTATAAAAGACTTTCTTATATCCGTCATCTACTGTATTTGGATGCGCGGCCTAACCTTCTTCAATAGCACCAGACGAGCGTTTGGAAATCAGTGGAAAGCAGTACTTCAACAGCCCTGATACGGGTGTGCAAGCTACTAGGAAAACTGTTGTAGAAAATATATCGTGATTCGTGAAGTATACTGCCGCTAACTTCGTAAAGGCACTAAGTACATTTTTTCTTTTCGAAAATGAAGAAGAAAAAAATTTTTCGCCTACCGCAATAAAGAACGTGAAAAATACAAAAAAAATATGTGTCTTTAAGCTCAAGATGTGCTTTATTTTTTGTATATAATATAAATTAGTAATACATCATAATAACAATACCCTGACAATAAATATATCATAAACTCAAAAAATAAAACTTTGCAGATAGGGCCTTTACGAAGTTAGCGGCAGTATAAATCCAAGTGCCTTTATAATATTCGCCTTTATAATAACGTAAAACGTTTGTTTTTCAGGTTTTTCAGTTCAATATATGAAGATTTCTTTAAAAAAGGTAAGATTTGTTTTGCATACCTAGTGTTTCTGCATTTCTAGACGTAACATGTTCCCTCAATTTTTTTGCAGGGATGTTTTTATATTTTTTGACGTTCTGGGGTAAAAATTATAATTTATTATATTTATAAATATTTGTTACACACCAACTGGCATTTTACCCACTTAAGTGGCATATTACAAATAGGGACCAAAATGTGACTTGGTGTGATTTTAAAAACTTTCCGGCAAAATAAGGATCCTTGATGGTTGGTGATCTGAATCTAGAAAATGAATATTTTTTCTTGAGGCCAATTGTAAAAGTAGCATGTTCACGTATCTGCCAACCATCCGCTTTGTCCGTTCGTTTATCTTAATAAATAAAAACTGAATTAAATTCAGCCAAGTTAACATATAATTTTTTGATCCTGAGGCGGTATGAAGTTCGCTAGGTCAGCTAGTATACATATAATTTAAGGCATATCTTCTATAAGAATTTTGATTTTGTGGGTAGTCGGTATTATTTCAGCCGATCAGATTTTTTGGAGACAAATTTGATTTTCGTTAACGGTTATATCCTCGGTTATATCGTAGGTACCGTTATTTTTTAACCTATAAAGAAAATTTTAATTTATGTAAGATTTATCGGATCCAGTTTAGAGTCTTCTTTGTCATCGTAATGTCATCGCAAGAATTCCTACCTTGCCTTGCTAAAACAAGATGCTAAAAAATATGTTTTGTAATAATTTAAGAAATGTTTTGCCTTTATACGTTAATATTTAATTTTATTTCGCAACACATAATTTACATATAAGTAGTAGATATACTTGAAATGTCCTACATAATAATTTTAAATCAATAACCGATAATATCTTGCCATCCATTTAATATCCGATTTCAGTTGGTTTTATACGTAAAATAACAGGAACACTTGTGCATGGTAATATAGCAACTTCTGTCACAACAGCCGTAACTAGTTCTGGTGGAGTTATGTCATAGTTTAAATTCAAAGGTGACAGTTTATTTTGCGACTCCCAGTTCATAAGACGACACTTATCGCTCATAATAAGGTCGTCTGGATTTCCTAGTTCATTATACACAATTGCATCTGTTTGAAAACGTTCGCTGAATTTATGCGTTTCACAACAAACTAATACGGGAACATTGAAGGAACGCGCTACAAGCGCAACCTGAGCGGTACCAGTACGTGCCATTACATATCCATTTGAAAGTAAAGCATGAGCACCAAGCAATATTTTAGTTACTTCAGGCATAACAAAGCCAACTGCATTAATAAGAACATAAGTGCAAGGAATTTCGCTAGCAGTCAATCGGCGCAAGAGTTCCTGCCCTTCTGAGAAAGGCCGGGAATCCACTACAATGACACGAAAGTCTACGTGTCGACGATGGGCTACCTCAAAGATGTAATTGATAAGAGAAGAACTGAAAATAATATCCAAATTAATCAAGTAAATAATACACAATTTGAATTATTGATTACCATCCGAATGTTAGAATAACATCGCCGTTTGAGATTTTGTCTTGAACAGAGCTGCTGATAGCTTGAGCTGCTTTTCCAATTTGATTTTCAATATACGTGTCGATAAAATGACAAAGGTGTTCTTTCAGCTAAAAATAAAAATAATAACATTCTAACTTAAAAATTATGTTTGTGTTAGACAATAATTTATTTTTATGTTGTCAAATGAAGTTTTGTATATATTAACATATGAAACTTAATAGAAATATGTATGAGTTATTTGTATTACATAATTTATGTTGAAATTTAACTTACTTCAGATTCTGGTTGTTCCACAGGCAATTGGGTTAGGACATGTTTTATATGCTTGTATGCATTCCAAACGGATACTGCTAGGGGGCGGCATTTATGTAAATGATCAACGCAGTTCTTGATAGTTGTTTCTAAACTTCTTGCAAATTCTTTTCGAGCTGGTGTTTCATAGTCTTGAATAACCTATGAATAATAAGATAGATTTTTTTTAATCTTTATAAGTTTATATATACAGCCCAATTATTATTATTCCCGAGGAAAATCACTCCCCTGGAGATGTCTTCTCCCGGGACTAAACTTCTCCTATTCCTAATTCCCCGGGAAAAAAATTTTGCTCTTCGAAAGGGAGAATGAGAACTCTGAGTTTTCGAATAATCAATTTCTATTTATTTGACAAATCGTTTAGAATCGGGCTGATAGTTCGTGAGAAAATTATAACAGACTAGCGACCCGCGCCAAGTTTGCACAGGCAGTTGTAATATTTATATTTGTATAACTCAAGGTACATGGATGGAATCATCTGATTTTTTTTTTGAAATCATATATCAAAAGGAACATTATCACTGCGATGATAAGCTTTCTTTCGTGGGCCATTAAAATGAGCTTAATGTAAACATATAAAGTTCCGCTTACTCGCCGAGAGCAAATTTTGGGCGTAGAAAATTCAACGCCCCAAATGGCAAATAGGGGAACCACTGTTTTATTTTTTATTTTTGAGTATAACCATTGAGTTTATAAACATAGAGAAATCATCTTTTTGAAAAGTAAGTTTCAAACTTCCTCGTAGGATGTCGTTACCATCGACTTTTTTTGTTTTTTACTCTTGAAGCAATTATTCATGTTCAAGAGAAATAAAGAAAAACGAATGTAAATGTATGCAGAAGAATTTTGTTCCGTCTTGGGTTCAGTGTTTTTCGTTACAGTGAATTAAATCAATAATAATTACTCGAGATGCTAGTTTAGCGATATATACTTCGGTGAGTTTGAAACCATCTTGATTCCTCTATGATGTGAATAAACCCAATGGTATAACCGAACAAATGATACATTAAAATAACAGGTAAACTCTCCCCATTACGAATATATAGGTGCCACACAATTTAAGTTGTGCCCCACATAGCCAGACGCTCCCAAAGCTCACATAGTGCAACCACTGTTTTTTTATTCTAAGCAAATATTCTATTTCTTTTAGTTTTTAAACAACAATTGTAATCTTTTTTTCAACCAAAATTAATAATATTTTATTCAATTTTATTAAACATAATAAATAGTTTAGCTTCATAAATTAAATATACATGTTTCATAACTTAAATATACATTTGAAGCTGAACTATTTATTTTGTTTAATAAAATTGAATAAAATATTATTTATTTTGGTTAAAAAAAAGGATACGATTGTTGTTTAAAAATTAAAAGAAATAGAACATTTTCTTAAAATAAAAAAAAAACAGTGGTTGCATTATGTGCCCTTTGGTTGGAGGCATCTGGCTTTGTGGGGCACCACTTAAATTGTATTGCATCTATATATTCGTAATGAGGAGTGTTTATGATTTAAGTGGTGACATATGATTTCAGTGGTGGCCCAAAATTTGCTCTCGGCTCTTTGTCTATCACGTAAGAAAAAAAAATTAATATATCACTATTACTACTACTATTACTAACATACAAATGTACGTAAGCTGTAAGCTGGGAACTGAATGAAGCGGCATAAATAACACGTCCGTTACAGAAGTTCCTTACAGCATATTCAATGGGCAGTTGTAAGTTTTCTAACATGTTTAAGCATTTTTCACTGTAAGTTTGAAAAAGTATAAACGGTCCAGGATTATGCACATGTGTTAACAAAATGTTTTCCTGTAAAACCTTATTAATTTTCACTTAAAAAGCAAAGTACGACTTTGTAAATACTCGGCAACATTCGTCGTTAAAGCAGTATTCTATTTTAATTCCAAAGGTCTCGTTTTTCAGAGGGAGGAATAGATTCCCTTCAACTTAACTCTGATGGAAACATGTTTTTTAGTCAGTCACCTCCTTTTAATAACAATCAACACCAACTTTGTTGAATAATTTGCCTTTAAATTGAAAAAGAAAATGTTTAATTATGAGTTTCAAGGATAGTTATAAATGGTCTCTAATTCACACACTTCTTTATATACACCGAAAAACCTTAAAAGATAGGCTTACTAATCGCACGTTTAGATGTAATGCTACCTAAGTTGTTGAAAAAATAACTTTTTATTTAAAAAGGTACTAGAGCTGTGTCAATCGCGATTGATTCGGTCTATTTGGCCCATTCACTGCAAACAAAAGCAAACCAATCAATCTTTATTTCCATCCTTTCAAAATGAACGACACTGAACATAACCAATTCAATGTCAGTACTTTACTATTTGTTTGTCCGAAACGATCGATCGTAACTAAACCAATTATTTGATAGTGAATTAAATGATTTTTGACCAAGACGAACGACTGAAACTGAAACCACTCATACAATATTTGCCATTCAAGTAACATGGGTTGCCACCATCTACTGGTGGCAACTACTGGTGAGATGGCGCAATATTTGTAATTATTTCTACACGCATTGTCCCGATTCTCACATGGTCAGATTTTCGTAGGTGGATGTATGGACCCCCAACAGATGGTGAAAAACGACCTCAGCCAACTTGCTGTGCTTAACTGGAGGAGGCCAGCTAAAAAAATATCTGGCTAGAGAGGCATGTTGGTTGAGTTCGTAATCCATCATTGGCTGTAAGTGCCAACTAAAGTATAGTGTAAGTAAGTGCTGTCGATAATGATAGTGTTGATGATGATAATGATAATGGTAATGCTGATGATGATGGTGAACATTTTACTTTTTTCACATAAGAGGACTATTTTGTTATAGATTGTTGTAGCCTTGTAGGTTACTTTTTACTTAATAAAATTTTTGAAAATTATATTTAAATAATAAACTGTGCCGTCAGCAAGAGAGAGAAACAAAGGAAAATTACCTTTTTAAGAGAACTCAAAAAAGATATACACCTAGCGTTTGACCCAACAATAGTTCTCTTGGCATACTGTTCTCCTAATCTCACTATAATCGGATGAATAAGGGCGTTGTTTACAAATAAGTTTGAATCTTTGCGGCAACACTCCAGATGATTGAAAAGTTTAACTTTGCAATCTTTAGTTGCTTTAACGGGGGGTTTATCTACACGGGAAGTTGAAGTTTCTTTTAGAGGCGAATTGGTAGTTTTCTTTTCAGTCGTTGTTGAGCTGACTGGCTTGGAGACAGTTTTTGTTGCAGCACCTGCCTTAGCGGCACGTTGAGCTTCTTGAACAGCTCGTCGTTCAGCTTTTGTCATAACCGGTTTAGCCTGAAAACATATAAAATTGTAAATTAAATAGGTTTATATTGATAAATTAGATATTATTTTACTTCTTTAGATACATTAACAGCCGCTAACATAATCTCAATTGACTTGATTGTGGTATTATTTGGATTTTCCTTTACTTGTGCTTTAGCTGCTTTTTTGGTTTCTGTTTGAGGTGTTTTAGCAGTTGGTTCGACAATTTTTTTTTCAACATTATTGGATGGTAAGCTTGTAGACAGTTGTGTTGTTGCATCTATTTGTGGATTGTCTTTGCCTTTCTTCTTGTTTTGTTTAGCCAACTTTTTTGCCTCCCTTTCGGCTTTAATCTCTTCCCTGGTCTTCTCAGGTGCAGTAACACTGTCAGTTAGTTGAACCATAGCAGTATTGTCTGATTTTGGTTCTGTATTGTTTTCCAGTGTAGAAGATTTTCGCAGGGGTGAAAGGTGTATTTGATTGGTCGATATCTTAGGATAGGTTTTTGCCGATAGAGCAGTTTCTTGTTTTACTGTAATAGTTGCAGACTCTTCGCCACATCCAATTTTTTCAGTTTTAATTAAAACTTCTTCGCTTCTGGTTTCAGTATTTATTGAACTTGCAATTAATTTGGCTTGAAAAGTCTTCGATACCAAATTCTCTACTTTTGGATTCTTTTTGCGATTTCGATTACGTTTACGCTTAATTTGCTGAACAGTAACACCTTCTTCTTGAATTGGTGATGCAGTTTTCTATTGAGCAGATAGGTAAGTAAATACATTAATATAATTAAATAATTGTGGGTAATTAAATAGCGATGAAGGGAAAACAAAATCAAGAGCATACAACAAAGCTTCTAAATTAAGTCCTCATAGTCCTCTAGGATTTTTGGTTTTAATTGTGTAAAGGAAAATTAAAGAAATCAAAATTTAAGAGCAGTGTAACAAAAAATAAGCTAAAACAAAAGAAAACAAAGTTCCAATCATAATTTTAATTTTTCTATACCTCTAGGATTTCTCCGCTTGAATTAGACATTTTTTAATGGAATAGCTGAAGAAATAAATAAAAAGTAAAATTGTTCATTATTTTTCACAAGAGTGCCCATAGGAAGACACATCGACATAATTTGAGACACAGCTTTCTTAAGATATTGGTGGAAACAATTTAATTTAGATGTTTAAAGAGTTTAAAAACACAGTATTTATTTTTCTGAATTGATAATTACCTTATTGTTTCTATAAAGTAAAAAGAATTGGTTGGAAATATTTCAATAAAGTTGTGAAAATACCTGAAGTAGAAGTTTTGAAATGAAATGTGCTGTGCTGCCAAGTTCATTATGGAAATGTCAAATTGTAAATAGGGAGTTTTACAATCTTGTCAAAAATTATGACAGCTCACACTATGACGAAGACAGATTGAAATATGTATCGCGCTTTTTTCAAACTGTCAAACTCAAGATCTTGAAGAAAACAATTTGGAAATAATTTTTAAATGCAGTATTCTTTTTTGTGTGAAATTTGTGATTTCCGTGGCTTAAAAATTTATTTAAATTAGCAAAACCAACAAATACATCTATATTAATACAATTTTCGCGCACAAATCTTTAAAATTCCCGCTTTTGTTTTCAATCAATTTGTCAACAATGAAAAAAAAATCAGCTGTTCGTCATACTGCTGTTTTTGACAATTCTGTGAGAACAAGAAAGAGATATATCGTTGTTACCTAAAAAGCCCTATAGGAAGTTCCCGTCCCGGACACTGATCCATAGATTAAATTCACCTAGATGCTCGACCGGAAGATTTCGCTCTCTTTAGGCCCACTAGCTAAATTTAATATTTTAATATTTTCTTCAAATCATTCAAAAAAAGTCAACAGATGAAATCAAGAGCAAACCTCAAGTGTGCTCGTACCCGAATCAACAGTGCTTTCGTGCCATAGGAGCTACCGCGATTTGTAGATCAGTGTGGGCAGTTTGGAGAAATGACAGCTGGCAGCCAGCAGATACATTTCGGAAAGTAAATTTCGCTATAGAAAGATTTGTTTTTTCTTCTATTCGTTTTCAATAAATAAAAAAGTGTTAAAAAAGTTAGCAAAATCATAACGAAATTAGTGGATTTACGGCTTAATTTATATTAAACGACTCCCATGCAGAAATTCTTTTCTTTACAATGGAAGTTTCATGGAATATATTTAACATCAAATTGAGAAGTGGAAGCGATGTGCATTTTTAATCCATTAATTCGTCACTCGCTGTGCATTCCCAACTATCTAATCATTTTTATTCAACAATGGTCGGTTTTCGTGATTCAAAGTGGAAAAACGTCAGTGGCTAACGTTTTGGCATACACACCGTTTTCATTTTCCATTTTCCATACACACCGATAAAAACTCTCTGATGCTTCTTTTCTCTTTTCAGTACCTAGCTACAAATTAATATACTAATAAGGTAAATCCCATACAAAAATCAACCACCCGTCTACGAACGACGAAGGTGGAATAAAACAAATACGCAACATAAAGAAAACCCAAAGCCACAGGTCATCTACTTGTAATCCTCCGTCTCCTCCCGTAGAAAAAAATTTTTACACGCGCTTTTCTATACATGCATACGTGTGAACAGCAAAATGCAAAATTGTAAGAATGTATGGTCTAGCCGAATTTGACAGTCCCATTTGAAATGCACGGGCACACATACAATGTTAAATCTCTGCAGTTTTGAAAGTTTGTAGGCAAAAGTGGGTGGAGCCTCTTGAGTTGATGTTCTATTTATTTATTATTCTATGCCCAAAGCGTACAGACCACAGGTCATCTACTTGTAATCCCCCGTCTCCTCCGGTAGAAAAAAAATTTTACACGCGCTTTTTTATACATGAATACGTGTGAACAGCAAAATGCAAAATTGTAAGAATGTATGGTCTAGCCAAATTTGACAGTCCCATTTGAAATGCACGGGCACTACATACAATGTTAAATCTCTGCAGTTTGGAAAGTTTGTAGGCAAAAGTGGGTGGAGCCTCTTAAGTTGATGTTCTATTTATTTATTATTCTATGAGCTGGCAATAAGTTATTATTCTATAACTGCTTTTAAATTAAGCAACTCCTGCGTGCAACTCGTTAGTTTTTCACTCGTTGATTTGAGCTTGATGGAGAGAAACGTATGTGTTAGCCGGGGAAGACAGAGTTGCTCGGGCAGTTCGTGTTGCACACTCTATGACCGTGTTTAGACTTGGAAATTTGAGTCTGGCGTGGAGACGGAGGATTACAAGTTGATGACCTGTGTGCATAGAATAATAAATAAATAAATGCCTGTGTGCAAGCTGCTTATTCCGACTCAATTTGTTTTAAGCTTTTTTACTTTTAACATTCCTGTACACTTATCTCAACCTATTTGTACTTCACCCTTGTTGTTGTTATGACAATTCAAAAAATAATTTAAATGTCAAATAAATAATTTCATAATTTAATTTTGTATTTTGAATACAAGCTAATAAAAACAAAAGCATTTCGATACAAACTTATTTAAGCCAGTGTAAGATTTCACAGAAATGCCTCATATTTGGTTGAATTTATTTATTTTCATTTTCATGTATTTGGTGACTTGTTCGAGTCTTTCTCTATCAAGCAATGAAACAAGTTCTACTGAAAAAAAATTTAAGACTGCTATTTATCATAAAAATAATTTATCATCAAACTCAAATATTTCTGAATCTCTTAATTCAAAACATAAAACGGAAACAAAAGCTCAAGATGAACACTTTGAATCTAAAATACTCTTTCAATCGTTCCCCAATGACACTGATATTCCTGAATCTTATAAGATGGCATTCTATTTCTTCATTGGGTTAAGTATTGCTGGAATTATGGTCATATTACTAAAAATTTACAGGTACATAGAAATAAAAGTTGTTGTTTTCATTTTGATTATTAACATATTCATTATCTAGAATGAGATTATCTCGTGCAGAAAGAAAATATGGTGTTCATGGTGATCGATCTACTCAGGAGCTGACCCCACTTCCAATGGCTATAGAGGAAGACAGTGATAATGAAGATCATACAGTTTTTGACATTAATAAACAGATAAGGGTGTCCTAAACGTACCACCAACGTATATATTTGCCGCCTTTCTTTCCTAAGAATATGACAACTTATTAATACCTTCTCCAAAATATTGCAAGGAACTCATTTATGTATAGTAAATATCAATTTTTTTTTTGCATTTATTGGTTGAATTATTCCTATTTTCACAACTAATTCGATGATCGGGCTTACTCGTAACAAGTATGTGATATTATATTATTAAAATTACTATTAAAAACTCATTTTGAAACAATACAGTTCGTACATAATGTTTTCTTAAAGCAAATATTGACCTTAAAGTTTCAGTAGCTTGGTAGACTTCTCAAAAAACGGATGTCCAAAAAAGAAGCAAATGCAAACGCTTTCCACAGTTTTCAGAGTTGAAATACTCGACCGGGAGTCACCAGTGAATGTTGTTTAAGTTAAACAAAAAGATCAATGAACAACACAACATATACTGCCAAGTTCGTTTTTTGTTCAAAGTAGTTTAGCGACCTAGTTATAAATTGTTCAAAAACCAATCGGAAGCATTATCGGCAAAGGGATACGCTTTATACGCGTTTTGAACTGGCATTTATTCTCTCATTTGCAAATTGATTAAAAATTTAAAAGTATAAGCTCAAGTAAGATTTGAGTAAAAGCCTTAAAACATTTACATAGTAGGGAAGAATACCAATTTAAGATATGTTTAAGTTTTTAAATTGAATGTAGGTTTTTTGTAAATGTTTTATAGTTAATGTTAAAACATTTACATAGTAGGGAAGAATACCAATTTAAGATATGTTTAAGTTTTTAAATAATATAAAGTATAATATAATATAAAGTATAACTGCTTTTTAAAGTATTGAATCGAGGTATTGAATCGAGCGGGTTCTTCTTGACAATAAAAAAAAAGAAGATCGTGAACTGTCCAACATTAATGAGTCTTTCCAACTATGTCATTTCAATTAACATTAATTGACATTAAGTTGGGCATAATTCGACTGAAATTTTGAGAAGTTCGCAGTGGTTTTGGGAATAAATCACAAAATAATGTTTTTTTTTTATAAATAAACAACACAAGTATCAAGAACGAAAAAGTTGTTTTAACGGTACCTGCCATGTAATGTTTTTTTTTAAATTTGACTTTCTGGTTATCGATTCAACGGCTGCTGTTAAGCAAATTTTATTTCTAAAAAGACCTACACAAATGATGATGGAGTATTTTATTTTTCAATTTTTGTTTCTTAACACTATTTTTTCTTATTCAATATTTTGAAAACCTTGACTGATTACTTTTAAATTTGGTTTGCACCATTGTATATAAATTTCTATAGTACAACCATTTGGAGGTTCTTACATTTACTAAGTGTCTATTCTGTTTCCCTAACAATAGTCGTCTACGAAACAAATTAATAATATATAATTTGTTTTATTGGCTCTAAAATCCATATTTCCTTGACAAGAGTCTTAAACAAAACAAAAATCACATATTATTACGACTGTTGTCAGGGTTACAGAATAGACAACTAGTAAATGCACGAACCTGAAAATGTGTTTTTCACAAGTTTCTTAAGATGGCCAGGCGGTGATTATTCAGCATGAAAATACTATAGAAATGTATATACAATGTTTGCACTTAAAATTTATTACTTTCGTAAAATCGTTACTCTCAAAAATTTTCTTAAAAAGTTGTTAAGAAAATAATTTTTTTAAAAATATTTGTAGGTACGATTTTGGTTAAAAAAAATGTAAAATATTGTAATTTATATCAAAATGAATGGCATACCCCGATTTTTTTGGAAACTCCAAGTAAGAAATTTTCAAAGTTATTTATTTTAAATTACAATTCTAGAAGACATCAATCCATAATTCAGTTATTGTAAAAAGAAGACTGTATGCGTGCTTTGTTGATGACAAATAAAAACACGTTTAATTTTGCATGATGACAGATTATTTCAGGAAATGAGAAAAGGGGGATTTTGGGTTTCATTAGGAGGGACAATTTTAATCCAGGGGGGACAAAAACTTGCTTTATTTAGAACGCACTGGTACCCGTTTTTCTTAAGGAACTTGCGTTTTTCGGGATAAAAATACCCCGTGTTTACTAATCCAGTTCCTCATCGATCTAAATACCACTCATTCACATCCGATCTGTTTTTGATTTATAAGAGATTTTTAATCATGAAGATTTAGGATTTAAATTTGTTTGGTTATGTATGTTATTTAAAAGGAGATTATGGATAAATCTGGTCAAATCAAGATTAAGTGCTTGGTGGAAACATGGTATGTATTACAATCTGTGGAGTTTTATTTTTATCTCTTATTTATTTATTTATTTTTTTTTAATAAGGTTTATAAACACTAGAACGTTTTTTTTTTTAAACCGAAACCTGCTTTAGAAGTCGTCAAAGGCATTTCGTTCGCAAACTATTGTCATATTCGAGGGACGTTCGAAGGGTCCTCCGAGTGAAAAAGAAACCGTCATAAACCGGTCGGTTGGCTGTTCGGAGTTATGTTTGGGAGTGCTTATTTGCCTTTTTTGAATTGAATTGGGAGTGTTGGGATTGGGAGTGCTGTCACAATTTACTACCACATATAGGTATGTACCTACACTGTTGGTCACTTTTGAATAGGTTCAACTTTTGTCGCACTTTACTATAAGCCTCTCTTCCTATCTAATACAATAACTCAATTTTGTTTCATATGTATTGAAAGAGTATAAACCTACGCTTAATTCTGGGAAAAAATCTTGGTCTCAAAACTAACTGTTGTTTTTAAAAATTTACTTTATTCATTGACAAAAACATAAAAAAAATTTGGTTCATTTGAATAGGTTTCGCTCTTGTATTTTTAATTGTGTGAATTTCGTGATGTCCAATACATGAAAGGATTAAGGGGGATAGTTTATTATAGAAATGATTTGAAAATATATTTTTTGAGAGACTGCTGGTAGGCTTAAACCCATTACAGAGGTAAGGGTCAAAATTCACAAAAAATCTGGAATTATAAGACTAACGGGACATGATATTAATAAAACTTAAATATCAGCATTAATCTTAGTACCTATATACTGCGTCAAGAACAAGTTCTAAATTGGGAGATACAGTGCAGACCTCGAGAATAAGCCCATAATAATAGTTTAAGAAATTGTAATTTATTGATTTTAATGTGAATTTTTGAAAATTTTCTGAGCAATATAAATTTTTTTAAAATCTGAAATTCTTGATTCAAGACACATAAAAAATCTGTTTATCAAACCCTTTCTTAAAAACCACAAAAAAAATTAAAAATAAAAACATTAGCGTAAAGTAAAAATGATGAATTAAAATGAAATAAGAACAAGTACTGAAAAAATACTTTTTTAATTAGTTTTTGCTTCGTTTGAGCCATTTTTTGGTTACACTGCTTTTAAATTAAGCAACTCCTGCGTTCAACTCGTTTTTCAATCGTTGATTTGAACTTTAGGGAGAGAAACGTATGTGGTGGCCGGGGAAGACGGAGTCACTCGGGCAGGCCGTGTTGCACAACTAGCGGTCTGTACGCTTTGTATTTATCTTTATTCCATCTTTGTCGTTCGTAGACGGGTGGTTGATTTTTGTATGGGATTTGTTCGTGCTGTAAAATAGAGAAAATGAAATGAAAAGGATTTAGAAAAAACATTGTGGATAAGTTGCTGCATTCTGTTGCACAGTTTAAAAGTGATGCTGAGACCCGGAAGCAACACAAAACAAAATCGAGGTTAGTCGCAACGCAAAAGTTGCTTAATTTAAAAGCAGTACAAAAATCGAATGAAAACAATCTTTGTTCAACTACTACATAGAACATATACAATAAAAGGGAGTGTTT
The DNA here is from genome assembly GCA_951217065.1 of Baccha elongata. Taxonomy (NCBI): domain Eukaryota; kingdom Metazoa; phylum Arthropoda; class Insecta; order Diptera; family Syrphidae; genus Baccha; species Baccha elongata. Next base: position 142,694,191 of record OX578272.1, on the reverse strand, counting down.
TTAATGATCCATTATTGGATTCATAATTCCCTCCTCTTCGGAGTGATTCAGATAAAGATTATTTTATTGAGTCTCCTCAATGCCCTAATTACATCTCTTCGGAGTGAATTGAATTGAATTTTATTGAGTCTTTTAGTTTCGAGTTACATTTTTGTCTTATTCTAATTCTAATTCTTGTTCGCTTTAGCGAGTACAAAAGTGGCTGTAATGTATGGCCTTCTTTTTCAGTTGCGTATAATGGAAAGCCTCGTGGCGAACAGTTATTATATAAAAGATATATAGTTACACTACTTTTGCTCATAAGTATAATTTTTTGCTTTAGACGGAAAGTCACATATATATTTACAAATACCTTAAAAACTAACACTAAAATAAAATAATTTACATTGAGAATAAAATTTCTTTTGAAGTTAGAGCGAGAGCTCAGTACTTTTACTGTATATGCAATGCATATATTATGTTTAAATTATTAACACTTATAGATGGTATGATTAGATAGCTTGATAGAGCGAGACCGCCCTAGGAATATACGTAAATAATTAATTATTAAGTTTTCAATGAAAATTTGATTGAAACAAATTATATTACATTAAAATATCAAAACGATAAAGTGAAACTATCACAGTATACTTAAATATTTGAACACTTTATATGTATGAAGACAGAAACACTGTTGCACGCTGGATTGTCACGTTATAAAATTGTTGTCACGTTATAAACTTTACTGTTGTAGTCGATGCCTGATGTACCGTTGGGTATCTAGCAGTAAAATATTTGCTGGGCGGGAAGTTTTCGTCCATCGATGTCGTTATATGGAGCGCTGTACATCTCTCACAAAATGTTACTTCCATCTTGGCCATTTCTGGTTGCTTGGAGCGCTGTTGAACACCAGTCCCAAATGTTGCTTCCTAGCTCCGTATTTGCTGCTTTTATAAGCAGTCCGAATTACTGGGGGACAAGCCACCCTGAAACTACTAACTTGAGTTACGTTTTTATCTTAAAATTGACGGAGGTCCAAAGACCACCGTCGCTACCACTTAATTGACGGTTTTTTTTTTTTTTCTAGTTACTTTTTGCTTTTTACTTTTTATTACTTTGCTGGTGGCGCAAAGGCAGCGCCACCGTGTGTACCCTACAAGGGTTCCGATTCTCTCTTCGGAGTGTAACCACTCGAATATGACATGTGTAACAAACTACACAAAAACTTGATCTTATTAAATTTTTCGTTTCACAGTGTCATGTCAAAATGACATTTAGATACTAAAAAGACTTTATTAAGGCTTTAAACCTCCTATGAACCAGTTTTATAGCCTTTTCACACCGCATCGAAAACTCGGTTTTTGATGAAAACTCAAAAACCTGTATCAAAAACACAAGTTTTCCCATACGATTTTGGCAAGTAGCAAGTTTTCGTAAACAACTGGTTTTTGCAAAAACCTATCAAAAACCAGTTGAAATTGCAAGATGATCAAAACAAACACAGCTAGTGAAAAATTCAGTGCTCAATCGACAGTCAGAATATAGGTTAGTGTTGTATTCTTTCATTTATGGGTGTCATTCTCAGGTGATGAAAACTGTCAACAGAAATTATTCAAATTACAAATCCAAATATTGTAGACCAATTTACAGCTGCGGTAAGTAGTAATATTATTGTGTTTATAAATATGTAAATGCATTTATTGAATTAATAACCATTTTTATTTATAGAAAATGAACAAGAAAAAAAACAAACGAAAGAAAATGTGGGGCATTGTAGATGAGGGCATTGTGTTTCGATTTTTAATTGATCAAATATGATGAAATTTGACAACTGATGTCAAAATAAGTGAAGTGTCAAACAAAAACAGGTAAATTTTCAGTGTGAACGTATTTACGAGTTTTCATCGAAAACAGGGTTTTTGATGCGGTGTGAAAAGGCTATTAGCTTACTTCGCCTCTAATCCTCGTGCTTATTTTTTATAAATAAACTCCTCAGGATTAGAGGCGTTATAAAGTAGAAGTAAACTTACTCCCTCATCAAAACGAGTTTATGAATAAGGCTGAGGGTGTTTTCATAAACGTCGGACTAACAAAGATCTGCAATAACAAAATTGAATAAAAACACACTTCTTTAATAAAAAAAAGTGTTTTGTTTTTGTAATTGCAAGTATTTTAGACATAGCTATTAAAATAAAAAAAAACTATGCTTACCTTCAGAAAACAAGTGTTTTCCATCAATTTTGTGATTGCAGATCTTACTTCTTCGTCTGACGTTTATGAAAATACACATATCTAACAACTACCTGCTTCGTTACTTCATGCCTCCCTCATAACCATCATAACTTCATTTCTTCACCAACATCCAAGCTGTCTAGAAGACAAAACAAACGTATGAACAAAAAGAATCGTGTCATCCTAATCAAAATATATAAACCGAAAAAGGCAGCTTTTTCAACACCGTCAAACTTTTCGTACAAATCATCAAATAAGCAAACAGGCCTAGTCCAATATTTTTACTTGACTGTACTTGAGACAACTATATGTAGATACTATATAGCAGAGCAGTATAGCACTTCTGTATTCACTTCACTGTTCCAGTACTTCCACGTTCCACTCTCCTCGCCATCACCTCTTCACTTCTCTTGAGTGTACTGTGTCTGTGTAGTGTAGTGTGTGAACGTGAATTTCATCAAAATCTTTTGTTTCTTGCCCAGTATAAGTTAATAATAAAATTTTCTGAAAATTAATTATCGAAATTACTATTGAAGTCTTAAATAAAATAAATATAAACTATTTAAAAAAGAAAATAGTTTGACGAAACAGGAAGAGAAATCCATTAAATTTGCTGTCGCATCTCGCATACACAAACATAAATCTGTTTCACTCGTACTCACATCCTAGACTAGATCGTCATTGTGCGACAAGACTGTTGTGTGCTGCTGCTTTTTTATAAAACTGCTGCAGCTCTGAGAAAAGAACGGAAAATAAAATTTTTTATAAAGAAAATTCAGCAAAAAGTGTATTAAAACAAAGTTTAATAAGATAAATAAACAATTTTTGAAGTGGAAAAAAGAATTGTGCAATATCAATCTGCTCTGAAGGCAAATTTAACAACAGAAAAAATAGGTACACCACCGAAGGCCATTTTTGATTGAACAAGAAAAAAACCTGAGCACAATTTCTTTGTTTTGCTGCTGCTTGTGCAAACTTTCTTTGGTAATATTTTAAATATATTTTAATGTTAATATAGCTTATATTATAGCTTGGATCACGTTTTAAATCTGACATTGTAAAGTGTATGAAACCAATTATTGCTTCCCAGTAGCCCCATAAATGAGTGTATGTAGCTATGTTATGTGCCTTTGTGATTTCTTATGAGTTGTGTTGCTGGTTATTCCAATGTTAAAAATATGTATTATTGTACTTAAAATTTGTATAAGTTTTTGTTTGTTTATGTCGTGTGGATATTTGTATGTTTGCATAAATATTCCATTTTTGACATCTATTTCTCGTTATGATTTTAGGTCCCCAACTTCTCCATATTCGCTTACACTTGGACTATTTCACCATGTGCTTCCCCCGTCTCTGCTTGTCCTGATTAACTTCTATTACATCCGGCGACGCCAATGAAATTGGATCCCTTTCGAAATGAGTTTTTTTTAAGGATGTTACCTATAATTTTTTTCTAGAATCTCAATTATTCCAAATTAACACTGCAATAAATACTAAGTTTTCTCAAATAACACCGATTGTTCTTCAAGGCAGCATAGTTTTTGTCATTAACAATGGTGGCCGCTTCGCAGGTTGCCCTATTGGACATTAATTCTTGGGAACCATTTTTCCCTAATTGCATACAATTTCCAAGTACCGATTTCAAGAATATAGTGGAAATTCCATGGGAAAAAAGATTCACAGTGACACCAAATGTTAGGACATGTTTATGATAGTGTATACAAATTTTGAAGCTTTAAAAAACCTGTGCTTGCTGCGATATGTGAGAAAAACTGCACTTCAGTTCAGATCAGTAGTTGATCTTATATGAGTAACTACATACTCGCATTTTTTTTGTTATTACTATATTCAAAGTATGTAGTTATACACTTGCAAATATTAAATTTGTATATTAAATTTGAAACAACTTGTTGTCAAACATAGCTGCATACCCATCAAAAAATTTTCATTTTATGAACATGCAAAGAATTACCTTTAAAGATAGAATAGTACTTTATTTACATGTAGGTACATTGTTTTTTTTTTTTTTTTGTTCATCAATATATCTCCGATTTTAGAGACATACCCCATCAACGATTAGATTTCTTCGAAGATTCTGGTTGCTAACGGTCATATTCTAAGACGGAAGACATTTTCGTCGATTTGAAATTTGAAATTTCGATTTGAAGTTTTACCCAAGCTCGAGGTGCATAGGAAACTGTTTGACCAGCTACCTCCAACAGCTTTTGCATCTGGTGGTTCAATGGTAAAGGTTTCACGTTGGTTGCTGATATGACGAACAATCGGTACCGAAGACCTTTAAGGTTGTCGCTTTATACAAAGCGACCAGGAATTCTACTTCTGCTATAGCATCTTTACTAAGTTTTGGGTGATACAATGACAAGATCAATTAGGTTTTGGTTCTTTTGAAATACGCTCAATAGTTTTTTTTTGAACGTTTAGGCCATTTTTTTTTTATATTTTTCGAACTTCCTTCAGAATTTAATAAATTTAAATTTTTGTAGTCGCATAGTTTGCTACAAGAGCAAGTTAGTGCGACCCAGTCGTGCATTTTATTTATCGTCGTTTTGAATGCTAACAATTGTATGCATATAAAAATCAGAACTACATCATGCTTTGTGTTTTTAGCCATATAATCATTTTTAACTTGACTGGGATAATAATTTAACAACTTGATTCTCACTTAAAAATAGATTTTTTTCAATACTGCTTTGTATAATCCAAACAAATTTCTATCACTAATTTTGCTATCTATCACTTAACGACTAGTAAAAAACATAGCTTGGTCGCCCGTCATGTTGACACACAAATCATAACTATTTAGCGGCGCGCGGTCAGTAAAGTACAAGGATTGTCTGTTCAGTAAGGAATTTGCTGTTCTGGCCAACTGTTCTTCTGGTCTAACTATACGTTCTGGTCTAACAAAATATATGTTTTTTAGCTTACGAAGTTAGCGGCAGTATTAACGTGAGGCTTTCTTGGATTTTCAAACTTCTAATTCGGTTAAGCTTTGTCACTCTTGCTATCATGCGAAGCATCCTCATCTTTTCAAGTTTTTGTACTTTGTGCCGTCAAGTCAAAATCTATAAGTATCAATTTTGACTTTGTTTTTATATTCACAAATGGAAACCTGGGAAGACGAGAGTAGATTTAGAATCCATTTACGTGTTTCTCATTTTGTTTACCAAAAATAATTGTCTCAAAAGTTTATCAAAATATTTTTTGGTATTGCCCGAACGTTCTTTGATATAATCTTACTCAAACAGCGAATTATCAATTTTATTTATTTTATTTTGAAAAGTAATTAATTTTGAAATATAATTAAATTTGAAAATAAATTGAAATACGTTTTTAAATTTAATTTTAATTCCATACATTTTCAGACACAAAATGTCGCGACAGTCTTCCTATGCGACCGGACTTAAACATACCAATCTAGAAGAAATATGGACAGATCTCGAACAAGGAATAATACATATATTTCAACCTGTTCGCGGCTTACCTGGACGCCGGTACATGCAGTTGTACACCTATGTCTACGACTACTGCACAAGTGTGAATCCGACCTCTAGTCGGTCTACATCATCGTCGACATCATCTAATTCTGGCAATAATAAGTCCAACAAAAAGAACACTATTACAATGCCAACGGGTGGGGCACAATTGGTTGGCCAAGAATTGTATAAAAGGCTGAGAAAGTTTCTTGAAAACTATTTAACGCAGCTGTTGGTTGACTTCGATTTGATCGATGAGGCTGTTTTGCTATTTTACACAAAGCAATGGGAGTACTATCAGTTTTCAAGTACAGTTCTCAATGGAATCTGCGCCTATTTAAATCGACACTGGGTAAAACGTGAATGCGAAGAAGGTAGAAAAGACATATACGAAATTTACAGACTTGCCTTGGTAACATGGAAAAACCATCTTTTTAAGGATCTTAACAAGCAGGTTACAAATGCTGTGTTGAAATTAATTGAAAAGGAAAGAAATGGTGAGACAATAAACAGAGGACTTGTTTCTGGCGTTATAAATTGCTATGTTGAGTTGGGGCTCAACGAAGATGATGACCCCATAGTCGGAAAAGGTCATAATCTGCTTGTGTACAAAGAAAGTTTTGAAAACAAGTTTATTGAAGACACGGAAAGGTATTACACTAGAGAGAGTGTGGAATTTCTGGGGGAAAACTCGGTTACAGAATACATGAAACGTATCGAGCAACGTTTGAATGAGGAAAAGAAACGCGTGCAAATGTATTTGCACGAAAGCACACACGATCGTTTGGTGAACACATGTGAACGTGTGCTCATTCAAAAGCATTTGGAAATCTTCCGGGCTGAATTCCAAAATCTGCTTAACTCGGACAAAAATATCGACCTTCGTCGAATGTACTCGCATGTGGCTAGAATCCCGGAGGGCCTTGTTGAATTAAAAGCAATTCTAGAGGAACATATATACAATCAAGGGATGTCTGCAATTGAGAAATGCGGTAACACTGAGGCCAGTAATGATCCCAAGACTTACGTCCAAACTATTCTAGAGGTGCATAAGAAATATAATGCTTTAGTTTTAACTGCTTTTAACAATGACAACGGCTTTGTTGCGGCTCTCGACAAAGCCTGCGGCAAATTTATCAACACAAATGTTGTTACAATTGCAAACAGTGCCAGCAAAAGTCCAGAATTGTTGGCTAAGTATTGTGATTTATTGCTAAAAAAGTCCAGCAAAAATCCCGAAGAGACTGAACTTGAAGACAACTTAAATCAAGTTATGGTAGTATTTAAGTACATTGAAGATAAGGATGTCTTTCAAAAATTCTATTCAAAAATGCTCGCCAAACGATTGGTTAACCACACATCAGCTTCTGACGATGCAGAGGCATCGATGATTTCCAAACTTAAACAAACTTGTGGCTATGAATACACAATTAAGTTGCAAAGAATGTTCCAAGATATTGGAGTGTCGAAGGATCTCAACGATAATTTCAAGAAACATTTGCAGCTGACAAACACGCCGACTGAGATTGACTTTAGTATCGAGGTTCTCTCAAGTGGATCTTGGCCATTTAATCAGAGTAGTCCATTTCTGTTGCCCTCCGAGTTGGAGCGCTCTGTGCAAAGATTTAACAACTTTTATGCGGCCCGTCATTCTGGGCGCAAACTAAATTGGCTATACCACATGTGCAAAGGAGAATTGGTGACAAATTGTTTTAAAAACAAATACACTTTGCAAGCTAGCACTTTCCAAATGGCAGTGTTACTGCAATTCAACGATCAGACGAAGTTTACTGTCCAGCAACTCGGCCAGAACACTGAAATTCTTCAGGAAAATCTCATTCAAGTCCTTCAGATTCTGTTAAAAGCCAAACTTCTTACTTCTACTGACGACGAAGCAAATATTACAGCTGCGAGTGTTGTAGAGCTCTTTTCAGGTTACAAAAACAAAAAGTATCGCATAAACATCAATCAACCACTGAAAACAGAACTGCGTGTGGAACAGGAAGCCGTCCACAAACACATCGAGGAAGATCGCAAGTTACTTATTCAAGCAGCGATTGTGCGCATCATGAAAATGCGCAAGAAGCTCAACCACACACAATTGATTGGAGAAGTTCTCAATCAACTTTCGACCAGATTCAAGCCTAAGGTACCAGTGATTAAGAAATGCATCGATATCTTAATAGAAAAGGAGTATCTAGAAAGAATGGAAGGACAAAAAGATACATACAGCTATTTGGCGTAATTTTGTTTATTATTTTTTAAACTTAAACTGTAGCTCTTTTATTATATAAAATATATTTACTCTATTAAATCTTAAATTATATATAAATATACGTAATGTAAAAGTAAGAAAATCACGCTTGTGTGAAATAAAGGAATTATTTTCGAAAATAAAAAAAAACAAAAAAAAAAAAAATATATATCAAAATTGGAAAAAAAATGAAACAAAATATTTTTGTTGAGCTATCGAGTCAAGATCATAGATTGTGGTTCTATTATTAATTTCCGCAGTCAAATTGTTTGAAGGTGGGTATAATTTATCTCTTTGTCCAGAATTACACGCAAGTTAGTGCGAGCCGATTTCTGCAGTTAATAATAAAAAAAAAAATACAAAAAACGGAATAAACAAGATTTTTTTTTGTTTGTTAAAGTTGTTTAAACGGGAAATTGAAAATTTTTATCAGATACATCATTCATTCAATCAGTTTGATATACAAAAAGTTGGGTACAAAATCAGGTCTGAAAAAAAATTGTGGTAGGTAACAATCGAATGATTGTTATTTATGTCATATTCGATTGGACGTTCGGAGGGCCCTCCGAATGAAAAAAAAAAAACATCCCTAAATGGTTCCAGTGGTTGTGGCTGTTCGAAGTAATGTTTGGGAGTGCTAATTTGCCTTCCTGAATTGAATTGGGAGTGTTGGGATTGGGAGTGCTGTCACAATTTACTACCACATATACAGGGTGATTGTCAGAAAAAAAACGATTTAAGAACAACGGGAGGATCAATCGGAACCCTTGTAGGGTACACACGGTGGCGCTGCCTTTGCGCCACCATCAAAGTAATAAAAAGTAAAAAGCAAAAAGTAACTTGTAATTTAGAAAAAAAAAAACCCGTCAATTAAGTGGTAGCGACGGTGGTCTTTGGACCTCCGTCAATTGTAAGATAAAAACGTAACTCAAGTTAGTAGTTTCAGGGTGGCTTGTCCCCCAGTAATTCGGACTGCTTATAAAAGCAGCAAATACGGAGCTAGGAAGCAACATTTGGGATTGGTGTTCAACAGCGCTCCAAGCAACCAGCAATGGCCAGGATGGAAGTAACATTTTGTGAGAGATGTACAATAGCGCTCCATATAACGACATCGATGGACGAAAACTTCCCACCCAGCTAATATTTTACTGCTAGATACCCAACGGTACATCAGGCATCGACTACAACAGTAAAGTTTATAACGTGACAACAATTTTATAACGTGACAATCCAGCGTGCAACAGTGTTTCTGTCTTCATACATATAAAGTGTTCAAATATTTAAGTATACTGTGATAGTTTCACTTTATCGTTTTGATATTTTAATGTAATATACTTTGTTTCAATCAAATTTTCATTGAAAACTTAATAATTAATTATTTACGTATATTCCTAGGGCGGTCTCGCTCTATCAAACTATCTAATCATACCATTTATAAGTGTTAATAATTTAAACATAATATATGCATTGCATATATAGTAAAAGTACTGAGCTCTCGCTCTAACTTCAAAAGAAATTTTATTCTCAATGTAAATTATTTTATTTTAGTGTTAGTTTTTAAGGTATTTGTAAATATATATGTGACTTTCCGTCTCAAGCAAAAAAAAATAACACTTATGAGCAAAAGTAGTGTAACTATATATATTTTATATAATAACTGTTCGCCACGAGGCTTTCCATTATACACAACTGAAAAAGAAGGCCATACATTACAGCCACTTTTGTACTCGCTAAAGCGAACAAGAATTAGAATTAAAATAAGACAAAAATGTAACTCGAAACTAAAAGACTCAATAAAATTCAATTCAATTCAATTTAAGAACAACGGTGAATGATACAAAGCCTTTGTCATATCTTTTTGGAAAGCCAGAAAACTATTCTTTTATTTTATTTTAAAATTAAGTTGTTTAAGTGAACAATTTTAAAAAAATTACTTTTCAAACTCAAAAATTTGAAAAAAAAATGTTTAAACTATTTTTTTCAAAGTTTTATGTTATTAACTATTATTTTTATTTTCAAAATTCAAAAGTCAAAAACAGAAAACCGGATGCCAAAATGATATAACAAAGCTTTCCAAAAAAAATATAACAAAGGCTTTGTATCAATCACCGTTGTTTTTAAATAATTTTTTTTCTGCTTTAAGTCAATTTTTTAGAAAATTGCCCCTCCCGCCTAAACGGGGGGAAAAAGACCCCCTCCCATACGATTTTTTTCTTGTCTTAACCCCACCTACACGCTCAAGCTTTTTGGTGCACCTTAAACCAATCACCCTGTATATTGTTTACATAGACCATATGGTTGTGACAATACTAAGGTTTTTTTTTCACTCGGAGGGCCATCCGAACCGTCCACTCGAATAAGACATTATAAGTCTCATTTTTTTTAAGACAACTTTATTATTTTTGTTTATAAATAAATTCGCTGATAATAAGCACACGTGCGTCGCCCGAATATGGAAAAATTGACAAAAATAAGACTTAAATAAAAATCATTTTTTACAAAAAAATGTGCATGTTTAGTTTGATTCTGTTGACAACCCTGGAATACGCAGTAGAGATATACAAGGCACTTCCGTTGTTGAAACTTCTTGGTCTCGCATAGTTTTCTTTAACTTTTTTAACTTTGTAATTAATATTTAATAAGTGGTATATAACTTCGTATATATATAATTGTCTTTTTAATAAGATCATAACGGATTAATTTATTTATTAATTATCGTTAAGAGGTATTTGTTGAAAAAAACCGGTGAAAATCTTTAGGACCTTAACACTATCTAAAAGAAAATTTAAGTTCAGTTTGTCATTAAACTAGCAAACCTAACTGTATAATACTGAAAAAAAATACCAAAATTAAAAAATCTATTTTAAAAGTAAAACTATTTACATTAACAAAAAACCTAAATTAAGCCAGTCAGTCGAGGGCTGATACAGTATAGATTGGCGGTTCCGTTAATCTACCACGTCGGCCGTATAACTGTGGATCGGCGACTCGTGTATGATCGAGACGTCGGCTCTGGGAACGGAGCAGAGCGTCTGCGGTTCAGTAGAGCTGTGCCCCTTCGGGACAAAAAGGACTTTTACAAGCAAGTTAATTGCCAAACAGCGCCTGATACATTTACTCAAAGAAACATTTGATAAATAATTAATTTCAATTCACTTTTTTGTTTTAAATTTATAAAATACGTTTAGGTCAATCGCCCGATTTTTTAATTGTTTTTTAATAATAATAATATTTTAACTATGTGTCTGTAAAGGTGTGTCCACACCTTAGACACATTTCATAAACAATTCAGAAACATTTACAAACTAGGGAAACATTTCTGGAATGTTTCTTAGGACGCTTGATAAACATTTCTTTTTCACGAGTGGCACAGAAAAAAAAAATTATTTGTTTGTAATTGTAGACGAAAATGTCACGTAGATTGCAAAATGGGAAACAAGAAATATCTTACAAATTTTTTTTTGATGAAAGGCTTTATCTTTGAAAACAAATCACTCATGTGAAATTTTATAAAAATTGATCGTATTTTCAGGTTCAGCCGTTTAGATTGTAGGTATTTATACAACCAGACTGATAGGCAGACAGAATTTCCGGACCCGCTTTTTTCGATCGAGTTCTCTATCATCGTAACGTCATGTTCGAATGTTATCTAATTTTTTTTTGTACCAATGCATTACCTTGTGTCATTGAGTTTATACTCATAGAGGAATCAAGATGGTTTCAAACTCACCGAAGTAGATGTTGCTAAATGAGCATATCGAGTAATTATTATTGCCCTAATTCCCTGTAATGAAAAACACTCAAACCGAACGGAACAAAATTTTTCTGCATACGTTTGTATATGTTTTTTTTTATTTCTTTTGCCTTTTAACTCAAGAATAATTGCTACAAAAGTAAAAAAAAAAGCAAGTCGATAGTAACGACATCACACGAGCAGTATTTGAAACTTACACATGATTTCTCAATGGTAGTACCTATAATCGCAAGTAAAAGAGCTCGATCGACTTTTATCTTTTAAATATAAAATAACTGCATATAGATTTTGTGAATTTTTATTGTATATTAAAGTTACATGGACCCATGTATTTTAATCGAAATGACATCTGAATTTTGATTATATTATATTCAACTCAACTACATGAACATTTATTAAAAAATATCTGATTTCATCTGCGGACCTATTGAAGACAATAAGGTGTATGGGGTATATTATGTACACAGGATTCTATTTTCTGATTTTTTTAAGGTTTATTATTTAATTTGTTTGAAGGTTTATACTTTAGACTGGAAGAAGTTAAAAAAGATTAACATTGAAACAAATCATTATTTTTATATATAAGAACTAAGTTCAATAAATGTATTTATATTGCAATTTTGTTTAAATTAATATTTGTTCAGGTCGTCTTTTAAATAAAATTATAAATTCATACATATTATGTTTCTATTGAGACGCGGCCCAGTTTTTTTGTGCGAAATAATCCCAGGGTTAGAGTTTACCATAAAACTCTGATGGAAACATGGTTTTCAGTCAGTTTGAGATCACGATTTAACTGACCAATTTGGTCGAGTTAAGGTTCTTATAATGAAAAGCGAATCAAACTCTTGGGAAATTCAAGATGTATTCCGATCATCTTAGACAAAATTTGACTTCAATAAAAGTAAAATGAAGATTGAAATTTGCAAGAGATTTGAAATCTAATAATTTCGATTATAACCATTTTAGCGAGAAAAGCACAATACGCATGCAAATCGGAAAAACACAAAATCTCAAAATGGCGGACATCAACATTTTGGTTTCATATTCTACTCCATCATTGGAACCTAAACTGCGTTAACAAATTTCATTCTTCATTTAACTTTTATATGCATTTATTAAAGTGAAATTTTGTCTAAGATGATCGGAATACATCTTCGATTTCCCAAAAATTTTATCATTTAAATTTGATAAAATTCCTAAATATATCGGACTAATTACCAAAATCAATTTTCGACATTTTAATAGGGCAACGTCATCTTTCGCCAAATTTTTGCATTTTGGGGCGAAAACAAAAATTTGGTTCGCAAAATGAGTCATTTCAAAATCCTTTACTTCAAGTCGAACGTTCGTTTCGCTATTTATAATGGGGCCCAAACTCTGAGATCTCAAACTGACTTAAAAATGTGTTTCTATCGGAAGTAACTGAAGGTTAACTCTAATCGTGGGATTATTTCGCACTGAAAATCTGTGCCATTTGTGTTCAATACTAATTCAAAGTTATGAAAACTTAATTTGTGTTTTCTGAGATCTTCAGCACTGACTTAATAGTAATACTTAAATGCATCAACGCATTAACTAAATTTAAATTAATATAAAGTAAAATATAATAAATAATTTCACAACGTGAAAGGTATTGAAGTCGTTATTTTTCTATTCTTCTTCATCCAACAGAATCGTTCTCGTTTGGAATCGCATTCGTTTCGTATTTTTTATTATTCCATTTGTTAATAGATTTTTTCCCTGACCCACCGCGGGTAACCTGGCAAACAATCTTTTGAGTCGCACAACTGCCATGGCATTAAAGTCTAATTTCTTATCCGTTTCTATTTTTTTCAACATTATAATAGGAGTTTTATCGATGTTTAGGCTAGAACAGCCACGTTTTTGCGGGGGTTCATTAGTGTCAAATTCTTGGCTATGATTGGATTCAGTTGATTTTCTAAAAATAAAAAAAAAACAAGAAAAAGAAATGTCAAATAATGATATTATTTATCTAATTGTTTAAAATTGAATAACGCTGATGTTAAAAAGCAGGTACGCAGTGTAATGTATAAAATATATGGAGTTCGCCTTCAAAAACCGGAATCACTGCTAGGAACTGCAAAAATATACTACCATCAATTTGTCCCGTTGAAGAAACATGGTGGTACAGTGATGAAGCCAAAGAAGTGATGGCTAGGAAAAAACAGCTTTCAAAGCTGGTTAATGTGCCTATCTCACAAAATCATAACATAACATAGATTAAAATGCACGCTTTGAAGTGGTCTACAGATGATGCACGAAAGAAGCAAAAAAGAAGTGCGCCCTAATTAAAGCAGAAAGTACGATAAGCATGTATCAGAAGTTGGAACAAATATCTGCACACTGCCCTGACTGCTGATGCAAACCAGGATTTTCAGGAACTGAGACGTGTTAGTATTAATAAAGATGCAATTATATAAGTAGGACTCAAGACCCATTGATAATGACAACGTTTTATTCCATAGTATTGCCAAGGACTTTTTAAATGAACAATGCTATTAAGATAAACGGAATACTCTCCGAGTTCTGGAAAAATATGGTAGACATCGGGCTTAGATAGATCTCGGTTCTAATTTCTAAATTTAAGTGGTGACCAAAATAATGTCTAATCAGTTACCATTCTTCCAATTAACAAAGGGAAGGGTAATGAGCGAAACTGGAATAGTAACCGTTCAGGCACTGGCTTGGGATATTTCGTAGACTTAAAGGATGTGGAAAACAGAAAATACCAAGCGATTCAAAAAGAACGTGAAAAAGTAGAAGACATTACAAGTTTTTTTTTAATGTATTTATGGAGATGGGTACGCTCAAATGAAAATATAAATGATGTAATTGAGGTGATGAAAAAGTGAATTAAGTCTGTATACACAAATTAACTTTGTATGGAAGTATCAAGAAGGAGAGATTCAGGTTATTTCTCAATTAATGCATAATACCATTGATTTATGGTTTCGAACTCACCGAAGTAGATGTCGCTAAATATCGAGTAATTATTATAGCCCTAATTCCCTGTAACCAAAAACACTCAAACCGAACCGAACTGAATTCCTCTGCATACATTTGTATTTATTTTTCTTTATTTCTCTTGCCTTTTAACTCAAGAATAATTGCTACAAGAGTAAACAAAAAACAAGTCAATAGTAATGACATCCTACGAGCAAAGTTTGAAACTTACACATGATTTCTCTATGTGTATCACTCAATGATAATACTTTAAAAAAATGATTCAATGGCATATTCTAGGAAATTTTTGTTTGTATCGTATGAGGTTATATATAATGTGAGAATCATTTACCGATGATTTCTGAATCACGTCAATGTAATATGCTTTACAAAATGGTGTTGTCTGAAATATATTTTTCTTGTTTATCACATTACTGTTTTCAAAACGTCATCACAGCCGTCCCTTTCCAAACAATTATCTTCGTTATTATTATTATTATCATCGGATATCAAGGATTTGTACGAGCAAGTCAAAACAAAGGTTAGATACTCTGTATCTAAATGTTCCAATCGAAGTTGATTTACACCAAGGAAGCGCGAGTCATTTGATCTTTATTACATTTCTACTTGAAGATAAGGTGACGGACTCGCAAGTAAATTATTTATTCTTTGCTGGCAATAAAAAACCATTATAAGTGAAGATTTCATCCCTGCATCGAGCTTTTGATGTATCGGTGAAGTTTTGGAGCGGAGGGAATAATTGGTACCGCATAAAAGCCAAAATTCTTATGTTGCCCATTTTCTTGTACTTTCAGGCCTATTTCGGACATCAGATAGTAATAGTGCTTCCTAATTGCGAAAAGTTTAAATACCTTGGATCTATGATAAATATCGAAGCATCTTGCGATAAGTAGCGTAGGCTCGTTCAAGTGGCCGAGAACTCTGCCATCTTCTGTAACCAAAAAAACCACAAGGCTGAAAGGACTGCTCTACACTTTAACTGCTCGCTTGAATACGAGTTTATAATTTTGAAAACTGTACAAGAAGTATTAGTATATTTACGGCAAGTAGATGAAGATGCTTCGCATAACAACAGTAGTGACAAAGCATTATCGAATCAGAAGTAAGAAGACATAAAGAAGCCTTCACGTAAAAAATACCATCGTGAGTAATATCATTGAGTTTATACACATAGAGAAATCATCTGTAAGTTTCAAACTTTGCTCGTAGGATATCGTTACTATCGACTTGTTTTTTGTTTACTCTTGTAGCAATTATTCTCGTGTTAAAAGGCAAGAAAAAAAAAGAAAAACAAATACAAATGTATGCAGAAGAACTTTGTTCTGTTCGGTTTGAATGATTTTTGTTACAGGGAATTAGGGAAATCATAATTACTCGATATGCTTATTTAGCGACATCTACTTCGGTGAGTTTGACACCAGCATTTAGTTCGGCTCAGTCATGGAGCAGCTCATAACCGGCAAGCTTGCTGACGTTCAAATCTGTGATCGCATTCGAGATTTGAACATCGTCGGAAAAGAAGCATTTGTTTCACTCCGAACATAATGGAATTCTGAATCAAATGAAATGTTGAAAACGTTCAAATTTGACATTTTAAACTTTAAAGAATTTGTTTATAAGCTGAAATTTATTGTTGTTCGAGTAAAAATAATAATTCATCTTTGAACTTTTTTAATCATTTTGAAATTCAATTCACAAAAATATAAATAAACAAACGTTTTGTTTTGAGAGATACTTCCATTTTGTTCATTGATTAAGGTTAACGTGCTCATTTCTTAGATCGTAGATGAACGTTTCGTTCAGATCTGACATTTCTTTCCGTTTGCGTCCGCCTATTATAGTTAGCCTTTAACTTACATTACTTTTAAAATAGAGAAAATAAAATAGTAAATAGTTCCATATTACGGCTTCACTGTGGCTTCGATAATAAACATAAACTGCATATTTGTGGCAGTGAATTGGAACAGCTATCTTAACTTAATTTGGGAATAGAAATTAGAACTTCGAAACAATATTCCGATTAACAGACAAAATTAGGTCAAATCGAAAATGACAAGTTAACATCGTTGGTATAATTTTTGAATCCAAAACATAAGGTGTAAACATGTACAGTAATATTAAAACATAAAAATGAACAATCTGATTTTTGCACGAACATTGTATCTACAAGGAATAAAGTGGCTTCGTCCAGGCCCAGATCCTACAACTTTTTATTTTTCTCTCAGCATGTACGTATTTTGATTTTTTTTCTTTAATTAGTATATACTTACTTTCAATCGAAATTAAAAAGTGAACTTGTCCGGCTAAGAATTTAATGAACCTTGTTTTTTATAATAAACTCACCTTTTAGTGTAACTATATTTATTAATAGTTGGTGCTGGGGCGGGATAAATTTTTCCCGGCTCTTCAGGATGTTCGCCAAAGTCTTTTCCTTCTATCCAATTTTCATAACGTTCCGGCTGAAATCGCTTTACAAAAGTTTCCATGGAAATTTTTACCATATCTTTTCGACAATGACAAATGCTGGCCCTTTTTCCGTATTCAATCCATCTTTTTGTTGCGAAGTTCGTTGATTCCGCTCCATTAAAACCATGATTGAATCCAGCGTGGTATCCAAATGGAAACGTTATCATTATCTCACCAGGCTCTTGAGTTATTTTGTTAAATGGGATTTCATGCTGACGCAGCACTTGTGGGCTTACCAATGTCATCTTATGTCTAAGATGAGCATTGCAATTTTGATAATTCTCTTGGAAAATACGATTTAAAAGCTTTTCCAGCCGCTTTCCATAAGCAGGTGGAATCGCATACCAAGTTTTAGGAGCGCCAAAGTGTAAATAATTGATTGAATACAAATCCATGTCTTCGGTGTGCCAGGCAAATGTGCTTTTCCACATGCCGAAGTATAGATAGGCGGTGTTTACACCATCTATCTCGATGCCATAGTCTTTATTTACATAATCGAGAATCGTTTCCAGCTTGTCTATATTCCATTCCTTCGTGTCTGGGTCGGTAAGAGTACCTTTGACATCAGCTGCGTACAGTGGGGCAACGTATGTGACATTTTTCCAATATTTTCGTTCCAAGTCGTCATAATCGAAATGCCTTGGTGTCTGGTATCGTTCCGACTCAGCAAGTTCTTTGAATTGCCGAAGAGTCATTGTGCGCTTTTGTACGTTGATTTGTTGGTATTCCCCCTGTTTTCCTATAATATACCATTAGGTTGTTAATTTAATGAATTCGGAACGCGAATGCTCACCTGAAATAACTTGGCATATTGGAGCTGGAATAGTCATATTTATTTCGTCAATAGAGTAGCCTGACCGACGGGGAACCCACTCAGGAGGAGGGATCACTTTGGCAAGGCCTACGTGATGGGCTCCGCGCGACTCCATGTAGTCTATGTAGGAGGAAAAGTTTTGGAACTCTTCAAAGCTAGGTCGGAAAGTCATTATACGGGTGGTGTTTGTAATATCTTTGGCAGTGTCTGAAGAACTATCTGACATTTTTCATTAATTCGTAAAATTTTTAAAAATTAAAAATATATTATTTTCTTCTTTGCGACCAAAATATTTGTGTTGTTGCTAGACTGAAATGAAAATGGAGGAGTCGGAGTGAAGTAGACCCCGTTTTCTTTAGGCCTAGGTCACAGTTAAATAAAATAATATACACGAAATACAATTCACAATGGCCAAACTATAATCTGCGTATCTTAGAGGTATTTATACGACGACATAAATTTACGCTTGACGTTCCTATGTTTGCTATTTCCCATTATTATATACATTTATATAGTAATATCATGCTCAGATGCCTTAGCAACATTCACTCTACCACCATGCAGCGCCCCTATATTCGTGTAACAGTACTAACCCATTGGGGGAGAATATGAACGGGAGAACAAAACGAGAACGCTTTATAGTAAATTTATATGAGTTGGAGGGATTGAAAGATTTTATTTTTTTTACGTTTCTTCTTCGATTCTGAATAAAGAATAGTGATGAATTAAGGAAATAGAAATATAAAACTGGTTCTGGCAAAGGTTCATAAAAAAGGGAACCGATAATTATTTATTTCTTCATGAAACGTGTTTGAATGTATGCGTGAAATAAATATTTTACACAAAATTCAAGGTTGTGTGTTATTTTTCAGCATGTATGCTAGCTGAGGGTATTTTACAGGATATGCTAGACTGTGTGTGGGCAAAATAAAAGGCAAGTCAAGTGTAGGGATGAATTTGGTATATCCTGCAGATAAAGATTCGAAAAAAAAAAATAATAGGTACTTCTTATATCATTGGGTGTTATTTGTGGGAGGGAAGGATATAAAAATGTAGCCAAATCGTGATTGCCACTAATGTTTATATACAATGCTATTTCCTATGTGTGAATTTCTCTTTGGTTTCTGTTCCGTTAGTCACGGTGCTATTACACCTTAATTTTGAGAGTCATGACTTTAATTTGACAGTACTCATTTCCATCCTTTTCACAAAAGCATTTTGTATAGCATGTATGTGCACCATAGAATAATAAATAAATAGAACATCATTTCAGGAGGCTCCATCCACTTTTGCCTACAAACTTTCAAAACTGCAGAGTTTTAACTCTGTATGCGTGCCCGTGCATTTTAAATGGGACTGCCAAATTTGGTTAGACAATACATTCTTACAATTTTGCATTTAGCTGTGCACGCGCATTCACGTATAGAAGAGCGCGTGTAAATTTTTTTTCTACGGGAGGAGACGGAGGAGTACATGTTGATAACATGTGATGTGCACTCTTCAAGAAGCGAAAAAGAATGGAGCGAGATAGTAAAATTACGAACAGCAGGAAAGAAACGCAAAAAAAGAGTCATGAAAAACTTGGCCCACGACGCACAGGGCTGTTTACCAGCCGTCTCATCTTCTCGATTTTTTTCTCACGTTCCCGGAATCATGGTGTAATAGCACACTAATGTACATAAAAATCTCCACACTTTACAAAAATTTCGCTGAAATTTCGTCTAGTGTAAAGATTTGATTATTAGTTAGATTAGGGAGTTCCGCTTTTTTACTCACATATGTTCGAAAAGATGCAAGCCCCATGAAGCTGTTGGCGTGAATTGACGTTAATTAAAGACATATGTTATAAAAAACAAACCGAAATGTCAAACGACTAAGTCACAGGACGTTAGTGATGTACACATATAATCAGTGTCATCAGGCAAAATCAGAAGGGATTTGATTTTTCGTCAAACAAATTAACTCATATATACTCATTTTTACAAACACTATATTACAGATTGATGTCAAATGACTGACCGTGTAAAGGTCGCCTTACACCTTGCTACATGAAGCTTGCATCTTTTCCATGTTTGAGTTTAGGCCGTGTGCCAATAGCGTTAAAATTTTATCCAGTGGCTAATTTTTGATGGTTGAGTGGAGGTGAATACATATTTATCTTTTCAGTGTGTCAACTACTGGATTAAATAGGATTTTTCAACACATGCCTTTTTTTATTTTTCCTACAAGAATTAAAAAAAAAAATCTTTCTTATTACTTTGCTACGGAGATTAATAGCTCAGTTTATATATCTAAGATCTCCGAGATCTCCGTATGCTCAGAAATATAAACACAATTTTTCAGTGAAATTATTACACTATTACTGAGCCTGAATGTCTTATGGAGCGTTTATACATGCATGATTTATTGGCGCCAGTAACTGCGCCAGTTGCCAGTAAAAGTTTACACATAAATTGACATCTTCCTCGCAGGACGCGAGACAAAACTTTCCGGATTCGCGGATATCCAAGCTGGAAAATCTTTACAAAAACTAAAAAAGAGAGAGTGACTCCCAGTGATCACAAACGAAAAATTCGACAGACAAAAATGAAAGCAAATAAAAAACACAATCCAACTATCAAAACAAACATATTACTCTGACATCTAACTGTCTCTCTCACTACTTCATGAGCATAGCAAATTATCCACTGGTTAAAATTTTAAACTGCTTCAGAGCAGGCTAAATTGTTGAAGTTTATATTCACCTCACTAGCACTAGTGTCATAATTCAGCCACTGGATAAAATTTTAGCGCTATTGGCACAAGCACATGGCCTAAAAAACAGAATTCCGCTCGGAACTCCCTTTCGCACATGTTCGATAAGAGGCAGGCCTCAGGTAGGAAGACGTAATAGCTCGCTTTTGAGAAACCTTAAGAAATAAGTTATATTTATTTTATGTTATAAATATACAGGGTGATTTTATTTTTAAATTAAGTTGTTTAAGTGAACAGTTTTAAAAAAATTAATTTTCAAACTCAACATTTTGAAAAAAAAAATAAAAAAAAAATTTTTAAACCAATTTTTTACAAAATTTTATGTTTTTAATTATTATTTTTATTTTCAAAATTCAATGCTCTTATTGATTTTTAGTCAAAAACAGAAAAGCGGATACCAAAATGTGTCTTAGTTTTTGAGAAATTAAGAAAACACTAAAAGAAAAATACTAAAAAAAGGGATAATCCCCTAAAAAAACCTTTGTTCTAAATTGACTCCTGTTGACACTAAGATAAGACTAATTTAATCATTGCTACTTCCTATCATTGACTATGCCGCTGTTGTGTACTGCAAACCAGACTCTCATTCTCTCCACAAACTACTAGTTGCTTATAACGACATGGTAAGGTATGCCTTTGATCTACGACCGACGTCTCTCAATTTCATTTAGAAGCAAGATGTTGCTTGTTTTTGCATTAAATTATTTATAACAAAACTCCAAAATATCTATTTGATAAGCTCTGCTTCGAGCAGTCGACTTGAACCCTCAACTTAATTACTCGTCCCCATAACTACTTAAATTCATCTAGACTTTTTTTTTTATATGCTATCAGTCTTTGGAAGTCTTTACCAGTGGCAATAAAGAAAATAGTAGAAAACTCCCAATTTAAAAACGCCGCCATTTATATGAATTTTCGCTAATTTTAAAAACAGCTATTTGGAAACTTGTAAAATGTTATTCTTTTATGTATTTGTTCATTTATCGTTTTTTTTTTCATTTAGGTACCAAAAATAAAAATAAATTATAAATTGTATATCTACTTTTTGTTGCTAATTTCAATTTATTTTAATACGCACGTAATAATTACATATTTTATTAATTTTTATTTTTATGTTTTTTGACCTCTGTATATGAATATAATTATAAGTTGGTTTATGGGCTGTAGGTCAGTTTTGTTCCACTTAAATGAAATACAAAATGTTGTTTAAAATGACGTTTTGTTCATGATTATGAACATCATCAGATTTATTTGGGTATAGTTTTTGCGACACAATGCTTAAACTTTACAAAAATATAAAATGTCTGTTAGACAAAACAAAACAAATTATACATAAATATTGCACTTTTTAAACATTTTTATCGCTTTTAACATATATATTGCTTTTAACATATATATTGCACTTAATTAAAACATTAATCGAAAACAAAAACAAACATTACTCTTTACTTTTATACACTACTATGCTTTACATTATTGACATGACTTATAATAAATCTGATGATGTTCATAATCATGAACGAAACGTCATTTTAAACAACATTTTGTATTTCATTTAAGTGGAACAAAACTGACCTACAGCCCATAAACCAACTTATAAATATTTTATTAATTTCCAAATTTAAATTTTATTTATAATTTCTTTTTTCATTATTAATTTATATAAAATTAAATGATCTGTCCATATGTTAAGTACTATAAAAGACTTATAGGTAGAACTATAATGCGCATGACCTACTGTCAAAATTAAACGAACAGTTTCGTCATGTTTATACAAATATGATGAATGCACATAATGAACATGTGAAACATGTGCAAATCAATTGTTTTTAGTTTCTTTTAATTGTGTTAAAAATGCATAATTTATTGTTAAATTTATTGATTTAAAATGCAATTATATTTTTTTCGGATTGTCAAATGCCCACCGCTATTAAATTTACATAATGTAAGAGCGGTTCAGATCTCACAGCTCATGCGGAGCTCATGTCTCAACGAAATGCGCCTATGTCCATTATAGCCAACGCCATATGACTGTGTGTATTCGCTCATTTACACATGCGATTTTGACAGTAGCTCATGCTTACTCATGAGCATTATAGTTGGGCCTTTACTTGTACACCTGATACTAATAAATTGAATTGAATTGAAAACTTAAAGTGGGTTTTCATACTTTCCCCTTAGGTGGAAGTCATTCGGCCACCTTCCCCTAACCGATTTCATTTAAATTTCGTATGGGCAATAAGTTAACTATTTTACACAAAATTGCGTTTAAAGTTTTAGGCCTAGCAAACGTTTCATAATAGCTACCATATAATTTGATCTCACGCTAAGCCATTTTCTGATATTTTTTCCCTTTGAACGTAATTTGTTAAATTGAATTTTTTTCAATTCCATAGTTTGCTACAAGAGCAAGTTCGAGCGTGCATTTTATTTTTTATAAAAAAAAATATTAATTTGTTTTATTTTTTTTTATTAAGTTATTTTAATTATTCTATAAAAATATACAACTCTTATATCTATCTATGGTCTTAAAGTACTCTATTAATGATATAGTTATGTGTATGTGTGGACATTGGACAGCGGTTAAAAACACAATGGTTAATACTAAAATCTTAACAACAAATAAAGTTAAATTTAAATTTAAATGTTTTAACATTCATCCAACAGAGAATTTTCTGCCATGCATTAATTATTATATTCATAATAATATAAATATCTAAATAATACTTAGAAAATGAAAAGAAAAAATTATATAAAATTGAAAAAAAAACGATTGAATGACTTTCTTTAAGTTCAAATTGCATGGAAAACCGAAAATAGGCCCTCTAAAGATTGCATGATTCGATACGAAAAGCTCGTTGCTTGGCGAATATGGTAAGTTAACAGGTATTGAATAAATAGCTCTACCGTAACAAAGTTAAATTAAGTCTTTTATTTGAGCTTCTAGTGAAGTTTGTGATTAGAAGGTAAATCTTCAGACCGTATGCAGCGACCTCTATAACAAATTTCTGTTTCTGGAGTGTTCTCTTTGGTTGATGTAGATGTTGCATATACCACCGAATCCATAAGATTTTTATGGAAAATATTCGCATTACCGCTTTGTGGTGTTTCAGTTGGCGCAGAAGCATCAGACGAAATGCTTTCGGGAGGAGTTCGAACTCTGTTTATGCTTGTGTATTCGTATTTATGTGGTTGAACAAAGTCCGTGCTGAATTCTTCGTCAGCGTCCTCGTTTTCGTTTTCGTTAGGGGTAAAAAGTTCATTTAGTTGCTTCCGAACTTCTGAAAAAGCACTCGACTGAGTGTCAAGGTCTTCAACATCCCATAAGTCATCAACACGGCGTGTTATACTTTCAGGTTCACTGTCCAAAGGCATATTTTCCAGTGAGGTGGTAGGAAGTGGCTCTTCTGGACCCTGAAGAGATTGAGTGTGTATTTTGGCTTCTGAAGATGGATTTACTGTTATCATATCGGAATCAAGTTCAGGAGTGATATCAGGAGAAGTTGTCGTGGTTGCAAGACGGTCGATTATGCCAGAAGATGTCGTGTAGGCATCATCAAAGTGTGTTGCTGTAGATTTCTCTATTTTTCCAGTATAAAGCGAGTTGAAAAATTGAGTGCCGATATTTTGCGATTCAGCAGTTTCGAAAGTTTCTACCGCGCTTGCATTGGTATTCTTCCATTTACCTTTTCTACCTAAATGAGTATCCATTTTTTGTGACTCAAAGTAAGAAGCGTCCGTTGATTTTGTTTCGGATTCTTTTCCAATATCAGACATGACTTCTTCAAGTAGATCAGCGAAAGATTTCTCACTTCAAGCAGGTAAATGCAGATGATTTATTAAGTATTTTTTTATTTTTTCAGAGACAGGTACTTACTTTTTTGAGTTGTTAGCGGTTATTTCCTCTTCGATTTTCGAGCTATAGTGTGTGTTTGCCGTAGGGCCAAAGCCAGCTGAAACATTAAACACATAGGAATCGGACTTTCCAGCATCTGGATTTGCAGTCACAATTTCTGGTTCGTTTTCAAACTTTTTTGTAGTAGGTTTTTCTTGCAAGGGCTGGAAGTTATTTTGAGACTTCCCAGAGAGAGACGGTGACCACTGAGATTCTTGAGGCTCCAAGTGAAACTGTGACTTTATTCGCTGTCTTCGTTGGGCCATCTAAAGAGAATTAATATAGTTAAAAAAAACTTGAGTTTCGCTATTGAAAATGAATTAGCTGTATCATTTACTTCGTCCTGATAGAGGTCTTGGTTGAATCTGTTTAGCCGGTTAAAATTGTTTCTTTCTGGCTCTGGTTCCTCTGAATCTTCAGGTGCGGATGTGGAAGTAGAGGATGCTGGGTGAGGACGCCTTGTACGAGCTCGAACTTTTACAATTCTCCTTGGAGGAGCTCTAGCTTTGACCTTGAATAATAACTTGGTTACATATAGTTGCAGAGGTTTATTTTAAAGTACTTACCGTATATCGCTCCTCACTAAGTGCTACAGTCGTCGTTGGTGTCTCTGTTGTTGTTCTTATTCTTGGACCTCGTCTTACAAATGGAGTTCTTCGAGTAGTTGGATGTGGTTCTTCTGTGGTTGACGAACTTGAATATACTGGACTTATTTCATTTTTGAGAACAGCTTCGGTTGGGACAGCATCTTCTTCGTTTGGGAAGTATCCTGGTCCATAGTTGGTCTGCGGATATTCTTGGTATTGTTGCGCAATCTGCATGGGCTCTACAAGCCCGTCATAGTTTTGGTCAGAGCTTGGTGTGACAGTAAAGACTTGCTGTGATTCAGAAACTGGTCTGTCGGTCGATTGGGGACCTGGAGTAGTTGTTGCTCTTCTAGTTGCAGGCTTAAATACTGGATAGTTCTGCTTAAGAACATCTCGTTGGTATTCCAAATCGTCACTATCATTGCCTTTCTTACCACCTCCTCCATTTTTTCTGTTCTTAATACGAAGCGACTGACGTTCTTCTGGAGTTGGATTGTACCGAATGCGATTTGGATTACGAATAAGTGGTGACCTTGTGGTTGAGGACCGTTCTGTTGTTAAAGTGGATGAAGTAGTATAGTTCCTTCCAGTGTATGGCCTTCTTGTTCGGCTGAGTGGTCGTCGCGTTGAGTAATCGGAGCTTGAATACGAAACAGATTGTGAAACTTTTGAGACAACAGGTTTTTTGATTCGATGATTTATAGGGCGTCTCGTTGGACGAGTTGCCACCGTGGGCTTCGTTGTCGTTTCCATTTGTACCGTGGTTTGACCTTCAGATCCATTTTGATTTTCTTTTTCAATCAATCCATTTACAAGTCCCGGAAGGTTTGGCGTGAGTGGTGGTAACTCTGATGGTAACTGGTAAGGATTAGGTTCAAACTCTACTTCAGATCCGTCCTGAATGGAAATCTCATTATTGTTGTTATTTGCCTTCGATGTTGAGAAGTTAGGTCTGTGATTAACGGGTATTTGTGTTTTTTCCTCTTGCTGAGGAGACGTTGTCTGGGTATCTCTATCTCGTGAAAACTCAAATACCTGTTCACTTAGAGGAACTGTGTTGCTTTGTTCTTCATAATTCGGTGTTGTTGTCGTAGGGTGGTAGAAGGTTACCCGTTGACGTTGTGTCACAGGTCTAGGTGTTGTTGTTGTAGGCGTTGTATAATAAGTTGGTGTTGAAGATGGTATTCTAACCTCGCGGTCATAATCAACTGATACTGGTGTATAAGGAACACTTTCGACAGTAGGACTTGGAGTACTTGAAGGCGAGAAGGAAGGACGGTTACGGAACGCATCCTGCTGACGGAAATACTGTTTCATACGATATTCTTCATCTGAAACTTGTTGTGCGTCTATTTGTTGCTGCTGTTGATTTGGAAGACGTGTGGTAAGACGATCTCCATCAACGTCTGGACCATGATACACCTGTCCACGAGTACTTTGAAAATCGATCTGAGGGCTTGTTGGATATGTTTGTGTGTAATAAGTGCGCGGAGGAGATGTGGAAGTTGTTGTTGAAGATGATGTACTGGTAGTAGTTGTTGAGGGGCTGGTTCTTATTGGTTGAACTTTGTAAAAGTCTTCCGCTGGTATATTGTTTGGAATAGGTTTAAAGTGAGCATAGGGTCTACTGTTCTCGGAATATTGATTTTCAGGTCGTTTTTGCTTGATGCGTTCTTGCTTATAGATCTTTGGAGAAGTAACTTCTTGAATAGCTTCGGAAAAGAAATTTTTCTGTGTGGAAATTTCTGAAAATTTATGACCTCGACTGGGTGCGGTAGGTTGTCTTTGGGTTGTAATCTCATAGGGGAAGCGACCCCTCTCCAATTTAGGGACAACTATTTCTGGATAATATTCCCTCATAGTGGTTGATTTGATGCGGTGTGTAGTTTCGGGACGACTGCGGGGTGTGGTGCTGGGAAACTGTTGAACTTCATTCTGGGATGAAGTTATAAAATTTTGATTCGGCGCACCCTGATTTGAGACTCTTATGTTGTTGTATATCTCCCTTTGTGGCTGTGTGGTTGGTGACTGGTTCGATCCTTTAACGTTGTTGAAATTTTCTCTAAGTGGCTGTTGAGTTGGTTGATTTGAACCTCTTATGTTGTTGTAAATATCAGGCTGTTGTAAGGATGGCTTATTTGAGCCTCGGATATTGTTGTAACTTTCATAATGCGTTTGGGTTTGGGGATAATTTTCATTTTGGGGTGGTGGTGATGGTCGATTAGAATACTTTACGTTGTTGTAGGGATCTGCTTGGGGAACTGGTTGATTGGTTGCTCTTAATTCGTTGTATGTTTCCTTCTGGCGGTTTACAACAATTGATCCGACATGAGGTTCAGGTAAGAGTATTTTGTTAAAACCTGCAGGAGTACGGTAGCTCAAAGGTGCTACAAAGAATGATGTGTCTCCAATATTACTATTTTGTGCAATCTGTGAGAGGTAAGGAAGCTCGAACTTGGCATAGCCACTTGGTGTTTGCATGCCCGCAGGTCCAACAAATACAGGTGGAGCTTGAGATGTTGGTGCATCTAGAACGGCAATAGTCTGGGCATTTCTCAAGACATTAACAACATCATTTTGAGTAGGCCGAGAAGATGACTTAAGTAAAAACATCGCCAAGGGAGGCTGATGGGCTTTAGGTTTTGGTTTCGGTGTTGTGAATTGCTGACTGAAAAATTTTTGGAATGGTGTAGTAGGCTTTGACGTTGTAGTCGTAGTTCTTAAGGTGGTACTAGCAACAAATCGATTAGGCTCTTGTTGTTGCAGGGTTTCGGGGGTGTAAAAATCATTTATTTGATAGGGGTTCACTTGTTGGACATTAGATTCCTGGTTGTATTTGGTATTATCAAAAGCTGGGTTTTCATTCCTTTGTTGATTGTAAAGAGTATCATAAGGAACGTAAAGAAGTTGCACTTCTTGATCTTGTTGAGTATTCACTGGACCTGCTTGAGGTATAGGAGCTGATAGAGGAGCTGTTTGGAATGGCAATTGAGACTGGAATGAAGATGGTTTTTGCACTTCAAAGTTGTTTTGAAAAGGAAAGGCGGTTGGTGGAGCTGATGTTGACGAGACGCTACTATGAGTGGGGATTGGTTCACGGAAAGCGTGTTTTATAGGTTCGTCGATAAAGTTCTGTTGAAAGGGTTTTGATGCCTGCTGAAGAGGGCTCTGCTGTGGACGCTGTACTGGATGGAATTCTGGAGGAAAAACTTGTTTTTGAGTAAACAACGGCGAATGGAATAATGACTGCGCTCCTCCGAAAGTCGAATGTTGTATTTGGTAACCGGTCTGTACACCTTGAGAACTGTCCTGGTTTCTATTCCCATCACGGTTGAATGGCATTTCAAACTTGAAAAACGATTGTGATGTTGGTTGCTGTGGCTGAAGATTTAATTTTTGTTGCTGTTGGTGCAACTGCGATTGACTGTGTTGAGCCTGACTTTGGGGCTGGGGGAACCTTTGGAAATGAAACGGAAACCCAAAAGATTGAACTTGTTGTTGTTGCGGAGCTGGATGGTGCTTCTTAGTTTCTCCAAAAGCTGCATTTGGAGGGAAATTTTGCTGATATGTGATAACACGTCCAGCACGTTCCTTGGCATCGATTGGTTGTGCCACTGGTATCCAGTCATATGTTTCTGATTCTGGGCCCGTGTCTTCTAATTGTCGTGACCACTTATCAGCCGCTGTTGCTGAAGAAATTATAAGCCAGAGACAGGCAATCAGTTGTTGAATCTTCAGATTCATGGCGAAGCCTGTAATTAACAAGAAAGAGTCTAGTTTTTATAACAAATGCTTTCAACATTAATTAAATTTTTGGGAAATACGGGATAGATTTATAAATATATACGTAAGAAAGATTCATTAACTACAGAAAATAAATTTTATTTTCAAATTCTTGTTATCGAATGAAAAACGATGTTAAAAATTTAATACATATACAAACATAAACATTAGATATTGAACTAAAGAATTTTGTGGGGATTATACGAGTAAATTGTATTTTCTGGCGTTTTTTCCTTTCCGATTTGTAGCTCCGGAAACGAAACATATGTAGGTACCTCAACTTCTAAATAATTTCAATAGATTTGATACTTACATAATATATGTTATACCTTATGTTATGACACAACTTTTCAAAAAAGCCCCCGCTTGTAGATGTTGGAGAAAAAAAAATAACGGTACTTTATTGTGAATTTTTTTTTATTCTTTTAATTTTTTTGTATAATATTGAAATGGCTATATCTTTTGATGTAACTTTTTTGGAAAAAAGCTTGGTACACTAAGTTCAAAAATTATTTGTAGGTACTTAAATGAAAATATTCAATATAAGTTTATAAAAAAAACTCATAATTTTTTTTTTCGAAAAAATTGAAATGGAGACTTAGATTTAACAAACATACTTAAGTTTGAACAAAAAAAAAAAAAATAGTGAAAATATTTAAAAAATATTTCTTTGGAAACCACTGTTTTTTTAACTACTTACACAAAAGTATTACAAAAAGAAAAAAAAATAGACCAAATTACTCGGAATGAAATTGTATGTAAAACATTGAAATCTTTTTATTCAATTCTTCTAATTGTTCCTTAAAACGTTGTTTTAAAAAAACTAAAAACATATTTTTTTAACTTTCAGCTAAGGTTCCACATTTCATTTTCACTCGAAATGATATCCAAATCGACGAAAATAAAATTGGGTGTTCTAGAATTCACCAGCTATCGATTTCGATTTCATGTTTTCCGAAATTGTTGTGTTACACAAATCGATTTTGTCCGATTTATACTTTTTATTCAGTTACTACGAGTTCCTTAAAAAAGTATAACTATACAAATAAAATGCACGACTCGGTCGCACGAACTTGCTCTTGTAGCAAACTATGAGATTACGAAAAATTCAATATATTTAACTATGTAAAAAGGCAAAAGATATCGAAAAATGGCCTAAACGAGAGATCAAGTTGTATGGTAGTTACCATAAAACCGTTGTTTAGCCAAAAACTTATATAATGCCATCTTATGCCATATGTCTAATTAAAGTGCCATACCAAACTTAAATAAAATCGGGGATGCCGTCATTTATTTATGGCCAAATTTGTAAAAACCTAGTTAACACCAATTCTCCGTTGTGTTATTTTTTCGCCAAAAACCTGAAATGCAGTTATTTAAACAAACAGTTCAAATTTAACGTTCACAAAGTTTCAGCAAAATCGTTAGAGCGGTTTTTAAGTAAATTTGGAAAAACTAAAACCGTTATATTGTAGGTACCAGTTATAGCCGGGCTAAAACAAAAATTCGAATTCCTCCTCTAGGGAATCTTAAAAAAGTGCTAGACACGAAGTTTGAAGAAAATCCGTCAAACCGTTTAGGCTGTAGCTCGGTGAGCAGACAAGCGCACATACGCACATACGCACAACCGCACAGACAGACCGTCGGACGTCATGACGAAACTTACTTGTTTGGGCTTCTCTATCATCGTAATGTCAGGTTTGATCTCGAATTCTTACGCGAAACCAATACTTGCCCTATTGAGCAAGTAAAAAAATTCACTTATTTAATTTTTACCATACATTTTAGTTAGGGCCAGTCTATTCAGCTCTGGTTAAATTCAACCATTTGTTATTTTAGCTGGTAACCATAAGAAACACAAACTATGGTTAATAACTGAAATAACCAATGTTTACAAATAACCAGAGCTGAAAAGACTGGCCCTTATATTTATATTTTCAGCTGTATTGAATTTTATTTTGTGTCGGTTCTTCTAAACTTTGTGCCATGCACCATTAATTAATAAAATAAAAAAGTATGTTTTTAAAAGTTTTGTTTTTAATAAAATTTTAGTTTTTCATGAAGCGCTTGCAGGGCGAATTTGCAAAAGCACTTAAATTACGTAGAGTCAAGTTTTGCATAAAATAAACATTATTTTTTTTTATTTATATCTTCAAATTTCCAAAAAAAAAAAAAAAAACAATTTGTTTTAAAAAAAGTATAAAAAATCACATTTTTACAAATCTGACAATACAATACTAGTTTAACGGCATTACATAATAAAAAATTATATTTTAAACTCAACATAATTTAGTTCTACGTAATTTAATAGTACAATCTTGAAAGAGCTCAAATTATTCAGATTATATAATTTTTTTTGCGAAATTTCCTATGAAGTAATTTTAGGGAGCCAAAATATGTTTCAAAAAGGCATTGCCCTGCATAACATGAAAATATCAATTATTTGTTGCTGAAATAAATAGGAATACGAATAAACTTTGAATTCCCATACAAATTGCTTATTTTCATTTAAACAACTCTAAGTAGTGTTCTATATTGTTGATCCAATTTTCAAAGTTGAATCATATTATTTGGGTATCGCATAAAAAAATGTATAAAATATTATTTTGTTAGCAAAAACAGATCGGAAGTGTTAATTTTCTGACCAAAACGTAGGTAGATACATGATAAACCTTGTGCGATCATCAGTTTTGTTAAGAATGCCTATGGGTTATTTTCCAAAATGAAGCGATGAGATAAAAGATCTTATATGGGCGCCTATCGGGCTATAAGCAGTTCCATCCTTAAGCCATCAGTTTGTTCACATCATTGAAAAATATATGTTACGAAATTTATTTTAGTTTAGTTTAGTTTAGTTTAGTTAAGCTTAGTTTAGTTTAGTTTAGTTTAGTTTAGTTTAGTTTAGTTTAGTTTAGTTTAGTTTAGTTTAGTTTAGTTTAGTTTAGTTTAGTTTAGTTTATTTCTTATAAAAGCTTACACCAGTAAGATAAATCTTATTAGGTTGAACTGTTCTACAAAAAAACGTTATCAATTCTTGGCGCCAAAGTTATCGTACTCTCCCCGTTACAAAATTTTAGGTTAAGAGAAAAAATAATAATAAATACAAATAAATATATATATAAATAAATTTAGTATAGATTCAAATTAGCTTTTTATGGCTTTTAGTACATAAAAATGGCGTTTCGTGCGGATTATTATTTTTTTTCAATGTAGGTATGTATGTATATATATATAATATTTGTTTCAAAACTTTGCATGTTGCTTAGCTCTCGTAAATAACTGGGTATAGTTAATTCTTGAAGCCGAAAATCGAAACTTGTTTAAATTTCCGAGATACCACTAAGACAATAATCACAATGGACCAATTCAACCGATTTGTTTTGAATGTTTTCACGTTTATAAAGGTATCGAAATGTTCCAGGCATACTAGAACTTTTTTCTTTAATTTTTTGTTCACTTTGATTGCTGACTTATTTTTCCTCATTTCTCGTTTCCCATATAAAATGTTTGCGAACTGGCTTTTACCAATAAAACTCACCTAGGGTAAAATACTCTAAAAACGAAGCGACGCAAAAGGAGGTTTAGGACGTTATGCTTATGAGAAAATTGTAGGTAGTAATGTAAAAAATAAATACTACTCTGATAATAACAGGCAGTCAATCTTAGCCTGATAATTGGCTTGGCGAAGAAAACGGATGTAAACGTTTATAATTGACATATTTATGTTTCTTTTCAAATCTTAATCGAATTATTTTTAAATAACAATCTACAGCCTCGAGCAGTTATTTTCACGGTACCATAGTTATTATATGAAACTATTATGTATTGGACTAAATTTAAGAAATCGTGTGTTTTTAGTTTGATTTTGAAGCGCACTGTTATATTTTATTTATATAGACCTTCTTATATTACTAAATTGCAGGTTTTAAATCATAACCAGTAGTCCAAAAAAATATTAATTATATGCCTAGAAATTATTTGCAACAGTTACCAGATCTTATTCTAGGGAGTGCCCATTAAATTCCTAAGCATAACTCCAAATCAATTTAATTTTCAAAGCCAAAAAGAACTTAGATTTTTAATCAACAAACGAAAAAAATAATTATACCTGTATTGCTTGATCGATTACCTGCAAAAATACAACTGCACTTGCAGTGTTAAATTGGTATCTATATGATCCATACTTTTTTTTGATTTCCTCTTGTTTGAAGACCTAAGCTGAAGTGTAATCAATATTTCAAAAAGAAATAATTGCAACCAAGTGCTTCTGACTTCCGTAAAAGAGCTGAGGAAGACCTACTTTTGAATTCAACTGATGCTTGCGTCAATCATGATTTGCAATATCTATGTGTATTAAAATTTGTATAACATTTTCGTCACTTCTTTACGATATAGTGTTTTAAAATTTTAAGAAGTATTGCGTTATTTTCAAATGAAAGTAGATGGCTCAGACTTTAATATAAAGATGGAAACATTTTTATTAAAGTGTAGGAAGAATTATACTTTTTTCTTGTAGTTACTGCAGTAGTGAACGAGAATGGGAACAGCAGAAAAACCTTAGCTCAGGTCCAAAAACTCTGATGTAAGTAAATTCTAACTTTGATAAACCAAAATCATTCTATTTAAACTAAGAGAAATATTTCATTCAATAACCTGACAAGGTCGTTTACTTCTTCTGATGACAATGGTATGCCAACAACGCTCTACAATAAACATATACTCATATGCACGGAATATGAATTTATTTCAGCTAAGTGAAAGAATCCTAAGTGAAGATTCATTCCATCAACCATGACAGATGAACAACATGGTCACCCTACCGTGATGGTGAGTTGCGAAAAATCTTCAACATATCATACCAAACATGGAGACATAAAAACAAAAATTAATACTAAATCTTTACTAATTACAAGACAATCGTTTAATTTTTTATGTGAAAAGAGAAAATGCGGATCTGTTCGTCAAAGACTTACATTAAGGCGTAGTACCAGTAACAGCCAATGAACTTTACTTTGTTAAGTAAGACACAATAACTTGTCTTTAAGATTCACTTTCTTTTCTTATGGACGGACAACATCGAAGCACATAAATTGTCACATTTTCCTTTAGTATGCATGCATGCTTGAAGCTGGTCATTACCTGTGTTCTAATTATCTTTCATGCAATTTATTGCTTCGTGGTTGTTATATCGGGATGAAAGGGACTTAATTTTTTTTTTCCGACTGGATGGACGGTGACGACCCAAATTTGTTCACGATTCTGTTCGAATTTGAGTGGGTATACCTATACATAACTATAAAGTGAATATTGTTTCACGAGAGAAATGAAAGTGACAGTGGAAGTAGATACTATTTCCATTCGACGATTGAGATTGGAGCTTACACACATCCAACCTTGATCTTCAGAAGTTCATGGGTGATGGATGAATGTAGAGAAATATTTTTTTTTATTTATGTATGGGCATCAGTTTGAGCAATGAACTGCAACGGCCAGTGCAGGTGGAAATTTTATTAGCCAGCAATGAAAAAACGTCTACTGAAGGCGATGTTTGTTTTTGGAGTGTTGTAAAAGTGCAATTGAAATTTACTTTCTCTTCTTCGAAATCGATGGTGACTTTAGTTATGGCAATGAGCTGCAGCAATAGGCACAGGCAAGCCCCTCGATATATACGTTTGGCACATAAGTTATTTTTTGTTATTCTGCTGATCATATATGAATTCTATTTAAAACGTGTTTGTCGTGTTGATAATTCCACTTCTCGTATGCAGATATGGTTTTAAGTATTGTAATCAAGTTATAAATAAATATCGTATTTTCAAGAATAAATGCAACTGCTGGAGATATTTATCGCACTTTACACTATAGAAATTTGTTACTATACCTACTACTAATTTATTAAATATGTTATTGAACAGTCTAGCGAAAGTATTGTTAGGAAAGGGTGAAGTACAAGAAAATTTACAATCAAAAACTTGGTCCGTCTTACAAAAAGCATAAGTTGCATTAAAATGCATCTCTAGAACACGTTGTTTAAAGTAGTGAAAGTCTATTAGTGGCATGTTAGAGGCGTTTGCTATAGATGCATAGACTGATTCCTTTAATTTTAAATGCCAGCAAAAATTATTTTTAAATATTGTCAGATACGATTCTACGAACAGTGAATGATTTGCCGTGGTCACTGTCACACTTTTATCATTTTTCCGCGTTCATTGCAGAGATATTTTTGTTTTGCAGAACAAGCCGCTATAAAAAAGTCGTCAATTTTCTCCCATGAATGAATTCAGATACTATCAAAATGTTGTAATACAATTCATTCCATAAAAATAAATGTCTAGACAATCAGTAAAATGCCTTTGTTTTTTTATTTAATGATAAAACGAATAAAATCAACAAAATCAAAAAATTTAGGGTAACAAAACGGGTTATGCATATTGTACGAGGTTCATAGAAAAAGGGATATAATTTAAGAAAGAATTGTAAAGCATTTTCAAAAGTAAAGTAGGTATTAATCATCTTTATTTTTTTACCAAATTGGACCGCAACGCGACATGAACCTCGAAATTTTTCTGATAGACCTCAGGAAATTTCAACAAGCCTCCTGCTGATGTCGTTACATTTTGTTTGTTTAGTTCCAGTATTTTCACATACCTTCGGTACTGGCTTGCTCCTGGCTTTGTTGTGTACACCAAGGTTTCGCATGCACCCTTTTTGGAAAGCTTTTTGATGCTATTTGTGACTCTAAGCTAACCCCTAGTTAAGATGTCGTTGTTGGTCGCCTCTTCCGACAAGCGGTATTCACTCTAGGGATATTCTGATTTTACCGTCCTCACGCCGCACGGAGTAAACAAATGTGTTAATACAAAATATATTTTCGAGATTCAAGATCAGCTCTTTCGTTTAAATGATTTCTTGAAACGAACCTAAAAATCAACATAAGTTCACAAAACACAGATTCTATATATTTACAATGGGTAGATGATTAAATAAGGTGGAGTGAGATAAGAGCCGCGGAATTAAGGCCCGCGGGTCTAAATTCCCACTTTGAAAGGAAACAACACCCACGGGCATATTAATTCCTTTTCAAAGTGGCAATAAGACCATCCACAAAAAAGCATGAATCAATATAAGCATTTTCAAACTACTGAGTCAGATACTTATTCAGAGAATGAAAGACAGTCCCTTAAACTAATTTGTAAACTAAACGCAAAAGATTATATAGTTGCAAACATCCATGTCATTTAATCAATACTAATTTATATGATTTTAATGACAAAATTGACGATTTTTATAAAAAAGAAAAAATAAATATCCAAGAAAGCACCGAAGCGTTTTCAATTATCATTGATTTTCAAAATACCACAGACAAACTCTAAAATTAAATTAAAACAATACCAAATTGGATTAAGTTATGCAAAGATATTTCCATTTTTTATTTATTTTACGACTACTAGACCGTTAAGTGGTCGAACAAAAGACCACAAATCAAAATCTGCAAATACCACTTTCAATTAATTTAAATAAGCCAGCAATTATGATATTGTTAAGAAAAGATAAATAAACCACAAGACTTGAATTTTATTGTTTTGTGTGACAAAAAAAGTATATTTTTTAGTCAGTCATTTTATGAAAAGAAAAATAAAGTTTATTATATAAATAGTTTGTCACGCAACATAATAATACTTAAAACGTGAACCGATGTATAGGTTCTCTATATGGAATCAGTTATTTGCTTCAATATTGTGGTCTAGGCATAAAAAGTCAACATTGAATATAATCAAGTTGTTGTGTCAGCTTACGATTTAACCAACTAAATAATAATGAAAACACATAGGTACTCTGATGGTATACTAGAATTCAAAATTCCTTTGCAAAGTCATAAGATTGCATAGACACATTTATGTCTTGAATTTCATATATTTTTATTTTTATAATTATAGATATGTATACATACATATACACCCTGAAAAAAAAATATACACATTCTTTTATACTTGGTTAAAATATAAATGCGTTTTGGAACTTAATTCTGTATAAGTTATTTATCAATGTGTGGCAGATAAGGTAGACAAAACTTCTAATCATTGTAAGATCAAGATGATCGTAAATATTTCAACATATACCTACATTATGCAGCAGCATTGCCGCAACCGGAAATAAAAAGTCGCTAGACTAAATCCAAAATGTCACTAGATTTTCTAATTTGAAGACAAAAAGTCGCTAGACATAAATAAAGCTTAAAATGCTTAATATCGAGAATAACTAAAAAAAAATTATACTTATAGTCTCAATATAACTTTAGGTCTTATAAACTATATTTAATCTTGAAAAGAATTTTCAGTTTGTTTCTTCCAATTATTATTGAATGTAACGTTTTGTTGATAATTTATTTCTTTTGCCAGTTATTCCAAAAACGTCTAAATAAGGGTTATTTACTATTTTAATTTATTCGAATAAACCAGCTGTGAATAAAAATCCGGGGTTGGTAAAAAGCTTCCTTTTCATTCATCACCTGGTGGAATATACCTATTTATATGTATATTTTCGTGCAACTGGGAATTAGTTAATTTTTCATATATCAATTAACCTATAAATACGTTTTTCTCAGCTTTAGAATGTGAAAGCGACATTACAGAGCGTGAAAATAATACGTAAATAGTTTGAACAGATCCATTTGCAAATTATATAAAGTACTACTAGGTAAAGTAAATAGGGAATAGAAAGAAAAAATTATGTTTCAATTAGACCAAAATCAAAATAAAATTTTATCTTGTCGCTAGCTACTTGATATAGTGACAAAGTCGCTAAAACGGCAACATTGTGCAGCAGGTCATAATAATAAACTTGCAGCAAAAAAACAGTTGGGTTTGTTTGTTACCCAACCACATTGGTAAAAATAACATACTTTGAAGCTTCACATCGGTTTTGAATTTAATGCTGCGTGAAACAGGTGAACAGGTTAATGGTTGCATATTTTGGTATCTGTATCATTGCACCACCAGCCTTACTATTTATTATGTAAAGTATTATACACTATAGGTTATAGGTAAAATACATTAACAGAACAAAAATATGTAGCATATACCTTAAAAGTCTATATACCTTGTAGTTGTAGCGTATACCTCTGCAACTCTAAGAGATACAAATCAACAAAGTCAAATGATTTATTAAATCAAATGGTTTGTAGAACATTTTGGTCAGTTGGTCTGTCGGGAGAGTGTTTAAACCACATCAATAACTAACACTGGAATAGGAATTTTCACTAGCTAGATGGGTAATTGAATTGTATTTGAAAATTTATTACAGTAGAATTGATTAAGAAACTTCAAAACTTTTGTAATTGTTTTTAAGATTTTCTAAGACCTTCATAGGCATAGAAAGCTGCAGTCTTCTTCTTCCGCAGACACTAAAAGATTTTCGTATGCCTTATGAGGTATCGTTATAAAGCTTTATTGTTTGTTTACCGTTTTCTTACTCAGGGCCAGTCTTTTCAGCTCTGGTTTTTTCAGTTGTTAACTAGCAAATTGTTAAATTTAACCAGATCTGAAAAGACTGGGCCTCAGTGTGAGAAAAAATTAATTAATAATAATATTTATTTGAACGACAGCTTATTAGGTAAAATCAGCCAATCTATTTGTTAGGATTGTTAATGGGCATTTTTAGCTGAGCATTTGTATATGATTTTTAAGGAATTTCGATTTTTAGTTTAATGCAGTTTGTTTAAGAAAATATTAAATTAAAATAAATAAATAGCTCTATTTTCTCAAGGGCATCACAAACAATTTCGCAATTAAATGTTGCATTGCTATACATTCTATAAATTTAATAGTTTAAAGTTCAACTTTTTATGTTGATATTAAAATAAGGTTAAAGTAAAATACTATATTAACCATGATCTGACATACCCAATTAACTAATTATACATTCACTCTCTCCCTTTCATTATATTAATAAAATACCCGTATAGATGCAAAATGAAAGTGAAAATACCTCACACTACCATTTAATTAAAAACATTAAATAAAGTACAGTCATATTGTAAAACCTGTCAAAGACCACTCACAATGTCGTATATATATATTATGTAGTATACATCTACCTCGTTCCCGAGATTGGTCTATTCTGCAGTAGGTACATACAAATTGTCTTGAAAATTATGTAAGAAGAATATCTCACAGATCCATTTGAGGTAATCTGATTTAATAAACCCATACAATAAATCGTGATTGTGCTCGAAGAGAACTGACCTTGAAATTTATTTTATATTAGGTTCATTGTACATATATAGGTATTTTGCGATTAGATTCAAGATAAGTTAAAACGGATTTGATTCGGCATGAGTCATGATAAAATTCCTTACAATAATTTTAAGAAGCTTATGTATGGCTATCGTAGGCAGTTAAATTTTGTTTGTAATTGCTGATTTAATCCTTTGCAAAGCACACCTTAAATGTTCTTATACGGCCAAAATAGTTTCGGTATGTATATGTTTTACATAAATATTTACATCCCAAATAAAAAAAAACACAAATTTTAAATAGACCGGAAATATTTTTTTACTTCCGCCGTCATTGCTTTCGGCTTTTGTGCGTAATGCTTATACAAGAAGCGAACTTGTATGAAAGACTCCAAGTCAAGTATATACGAGCAGTCTATTTTATTTCCATTATAATATTGAAACATTTTTATCCCATACTATACTAATCCAAATTGGATTTGATCGCTTGAAAATAAAACAACATCACTCCATTTTACCTACAGCACAACAAATTAAATTTCAACACCATTAGAAAACCGGTGCAAGAAAAAAACTGAAGCGAGGCTGTAAGTATAGATAACACTTAAGAGATTGAGAGCAAAGACAAAAGATATCTTACATCAATGAGTCCCCCTTATTTTTCTGAAACTACTACTACTATGTATAATATATACACATCACATCCATATATATGCTTCACGTACATAGTCGATTTGCGAAAAAATCCAACTTTGCCGATAGTCTAAGCAGAGCTTGTTTAGATACATTAGCGTAACTTTTCGCATGGTATGCCACTATACTCGTACGGCTATCGACCTGATGACGGTGGCACTTGTATGTGCAACACTAGTGTTTGATTAAAATTAGTATAGGTTGCTTAGTGTTTGTTCCACAATGCTCATCTCGAAATGAATTCACTTTTCATGTCTTATTCGGTGGATATCTATTATAATAATAAAAAATAATTTTTGTATATTGTCTTATTTCAAATTTGTTGCATTTTCTACAAATGACATGCCAAAAACACATTATAAAATTATTTAATTATTTTAACCTATAAATATGTAGTGTTTTTTTTTAAGGTTTTTAAGTCGAAATATTACTAACACACACAAATGATTTAAGAGTAGACATTTCTGTAAATTTTATAATAGTCTTGTAAATAATATCTAAATATATTCCGGTATTATTTAGAAATGGTCGGAAGTTAATGAAAGTGTTTATGAAAAATCTTCGACCTTTTCTCCGGTTCTTAGAGTTAAATTTCCTACAACTTTGACCATTGAAACATATTTGGATGTCAATTCGTAACCGAGACATGACGCTTCGGTAAAAAAGGACATATTTTTCCAATTTCGCTAAAAACCTTTTAGGTATACGAATATGGGGTTTCTATATCAAACATATTGTATGTCCTCTTTTTGCAGAGGGTCCTCATGGTCCAAAACGTTGAAAAAACTTTCTTCTCTAGAATATACGTGCACTAGAAAGCCGCACTAAGGATTTTGAAAAAAGTTTGTATTCGTTATAATATTTTGACTGTTTGGAACATTTCCCTTAATGGACTTTTTTTTGATTATTAGTCATAATCAGGGCCCGAATTTTTGTGTCTCTAAAATTACAAAATATGCGCATAAAATGACTAAATATGTCGTAAAAATAGAAAATAGGCTGTCAAAATATTCAAAAAGTAATTAAATAAAAAAAAAAATTGTAGCAAACAAAAAATGATTCGATCTTATATATTCATGGTTTTAACAACAATGAGATAAAATAACATAAAAATGTACGTGTTAGAAACGACATCATTGCTCATGCACGTTTAAAATGGTATTTAGTCCTGGCAAATTGTGATTGATACTTGCAGAAAAAAAATAGAGTCTGTTTGCATTTTCGTAAATCATGTTTACACTTGAAAATGTTCGTTTGTTGAAATATGCACGAAAAATATGCGTTTATTGTTCAAATATGTGAAGTAAACCATATTCGTTCATAGTAAAATATGCTAAAATACGTAATACGCTAACTATTGAATGTCATTTTAAAGCAAATAACTTTATTCGAAAAACTAACTAATTAATTTGCTTCTATGACTATCCATAAAAATCCGGTCCTGTGGTCATAATTCATAAATTTATGAAAGCGATTTGTAGGATTCAGGATGTAACATGATTTTATGTTAAGGCAATTGTCTAAATATTTTACTAGTTACCAAAGCATTGCGTTTAACTCATAGTTTATTAGAAGAGCAAATTTGAGCGACCAGAAAAAGAATTGAATTTTTAATGTAAAAGACGTACATATATTGGTATATACTAATTTGAAAATAATATTGATAGGTGCTTCTCTACTGCAAAAACTTAAAACAAGAGCACTCCTTGCATTCTTATTTAACATAAGAGCGAAAATAATAAAAAGTATAGTTATGGATAAACTACCCGCATATACTTGAGAAATTTAGTGTTATTTTATAATAAAAACTAAACTTACGCTACATTTTGGACATGTGCCATTCTTTCAAAAAAATGTTAAATTAACAAATAACTAAATTAATGTTCTG
The DNA here is from genome assembly GCA_951217065.1 of Baccha elongata. Classification (NCBI taxonomy): domain Eukaryota; kingdom Metazoa; phylum Arthropoda; class Insecta; order Diptera; family Syrphidae; genus Baccha; species Baccha elongata. The sequence goes on along the minus strand of OX578272.1, from coordinate 142,652,376 downwards.
GCACTTTAAAGTCACATCGTACAAAAAGAAAGTGAAATTAATGACCCCCATCTATACCTGCTAATTAAGTTTATGAAATTTTCATAGATCACTCTTTTCTAAGTGAAAGCATGAACATATTTAACACTCGCACAAAACATATGAAATCCGGTAAAACACAAATATAATATATAATTTTCTTGATTTGTTAAAATTGTTAAACCTTTAAGTTCAATGACATCAACGACGCGACGACGTATTAGACAAAAGAAATATGCTCTTAATACAAATTAAGTAACAGCAATGAAATTTATTAATCAAGAGCAGTTTACAATCAAGCGAAATGAATTATATAAAACCGCTTTTTTTTTAATTGGATGACGGGGTCAAGTTCTTGCTATTTATAGTTATTTAAGGTTACCGTTGGGCTTTAAAACGAAAAATCAATTAAATATAGATCCAGGAAATGGGAAAATATAAAAATAATTGGAAAATATGTAATAAAATCAAAAAGGTTGCTTTTGGATTTTTACAGTTTTTATAACATTTGAGAAAGAGGTAGGGTACACAAGATAGGCCATCCACCCTCCTGAAATAACGTCACATCTGTAAGACCGTAAGATCTCGTTTTAAGAAACAACAAAAATTTCCTAGACTTTGAATATATGTTTTTCATATAAAATACATAATAATAACTTTGTATTTATTTTTTTTATAAAAAATAATTTTTTTTTCACACATGAATAAGTTATTGCTATGGTCAGTGTTTCTTCAACCGTAATTACAGAAATTTCCAATTCCAATGTACTCCAATTAGCTAATACGGGATGCTGTCTCGATCTATATCACTCTTCACATTCAGCTTCTTCTTCCTCCAAAGTGTTACCTCTGGAAAATTTAAAAAGGAGTCACAAAAAGGAGTCCTAAAAGGAGCTGAAAAAAGAGTCCCTATAAAAAGAGTCCCTATAAAAATAAAAGGCGCGACTGGGTCGCACAAGCTTGCACTTAATCGCATTAATTTTTTTTTTAATATTTTTATTTTGAAATTCTCTTATTAAAAAACCATTAACATACATTACTTTAATGAAACATAAAATCAAAGACATGCATTTTAACTGAAAAATAAAAATATAGACCGTTATTGAATAAGATTTTGTTGAATTTTTATTTTATTTTTTTTTTTTGCATTTTATGTTAATTTTGCAGAAAATTACCCCTCCCGCCCAAACGGAGGGACATAGGCCTACCCTTCTGTATGATTTTTTTCTCATCTTGACTTTAAATACACGTTTTAGCCTATTTTTGCATCTTATACAAGCCCCCCTGAATAATTTGAAGTAAAAAGCAACATAAATATATGCATTTCATAATATTCCGCCCGTCGCGTCGTAGTGGGTCAAAAATCAACCGCAATTGGCGCAAAATTTTAAGCATTGCTCATTCTAGCAATAAAACCGGCTCTTATTTAAGAACTCATTTTGAAACTTGTCTAGCTTTTTTTCAATTTTGAACACTTTAAACCTTACAAATGCTGTAGGCCAGTGTTTTTCAAACTTTTCGAGTACGCGACCCCTTTGCTAGTAAAAATAATTTGGCGACCCCCGCATTCATAATAATGCTTTGTCAGTTTTTTAATGAGCAACATACACTGAACCCATCATTATAATTATACGGGATTTCACTTATTCGCATTTTATTGAAATTACTACAACAAAGTAGGTGCAAATAACAAAAAATTATTTTAAGCTCAAAACATTCTTAATCTTAAATCGCTTCATGATCATTGCAGTTTACAAAAAAATTTGATTCAAAATTTGAAAACAGTAACTGCAATTTGAAATTAATTTATGGCAATCGTATTTTTCGCTCTCCTCTTGGATTTATACTTTTAAGTTGTAATTCACTACGTAATTCACGTAATTGTGAAATCGGGCGAGGGTCTAAAACGGAATTAAAAAGTCGTGAATTGCAGCAGTTTTATCGTAATATGCTCTAAGAATTCTCTCCGTGTGTCAAGATAAGGCTACGGTTACAGTGCAAGTGTATTCAGAACATGCGTTCGTCAGAACTCTTCATGGAAATCTACAGGTTCTGTGGGATATTAAAAGGAAGTCATATTACAACAGAGATAAATAAATGGATAAATCCATGTGCAGCTACACATTATGTAAGTCCATGAAATTGTATTTAATTATTTTAATTGTGTTTAATTATGAGCTTTAGTAAATCTGTGTCAGAATTAGAATATGAAAAATATCCAAAAACAAAGCTACATTGTTAAATTCTCATGATTTCAATGAGTTCTGCTCTATGCGTCAGAAAAATTGTTCGTCAAAACACGCATGCACTGTAACCGTAGCCTAAGTCAGAAATTTAGTGGCAATAATTATTAGTATTATAATTTCTATGAATTTCCCGAATCCTGTTGTTATAAAAATAAAATGCACGACTGGGCCGCACGAACTTGCACTTGTAGCAAACTATGGAACTACAAAAATATTTGTTTATTAAATTCCTTAACGTGTGATCAAGTTGTATAGCAGCTACCAAAAAAAAAAAAACTGTGAATCTCATCTTGTGTTAAATGTCAAATTTGAAATCTGTACCGAATTTCAAAGGAAACGGCATGAGAGTCCGAAACTCTAACCACTACTTTCGCAACAAAAACACAACATATAGCTTCGCATATACGAAGAAACGAAATTCTGAGTGTAAAGTCAACGTAGGTCTCAGTTCTTTAAGATGTGGTGCCACGAATTTATGAATATAAAAATCCGATATGCAATTGAAATTTATTTTCTCTTTTCAAAAAAAAAGAAGAAAATCTTCGCTTGCATTAACGTATAATTAACCCCTTCCCCCTTAACGACCAAAAACTTTGCATGACCCACTCGGCACATAATTTCTCCGCTTCTAAAAATCAAAATCGAAAATTTTACTTTGATTTCGAAATAGGTAATTGCTCTCTTTGATCACACAATACAGTGGACTACAAATTGTTTATATCTGAAACCATAAGAAAGAAAACCAACAAATGATTAAAAAAAAACTTTCACAATAAAAGTAGAGACAACATTCCAATTTACCCAACATGAGCTTAAACATTATCTTCAACATTTTTGTGTTTAGTTTTCGTTCAAGCTGTCATGTTCTTATGTGACTTAATACAACGCTTCTCGAGAAAATTTGTATCTAAAACATTAAAATAAATGCTTCATATTTTTATTTAAAAGATAATTGTTTCGAAATGAGTAATAAATGAAAATCAAATGCCACAATAATAATTAACAAACAACTGCACTCGCATTTTGTATCGAACACGCAATACATACTTGACTCGAATTCCACAGACAATATATGAGCATTTCTGGCAATAGTCATTGAAATTCGTGGAATTTAAATGAAGATCGTGGTGAATGAAAGTGAAATCCCATTAACTTACAAAGTACGGTACTATGTGTAACTCAAAAACTCGGTCAAATTTGGTCTGTCCGGGTAAGACGATAGCAATAAGTGATAATTTGCGTAGCTAGTAGGTACATCGAAGCGCGGTGGCGGCATACACTTTTTACGATATTTTGGCACTATAGGTATATTATAGTCTCTTTTTTATGTGACCAAGGCATGCGGCAATGCGCAATGTTTTGCAACTTTGATTCACTTATTTTTGTGACTCAAATGTGTGCGACGATTTAGTTTAATCAAAACTTGATTTTAAGTTTAGTTGAAGTAGTAGGTACTTACCTAGGGCGGGTGGTGATTGAAAGAGTGTTTGCCTGAAGTCTGAATTGAAGACTAAATATGGGTTTGTTGTTGGTAGCTACGTGATTGAAAGTGTTATTTTTTTTCGAAATGTTTTGTTTTCACTTTTCTTTCAATGAAGCGTGATTTGAATAGAAAATGAGAAAAAGAAGCAATAACTCAATAGAATATTGTTTTAAACCATGTATCTATGTATCTATATGTATATAATAATTTAACAGACAAAAGGCCATCAAGATGTGAATACAAATAACAAACAAACATCCAGTTCATAAAAATATAACCTATCCATTTATGTAAGCAGTAAGCTGGAGCCTTTCCCAAAATACATCAATTCTTATATTGCACGCAGTCAAACATTATAAGAACCAATTTTCGTGCCACATAATAAAATTTCTCAAAGTTGCCGCATCTGCATTTTTTTTAACAAGGAATTGAAATCAATATAATGTAAACTTGTTGTGCCTATATGTATTAATGTATGTGTGGACTGTGGACTTTGAAACCGAAAAAGCTTAAATTTTCAGTATACCTTTGGTATTGGTCCCATAGAATTTCTGTGAAAATTATAGTTAAAATCAGATCGGCAATTTGGCTTTGGCTGCAATACAACAGCATTTTAAGTTAGTTGTGGCAATGCATGCCGCTTTTTTAGAAAAGAAGATTGTTTTTATTTATTTATATACAATATTGTATATAAAATTACTCAACTTAAAATACCAAGTTGGAAAAATATTTAGATAACCCGGCAATGTTCTTTTAGAAGTAATTCTGCGAAAAGACATGACAAATTGGACGCGCGAGTACATAAGAATATAATGTAATATTCCATACATAATGGTATAAGCATTGACGTATTAAGTATGGACCGCCCGCCAGTAGCCAACTTCACGAGTGTTCCAACATAACTAGGGGCGCCATCAACTACTAGCAGGGAATCTGCGTAGCAGTGCTACGCTTGTTTTAATTAATCATTTAAGTTTAATATAATTAGGTGGAAATTGTAATCAAACTAGTTTTTTTTTACAAAACAAATCCACTCTATATGACATTGAGTCACTTGCATATGAATATGTCGACGTTTTATTTAAATTTTAAACGCGAAATTAGTACACGTATTTAACACTAAAAGATGATGGCGTATTTTTGCCGCTTTTAGATGGAACAACATTTTTTGGCCGTTTGTATGAAAATTTCAACCGACTGGCGGTCCATATCTAGTACTTCAATGGGTATAAGTATATGAATCTTCTAAATAAATAATAATAAAAAAAAAAATGATATCTACCTTACAATTTGTTTTCTTCAAATTTAAAGTTTGCAAACTATTAATGGAAACCCCCTGTTACAACCTTTAGGAGGAACTCAATGTAATATTTGAATTTATGATTCTATTAATTTTACAAATTCTTATGGCAATTAATCGCAAACTGAAATTAATAACGATTCGTTAAGTGTTTTTTGAAAACTATTCGAAAACTTAAATGCTGCAGTTCAGGTTTTAAAGAAACGTTCAATGCTAAAAATAATTTAGCACTTTCAAAATCTTTTTAATTTAACATTTTCGGTCAAGAAACAGTTCTTGTATTTATACATTTATAAATTGTCCCAGAAATGTAATGAAAAATATATATACTAGCCAAAAAACAATAACAAATAATGAATAAAAGCCCTTTGGCAATATGATCATATGAAATTATAGAAGTATATATGTATATTTAATAACATTTCAATAACTATTCTCAAAGAAACAATTTGGTAGGTACATATTTATCTACCTGCAATTCTCTTCCCATATTGCAGCATCAAACCATGAAAGATATACATACCTATGTACGTGATATGGAGTTTGTGTTAAGATAAATAAAATAAAATAATTACACACCATTAATTTATAAGAAAGTCCGAAAGCAGTAATGAAAGCGAAATAGAAGTAAGACGTTTATGTTTCACCAAGTGGAAATACTTATTGGTAAATTCACAAATTGTTAGAGCATAAAGTGCATGAAAATAAAAATAAAAAAAAAGATTTTGACCCAGATCTGGATTAAAAGTTTGTTTACTTAAAACAAAAAAATCAAAGGATATACAAACCTTTGTGAAAGTCTTCAAATAGATATATCCAAATTGTTTATTTCTGTGGCTCTGGAACCTCAATTACAGATTCTACACAATTTTTACGATGTAAGAAAAAACTATTGTCATATTGAGTTATAGACACTTGCACTACAAAAATATTTTATGTATCTTTTAGATAAATTTTCTATATTATATTTTAATAACTTTCACTGAATATAAATAAATATATATGTAATTACTTTCGGAGTTATATTTCAATAAATTTTGCAATTGTAGATATTTTTTTTGTTCCACGCAAATCAAAGGCAAAAACAAAATAAATTTTTATACCTATGTATGTATAAATAAGTTAGTAGACTCAGTACACCAATAATAGTTAAACGATAGACAAGTCACAATCTGCGTCTGAATCGAATGCGTTTCGTTAACAAACTGAAGAAAAGAAAAATTTCTTCTGCCTCCTAAGTAAGTGAACAAAAATGTATCTTTAAGTGATGGCGTGGTGATGGTGACGGTGACCATTGCCAGCAGAGTTGCAAACGGAGAATAACCACATGAATAGAATATTCCATGTAAAGTCTTAAGCTGCTAAGCCGTGTGCACTTGCGCAGCTTATAGGCTGAAATCGTTTGGTAAAGCTGAGAAGGTTGGTTGCTGCCTGTTACCTTGTGTGATTTTTGTTTAACTTTTAAAATCCAGCTCCAGCAGCTGGAGCTGGAGACTCTTTTTGTTTCTCAGCCCTCGAATAATTTAGCTCTTTGCAGGTGGGAAGAGTTAGTATATTAGAGGTAACGACAGTTTAAATGAAATCGAATTATTGCCACAACGAGTATACAGTAGGTACACAATGGATTTCAATTTCAAGATTGTTTTCAATTATAAGAGTAGGTATATTGAATGAGAGAACATTCCAACTGAGGTTTTGCGTCTGTAAGCTATTAACATCGATATTATTTGGTACATATTTTTACAATGACAATTTAATTATCAGTTTTTCGAAACTAGGATTGGATTGTTGATCGGTATACAGGCAATGTTTTTAAGCTGATTTTAAAAGATAAGTGTTTGTTACATGTGTGTAAATGTGTGATCATGATGATATTTGTACAGTCGACGAAACTTAACTGATACAGCCATTGCCCTTTCGTGTCAGAATTTTGGTTTAACTTAAGCGGTATTTTCCACAAAATTAATGTCGCGTTATTGTGTTTCGAAGTTAACCGACTTTTTCACAAAGACATAGTTCGTTATTTTTCGTTCGTACTACACATGTACGTAAATCTACTATTATTGTGAAAAAGATATTGATCATCTTGGAAAAAAATCGCCTCTAGTGGGAAATAACTTCACATCAAGGAAGTTACATTTGAGTGGGAAATAATATAACCTGAAATTTGTCACCTATTTAAAAAGCGTTGCTTGAAAACAAAATTACGATAATTTGTCTAACTTTAGAAACAAGAATAAATGTTAAAACACTGATCAATGATTCCAATATTGAATTAGAGGCTCCCGGAAATTATGCCAATTTCTGGTTTTGGCAAAAAGTGCCAAACTTTTTTGACAAACTTTCAGCAATTTTTTCCAAAAACAAATTCTGTCGTTTAACTTTTTATAAACCTAAACTCGCACCCACACCAAATCCCATATTGAGCCCAAGCAAGGGTTTAGCATACCTAATCTCATTTTTACTTGAGACCTCGACGTAACTTGCCTCGAGGTTACATTCCGCAAGAGCAAGTTTGTGGGACCCAATCGTGTTCTTTATTATATGCGGGGCCTTGTATCATATTATTAAAACAATTTGAGGGTGCTATGGAAGGGGGGACATGCTACCCCCTGCAACCCTGTCTTAGGGTCACTATAGGATTGGGGTTGGGTGCGAGCAATGTTTTTTGAAAAAAATGTCTGACATACAAAGTGAAAAGTAACTTCACCCAAAAAAAGTTAAGTTCCTTCCGATGTGAAGTTATTTACCAGTGAAATTAATTCCCTGCAATCCTCCAATAAGTGCCCCGTGGCGTAGTGGTTAGTACGTTAGTACTATAACGCCACAGGTCTGGGTTCTAGCCCTTCGCACTGTCTCTTGCGAAGAAGTGACAAATCTTCCAAGAGTATCATTGTCCATTCCGCTTTTGTCGTTGGGGTTCGATGAAAAATTGTAGGTCCCCTTTAATCCTGTAGAACCAACAACGAACAGAAAAGGATTGGTTGAGAGTGTAATTCACTACATGAATGAAGGAATACAAAATTACTCCCACATTTCACAAGAAAAATATCATTCTGCTTATGACGTATGCGGTGACTAGGGATTCCAAAAGTTTTTTTTTTCCGGATGTTTTCTCGGTCGCAACCAGCTTTAGGTCAGATGATGTAGGTACTATATGACTTTCGTCGTCAGCGCTCTTATGTTGATGACTGCCGTCCCGGTCCAACAATGTATTTTGTTGTTGCATTTTTAAACCAAGAAGTAACTCTTGTCAGTGCTCTGATGGTTGTAGTTTACTATTTCTCGGTCGCAACCACCGTTATTCAGACGTTCGAGTTTTTCATTGATGCTGAAGATGGTGAAAAGAGTTGCTGATAACGCACTGTGTTGTAGTTGTCGTCGGGAGCAACTGCTGGTGGTTGAAGACAAATAATTGTTTTCCTACTTTTAAGCGCAGTGGATGGTTGCTATTTTTCGGCCGCAAACTACCATTACACAGACAGTAGTAAATTCTTCTGGTGCAGTTCTTGTGTTTGCTCATGATGTTGCGCTTCATTTATATGGTGTCAGAATGTTATAGTATACCTACTTTAAAAAGAGTGAGATTTAAATAATTCAATACCCAGCTCTAATAACCTATATTCACTCCGGAAACGTCGGCAAGCCTAGTTATCTATGGTGTTTTTATTTAAAAAATCAATAAATTTTTTTTTTCAAAAATATGTACCAAGAAAATTACTTTTACTTGAAATAACAAAAATTAAATGGTCTACTAGTATGCATTCAAAAGGGTCACAGGATACGTCATCAAAAATGCGAGAAGGCGTAATCTTGTATTTATTCATTCATGAAGTCAGCCTTGGTTCTTCGGAGCTGTCGGTGCCACTAAATTTATTTTATGTATTTTAATACTCCAATTATTATATATCTACAATGGACGAACCTGGCAAAGTTCTTCTATTGCAGCACAAACTGGTGCAGGGAAATAACTTTACTGGGAAAAAACTTCACTAGTGGGAAATGACTTCACTTTTTTGCTGTGAAGTATTTTTTTTATAAAAACAGTAAACTAGTTGAGGTCCGGTAAGGGAGTATGCTGCCCCACTCTAAGAGGGAAATAACTTAATCTCAAAAAAGTGAAGTTATTTGCTGAAGTTATTTCCCTGGACCGCACATATACATAATGGCTGGCACTATGTACCAAACCGGACTATGCATGGATTTGTATGACAATTTTGTTCGATTTTTGTGCGTTTTTCTTATTAAGGCCCTTATTACGGTTCACGAGTCGAACGTTCGCCTCGAGGCGAATGGTTTGGCGAATGCTTTACTTTGGTTTAAGGCGAAGGAATTCGTTTCATTCGAGAACCTTTATTTGTTTGGCCTAGTTTCGCTACTATATTTACCTTTGGGCCAAGACCTTTTAAAATTTTCGCTGTTTTTCAATACCAATTCAAAACATTCACCAACTTTTTTGTTCACTTCGCAAACGATTACAAGGGCCTAAAAGTTGTAATAGCTTTATACTTAAGCTGACTCACAACTTTTTTTTGTTAACGATGCTTTTACAACTTTAGACAACTTTTAAATAAAAAAAAAAAAACGTAAACACAAAATATACCTAAAACTAAGTTTTCAATTCGCTCAAAATGTACACATAGTTTGCACAGAATTTTGGTTTCTATTTCATTAAGATCGGATCATGAACAAAAAAATTGTGCGCCAACTTAAGTTATCTCAACTTCTAATAAAAAAACCCACAAAATACCTATTTTTTAATTCGCACATAATTCGATTAAAATTTTGTTTTTTTATTTTATTAAGATCGGATAATAAAAATTAAATAATTTTTTTTTATGAATACTTTTTTTTTTATAAAAACTGTTGAGTTGACTGACTTCAGATTTTTCGTTATAAATGATTAATAACATCCATATTAATAATCACATAATTTTTGTAAATATTTGATTATAGTTTGTTGTTTGTTTTTCCTTTAAATTATTTAATTGCACTATTATCATTAAATTTTTCAGTTCAATGTAAATGTCCACAAAACTGCGAGTTTCAAGTAACACTATAAATCTCGTTTCGAAAATCAAGATGTCTGTCCAGATTGAATTTCGATTAGCAATTTTTTGTCGAATGGAAAACAAATTCTAAAAAAGATGGAAAAAAAGTATAGAAATATCACAAAAAAAAAAATTGTATTTAAAGAAAATTCTCATAAATTAATTGAAATTTAATTTTAGAAAAGCGTGTAATTTATTGTTAATTGTTATGTCTTATGTGCATTCATATGACAAAATTACGAAGAAGAAGATATATGCCAGTGATAAATGCATGTGCTTGGTATTATTATAATATTTGTTTTGGCACGTCATGTCAGCTCATGACAATTCGAAACAAAACGGCTAAAATAAAATGCACTGCTAAGATACAAACTCTTGAAGGATAACTATACCTATAGCAACAAAGAGTACCAATGAAAAATAAAAATTTGTGGGTGTAAGCTGGATTTGAACTCGAGCGCGATGTTTTTTTTTCAAAGATTAGTACATAAATGAAATCATTAATTTTTCCAACTCATTCATTGAAACAAATTTGTTATTGTCATGCCTGAGCAAAAAAGATTGTCATTGTCAAAAGAACTTTGAATTGATATTTAAGTTTTGTTTGTAAGATACTTTCAATTGATTCTCACACTTGAATTAAGAGTCAAGTTCAGTCAAACAATAAATAAGCCTGACCACCATGTCGGAAATGCGATTAAAAAGGCCAGTTGATTCAATTGTTTCACCCGCCGCGGCCGCAAAGACAAAGTGTGATTCCCACGTGGTTCAAATAAATTAAATTAACGACCGATTAGAGATACGAATTATGGTAATCGTGCTTGTTTTTGACTTTGTTGGACCAGTGACTTTTGAGTAAATTCATACTATTTAGTAACTTGTGATTACTTCCTGTTACACTTTTTTTTTTGCGGTAGTCAAACAATCCGTTTATATTTTGTAATGACATTGAAATTTGTATTGATTTATAATTGCAATTTACCTCAATTGTTATTTTCATAAGTTAAGAAATATTTTATAAGTTAGAAAGATTTTAAAGGCATGTATATGTACGTATGGTATATGTAGCCTTCTCGTTAGAGAATAACTCGAGTATAATGTGACTCATACGGCAAAACTTATTGTTGGTATTCATCTCAAGTTGTGTTGTATTTATGAAAAAATAATTTATGAGATAAATAAATAAAAAATATATAAAATTTTATTGAGAAGTGGGTGAATTAGACAATAAAAACCTGTGGACACCAAAACTATTTTTGGCAGGAGTTATAAGCTGCATTTTATTATGCCCACTGATCTGATCCGGATCGGATTTGCTTCGCGTCGTGAAATGCACGCAAATAGCAACAACAAAAGAACCAGCTTTTGTTTTAAGATCCGTTCCGGATCAGAGGGGCTAATAAAATACATATATCATGTTTATTCGAAAAACACGTTATTGAATTTTTGCCTGGGCCAGCAGTCGAACCTGGACCTCAACTCAATTTGGGATTATTGATCCATTGAGAAGACGGTTATTTTATTAGTATGACACACATTTTGTTCATTTTGGTTTTTTCTATTTTTTAGATGAAATTAATTTCAAATCATACTTCATCATAATATACATACCTATAACTGAAGAAACAAGGTGGATTTCCGAAAATTTTGGCAGTTTTTAACGAATTTAAAAAATATATATAAATTAAATATGAGGTAGGTATGTACTAGACAAACATGTATAGTTTTTTAAGACTTGTAGAATTAGGCTTTGAATCGAAACGTGAAACCGTTTGCATGTAATAAATATAGTCAACAGGGGAACAAGGGAACAGGGGAAAAGCGTCATAAATGTTGCAATTATGAACATAACCCTAATTTCTAATTTTGTTTACAATATTAACCTAATATATACTTCATTCATTGTGCATTTGGTTTTTCCCAAAATACCGAGGGGTTTAAAAAATATCGCAAAATGAAAATAGAAAACTGCCTGACACGGAGTGTACAGCAGTGTAGTGAGACTGTGAAAGTTAGTTCATTTTGGTGAGAGTAAGTTAATTTTGCCTTGTTGGAGTACCTACATTCATTTGAGAGCTAGTTCGTAGGGATATTTTTGATGCATAAGATCGAAGTGCCACAGTTTAGGGTTTCTTATTGTTAAACTTTAATAATCTAAAAAAAAAGATATCACAACAGTAGTTGAAAACACTTAATCGTAGTAGATCGTCTATGCGCCCCATGGATACTGGCTAGTCAAGTACACATAAGTACCTATATACCTACCTTGCTACCTACCTCGGCCAAAAAAAAAACGGAAATTCTAATGAGCAATCTTTCAACAAAATCAATTTTTTGGATAAGCCCTTAAAGCTACATAAGGTTATATAAATGCGTGTTTTGTTTTACAAAATCAAGGATATATTATTTCATGACAAAGTAGGAGTGGATCCTAAGAAACTCACACACAACTTATGTATGTATACATATTTCAGTCACTATGGCACTCGGCAATAAAACAGGTTTACTTGGTTTATTTTCCACCACAAAAAACTTGATTCATGTAGGTATTTTAAATTGTTTTTTTTCTATTAAAGCTACGATCTTATGTCATGCCACCTTTTGCGAATACTGAAAAACTTTCTACAAACCAAAAAACGATCAATATGTCCGCTTTTGTTAACAATCTTGTTGGAAAGTGTTCGTTTTGACCATCCACCAAACTTAGGATTAACCTGATTCACATTCCGATTTTCCCCTAACCCGATTACTGACTCGGATTTTTTTTTTCAAATATCAATTCAATATTTAGTGAAAACCAGACGTGCAACTAGGAAGAGCTTTTACACAAATTAAAACCAAACTCTAGCCACACTCTTCTTTCCAATGGATTTATCAAAACATAACCTATTTAATTACGGACTGCAACAGTTGTGCATAATTGTGTACAATCCTAATTTTGACTCAACAGCTTTAAAATAAAGTGCGTATATTATGTACCATTAGGATGTAACGTTTGTCAGTTCCCCTTTTAAATCTCTTGGCTACGAACTAAAAGCTACCTAACTCTATACCCTACAATATAAAATGTATATCATGGAATGTAGATGACTGGGTCCGAGTTTGCGTATAGTATATGAGACGAATCTCATTCTGCAACATGTTGATTTTTACACAGCTCCTCAGTCCTCATGATTATTACATAACAATTTTTTTTTAGTTTTCCTCGTTTCGATCGAGTTTTGATCATCTAGTCAAGAAATTAGTACCATGCCATGGAAGGATAGCATATTTTGTGGTATTTTTGCGAGATATTGCCAATAAAGACATACGGAAGGAAGTTTTATTATGCCTGTGATTTGTTGACGTTGTGTTGCACATGGTCCAACAATTTGTTTGAGGTTTAGCTGTCCATTTGTCTGACAATAATTATAATATGAGTTTTGATATAAAACATGACTGTGGTATACAGTTGTTGTGTTGTGATTTATAATGTATGTTGAAATTGCATATATCAATTGAAAAGAAGCATCATGTTTGTGTACATACCGGAAACTTTTTATTTAAGTACATAATATAGAAATTGCTCAGAAAGTAATTCGGAGTTGATCAAAAGTTGTTTGGTCTAGGTCTTGTCACCTAATATGGGGTAATTAATTAAAAAAAAATAAAATAAAGCAGACTGCAAAAGGCCCAAAAGAAATTAAGTGATTTCATTAGGAAGATCCCTGTAAGAAATGTAGGCTGTTACAATGTTACATTAATGTGAGACTTGTATCTCTAGGAGCATCAAGCTAAACAAGTTATCGAATGTGTTTGAACAACAACAACAACTTAAAGGCACTACCACCAATTTTAAACGAATTTTATTTACTCGTTTACGAATATTATGAAACAAGTTATCATGAAACGATATTTGAAAAAACCTTCTATCCACAGAAGTGACCAATGGCCACTAAATACAAAATAAATCGGGATTCAAGAGATTCATTAAAACAGTTAAAAATTGATACTCGAACATTATTTTGTTAAGATTACCGAAAAGACAATAAAAAGAAGCATTTGCTTCATCTCATAGATTCAGAAAGTTGAAACGTTTTCTAAAAGTTTTGCTACCTTGAACTTTATTTGGCTATAAAAATAATCTAGGAAAAAAAACAAGATACCGCGAAAGTATTAACATATAAAAATGCTTTAAAACAATGATTCCAAACTCAGTCTTTCTGTTAGTTTTTAACGTAAAATCATTATTAATCATTTAATCATAGAATTGAAAAAATCTCGAAAACCGAAATCTATATAGAACGTTAAATCTCGAATGACCAAAATCTATCTCAGTTCCGCCAACTGAGCACACCTTCCAGTGTTTCAGAAGGCAGTCTTCTTGGCTTAATGATATATTCATTTAAGCGAAGATTCTGTTGTATATGATCTCTTGGTTTATGCGTACGGTATAAAAATATTTAAACATATATCAACATATTCATCACTAAACAATTGTCGTGATCTGCAAGAAACCTTGACAAATTTTATCATTGCGGTGCCAGAGAAATAAACTCGAACTCAATGCAACCAAGTAGCTAGCATACCATAAACTTTTTTTTGAATAAGCCAACCAGACTCTTTTCTATCAAGCGAATAGAGAATTTCGCAGAATTATTTGTTTTTATCTGCGTGATCTTTCGAAAGATGATCATAATCGATTGCCTCCATACGGTTTTCGCTTAAAACTAAATATTATTAATATTCTTGAATCTTGACTGATTTAATATTTTGCTAGGCAATATCCAAAATCTTGAAAATAGCTTAAATTTATTTCAGCGAAATCTTAAGTGAAATCTTAGTATCACTGTAAAAGAAAAAGAAGAAGCTTTATTTTTATTTCTTAAGTTCATAGTATATTTTTTGTATACTAAATTAGTTTTTTTATCTTTTCCATTTACTGCGTACTTTTATTACTTTTCCAATGCGAGACCGTGCGACCT
Source organism: Baccha elongata (assembly GCA_951217065.1). Lineage (NCBI taxonomy): Eukaryota > Metazoa > Arthropoda > Insecta > Diptera > Syrphidae > Baccha > Baccha elongata. The sequence goes on along the minus strand of OX578272.1, from coordinate 142,637,314 downwards.
AATTATGCATTTTATTGCAAATCATATATAGCTACACATTCTATAGTTAAATAATTGTTAAAATTAAGAAGCTGACAATATATGTATGTATGTACATAATGTAGGTTTACATATTTACAAATTGAGTGTGAACTTAGCCAAACTATTGGTCATTGGACAACTTATACAAATAAGGAAAGTAATTATTAGTTTCACTTTTCTCAGTCTAGGCCTTACTTGTGCGTACCCCGAACGTGTGCTGGTTGTAATTAAATTGGCATTTAAACTATTTGCGATAAGAAATCGAAATTTACGCATGCATGACTGAGGTGAATTTAAAAACCAGTAAGACATATCAATAGGAAAACCTAAAACTTATTTATAATTTAAATATTATAGCATAAACATGAAAAGTAGCTATAATTTTGAGTTTTATTCAACGTACAAAAAAGCTATTTGAATAAAAAGTGACGTTCTTCAAAAAATCAAACATTTAAGAGCACAAATTATTAGTTTTTTTTTTAAAATAAATTTATAACATATTTAAAAATTTAGCAAATAAATATATAAATAGGTAAATATCTATTATGTTAGGTATAATCTAACTGTATATCTATAATTTATTATGTCGTTTTCATGTGGTAATCGCGAAGAGATCTCCGATCCGGGATTCCAAGCGAACAAGCAAACACAGCTGATTAGATTCTGAAATACATACATATATGTATGTTTCATTTTAGTGGTAAACATCAACGCAAATTTTCATCTACTTTTTAAACATCCGAATACAAATGAATTAAAAATTGATCGAATATATTCTTTAAACTATTTATTATCTTTTTCACTTTATAAACTTTGTGTTTTTTACAAAACTTTTTAATTCTCATCAAATTTCAACATACATATTTGTTGAAATATTAATTGCGCAAACCGAAAAATGACAAATGAAATTGATTTGAAGTTTAAAAACATGAATGTATGTATGAGTGATTTTGGTTTTGATTCTGAATTGAAATTCAGAAGAAAAAACTATTCTTTCCAGGAGAGGAACTGTCATTCTGAGTGCCAAGTGAATGGTTTCAGAAGCCTTCTGGATGCTTCCGGACGCTTCTGGGCGACCAACCGAAAACGACATTAGCTTTATCACCACGGCTTTACCAATGTTGACAGCTCGTTTCGAGAAAAAAAAAATCATGTGAGACTGCGATAGCGATTTCAAAGAAACATGACATAACAATAGCCGTATTATATTCTCCGATCTTCATCTAGGTAGGTAAAAAAGAATTCGGACTTGAGGATTCTTAATGATCCTCGATGCTAAACTAATTTTCTGAGCATTTTCCTTACTTTCAGCGGTGATTTTGATAGATAGTTATGCCCCATGTTCAATCGATGCGGTTATTTCTTCTAACTTCCGATAAATGATCTCAGCTTTGACTTAGACAGACATCTCTTTTATTTTATTCTTGTAAAACCTTAAAACCACTTCGTCATGTTTTTCGCCTATGTTATGAGAGGGGCTTATATACTGATCTTTGAAAGCCGGCTTTGTCCTAGCTGTCTCTTCTAATATGGCATCATACACTTTTCTACGCTTGCAGATCCTTAGTATGACTTTAGTTCTAAAAGACAAGTTCGTTACTGACAATTCCAAATATTTTATACTCCGCACTCTTAATTTTAGAGTCTGTTCATGATTATTTATACAGATCATTTTTCATGAATCATTTTTCTTCATACAGATTATACCTACCACTATTAATAATTTTCCCAGAAGCCTCTGTTTGGGTGTAACTTGGTGAATAGAAAAGTATACAATATACTATTATGTGTACACATAGGCTAAACGACGCCGCCGACCTACGGACATGCCGCTGCATGAAGAAACCAACCATTTGAGCGTCTCTATCATGGTAATGTCAGGTTTCGATTTTTTTCACATTAAACTTATAGTTGCCTTATTGCTCAAACAAAATCGTTTTGTTCATTGTAAATTTAAATACATATTTAAAACAAAACTGTATTGGTGTATTTTTTCAAACTAGCCATCCATCCGCATGTAATGTCAGTTTTGTTGTGCGAAAAAATAAATTCGTATTGCACTTCAAGTCTGCAACGTTGATATGTATGATGCGAAAGTGTCACGAGAGTCATTTCATATGTTTTGTGCACAACATATAATAGTCGACAGTCAATGCATCCGGTTAAATAATGCAACCAACTAGTTGGTATAATTAACATTGTAGTAATGCAAACTTAAATGTGTTTGCATACGGTATGTTTATACTGATGCCCAATTTATTTGTTTTTTTTTTTCGAAAAATTATTAAACACCAAAAAAATAATTTGCACTTGAATAATCAATAATTGAAAGTCTTAACAAGTTTCAAGATTTGACTTGGTATAAACTGTTTGGGATAGTTTGTGCGTGCGTATGTCCGGTTGTTGACCTAGTCTACAGGCTGGCTTTAGCGGATTTTATTTTTTAAATATTCTACAAACTATAAAGTATTAACAAACCATAAAAATTTAAAAATTTTCACAAATTTTAAAAATTTAAAAGTTTTCACAAATTTTAAAAAAGTTCATCGACCGGTGTTCAAAACTTTGAAATAACAAAAAATTACTTATCGGAAGAACTTTCGTTGGTGCAAAAAATCTCCATTGATTCCTCTATTCCGCTTTTTTTTTGAGATTGTTGAGGAGAAAATTTTTATAATGAACACAAAACAACATTTTAAAAGAAGAAAATTGATTTAATACAAATACAAAATATTGAGCTTGAAAAAAATTCTACAAAAATTTGAGCAAGGCGTCAATATTAAATTAATAATATAAAAATATTAAGTTATAATATAGCAGGCCTAAGTAATTCGTCAATATTCGTAGGATTCTATGGTTTAATTAATAGTTATGATATTGTTTTTCTTTTTATTAAAAGAAGACTTCTCGTTATACGTAAATCGTTTTGTATGGAATATGGATACCCGCTTAGAAAAAAAAAAAACACGACAGGAACAGCCAGTGGAGGATGTTTCTACGGTTATAAAAAATTAATCATAAACCATATTTTTGCGAATTTGATTCGATAGATGATTTAAATTTTTTAAAAATTCGTACGGGTTCAACTAAATTAATTATAATTTCGACAAATTTAAAGAGATTTTGAAGCGTTATATGGATTAATTGAACAAAGTCAATACGACAACATAATGATTATGGGTGATCTTAATGCCATAATTAGGAAAGAAGAGGGAAGGGAAAATCTATTCGCACAGGCAAAATAAGAAACACAGAAGATGAAACTAATGATGCAGAAGGAATTAAATTATTGGAGCTATGTGATTCGTTTGGGTTTCGTATTTTGAATGAAACGAGCAAATCGGACATAAGTGGAAAATATACTTTCGTGGGCAAACAAGGCTGTCCAGTAATAGACTACTGTTTAGAACGAGGCGAACCTACGTACAACATTCACCGTATACCAAAAAAAAAAAAAGAAAACTCTTATAAGAAAGTAGTTTTAGTAATTTTCCATTTTCTCAAAAACCAGAAAACATAAAATCATTTTGTTTTCAGTTTATGATTTAAAATTAATATGAGCAACTTTATAAAAAAAAGGAGTATTTTATTTTACAGTTTTGAAAAATCACACTTCAAAGTTTTTTTTTACCTTTTTTTTCGCAATTTTTGAGTTTAAAGTCCGTTTTTTTCAAAGACTATGCATAGGTTTAACTTGATTTAAAAAACATCTAATAGAAAAGTATTGGCTTTAAAAAGATACAAAACTTAGTTGTAAGTATTACCGTTATTTTTTAATAATTGTTTTAAATTTTTAGCACTGTTTTTATAAAATTGCCCCTCCCGCCCAAACGGAGGGCGATAGACCCCCACCGATAGTAAAAAATGCTTGTATTGATCTGTTCTACAAAAAACAGTTATCAATTCTTGGTGCCAAAGTTATCGTACTCGTGCCCGAAATGGTTATTCCACTGTGGACAATATCTTCGTACTGCAAAACATTGCAGGTAAATTTGTCGAACGAAAAAAGAAATTATTCTGCTTTTTCGTTGATTTCAAGCCCAAGGCAGCCTTCGACAATATTGACCGAAGGGCTTTAATTTACAAGCTATATAATGCTGGAATGAGCCACAAGTTTGGGAGGGTAATTGAAAAGTAGATACCATAGCAACTAATCGGCGGTGTGGAGTGGCAAGGCAAGGATGCACTTTAAGCCCTTATCTATTCGCCATGTACATCAATGATCTTTCAGACGTGCTACCAGGGAGCATTGAGATGGAGGGTGTTTTAATAAAGGTTTTTTTTACTTGCAGATGACGTGGTTTTTTTGCACATTCACCAGAGTCCTTGCAACTAATGGTTAACCGTCTTTATTCGTATCGCCAGTTATGGAATACTGTTAATCTCTCCAAATCCAAAGTAATGATTAAACAGTAAGAATAAGTAGTAACCTAAGTATATAAAGCCTCACTTAAAAGAATAATTAGTGAAAGCTAAAAGTGCCACATCCGCAATACAAAGTTTTTCAAGCAGTATCTGAAGCAGTGATGTTATATACAGCACAGACCTAGGATTACCGTCAGTTTAAAACAGTGTAGAAACCCAAAAAAGCCAAATTATATGATAAATATAAAACTGGATTATCGCCACCCTTTATAAAAACGCTAAAACTTCATACGGACTATGTTTTGAAAGTCTTAGAATTGCAGGAAGACTTCCAAAAATCAACTTAACTACATCCCTCACCGTCCGGATTTACCAATTAACTGTAGCCTATCAGAGAGAGAGGATGTCATCCACTTTATTGGCAGGTGTCCTATTTCAAAAGAAATTCGAAGACAATTTTTTGGAATCAACATGATATCTAAAGAAGAAGTTTTAGCACATTTTAACTGTGAAAACGATATAAGAAAACTAGTATATTTCTATAAATCGGCTTCGGCTATGAGGTACCGTAACCAAATTATTAATGAGAATTTTTAAAACTATCTATATATGTAAAAATTACATTTGAAAAAAAAAAAAAATAAACTTGTTATTAAATGTTTAATTTGATGTCAATCAGGCAGACGGCAAAGCCAAGCTAATCGATTTTTTTTTTTGTAAAATGAAATTTTAATTTAAACATGAAAAAAACAATAAATCAAAGTCTAATCTAATCTGATCTAAACTTCACAAGAAATGTTTTAATTGCAGGAAAAAACACATATTATGTAAATAGAAAATTCATAATTTTTATTTTATATTTAAATTTGTTTTTAAGATTAATTAACATTGTTGAACAAATTTTTATATAAAAAATTGAAGGCAATTATTTTAAAAGTCTAAAGCAATAAAATATACAATTAAATATTAAATTTAATAAGTTAATGCATACAAAATGAATCCACTGTTTTGAATAATTAACCTACATTTATTTATTCAAATACATTAATTTTAGCTGTAAGGTGGGTAAAAGAGAGTTTATTGTTTCAAGAAATTCTTTGATGAAGTTAATGAAAGTATTTGCAATGTTAGTTGTTTTGATTTTTGTTTAAATTTCTATGAAGTTGTTCAATTCAGGAAGAGTTACATAAAACTTGGGAAGAAAACAGTTTTTCTTAAAGATTATTTATATTAGATTATTTTACATGTTCTGTTAATTTATTTTTAAGAAGTAGCTAGCTAATTGGAAACTAATTAATTCTATAACTAGAGAATATTTAAATTACATTTTTAATTCAACCCATATAATTTTAAATAAAATATCACAAAATTTTTAAATTTCACTAAACATATTATATAGGAATTTATATATTAATAATTGCAGTTATACGTTTGAAGTAAGGTTTTAATGAATAATAATGTGCGTTTGTAAATATATTAGTTTTATTTTATAAATGTAGTTTAAGTTGGTTGTGTAAATAAATGTATATTCGAGTGAAGTTGAATTTAAAGATTAACTATCTGTTATTTCTTTCTAAGATTTGAATTTTAAATATTTCAAAAGTATTAAATAGTTTTTTTTTAGTAATATTTATAATAAAATGCAGGTAATTTAATTGATTTATGTATTCACAGACATTTTATGTAAATATTCGTGTTTAAAATTGTAAGCTTAAAATTAGTAATTTTTTTTTCATAATAAATCTGATTTTGCTATTAAACAATATAGTGCGACTGGTAATATATCATTCATGCTGGGTTATAAAAATATCTGAGGAGTGTTTATTAACTTATTATTAATTGTAATCTGTCAGTGTAGAAAAAGGAACAATTTTCCCCTAAAATGAAACAAGATAAAAAAAAAATAGTGCTTTAGTAGAAATTCACGGGCATTTGGTGATGCTACTCAATGATCCTTCAATCCAATATTCACAATTTTTTGCATGAATCCCCGCCGAACATTCTAAGCCAATTTCATGGTGATGCTGAGTGTTTCCTGATTTACAACACAAACGATTACTTATTCCAAATACATGAATCATTTCCCAAAATAATGTTCATTATAATAACAAGGCGAGTGTTTTTTTATGATCAGAGAAGCAACATGACATGACGTCATCAATAATAGCAATAATTGAGAAAATAAAGTGCAATGTCAAAATCCTTTTTGATCAAAAGTATCGAAAAACTTTAGTGTTTCTCGGTTTTTATTTAAAAACTCAATTTATTCTTTTTAAATCCAGCACTGAAAATTGATTTAAGGACTATTTCTTTGCAATTTACAAAACAAATTTCTGTAAGTATTGTCGTGGTTTTGTAATATGTAATTATTTTTACATTGCCTTTCTTATCTGGGAGAATAGACTTCCATAAAAAAATGTCTAAGAAAAATGCACGATAATCATTTTCTTAAATTAAACCTTAAATTAAGCTGGGAACACTCTATATAAACTGAAGTTAGTGGCATTCGTTAGATCCATTAGAAAAAATCAGGCTATTCCTTCCAAAATTAAAAATTTAAAAACGTATTTAATTACGAAAAACGAACAGTTTAAGCGAGTACAAGCAGCAACATTATGATCAGAGACCAAATAATTTTAAAAGCAATGTATTTCTATTATTCAAGATAGATAAGACCAGCATCAACAACTTAAAAACCGTGTTAAGACCAAAGTCTTAAATTTGGTGTTGCTTGATCGTGGCTGACAACTCTCCCCAACGATGGTGCCAACTGCAAAAAATGAAAATTTCAAGATTGCTTTTGACACAAAATGTCAAACGTTTAAAAAGGAGGTGCATTAGCTGGCGCCTGGTTGCTTTATGGTTTTTAAAAATGTTATGACCACCTGATAACAGTTGACGAAATGACGATGCTGGGCTGGGCTGACTTAATCTGTTTCGAGCATAAGTCAACCGTTGATTGATCCATGATCATTTCATATTTTTCGATAATCAGCTGGTAGAGAAAATAGGCCGTATATAAAATTACCTTTTATTTCTCTGGGGAAATCATTGTTTATCAACAGCTTGTTCCTTTCTTCTTATCATGTCTTTTCTTGAATATAAGTTTTTCCTTTTTGAATAGATTTTCAATTTTTTCATTTTATAATAATTGAACATTAAAAACAACAAAATCTAAGACTTATTACAATAAAACAAGTAATAAAATTATTGAGCAATAAAGGTGTCGCATACATAATTGCATTCAGCATCGTCTGTACTATTGCTGCAATCAACAGTATGAATGTGCTGATTTACTCCCTCAGCTGTTGTTGCTGAATTTTGACACAGCATTCATAAAAAATTTTATACTGCTTACAAATCATCCAAATTTCTTTTTAGAATTGATTTGTTGCTGGTGATATAGACTAGTTGGTTCTTACTACTATATTTAAATTTGATGAAAAACAAAGACAACTTTAAGAATAATATTTTATAAATTTATTTGAAATGGTAGGAATGCGTGCATGCAAAAATGATAGTTCAATGCCTTTATCATTCAGTTTTACGTCAATATTTTTGTACTGATTTAAAACAGTGGGGTTTAGAATAAAATTAGAAAATGTTGATTTTTGTACAATAAAAGGCATTAAAGATGTTTTTTTAAGTAACAACTGTACGAAATTAATGAATATCAGAACAGAAAACAATCTTTTTCGTGTGGTGTTTTAAAAACCGAAACTAATTTTGTTATTGCATTATTGTCATTTGACAGAATTGATTTTACCATTTACTAATATGACTTAATAGAATTTGACAAATTGGTCTTAAGAAGGTCTTTGATTTTCTGTTGATTTATATTATGTGCGGCAAAATTACAGAAATAAATAATAGAGCTTTTTGAGAACTAACACGTACATACATATGTATGTATACATATACAATACCCTTAAAATTAAAAAAATAAGCATTATAATAAAAATATTTTCATGATTTTCAAGCTTACAGCCTTATGTATAATTTTATGTAGTTTGGACGAATGGATGGATACAATTTTTCTATTTTATGTCTATGTGCGTTTCGAGCAAATGCATACAAATTTTATATATTTGAATCTAACCTATATAGTACGTAAAATTTAAACTAGATTGCAAACCTTTGACTCTGTTACGATCTTACAATTAGCTTCATATAAAATATTGCAGGAACAAATATAATTTAAATAAGCTTCTAGCTGCGTTATTTATATTTAAACCTCCGTTTTAGGATCAAAAGTATCCCTCTCGAAATGCATATAAAGTTAATTTGAGAAAATTAAGTTCTAAACTCAGTTAACTATATATCAACACTGTCTTCACTTTTAAAAGCCCCTTTTAGTTTCTTCTTTGCGACATTTTTAATAGTATTTTTCCCTGATTTTAAGTACGATGAAGCTGTTTTTATGGAACGGTACGAAATATTTACAACATGTTGCGGTACTGCTGCAGGTGTATCGTAGCTGCAGGAAGATTTATCAACGCTTATGGACTATGAGGATTTCATCTTTTTTTTCTGATTGGATCGCATCGGATCATTCTGAGAGGATGGTGGTAGCTCACGGAATTGGTTCTAAAATGACAAAGAAAAACATTAAAGTAGTTCCATCGAGTTAGGAAGTATTATGGAGTTAGTTACGATCTCTTCATCATCTGGAACTCTTGATAAAAAGTCCAGTACTTCGTTATTTGGTATCGTATTTGGTCGCAGGATACGCCTAGAGAACTTCATTACACCCCAAAAAAATAAAATTATTCGAATTGGTATAAAATGTAAAACTAATATAGCGCCTATAAGCAAAACTGTAGCCAACCAGGTAAGTTCAGGGACGGAAAAATTAAAAGTGCTGCAAAAAAATAAGCTTTGTTGCAAATGCTTGTATTTAAACAATTAAAAGTTATCATACTTCTTCGTACTTTCACCTAAGGATGCTAAGTAGCCAATTGTGTTTTGTACGGACTGTGATACTTCTTGAATAGCTTGTAACCGTTCCTTAATGGACTTCTTTTCTTCTTTTTCTTTTTCATCGTCATCATCTTCATCATAGTCGTAAACGTAGTTGCTTGATGAATCTGATGATGCTCCAGTTATCCAACGAATGAACCAATTTCTTTGGAAAGAAAATGATTAAAGAAAGCAAAACAAGACTTAAAATCTTACTTAAGCATTATAAGAAGTAACACCAGCGGAATTGTCTCTAAATTTCCATACACGCACGCTAATATCCAAAAGATAAACGCTATGATTGATCGTATCGGCGACTCCCATTCAAAACAACTTCTGCGTGGAGGAATAGAATATTATTTTTTAATTTGGAAAGATTTGCATTAACTTACTGAACATATCTTGCTGCATCTAGTATATCCATGATTATAACTTTGAGCCTGTTTACATTTCTTAAGAATAGCTGTCTCTTGAACTTAGCTTCTTGCTGAATGAGCTTTTCTTCTTTTGGTTGAAGAATTCGACAAACTGCTCGAATAGGATTCCACACAACCGTCATTTCTAATAGAATCTGATATAAACATAAATTTAGAATTTTGTGAAGATTTCAAATAAAAGGAATCGGTACATTACCTGAGGAGAGATGCCTTTTGCTCGTGAGCAAAGATTTTTATCCTTCAGCGTGTACCATCGTTTGACACCACTTTTCATTCGCATTATTGGGATAGCAAGTTTTCCTAGAAATTCCACTCTGTGATCACGGTCTTCATCATAAACAGTTAGTTCTAGTACATTAGTAATATCTTTAACATTGCTAAAAGAAATATTTTGAAATGAGGTTAAGTTTCTAAAATAATTGCAGTGCATCTTACAAAGTAAAGATCTTATTCCAATTCGGTGTTAGTGTTTTGTATTCTGTTTGAGTTTGTAACCTTGCGTTCCCTAATTCTAACACACAAAATGGATCTGACTTTCCACCAATATCCGCTGCAGCCAATCCTGTTGCTCCAAAAACCTTTACCGTTAAATGACCAACATCTCTCAAGTTTTGAAAGCAACGATGCCAACTATATCTGTCACGTAGAACACGAAGCTCTCGTGGATCTTCTTTGTAAACCTTTAGATCACTAATGGTCTCCAATGCTGTTGTTCCGCTGATAGTTAACATTAAAAATACTTCGCCAGGGCAATCTTCGAATGGCTTCCAGATGCCATGAGTTGTTTCGCGAGGAAATGCACTAAGATCGATAGTTGATTTTCCATAAATATTATTTCGATTCCAAAGTGTAAGTTCCAGTAGTTGATCTTCGTCGAAAAGATGAAGATCAAATTGTTCTAACCAACGTTCAGTCCATGATGATTTACTTTTGTACTTTTCATTGCCTAATCTTTAATAAAAAATTATGTGAAATTTAATTGCTCTTAGAAAACAAAATTAATTCAAATACCTGAATTTGATATGCGTGTCGTTTAACTTTGTACCGTCCTCCGCAAGTGGCAAGTCTTTAGCTTTGACTAGCAATATAGTTACAACAGAGCTCCATATTTGTGACTTAAGTCGTTTTGATGACTCAGCTAGCTTTGAATTTCTTTGGAAATGCTGAAAGAATAACTTTTTTATTTTCTAGACCTTTTAATATAAGCCTCAGAAATATACTCTCTTTAAAGTGCAATCATAATAATTATTGTTTCGCGTGTTTTCAATGTTAAGTTAATTTATATTTGCGAAAGCTTGAATTTAGATGAATAAATGTTCAATAGAGCAAAATATTTGTATTTTGCTTGCACTTGGTCTGATATCTACAGCAAAGCTTCAAGTGACCTTTTAAGTATCGCAAAACGTGGGATTAATAATGTAGTAAATTATTAATATTGTTCTCCTACATTTAAAACCAGTTTAGCTGCTATGATATCGTTTGTATGTAATTTGTATTAATCGATCTTTAGGCTATTAAATAAATTTCTTACATTTGTATTTAGATAAGCTTTCTCTTAAACATTATTCAAATTGCAAAACGTACTTTTTTATATAAATGTAGATTTATCTGACTATATTCTATAATAGAAATATTTGATTTGGCTAATAAAAGAGCGATGATATCCAAAAAGGTTAATAATTTTGACTTTAGAGCCAGAAAAGTAGAAGAACATGTAGATGTTAACTATATTTACGATTTTGGAATTATTTTATACATATATGTTATATGTTGTGTGAATATTTCAAAATATAAATATTCTGTAGTCAATCACTTTTAATTAAGAAATATTCATAATTTTTAAAACATTTTTAGTTATGAACTTAAGTAAAAGCTGTGTTACTACTGACATCTCAAAAAAATATATTTTTTTTATAAAATATAGGTAACCGTAATTTCAAAAATATCATTCCATGGTATGTCCCAAGCCCTGCCTTTGTAATTTTCCCCGAATATTTTAGTGAAATAAGAAAACGTTTGAATAATCTAGTAACACAGTTTTGTGATGTAAATATGAATAGCTAATTTCATGCAGAAAGTTTATTTTTAATACTTTTATCAAGTAACATAAGAGCTGTCTAAGGAGTGTCCCAGATAAAATGATAAATTCTCTACCAGGAGTAAAAACCTGGAAAAAATTAAATTAATGATCGAAAAAGATTCACTTTTTTCCTTTTAAATTACGGTATTTGTTGTTTATTTTGGAATATTGGCGATGTAACTACAAAAACTTTTCAGAAATATGATATTTTTCAAGTCGAATGAACGATAACAGTCTTCGTTCATGGATATCATCATTACCATGATGGGTAATTTTGTATGAAATATAGAAGTATAAAATTAAATTTTATACCTCTATTAAAATTAAATCTGTTATAAAATATTAAAATGTCGGTCCACTGCTGAAAAAAATTTTCCTATATGGCAATATGAACCAAAACCTACCATTATAAAACCAAATCAGTTTATTTTAGGAAATGTCCATTTTTGGGTCCGAAATATTAATATTTTGAAATATTCACCCATATATATTAATTTAATACATATCTATTCTTATAAAAAAAGATTAAGCAGTTTTGTGAAAAATTCATATGATTTTTTTTTTCATTCATATAAAAAAAATTATTGAATTTAGTTTTATGAAATTTAATTTTATTTTCATGTTAACTTGCCTCAAGAATAAGTTCGTGCGACCCAGACGTGCACTTTATTTTCTTAGCTATCTTGTGAACACGTTAATCGATTTTAATTAAAAAAAATTAAAAACGATCTAGATGACTTGATAAAACTTCGAATCCAAAATTTAGCAGCAAAGGTGCTTAATTTTAATTAACTTGACTAAGAACTTTTATTTTTCGTGCATAAAATGCAAACTAGAATTCCTAAAACAAAAATGTATACAAATTATTAAGTAAGAATGGATTTATTTAAAAACAGCTCTAACGATTTTGGAATTATTTTTTTGGTAAACTTGCATTCAGGCAACAAAATTTTCTGCATACTTTGATTGTCGTTTGATTCTTCCTAAAAAGTGGTTTTAGTACTTTTAAGAACATTTAATATGATTTCGTTTAGAGTGGCCCGTAATTTTTACTATTCTGAAGAGTTAGCAGGCAAAATATAGAGATTGTAGTTTTTCACTTTAAATTGCAGAATAAAATCAAATTAACTTTCTTGCTATAATAATATTTGCATTTTGCGTGGACACTTCTTTAGAAATGTTTGGCATTAAACATCTATCATTGTTTTCGTTGTGTTGCTTTACGATTACAATCTACGTGCTTGTGTCAAAAAGGTATACTGTATACACCAGTCTCTGTAAACGAACATTTACAATTGCATGTATACAAAACGTGTGTATTTTATTCACTTTGTAAATGTTCTGATTACATCACATTCCATTCCCCAAACCCGTTTTCGCTTTACCAACAATAAGATGACTATTCGTTTACCACTGATACATTACAATGACAATCACAACGTTAATATTCTGTAAACGATTTGTAGACCTGAAATGCTACTTGGAAGAGCAAGTTCGTGCGATTCAGAATTTCGGATAATTTAATATTTACCCTATTTCGTTAAGTTCCGGAAGAAAACTGTTGTCAGCTGCATTTAGAAGTATAGCTTGCATGACCTAGTTTTCAGTTCAACAACGTGTACCGTATAAATCGGGCAAGTGGTTTTGGAAATATTAACGAATTTATAGGTTGGTCGAAGGAATCTTTGAGGGATAAGCCTCCGGTCAAAATTTGTATTTTAAATTGAATTTGTTACTTATTTTGGTTCTTGTCTCTGGTTAGATCAAAACTATTCACAGCATGATTCACATAACATATACCGTTAGGGAGCGTTGTGCGTATAGCATTGGAACAAAAATTCAAACAGTTAACATTGCTTTGCCATTATGTTAACAATTAATTTTGTCCATCAGCAGTTTGTTGTTTAGCTATAATTGTTTCGTAAAACGATTTCGCGTTTTTCATATTCGCCAATTATTTAATAGCCAAAATGAAACCTGCTGTAGGTATAGGTATGCATTTGCTTCGCAGACGCGGCATGGGGTTTTGGTTATATTATAAAACTGCTACTGCAGACAAATAATAGATATTCCGGAAACTTTGTGTTCTACATCCAAAATGTATTAGAAATAAAAATTAAATAAGTGAAAATGGTTTTTCGTTGAGTCCGACGCTCAGTATATTACTATGAAGAGGACAATGGAGGGAACTTTTTAATCTGAATTTTAGAAAAGGGATGCTAATATTATGTCGGTATAGGTAAATATTTTTTGACGCGAAATTTATTACATGCTAATAAAAGACAAAAACAATTTTAACCTAAATAAGTTACGTGAAATAATGAAAATCGTTGCTATAAATAGCAAATAGTGAAATAAAAATAGTGAAATGAAATAGTGAAATAAAAATAGTGAAATAAAAAAATAATAAGTTGAATGAGGGTCCTATCCCCCATATGACTTTTCTTTTTATCTCAACTTACAGGTATATATGCCTTATAGTCGCATACTAAACAACATCTACATCAGAAAATCTACTTTTTGTGTAATCTACATATTTAAATTTTAAAATCAAATAAAGAAAACCCTTATGAATTTATTTACCCCCAAAAGTGTCTGTTGAAGGGCTTGAACCTATTCTGACGCCCTATCTATATTCCAAGTTCCAGCGGTTCATACCTCCTTAGGAAAAGATTTGAATTTAACAAAGATAATACAGCATGAAGGATATTTTATCCTTTTAAACAAATGGAAGGTTTGCGTTATCTTACGTTTTTCATAATAAATATAACATGCAAGGTGTAAACTACCTGTGCAACAATGTCAAATAAGCTTTCTATATTCATACCACACAACTACAGTTGTCATATATCCGCATACTCAATCCTCTTTTATAACTTCACTCACCACTTCCTTGTCCTCTTGACTTCTTGGCCATAGTGTCAAATTGATTTGAATTTCACCCATATCACGTTCGGGATGAGTTGAATCAACCAGTTTAACAGCCATTTCTTCCGCTTTGCCTAATTCTAACTGTGTTAAATCTAATTTGGCCGCACCCATAAAATCATCCTGCAAACCCCAATCGTAATCGAATACCTGAAAAAAAAAACATATGACACATTCCAAAAGAAAGAGGAAAAGAAAAAAATATGTTTATTTGAAATTATCGCAGAGGAAATTCGCATTTTAGAGAAATTTTAAAATTCACAGACTCACCTTGACGATAACAGGTTGGAATGGGTCTTCAATTGGTACGACAAACACTTCGTCCCAGATTGGATTAAGGTCACGGTGGATTGTGCGAGACTTATGTAAAAGTCGTCCTGCTACCTTGAACTTAACATAAGGATCACTTAAACCTAATTGAAACATAAGAATTAAAGTGGTTTTGCAACCTTGAATTATAACGTGTTTTATGAGTTCTACCGTTTTTATCCATGGCAATTAGGTCAGTGCCGCTTTTCAAATGAACACGAAGTTGAAAGAAAACGTACTGCCGCAAAATGGTTTCCTTTCTACGACGTTGCTCTTCCCCCTAATAAATTAAATAAATGTTTTTAGTATATGTTCTGGTTAAATGTGTGGGTTATACTTATCACACCTGAAGTATATGTATTTGGTCCTGGCTTATCTTGTCACTCATTTCAGAGTCCTCATCGATTCGTCCTTCCATTGACCCACCGAATCTTAAGCGATTATCCACTGCTATGTTTGCACTTAATTTTAATTCTCGAGCAAGTGGTGACCCTTCGATAGTTCGTGCTCTATGTCTTGGACTGTGTGTTGCCGAGCTTCCTTCGGAACTGTAGTCGGCCGCATAATCTGTGCTCTCTTGTTCGAGCAAGTCGTTGGGCGATCTGCGACCTACCTTTTCTTTACTTCGTGCTCTTCCCCAACGATGTTTCAAACTATTAAGGAATCCATGTGTTTTTTGGAACACACCAGCAACCGAAGGACTGGCAGCACTTTTGGCACGTTTCGGTGACGTATTAGGCGAATCAATGGAACAGTCGTGTCCATTCAGTTCTGATGCTGATTTGCTAAGATGACGACCCAGTCGTTGTGAAGTAGGAGATTCATTGATGATTTCATCGTCATCAGGATGAGCTGCAAAAAAAAAAAAAATTATAAAAAAATACCATTTAATTTCACACTATGTTAATTGTGATACGAAACAACACATACGATCTGAAATTTCTGAAGGGGTGAAGTTATATATAGTTTTTCCAGACACATCAAACAAATATTGAGCTCATATTTAATGTGTCACAATAAGAAGTCGAGAGAAGTTTTTTACTTAAGAACTTTATTACTTAAAGGCTAATTGGAGACTGACTTATAAAATAGTAAATGCATAACATGAGTGTTAGTATGTGTGTTATAGTCTGTCCACTAAAAAATGGCAGTACAGGGAGGATAGGGATGTTTGTCTCTCATTCGCACTTCTTTGCTTTCCATAAGGTTATCTTCTTTCAAAAGCTCTAACAGGGTTGCCGTAGTAAGCATTTTGAATTGGCAAAAACTGAAAAAATATGATGTAGGGTTACCTTTCTTCTTTTTTAATTAAAATTATTTTCTTAATTTTTATTTATAAAAATGAAATGAAATTTATCTTTTTCCACACCACCAAAAGGTAAGATAGTAGGCGCGTTTTTGAAGGGTATCTCCAGTAGGCCTTATCTCTTTTAAATAAAAAACAAACAAAAAATAAAGAATTTATTCATAAAGATTAATATAACAAGCAAAATAAATAAACAAGCATAACAAAAATAAATATAAATTTACGTTTTTAAAAAAAGTAATATTTACAACACTTCACTTCACATTAATTTCAAAACACTAATTACAAAAATAGGCACACGAAACATCAATACCGACCGCCCGCGCGCTTTAAAAATCTACGCAAATAAGAAAAAATATACACGAAATATCAACCGACCGACCGGCACGAGAATCTACGCAAAT
Source organism: Baccha elongata (assembly GCA_951217065.1). Lineage (NCBI taxonomy): Eukaryota > Metazoa > Arthropoda > Insecta > Diptera > Syrphidae > Baccha > Baccha elongata. Next base: position 142,620,505 of record OX578272.1, on the reverse strand, counting down.
AAATTCTTTAAAGACAACAGCTTACCTACATTTTTGTAACTGCATTTTAAGATTTTCCCTACATAAAAAACACAAACATGATCAACAAAAACACTGAACGATAACACTTTTGTACTAGTAATATGCTCATCTCAATATCTCATTATCATTTCATCAATAAAAGGTATTTTTAAAGCTCTAAAATCAAAAGTTCCCCAACAGAAACTCAATATAAAAAATACGAAACGAGTTACCAAATTGACAAAGGTATCTCTGTTCGAATGGATGTTAAAAGAGGGTTGAAATGCATTAGCCAATCAGTGCGTATTCAACTGTACGCTAGGCAGGTCGTTGTGGGATCATGTCGGATGCGATCGAAAAATCATTGGCGGGTAAACATTTTTTAAATGGGGTTTCTTTCAGTTCAGTATGGTGCACAAATAAGGCGCGCTACTGATTTTGAAAAAGCTTCCCCATAAGGCCTGAACTGCCAATTTATAGAGGACAAACTATAGTATAAGAGTAATGAGAAGAATGCAAATTCATAATACATAACAATATCTTCCAGATAAGGCTTTAAAAGATACTACATATGTTTATCCAAGACTTTTGAAATTAAAGTTCAATTTCATATGAAACTTTGACTTTGTAGTAAACCGGAACTTATCTAACAGATAAAACTCAATTTTCAATTTCAAATGTCTCGGAAAGTGATATCGGATAGATAATTTCTCTGATAGCCTATGCCAGTTCAAGTGGCGGTTTTGATTCTTTATCCGGAAAATAAGCAAAATATTTACTTGAAGTAAATCGAAAAAATAAAATATTCCTTTTTTTTCCAATCTTTCAATGTTTGTTATTCAAATTTGATAAAACTTATTAAAAATTTATACTTTAAGATCCATGAGTTTATTTTTATTGCAACTTTGACCTCAAATCAAATCGACGCGACGCCGCGCTGCTCACTGCGTGCAAGAAGTATTAGAAAAAAAAAATGTCGGGATGGTGGGGCGTTTGCGTTAGCCGCCATTTTGAAAAACGTGTTTTCCAAACAACTCAACAATGACTTATCGCACAGAAAATTATTTAAAGCTTTTCGATGAAAAATATGATTTTATTTTTTTCATGCCTACAAATTTTTTTTTTTAAGCTTAATACTTTAGGAGTTATGGCGTGTAAAAGTGTATTTTTTTTCAAAATTAGAACGAAATGTTTTAATTTTGAATTTTGAATTTTTTGTGTATAGGTAACTGTTATACGCCACAACACCTAAATCAAACTTTCTATCGAAAAGTTCATAATAATTTTTTTTCGTTCGATAAGCCATATTCCTAAGTTATTTGAGAAAACGCGTTTTTCAATATCTCGGCTAACGCAAACCTCACACCTCGGCCATTTTTTTTTGACATTAAAACTATAGAACAATCGAAAAAGTGGTTCGGCAATACTGTCTGTCTGTTTATATCGACACCTACAGCTACAGCCTAAACGATTGGACTGGTTTTCTATTTTAATCGACGTTTTTTTCATTATAGTCTGTCCACTAAAAATTGGCAGTACAGGGAAGATAGGGATGTTTGTCTCTCATTCGCACTTCTTTGCTTTCCATAAGGTTATCTTCTTTCAAAAGCTCTAACAGGGTTGCCGTAGTAAGCATTTTGAATTGGAAAAAACTGAAAAAATATGATGTAGGGTTACCTTTCTTCTTTTTTAATTAAAATTATTTTCTTAATTTTTATTTATCTTTTTCTACACCACCAAGAGGTAAGTTAGTAGGCGCGTTTTTGAAGGGTATGCACGATTTGTCTAATGGCGCACTTATCAAAATCATCTATTTTCCTTCTGGGGCCAGATTGGTTTTTCTTTTTTGGTGGTGAGTTGTGGCCTTTGGTATCATTTTCGCTGAGAAGTCTGTAGACTGTTCGCATAGACACCGAAAAATTGCCTGCTACTTGCTTCACAGTTTCCGTTTTATTTTGCAGGTTCTTGTAAATCTTTTTTGTCGCTTCTACAATTTCTTTTTTTTTCTGCGCTTAAGTCTTTCGATGTTTTTGAATCCATTATAAACTAGATGAAGGAGCACAACAGTAGCAAACTTCTCAAAAAATTTACGTTTTTAAAAAAAGTAATATTTACAACACTTCACTTCACATTAATTTCAAAACACTGATCACAAAAATAGGTACACGAAACATCAATACCGACCGACCGGCACGAGAATCTACGCAAATAAATTCTTTAAAGACAACAGCTTACCTACATTTTTGTAACTTCATTTTAAGATTTTCCCCACATAAAAAACACAAATATGATCAACAAAAACACTCCACGATAACACTTTTGTACTAGTAATATGCTCATCTCAATATCTCATTATCATTTCATCAATAAAAGGTATTTTTTAAGCTCTAAAATCAAAAGTTCCTCAACAGAAACTCAATATAAAAAAATACGAAACGAGTTACCAAATTGACAAAGGTATCTCTGTTCGAATCGATGTTAAAAGAGGGTTGAAATGCATTAGCCAATCAGTGCGTATTCAACTGTACGCTAGGCAGGTCGTTGTGGGATCTATGTCGGATGCGATCGAAAAATCATTGGCGGGTAAACATTTTTTAAATGGGGTTTCTTTCAGTTCAGTATGGTGCACAAATAAGGCGCGCTACTGATTTTGAAAAAGCTTCCCCATAAGGCCTGTACTGCCAATTTATAGAGGACAAACTATAGTATAAGAGTAATGAGAAGAATGCAAATTCATAATACATAACAATATCTTCCAGATAAGGCTTTAAAAGATACTACATATGTTTATCCAAGACTTTTGAAATTAAAGTTCAATTTCATATGAAACTTTGACTTTGTAGTAAACCGGAACTTATCTAACAGATAAAACTCAATTTTCAATTTCAAATGTCTCGGAAAGTGATATCGGATAGATAATTTCTCTGATAGCCTATGCCAGTTCAAGTGGCGGTTTTGATTCTTTATCCGGAAAATAAGCAAAATATTTACTTGAAGTAAATCGAAAAAATAAAATATTCCTTTTTTTTCCAATCTTTCAATGTTTGTTATTCAAATTTGATAAAACTTATTAAAAATTTATACTTTAAGATCCATGAGTTTATTTTTATTGCAACTTTGACCTCAAATCAAATCGACGCGACGCCGCGCTGCTCACTGCGTGCAAGAAGTATTAGAAAAAAAAAAATGTCGGGATGGTGGGGCGTTTGCGTTAGCCGCCATTTTGAAAAACGTGTTTTCCAAACAACTCAACAATGACTTATCGCACAGAAAATTATTTAAAGCTTTTCGATGAAAAATATGATTTTATTTTTTTCATGCCTACAAATTTTTTTTTTTAAGCTTAATACTTTAGGAGTTATGGCGTGTAAAAGTGTATTTTTTTTCAAAATTAGAACGAAATGTTTTAATTTTGAATTTTGAATTTTTTGTGTATAGGTAACTGTTATACGCCACAACACCTAAATCAAACTTTCTATCGAAAAGTTCATAATAATTTTTTTTCGTTCGATAAGCCATATTCCTAAGTTATTTGAGAAAACGCGTTTTTCAATATCTCGGCTAACGCAAACCTCACACCTCGGCCATTTTTTTTTGACATTAAAACTATAGAACAATCGAAAAAGTGGTTCGGCAATACTGTCTGTCTGTTTATATCGACACCTACAGCTACAGCCTAAACGATTGGACTGGTTTTCTATTTTAATCGACGTTTTTTTCATTATAGTCTGTCCACTAAAAATTGGCAGTACAGGGAAGATAGGGATGTTTGTCTCTCATTCGCACTTCTTTGCTTTCCATAAGGTTATCTTCTTTCAAAAGCTCTAACAGGGTTGCCGTAGTAAGCATTTTGAATTGGAAAAAACTGAAAAAATATGATGTAGGGTTACCTTTCTTCTTTTTTAATTAAAATTATTTTCTTAATTTTTATTTATCTTTTTCTACACCACCAAGAGGTAAGTTAGTAGGCGCGTTTTTGAAGGGTATGCACGATTTGTCTGATGGCGCACTTATCAAAATCATCTATTTTCCTTCTGGGGCCAGATTGGTTTTTCTTTTTTGGTGGTGAGTTGTGGCCTTTGGTATCATTTTCGCTGAGAAGTCTGTAGACTGTTCGCATAGACACCGAAAAATTGCCTGCTACTTGCTTCACAGTTTCCGTTTTATTTTGCAGGTTCTTGTAAATCTTTTTTGTCGCTTCTACAATTTCTTTTTTTTTCTGCGCTTAAGTCTTTCGATGTTTTTGAATCCATTATAAACTAGATGAAGGAGCACAACAGTAGCAAACTTCTCAAAAAATTTACGTTTTTAAAAAAAGTAATATTTACAACACTTCACTTCACATTAATTTCAAAACACTGATCACAAAAATAGGTACACGAAACATCAATACCGACCGACCGGCACGAGAATCTACGCAAATAAATTCTTTAAAGACAACAGCTTACCTACATTTTTGTAACTTCATTTTAAGATTTTCCCCACATAAAAAACACAAATATGATCAACAAAAACACTCCACGATAACACTTTTGTACTAGTAATATGCTCATCTCAATATCTCATTATCATTTCATCAATAAAAGGTATTTTTTAAGCTCTAAAATCAAAAGTTCCTCAACAGAAACTCAATATAAAAAAATACGAAACGAGTTACCAAATTGACAAAGGTATCTCTGTTCGAATCGATGTTAAAAGAGGGTTGAAATGCATTAGCCAATCAGTGCGTATTCAACTGTACGCTAGGCAGGTCGTTGTGGGATCTATGTCGGATGCGATCGAAAAATCATTGGCGGGTAAACATTTTTTAAATGGGGTTTCTTTCAATTCAGTATGGTGCACAAATAAGGCGCGCTACTGATTTTGAAAAAGCTTCCCCATAAGGCCTGTACTGCCAATTTATAGAGGACAAACTATAGTATCATGCTTTTTCTCAAACCAATAGTTATGTCTTTTGATTTAAAGCTTATTAGCGGTACCTGCCATAGAACGATAGTTTTTTGATACCGATTTATCTTTTAAACGGCTGCACCGATTTAGCCGAAGTTGTTTATTCAAACTATTCTGCTAAAATTAAAATTAAAATAACTACAGTAAAAAAAAAATTTCCTAAAAAGTTAATTTTTTGAAAAAAAAAACATCAATTTGATAAGATTTTATATGGGTGTTTTAATGTCGACGGTAAAAACTCGACGAATTTCCCAGTCATTAACATGAAGATAACTTTTACCACACGAGCAAATTCGTGCGACCCAGTGGTGCCCTTTACATAATTTTTTTCTTATTTTTTTCAACAAAACAAGAGGATATTTTTGTACATATACTAGCTTATTAAAAAAATAAACCATTTGAGTTTTTATATATTTTTTTGTTATTTAGAACATGACACCAGTTTTCAAAAAAGTTTTTTAATATAAAGTAATTTCTTTAATGCTGAATGCTGATGCTTACCTAAGTAACTTGCGTCAATATTGTATAACACGTCAGTGTTTTTAATGTTTTAACAGGGAATATTTTTTTTCGTTCTCTGGGCACAAAGTTCAATAGTTCAAAAACATAAATCTTTTTTGAAAAGAAAAATCCTAGAATAATTTTATCTCAGGATACGCTTGTTAATGATACATTTGCGATTCAGGAAAGTTCAGGGAAACATTTATGAAATAAAAATTGAAATTTATGAAAATTTTTGAGGATATTAAATCAAGAACACTTTAAGAAATGTTTTTTGTCAATATCATGTAAATTCACTTGTTCAGATTTAATATAAGACTTTGTTTATGACGATTAATATTTTTGTAAAGTTAATTGTTATAAATTAAAAAAAAAATTCAGAGGAAACTAACAACACAAACTTCTAGAATTCAAAGTCACACTAAAAAGCTATGCAAAAGTAAAATTAAAACTAACAACTTTAACGTTCGAAATTCAAAGTCATACTAAAAAATATCTAGAACTAATATGGACATGTATGTTCAGTTCACCTCGTTTTTATGTTACGAGAAAAGTTTAAAGGATAAAACAAACATCTAACATGTATGCAAATGCTTTCGTTTATTTCTTTTTTTGGCATCCCTTTATGGAGCACCACCATTGTACCTTGTATCTTGTATATGGTCGTTGGTGATGGTGGGTGTATTTGGTCTAACAACATATCTACACTAAAAAATGCTCATAGATATAAATATAAACAATTAGAGAGCTTTCCGACAAGTAACTTGATGTTTAATCATACGTCTTTTCATTTCATGGATTCTTTTTTTTTTTTGTTGTTGAGTGGATGTAGGCAAAATACCAAAGTGCAAAAATCCCATTTACTGAAAGGGTACATTTCTTAAACGAAACTATGTATCTACCAATCAACATTAAGAAATAAATCATCCTTATATGCTTATATGTTCATAGTAAAGTAAGTTATAATGTTAAACATTTCTTGATCACATCGGCCGGGGCGCGGCGGCCACGGTGGCCCGGCGGATGTTGACAAATGCAAACTAAAAGTCCCCAAAACAAATCATAAACTCATAACAAAGTACCTACTTTTATTCTGTCATCCTTTGTAAACTGTTTCAATGTTTTCAGACAGTATCCTTAATGTTCTGGAGAGTGTCGCCATCGCCACTTACGTAACCGCAGTAGCCTAGACTAAACATTTTGCACAAGCATATGGATTATGTATGCAGGTTTCGTATTTATTATACAACATTTTATTGTTAATGAAAAATGATTTTCAAGTTAAATTAAATGTTTATGTCAGATTAAATCAATCTCAGAGGCAGATAGTTGTGAAGAAATGGTAATAAATTTTGCTGGTACCAGATGTAATTGGAACAATTATCCGATAATGTCTAAAAGTTCAGTCCTCCTCTTGACTTCTTATCTAATAGATCTTCTGTTAGACGACTGAAGTATTTATTTGATTGCACACATTTACGTTCAACCAAAGTCATCTGTTTTATAATACCAATTCTTAAAGTAAATAAATCATTGGTATGTCAAGATCAAGAAGCCTTAGCAGTCCATCACATTAACTAAATTTAATATTTTCTTCGTTTCAAATGCTCTATAAGCTGTGGATTGTTGTGCAAGATGTGTTATCACCAGAATTTCAAAATAAATGTGTATTCTTGGTCTATTACAAAGCCTTTCTTTCGTACCACTCATGTTTGCAGAGGTTAATTTTGTCAATTGGCCAAGTTTTTTGTTTGCAAGTACATGGCACATGCCGATGCCAGATAAACCTTCGATTATAAAATGATAGACAACAAATGTTTGTATGAATATGCATTCAAATACAAATCATTTTATTATAGCTATAAGCCATTATAGGAACTGGTTGATATTTTATTCAAAATATTAGTTTAATAGGTCTACTTGTTAATCAATGTAAATTAAGTAAAAAGTAAAGTTTTGGGGAAACTTCAGAAATTATTCACAATCCACATAAGACTGTATAATGTGGGAAACCTCTTCTGCTTTTGTTTAGGTTGCTAGCTGAAGTGAAGTTCTTCAACCTGGAAACCTTCATATCATTAACAACGTTAGCAACATAAATCGCAAGCAGCCAATCAGAACATTTCCACTGATCTACTATTGCCTATTACTGAGTAGTTTAGTTCAATGCAAGAAAAATCATATGGGAGGTTGGGCTATCTCGGGGGGAGATAGCAAAAGCAATCTTATAAAAAAATATATAACTTAAAAAAAAATTAAAATCAACGAAAAAAATACAATAATGTGATATAACTTTAGAGTCAAAATTCCACTCTCTAATTTTTTGTTTGATTCATGTTGTCTTAGTGAATGATTTTAGAGAAATAAAGCTTATCACCCTAAATTTTCGCTTAAGTTCAGTAAAATAGTTTAAGTTCAGTAACAATACTAATTGATCGAAATAATCTTTTAAAAATTATAGAAATAAACTTGAAGGTTCTAATAAATATTTGAAAAAAAAAAATGGTATTACGTCGTATTATTTAAACATCGTCGTCTCAATAACATCAAAAGAGTAATTTAACACCACTCTATTTCAAAACAAGGGAATCAATCTTTTAGGCCGTGTGCCATTTGCGTGAAAAGTGCTGTTAAATTTGATTACATAACTAAATTTTGACACTACTGCGAGGTTGATACAGACTTCAAAAATTAACCTGCTCAGGAGCTCGTAAAAATTTTAGCAAACGGTTAATTTTTGACATTTTGTTTTTCTGCGTTCATTTGTCCATATTTTTATTATCGACCGCTTTCATTATTGCATTTTTTTTATCGATTGTATCCAAAGCGTTTATGCATTTATATATGTAAATACTGAGACACACTTGAATCAAATTCGTAGAAATTTTGTATTAAAGGAACGACAAAAAAAAATCAACTATTATTATTGACGTACTAGGTATCTGAACATTTCTTGATAGGCTCTTGGACACAAGGAATTTCAATGTAAAATTTATATTTAAAAAAAGCACAAAGCTTAAATTTTATTCACCCCAAAAAAAGGGATCAAATTTAACTGCGATCATAACAACAATTTTAAAGGAATTGGCACACAGCTAGTTTAAATTAAAAAAAACATAATTAAGTATACCTAGGTGCGAAATTGGTTTTGCAATAAAAAAAACTTTTCCAAATTGTCATAGTAAATTTAAACACTCAACTGTTGAGCATAGAATACATGTCAAACTCTAGTTCAAAAAGAAAAGAAAAAGAGAAATAAATCAAAAATTCACATCTCACTGCCAATTACGGCTTTCGAGGGACATGCAACTACCTGGAAATATTACAAATGCAATATGAGATTTTGAACAGGATAACAAAATCCATAAAAACAAAACATTTAATAGTTTCTAGATTGCTGTATACAAAAAATATTAAATTTCATATACACACCTGTAAAAAGGTTATTATTACAATAAGGATAAAGGATACCAATACTCACTTGTTGATGATAGATTTTCAGCCATGTTAGTGTTCGCTGTTCGGTGATAGAATAGAATCAAATTATGTATAGACACCTTCAGCTGGTCCCCATATTCGGTGATAGAATCGAATCAAATTAGACACCTTCAGCTGGCCCCCATGTATTCGTTTGTTGCGTCTCTGTTTGTTCGATGTTCAAGGAGTCTCTTCTTTTAAACGAGGCTAAAAAACTGTATTTTATTGTATTCCCGGCTTCTCAGAATTTCCATATTTACATGGTTTTATTGTTGTTGGACATGCGATACTTTGTTCTTGTTGTCATAGCTTTTTACAAGCTTAATGTAACTTATACGACATATGCCTGCAATTTTTTGATTGCCGTTCAAAGATTTTATAGTAGAGAATCTGAAACAAAAATTTACTTAGTTTAAACTAAACTATACAGTATATACATCAGAAGTGTTGTTATAGACATCCTTTTGAAAAAATAACTATAAATTCTTATAAAAATATTCCTGGACTACTATAAGAATAAGCTTTAAAAAAATAGCTTTAAAGACAAAATGCACAACGAGAAAGCGCTATATACTCTTTAAGAGACTGTTAGACAATGCTGTTAGGTAGGTACGTAGGTAGGTTGTTTTTATTCATTCGCGATGTTTCTTAGAACAACATTAACATCAGACCTTAATTTCTTGGCTAGAACACTAGAAAATTTCTAATTCGGTTTGGCAAATTTCGAATGTTAGATTTATACGGACTGACGGAAAGACTGAACAAAAATAATCCCATTGTTAATTTTTGACTAAACTGACCACAAACATCGCTAGCTCTTAGACTATTGTTAAGGAATATTGTATTTCTTCATTAACATTACATAGTCTAAAGTTTCACAGTTTACAAATTTCATTTATGATTCACTCATTTTTTCAACCCTAATAATTTGCGTGAGTGTTATAATTCGGTCAAAGCATGTACCGTATGTTTGCATGTTAAGGGCCTTAAAGATACAATCGCGAAAGAATGGTTTATTTTAGCTGGGATTCAAAGTGAGTTTGCTTCATTTTCCTAAGTAAAGCGATACAGTAGAGTGTGTTATTAACATGAAGAGTTTTTATATATTTATGTGTGTGTTTATATAACGCACGAACATTATTAGCAGACAGCGAATATTGTACAAACACTGCGTGCGATTAGATTCAGCACTGATACATATTTTGTTTTTAAAAAGTTGTATGTTGTCTTAAATGCCGATTTCTCATCATTACTTCCAACTGCATTTTAATTCTTGTGACAAGTTACTTAAGAGTTAAGATTCTTATTTAAAATTAACAACAGGTTTGAAGACCCAGATAAAGATTAAACCTTATAGGATAGTTTAAGGGGAGACAAAATTTGGGTTCCATAATGTTAATAATGTTCCCATTCCCATACAATTATATGATTTGATATGCTTGTCTTTCAAAATTATCAAAAAAGTAAATGGCGGGATGGTAAGAGTTTTGAGTTTACAGTTGCTTCCAAGATTATATAATCATACATCAACAAACAACACGTATTTTACTTCTTTATATATAAAGTTTTTTTTATCTATAAGGCTTATTTAGTATATTTATTTAGTATAGTTATATTTTATTTAATAAATTCATTAAAAAACATCCTAATCAATAAGAGTATTCGTTTAATTTTGGGATCAACTGTGTACTCACGAGTCAATGACACCAGCGCGCGAACCGTATGGAACCATATTTGTTTTTTTTTTTTATTGAGTTGCATTTGTGAGTTGTTGGAGTTGTATGTTACATTTCGATACCAAATCATCCATATTTCGGCACTATTCAACTCCCCCAATACATAATAGCTATAAAGCCTCTATTACACGTCCAAAAGTTTTATAAATAATGTTTTTGCTTACACTGAGGCATAATAAGGACAATGCATTCGCTATTATATGCGATTATAAATAAGGCTGCTAATACCATGTTCCCACCGACCTGATTTAGCTAAATCCACTTTATTTAGCTAAATCATGTAATCAATTATGTGATTTATCATACATTTTCATGATTTAGATTTACTTGATTAAGACTCGTTTTATTTTAAATTACGTATCTGTCATCGTAAATCTTTATAAAAACAAACTATAACATATCTGCATTTTACTCAGCACTTTATTCAGCAACAAAAAAAAAAAAAAAAAAAACAACAAAACTTTGAAGTCCATGAAGAAAATTAAAAATAATGTGTTGTGATTTTTTTAAATGCCAAAGTAGAGTTTTTGACGAATGCAAAAACCCTCATATATGTATAAGTCTGGTAATGTCCTTAACCCTGAAGATGTTGGCATGTTTGTTGTAACTTAACCAAAATGTTTTTTGTTTGCATGTGTAAAAATAAACTTTTATCTTTTTGAATACAATTTTTTATTCGTGTTTTAAATATCTAATGAAGTATATGTACCTGATAGTAATGTGTCTTACTAAAATTTGCTTGGCTTTGAAAAACGTTTAATATAATGTAAGTCTTAAAAAAATTAAATCGAACCACTGGGTACGGAAATATCCTTAAACAAAAAATCTTGGCAGACATTTTTTAAAAGGCGGTCAAATAACCATGATTTGGACCATATGGGACCAATTTATTTGTATACCCTTATGAGTTCTTAACAAAACCCTGCAACAAAAATTTGGGAAAACATAAAGACACATGTGATATGGGCTAATACATGACTAGGTAACAAAATCAACTAAAAACAACTAAATCTATTTTTTTCACTTGTTAACTTGTATGTTAAATATCTCATAATCGTGATCTAGCGAAAAATATTGCTTCATAAAATTTGTTTGCCTTTAAAATATTGGTACAAAAAGCTTTACAAAATTAAAATCGGACCACTAAGTACCGAGATATTCGCAGAAGTAAATCGACCGATTTGGCGACCATTTTGTAAAATGTCGGACAAACGACCATGATTTAGACTATGTGACCCCTTTTTTTTATACCCCTATGGGTGCTTAACAAAGCCCCGATTAAAAACTGAGGGCACATATAACGGCACACGTGACATGGGCTATAGCGCCCGGACTATATGTAATTTATAGCTTTTAAAAAAAAACATCGAATTGAAAAAGAAAACTGAATGAAAAGCAATATCAAAATCAGTTGCATTTCAAAACGATTAACATTCCTTAAAAATTTTCTTCTTTATCAAAAGAAAAAATATTTGATAAGGAATCTTCTACGAGGAAAAGGTTAATTAGATATTTATGAGGGTGAGAAAGTGAGCATTTTAGTTATAAAATTGAGTTCATGACTTCGCTATGTGGTAAAAACTCATACGGAATGCAATTAGTCGCATTCCAGTTGAGAATGTTACTATATTCATTAAAACGAGATTTTACTTAATGCATTTTAAATTTCCTTTTTAGTAATTTTTTTTCATTTTCAGAGTCTTGAAAACATTGTTATATTTCAATTATATAGTTTTTCAGCACATAAAAGATCGAATCAAAATTTTTGAACCATCAGTGTAAGATAGAACTTTAGGTTAGCAACATGTCTCTTAAGGTAAGCAGATTATGGAAGTACTGTACGATTTATTTTATTTTTTGTTTCTCCTTCTTAGATAACAACAACCCTTTTGATCTTGGGATTAATCCAGTTAACGAATGCATCATTTTTTGGGCTCTTTAGCTCGCCACAACCAACAAGAAAACCAGACGCAGTTGTAAGCGAATCACAGAAATCTCAGACTGATAAAAATGCTTATCAAAATTATCTTCAATCATTGGCAAGTTCATATTATGCTTCCGCGAATCCTCCAGCACGTTTTGTACCTGTTTACTCGTACCAACCACAGTATGCAAGTTATATCCAACCTCAACACAGATTCATCTATCCTGCTTCAACTGTTCCAAGGATACTCAAAGCTGCTCCATCTCTTCAGTTTAACTATCAGCCCCTCAATGTGAAGACGAGTAGTGTTAAACTACCTAGTGCTAGTGGTTATTTCGCAAGACCAATTACAGTGCTTCCCTCTTCTTCCTACGACGCAACGTATGTTGGCGGACAGGTAGCTGGAAATAATTTGAATGAAAGAATTGACGAATCACCATCTGCTGGTATTTCTCGTGAAGCAAACAACGTAAAAACACTTGAATTCGAAATCCCAGAAGCTCGAATATCCGCATCGTTGTATGATCTTCCGGTTTCTGGAATATCTCCAGACTTTCATACCGGTGGTTATGTAACAAAAATGATGACAGTGGGTTCATCAGACAGCAACACACGCTCTGAACGAAAGTTTGGCCATCAGTACAGCAATGGAGATGGAACTAAAGTTTCGGAAGAAGGCCAACTGGTTTCAAATGGAAAGGGACAAGAAACCGTTTTGAAGCGCGGAAAATACGAATACATTGACGCAAATGGTAAATCAGTTTTAGTCAAATGGGTTGCTGATGATAACGGGTTTAGGTTGGTCAACTAGCAACAGGCACATGTTTGAATATGTTTTATTATTTACGTAATATATTAAATAAATTTTATAACACCTGAAAAAAATCTTCTTAAGTTACTGAAAGATTGTCTTATAGAGTAACGATGAGTTTACTTTCAAAATTATATTTCAAAATACAAACTCAAAAAGTTTTCAACAAAATACAGTACAAAGTAAAAAAGCCATAAGGAAAGGTAACATTAAAATCCATTGCCAATATTCCCAAAAATAGGTGGTATAGTAAAAAAAATGTTCACTCTTTAGAAAATTGCGGAATTTTGAAGTGTTTATCTAATTTCATAACCAGAAAATATTACAGGTTGTTAGCTAACTAGTGAATAGTATTTTTATTTTGAAAAATGTTCATAAATTTGCTCTTGAAAAATTCATGTTCCAATTCTTTTTTTTTTTTTTTTTAGAGAAAAGTGATAAAAAATTTGCATGCACAAGAAAATTGAAACAGGCTGAAGGTTATTTCGGCGGTGCTCTCTTTATACATAAAGGGCTCGACTGGGTCACACGAAGTTCCTCTTTTGGCAACTAACCTTCCTTTTACGACTGGGAAATTCGTCAACTTTTGGCCATTGACAACAAAGAACTCACATAAAATTTTATCAAAATTGATCGTATTTTTTTCGAGAAATTTGGAATTATCGGTGACGTTTAATGTTAGGTACCGTTATTACATGACCTAGCATATACAAATAAAAAAAAAACGTTCGGGCACATTACTCAAAAAATACTTTTTACCCACCAAGTTTCAAGAAAATCGGCCTAAAGGTTTAGACTGTAGGTGACGATACAGACAGACACCTGACACACAAATTCAGACAGACAGACATACATGAGTAGCCGGACCACTACTTATTTCGACTTTCCTATAATCCTTGTATGTCATGTTTGTTTGTTATCTCAAAACTTTTTTTTTGACAAATGCATAACTTGCCTTATAATGTTGCTGGTTCATATAATCGCAGATAAAAAACTGATAATCGTCAGAGCGGTTTATAAAAAATATCGTTATTTTTTATTTAATAATTTTTTAATAGGAACTTGTGAAGGTATAATTCGATTCTAACATCCAAATGAGAATCTAATTTCGCGATTTTTAATTAAAAAATCTTTAAATATGCAGCAACTATCTACACAACTAGCTATTGCTATAGTAAAAACTTGTTTTAAAATAATAGATACACCAAAATAAAATAGATATCAAAACAGGTATAGGTAGCTGGTAGAATATAAATTATATACATGCATTAAGTGTTCAAAAACAATTTTAAAAATAAAAAAAAAAACAAAAATCCAAGGCCTTGAAAAATGTTCATGAATGATGTTGTTTAAAAAAAAAAATATAAATTTTGCTTAAAATTAAAAAAGTCAGAGTATTAAGTAGTTTGATACTTACATATGCACCATTTTCGTCTATAATGTAGGGACCATTTTATTTTAAGTAAAGGTATAGATTTGAGATAAATAAGTCAATGGATGCTAATCAAAAGACAAACATAATCAATAATTCATTTCTCTGTGACAAACAATCAACACTCTTAATAATTAATACATCCACTTTTTAAAAGAAACCAAAATATTGCATAACCCAATGGATATTATATATTTTTGGGTGGTTTCATCAAAGACAAGCGTTGTTATCCTTGGGAGAAAAAAAAAGAAGAAACACAAGCAAATAATTCCGAACACAGATTTTCATCCACTTATGTATTTTAACAATTGAGTTTTATTTCTCTCTTGGGAGTTGATCTTTTGTGCTACATCACTACAATTTGCCCCACAAAAATTACGTATTTATAAAACATAAGGCGAATGGAAACTCTTTTCCGCAGTACGATGATAACAATTATTATTATAATATCCCGAACATATGCATGTTTAACTTTGTTTTTGTAGACTTATGTATACATAAGCAAATATTTGACATTAATTTGAAGAAACTAACGAACATAGAGTTCGTTCTTTGAACACCAAACTAAAAAAAAAATAATGAACAAGAATAACACCCAATATGAGAACTCACACTTGCGTCCTTGTTAAAATGATTTTTCTTTAAAATTGTGCAAATTATCCTTAAATAATTTTATTTTAGACTTCAGACGCATTGGAGTTGGAGATTGTTTTGACGACGTTGTGATTACGGAATAGTAATTATATAAATTGATTTGTTTTCCAACTTTATTAATTTATGTTTGTGATTTATATTCTGAATAAATTAACTTCTTAATCACGGGGAGTAGACACAACCAATTTGGGCGTCCGCGACTGTTACGCAACAACCGAAGCACTTTGCTTATCCCCAAACACTGTTTTCGAAATTCGATGGGGTTGATGCTAATCTAGGCAGAGCCTCTAAACTTTGTGAATGAGTTGAACTTTCTGGTAAGCAAGACGTGCTTCCTAATCTTCCTATAGCTAGCCAAGGGATGAGCGAAAAGTTCTTGGTTGAATTGGTCTCTCTTTTGCTCTCAAAAGAAGTAAGCTTTCGGATTGATTGAGCAATCGGTGGTGATTGCATTGCGCGTGCCATGTCTGTCAATAGTAAGTTGAAACCTGCATGTTTTTATTATTTATTAAATAACTTGATGTCGGCATTTGTGAATGGATAGGACATATGAGATATGACTTGTCATCAACATAATCAACAATTTTGTTTAAACAACAAAGTTCATTGTTGAATTAGTTAGGTATTTAGACATGTTGAAAGCTTTATTACAAGCATTGTTTGTATAGCTTTTTTAAATGGGCTGATATGTCGTACTAAGTTCAATTATTTTTAATTTATTTAATTTTTTAACTTCCCACAATATACAATTCTGAAGGAGTAAATTCAAGTTCTCAGTGGATGCTTAAAAATCGAAATCAATTAATCACTTTCATGATAAGTACATGATAACTTGTCTTTCAGAATGTTGCTTACTTAGGCGAGATTATAGCAAAATATAGATTTCAACCTACTGAGATAAGTTCTAAGATTTGTGGGAAAAATGCACTATAATAACGGGTGATTTTTTAGCTGGTTTGGTTTTGGCAACACTGGTTTTGACAGCTGACGTGTGTTTAGTACCTTGTGTCACTGTCAAACAGCTTCAGTTTGGTTTGCAATTTAACCATGGATCGTCTTACAAATTAACAACGCTTGCAAATTATTGAATTTTACTATCAAAATTCGTGCTCGGTTCGAAATGTTCATTTATCGAAAAATTGTGTTCAGCGATGAGGCTCATTTTTGGTTGAATGGGTACGTAAATAAGCAAAATTGCCGCATTTGGAGTGAAGATCAGCCAGAAGCATTGCAACAGCTACCAATGCATCCCGAAAAAGCCACTGTTTGGTGCGGTTTATGGGCCGGCGGCATTATTGGGCCATATTTCTTCAAAGATGATGCGAATCGCAGCGTTACTGTCAATGGTGAACGCTACCGAGCGATGATAACAAACTTTTTTTTGCCCGAAATGGAAGTTCTTGACTTGCATGATATGTGGTTTCAACAAGACGGTGCAACACAGCACGCGAAACAATGGCGCAATTGCGAGGCGAGTTTGGTGAATAGTTAATTTCACGTTTCGGGCCGGTCAATTGGCCGCCTAGATCATACGATTTGACACCATTAGACTATTTTTTGTGGGGGTATGTGTTTTTTTTTTTTTAAAAAGTTTTAAACCTCTTAAAAAATAACCCGTTATAATCCACATAATCCACGATTCTTTTTACTTTCCACCTATATTGCTAAACATTTCATCCATCACCTTGGTTGAATCTGCTAGATTTTCTGCTTGGAATAACCATATCATTAGCTATTCAATTATCTGGGTAAGAAAAAAAACACTGATTTTTTTCTCAATTCTTGTTGATAAATTAAAAATGAGATTTAGTATACGCGTTATATAGCCGTTATATTTCCTTTCAGTTTTATCTTTGGGTTTGGTAAAAAACCAATAGGGGTATACAAAAATGGGTCGCGTGCTTCAAATCAATGAAAAATCATAAATCATTATTTTTTGCAATCGTAATCTTGATTATAAAAAAAATCTTAAATGGCTCTAACGATTTCAATGAAGTTTCACAATATGACAAGAAAACTCGTTTAACTTTACCTGCCATATAACGGTATTTTTAAATTTTGCATGTCTCAATAACTGTTGAAAAGATTTGACTGAAATTGTAGTAGATATTTCAAATAACATAATAATAAGTTTTAAATAATTTTTAACAAACTGTTTTTCATTATTCAATATTTCAAAGACCGGTGGAGTATTTTTTATAAAATTTCGTTTCGTATTTTGTATTTGTATGCCACAATTTTAGTTTTGAAATTTTTAATCACATAATAAAATTTCATAAAAAAAATTCGTATACAGGATATATGTATACCTACCTACTAACTTAGTTTAAATTTTCAAGAACAATTTTATCTGACACAAAATTTTCACACCCTCAGGTAACTTGCCACAAGAGCAGGTTTATGCAAATCCGCAGTCGTGCCCTTTATTTTTTTGTTTTAATCTTTAGAAGCAAAACCCTAAATTGATCTTATTTTTAATATTAATGAAATAAAATGCACGACTGGGTCGCACGAACTCCCTCTTGTAGCAAACAATTAATTTTCTGAATTATGTTGAAAGGCGGGAAATTGGTCTAAATGAGAAAAACTTAAAATGCAATCTTTTTTTGATGTTAAGATTAATGAAAGCATTATGAAGAATAAAACACTTGTTTAATTTCCACTTATATCATATAAGTACATATATGATATAAGTGGATACTAAACAAGTGTTTATTCTACATAATGCTTTCAACATATTAGTCCGGGAGGCAGCGACATTTTTCAATGAGTGATTTCTCCAAAGTTGAATTTTATATATTTTATAGCTGTGACCTTGCTGACAACAAAACCGGTCATCAGCTGCCGCATACGCGGGGGATTTCACGTGGGTGACGTCTTAAACATCGAAAAAAAAGGTAAAAATAAACTGATTTCTCCAAAGCTGAAACTTCGTGTATAGGTTCATACAACGGTAGACTATTAGAAACCACTCGTCAGCTGGCTTGATTCCGGGGGAAAATACGTCAGCTGGCCATGAAAAGAACTTAATAAAATAGTCAAAAAGTAATGAAACACGAGCCATCTGACAAAAGTTTGGTAGGTCTCCAAGTCTGAACACAGTTTTGTAGAGGGATAGATTCTGAGTATAAAATTGATTATTCGGGAAATTAGGTCTTTGTGCAACAGCCGCTATCTTGAATCTAAGATCGTTTTTGTGTTATTCCATTTTTGTACGTTTGTGTGCGTTTTTATGAAAAAACTATTGAATACTTTTTTGTTGCAATTTGTATTATCTACAAAATGAAATAAAATTTTTACTTGTAGTTGTAATATCTTAGAAGTTATAAGGAAACAACGAGTAAAAAGATAGACTTGATAACATTAGTTTTCGCATTGCGCGCTAATATTTAGATTTTTGACAAAAAGTATTAAACACTTTTTTAAAGATTATTTTTTCCAAAACAAAATGATTTAATTTTTATTAGCCTCGTTGATTTTTGACCTCACTACGACGAGCGGAATAGTATGAAATGCATATATGTATTTATGTTGCTTTTTACTTGCAATTATTCAGGGTGACTTGCATAAGATGGAACAAAGGACTAAAATGCCTAGTTAAGGTCAATTTAAAGAAACCATCTTATGGGAGGGGGGCTTATGTCCCCTCGTTTGAGCGGGAGGGGCAATTTTCCGAAAAATTAAAAAAATTAAATAAAAATCAATAAAAGCTTATTCGATAATATTCTTATGTACATATGTTTATTTTACAGCTCAACCGAGGCTAACAAAAAATATATCATTTTATTTGGAAAAAAATTCTCTGAGTGTTTGTCGAAAATCTAAAAGTTAGCGACCAATGGGAAAACTAATGATATCAAGTCTATCTTTTTACTCGTTTTTTCCTTATAACTTCTAAGATATTTTAACTACAAGTAAAAATTGTATGCCATTTTGTAGTTAATACAAATTGTAACAAAAAAGTATTTCAAAGTTTTTCATAAAAACGCACACAAACGTAGAAAAAATGGAAAATCACAAAAACAATCTTAAATTCAAGATGGCGGTGGCTGCACAAGACCTAATTTCCCTCAAACTCAGTTTTATACTCAGAATCAATCCCTCCACAAAACTATATTCAATTTTGGAGACCTTCCAAGCTTTTGTCAGATGTCCCATATTTCATTACTTTTTGACTATTTTATTAAGTTCTTTTCATGGCCAGCTGACGTATTTTCCCCCGGAATCAAGCCAGCTGACGAGTGGTTTCTAATAGTCTACCGTTGTATGAACCTATACACGAAGTATCAGCTTTGGAGAAATCACTTTATTTTTACCTTTTTTTTCGATGTTTAAGACGTCACCCACGTCAAATCCCCCACGTATGCGTCAGCTGACGACCGGTTTTGTTATAAGCAAGGTCACAGCTATGAAATATATAAAATTCAGCTTTGGAGAAATCATATCATAGTTTGTGTCGCTGCCTCCCGGACTATATGTATTCCCCCAAGGGCCTACAAAAATCTCTGTCGAGTTTATAAAAACTTTAGATTAATGTTGATGGTGATGACCCGTTGTGAATTATATATGTTTTAAGAAACGGGCTTTAAGTCAAATGAAACAAAAATATTTATGTCACGACGATTAATTACCAAACCAAATTAAAATAAAATAGGTTTAGTCGTTTATTAATAAACCAATGAAGCCAAAAACTAAGATCAATTCAATGCGTTCATCATTCGACTGAAAATATAGCAATTTTATTAGTGACACGCAGTTTGTAGTTGCTCTTTTTTATTTTATTTTCATTTTCCCATTTCAATTTGTACAATTGTACAATGTAAATTGTACATGCCAATAATTTGTTGATGCGAATAAGGAAGAAAATTGAGTGAATGCTTTGACGTTAATATTTTGTTGGGTTAATTTTAAATATTTACCAAACATTTACACTCGTATTTTTCACTGCCAATACTAGTCATAACACTGATGGACAGACATAATGTTAAACATCATTAATTATGAAAATGAATCCAATCACTTTTTTTATAATTAATAGAAATGTTTATTCCAACTTGAGCATGAGACTGAATAAGATTAATTTCCCCAGTTAACACGCCGCGCCGCTGACTTTATGTAAATAAACAAAAGTATTCTTGCCAAACAATCTCCAAGTTCGAAGAAATAGTTTGCCTTGCTCTTTTTGATACTACTAAAGTTCTGAAAACGCGAGCTTTTCCAACTTATCATAAGTTTGCAAAAAATATAGAGATTCATCTGAAACGGAGCTTTTTCGAAAGAAACAATGACAAAAAAAAAACGAACAATAAATTTATTATTTATTAGTTCTCTCTTATAAATATTAACTTTAAGTTATTTTCAATATGACACATCTTTTATCCGAAAAACAAAATCTGATTTCGATAACAAAACTATACAAACTACGAGTTCGATAACATTATGCTTATCAAAATATTTATATTATATCAGGAACGTAACAAACTAAAGTATCTTGAATTTGATTATACTTATCATGTTGATATATGTATTATTTATCGTCGTTTTCCTCTAAATTTATTTTTGATTGGTTTTCCAGTGTGGTTGGTGTTTTTTGGCGCCCTCAATGTAGCTGATGAATCAGATTCTTTCGAACTTTCGGCTAAAATAAGTAAAACAGTTGTGAATGGATTTTAAATAATAAATAATAAATTTATATGAATTATCTCGAAACTAAAATATAATGCAAAGGTTTGCTGTTTTTAAAGTTAGACAACTTCACTAAGAAAATGTATACTTTATGCCGTTTATAATACGGAAAAACGTATTTTTAACCAAGTTTCACATTAAATTGCTTTTAGTTTTGAGTTAAATCGACTATAATTTTGCGCCAATGGCGCATAATTATAGTGAACCTTTATTTAAGGAATTAACGTGACATCACTTAAAATTATTTCAACTTTAAAACAGTTGTCTAACTTTTACTCAAGAATAAACACTTTTTTTACTTCCAGTTATTTATTCCACTGAAAGGGGTTGTTGATGAATGTATGCATGCAGTGTTTGTGTGAAGTTACATTCCACAAAACCTATATCAAGAGAGTGAGCTGTCATCCTCTTAGAGATTTTAACTTGTTGCATTAAAAATATAATGAGAAGGTTTGCTGTTTTTAAAGTTAGACAATTTCATTAAGAAATGTATGCTAATACGGAAAAACGTATTTTTAACCAAGTTTCACATTAAATTGCTTTTAGTTTCGAGTTAAATCAACTAAATTTTGCGCCAATATTTAACCAAGAAATAGCTTGGAATAAAATTAATAAACACTCTATTATTCCAAATAAATTGTTTATTAAGTCAAGGCTTCGGTTTGTGTTTGTATGATATTATTTTTTAAGAGGTTTTATTTTTGAAATTGTTTTTTCAGTTTTAAATAATTATAAAATTTTAAATTAATGAAAACAATTTATGATATTAAGAAGAGCTTCGAGCTAAATCAATGAAAAAAGTATCCCGTTACACGCCTTGGTATAAATATGGATTCGATTTGAATATGGTCCTTTGAGTAAAGCAAATAGGTTGACAAATCAAAAAATTGTGTATGTTCCATTATTAAGTGGACTCTTACAAAAAGAATATTTTGCATATGGTAATGTAATTGATTTGTTGTTGTGTAATTGATGGCAAGTTAGCATCGTGTAAGCGACTTAAAAATTGTTGGACCTGTTTTTTCTGTATTGTATTTTTTACTTGCTCAATACTTGCTCTGTATTGGTTTCGTGTAAAAAAAATTCGAGGTTTTGATCAAACCTGATTGAGAAGCCCAAAAAAGTAGGTTTCGTCATGCCGTCCGTCGGTCTGTCTGTGCGGATGTGCGTATGTGCGTACCTATGTGCGGTTGTATGTTCACCCAACTACAGCCTTAACGGTTTGGCGGATTTGCTTCAAACTTCGTGTGTAGTACTTTATGGTGATTCCCTAGAGGAGAAATTCGAATTTTTGTTTTAGCCCGGCTATAACGGGTACCTCCCATATAACGGTTTTAGTTTTGACAATTTTCTTGAAAACGGCTCTAACGATTTTGTTAAAACTTTTTGAACGTTATATTTAAAATGCGCTTAACATAACTACATTTCATGTTTTTGCAAATAACGGAAATTTTGTGTTGACGGTTTTTTTTACAAATTTGGCTATAAACTGATAACGGCTAAACCGATTTCATTCAAACTTGGTATTGCACTTGAATTGAATATTCGCAACAAAATGATTTATGGCCAAATTTGTAAAAACCGTTAACATCAAATATCCCTTAAGTGCATTTGTAGCCAAAAACCTGAAATGCAGTTATATTAAGACTACAGCAAATACAATGTACAGCAAGTCTTATAAAAATCGTTGGAGCCGTTTTTGAAAAAAATGGAAAAACTAAAACCGTTATACGGCAGGTACCCGTTATAGACGGGTTAAATCAAAAATTTTTATTTCTCCTCTAGGGAATCATCAAAAAGTGCTATATGTATACGAAATTTGAACTAAATACGTCAAACCGTTTAGGCTGTATGTTGGTGCGCCAATGTATTTTAAATAAACACGTTAATTGATTTTAACAAGCAAGTTTTTTACTTTTTTGAAAAAATCTTTCAAACGGTACTTCCCAAAGAACCGTTTTTTATATCGAATATCTTTTAAACTTACTAACCGATCTCGATGAAATTTGATACTGATATGCTTGATTCACAATAATTGCATAATTTTTACTTGCTCAATTAGACAAGTATTGGTTTCGTATAAAGAAAATTCGAGGTTTTAATCAAACCTGACATTACGATACTAGAGAAAAAAGTGCGGATGTGCATATGTGCGTATGTTCGGTTGTCTGTGCACCGACCTACAGCCAAAACGGTTTGACGGATTTAGTCCAAATTTTGTATATAACACTTTTGGGTGATTCCCTAGGGGAAAAATTCGAATTTTTGTTTTAGCCCGGCTATAACGGGTAGCTGCCATATAACGGTTTTAGTTTTTCAAAATTTTCTCGAAAACGGCTTTAACGATTCTAATAAAACTTGGTGTACGTTATATTTGCAGTTATCTTAAGGTTTCTTTCAGGTTTCTGGCCAAAAATTCACATCACGGAGATTTAATGTTAACGGTTCTTACAAATTCTTACAAATTCGGTACAGATTTTAAAATTGAAATTTAACACAAGATGGTACTTACAGTTTTTTTTTTATAAAGAACCGTTTAATGATAGCTGCCATATAACTTGATCTCACGTATAGGCCATTTTTTGATATATTTTAAAATCAAAATACAATGATTTAATTTTTTTTTGTTCTTTTTTCGTTTCAGATTTAAATGATGCTGCCATTTTAAATTTTAAAATCAAATGCAATGATTTAACTTTTTTCGTTTCAGATTTTAATGGTGCTGCCATTTTTTAATTTTAAATCCAAATGCAATAATTTATTTATTTTTTACTTTTTTCGTTTCAGATTTTAATAATGCTACTATTTTTTAATTTTTTTATAAACTACTTGAAAAAAACATTACATATGATAATTTACTAAATGATTTTATTTGGATTTAAATTATCAGGAATGGCAGTACTAAAAGAAAGAAATAATTCATTGACACAATGAATGGACGCATTGAACGGGATTATTTTAGCAAATTGTTGCTTTATAATTTTATATCAAATTCAAACAAGAAAATACTACATTGAAATCAAAAAAAAAAGATTTATTGCTTTGATTAATTAATGATAAATTTAAGTCCATTTTCTCATTTATCAAGTCAATTAACAATTAAATTGATTTCAATGTTATATTAAGTAGTTAAGATGAAGGTTTATACTGATGTAATGGAATGATTTAATTGACTTAAAAAAAATCGTTTAAGCAATTAAACCTATTAGCCCAGGAAAATTAGACAAAAAAAAGTCAAAATTAGGAAATAATTCGGACAAAGCTGATTTTGCTGGAGACCTTTGTTTTTATGTCTTAAGCAAATACTCTAAAGTACACTTAGAAAAAAAATTCTGCTCCATTAAGTAATAAACTGTTTGTCATAAACAATAAAGGCCCAAGCGTTAAAATAGTTTGTAGCAAATATAAAGCTTCTAAGCAAAAACGATTAGCGTTTTTGAACAAACAATTATCGTTTTTGCTTAGAATTTTTATATTTTAGTTTATACAAACTATTTTAACGCTTGGGCCTTTATTGTTTATGACAAACAGTATATTAGAAGCAGAATTTTTTTTCTGAGTGTACCCATGATTTGCAAATTTCTCGGAAACTATGAATTTAATTCAAACAAATGTTAAGATACAAATTGTAGCTTATATGGTTTTCTACAAAAATGTCTTATGACTTTTCATCGTACCATCAACAAATTTCGAGAAAAAAGTGTTAAATTATTACAAAGTCTGTTTTTAGACAAAATTGCACATTTTCACTAGTATTTGGCGCTTTTTGCTTTATTTTTTTGTGGTTTTCCCATTGAGTCCAAAGAAAAAAAAAATAAAATGCATGACTGGGTAGCACGAACTTGCTCTTGTTGCAAACTACGGGACTACACAGATTTTGAATCATGAAATTATGCACCATCATATTTTTGGTTTTTTGTTGTTTAGCTAAAAACTTTAAATGCCATCTTGTGCTTCATATTTTACTTATGTGCGATACGTTTTAGTTTTCCACATTTTCTCGAAAACGGCTCATACGATTTTGATGAAACTTTGTGTGCGTTATACTTGCAAGGTTTTCTATAAAACTGCATTTCAAGATTTTGGATTAAGATGCACATAACGAAGATTTGGTGTCAACGTCTTCTTACAAATTTGGGCGGAACTCCGAAACTCCGAAACTTTTAATTTGATTAAAAAGTTCCTTATTTTAATAAACTATTATTAAATTAATAAACCGAAGTTCATTGTCCTAATTACCTGTTTCGTTGGACGAAAATTGAACAAAAGTTGATTTTCGCAACCGCAAGGAAATTTTTCATTGTATTTACGTACCTTTTTGGTTTAATGTACTAGTGCACATTTCTATATAAGCAATACATTATATTAAATGTATCGACATATTGCATTTTAAGTATTAAATCAAAGCTAATAATAGATAAAAACATCAGTAAATATTTGGTTATTCATTAATAATAAAAAACTTAATTCCTGTATTCAAAATTCTATGCAGTATTCCTTCTTAGCAGAAACATCAGGTGAACCTCTGAATA
Organism: Baccha elongata; assembly: GCA_951217065.1. Classification (NCBI taxonomy): domain Eukaryota; kingdom Metazoa; phylum Arthropoda; class Insecta; order Diptera; family Syrphidae; genus Baccha; species Baccha elongata. Next base: position 142,594,803 of record OX578272.1, on the reverse strand, counting down.
CTTATTTATAATCTTTTTGCTACTTTTTTGGTTCAGTATATATATAAACATATTGTCACTAATAACATAATCCTGTCTTTTGGTCATCCGATTCAATTAACATTATGTAGGTGATTTAAAGGTAAGTAGAGTAGTAGCAAAGTTAAAGATAAAATTATATGCAGACAAACAACCTGATGGTTCTGATCATATTGATTTCATCGTTAAAAAAAATGTGCTTTATTGCATTGGTTGGAAGTTTCACTGGAATTCAATAGATTTCTGCTCATGGATGGAAGGTAAACTTCTTCTTCTTCTGTTATCTCCTGTTTTTATGTAAAAAAAAATCTTACCAACTATCACCCTATTTGCAAAATATCCGTGTAACATAAACTTTTGACAAAAAACTGTTTATAAAAAGCAAGTTTTCTTGTTAAAATAATAAAAGTTATATCACCAGAATCATTTATTTAAAATGAATTATGTAATTTACTTGTATGGTTTAAAAACAAAAAGCTATGTAAATATTTCTAAATGTTAAAGTAGGTATGACACTTTCCGATCTTAATTCGTCAATACTTTTTTCGAATGATATTGATTAAATTTTTTCAAAAAAAAGGAACAAGGGTTTATATTATATTTTCATTTGCATGTCACGTTAAATAAGTTGTTTCGGAGTATTTCAATACTTGGATTTATTTCGAGGAATTCAAAAGACTTTCCAGATCTTTTCACATTGAAGCCGCTTTACTTCTGTTATGCCATGATTTATATTAGAATATTGGTGTATTGTTCAGAATCCTATTTATGGAAATTATTCGGTGAGAACCGAAAGAATTCAGAGAAGATTTACCCGAATAGCTATCAGGATATTAAATTGGAATATCGATATGCCCTCTTATAGGTAATGTTGGTCAGTACGGAGTACCTTGTACTGGTACTTGTTATTGAAAAAATCAGTACAAGGACTTTTTGAAGTACTTCCTGTCAAGTACTTTTACTGGGTACTGTAGTACTCCAGTACATTTTCAAGTACTTTTGAAGTACCAGTCCATTTCAAGTACTTTTGAAGTACAAGTCATTTTGAAGTACTTTTCAAGTACAACTCTATTTTGAGTACTTGAAACACATATCAACTCGTAATTAAGTATATATAACACCAGGGTCATCATTAAATTAAAAATTGTTACCTACGTTAAAATTTGATTCACGATTCAAGTATTCATAATAGACGTGTACTTGAAAAGTACTTACAAATTGGCTTGTACTTGAAAATTACTTGAAATGGACTGGTACTTGAAAAGTACTTGAAAATGTACTGGTCAGTACTACAGTACCCAGTTAAAGTACTTGACAGGAAGTACTTGAAAAAGTACTTGTACTTGGTGCTTTTAAAGTACTAAGTAGTTTCATATGTACTGCTTTGACTAGTTGACTAATACTGGTACTTGAAAATTTACAGCTCTGCATTACGGTGACCATGCATTCATTATAATAATGGATAGTTATGTATTTGAAAACAATGTTCATTAGCCATTTACCTGTATACAAACAAATCTAAATAGTGTACCTTGAGTGAAGACTCTAGAGCTAGACCAAAAAATATTTCAAGAATCAGTTTATAAAAAACATTTCTAATTTTTTTAATATGTTTTTTATTTGCTTCAGAAAATTCAAAATTTAACATCTTTCTCTTGTGCGGAAGAAACATTTTTTAAAGTTTGTGGAAAATTACTTGTTACAATTTTTTTCATCCACGCGACACAATCAAATTTTCACAACAATTAGCTTTTAACTTTCTTCCTATGGAAATAAAGAGCACGACTGGGAGAATATACTTTGTAACAAGTTTGAACGTTTGAAAAAAGCGGCTCACGCTCAACTGTTAAGGCTGTAGCACTCTACACTGTAGAGTGTAGGTGTCGATACAGATGGACAGACAGACAGAGGCACAAAATTTCCGGTTTCTCTTTTTTATTTTTATTTATCTTTAGAGCAAGTTCATATGAATCAGTTGTGCGTTTTGTTGTATTTTTTTTTATATAATATGTATTATATTATTTTTTATATATGTATATATGTCCTAGTCGTGTTTTAAATTTTATATCTACTCAAATATTTTAAATATTTCAAATATAAAAAAGTCGACGTTATTCAACGATTTTGAATTTGTCTTAAAATATGGAATTCTGATGGTATACTATAGATAGAGAATAGAATTAAGAACAATGCGAAGATATTTCGTGGAAAATTTACAAAAAAATAAATGTATCTTTTCAATTGCATCAACGAATATATAGTTGAATATGACATACATACATAATTTCGGACATTAAAAAATACGATTTTCAGTTGCTCAGCAAAAGTTAAAAACTTTTTTTATTATCGCAACAATACAATATTTTGGAAAGTTGCACCAACGCCACGCAGTGACTTTTTATAAATTTAATTCTTTATTCAATGCTAGCAGGGCATTTAGTGAGAAAGAAGAATAATTCAATGAGCATTTTAGAGTTCTTTCTGTAATTTGATTTGAAAATTTGAATACTGTCCATTAATCGAAACAAAGCTTTTAAGATTTGTCTGAAACAAACTGATTCCCTGTTTCTGCGAACACTTTTAAATACCTATTTTCTCGGTTGTTAGATCTTAGTGAACAATAAAAGTGTTCGATTGATTATGTTCTCCTTTCATTTACTCTATAGTGAAAGATTCCACGATCCACAGTCAACATCCAAAATCCACATTCAGGGTTGGCACAGATTTTTCCATTTATTTAAAAAATGTTGGTACAACACATATAAAATTAAAATGCCTATAAATTGTATTGATCCTTTAGAGGTTATAGCTATCATTGAAACGCATCATTGAATTTTTTTTTTCAATTTCAGACAAATTATCCAACAATGTTGTTGTTAATTGGTAATGAAATGAAGGTAATGAATTATAGAATTTTCCTATTAAAAAAATAAAGCAATTCGGGCTAAATGCACGAAATATTAACACTTTTGATTTTTCTATGATCATTGAAATCGCAAAAGTGACAATATTACGCGAACCAAGATCAAATTGAGTTATTTTTATGGTAATACAATTCTATAATTCATCAACTAAATTTTAATACCAATTAACACCAACATTGGTGGATATTTTGCCTGAAATTGAAAAAGAAAATTCTCAATGATGAGTTTCAATGAAAGCTATAACTGGCACCTTAATGAATATGATGTTAAATGTTTTTTGGTGCAGAATTTTAATTGCAAAGCAGATAGGCAAAACAATTTAATCAAATTGCATTAGACTACAAAAACTTGATCATTTATAGTTTTGTAAAATATGCTATAAAGCATATAATATCAAAAAAATACAAAAAAAAACGTTCTATGTTCATTAATCCAGAATACCTATAGCCAAACAATTTAAATGTTCAATTCAAACGCCATTCAAACTTTGAATAAAATCGGTCAAATTTTTAGTCAAATTAATTAAAAACTCACTCGATAAAGGTACCTACACCATATAATAGTTAAGTGCATTTTAAATCAAAACCTGCATTGCAGTTATAGTTGTTCGTTTTCGGGAAAGTTTGTAAACACTTAAATCGTTAGATAGGAAATATGCACATTGCACTTATTAAAGCCGGGCTATATCGAAAAATCGAATTTCACTTCCAGGAAATCATCTAAAAATTGGTACTTCATACAAATGAAATTTAAAAAAAATCCGTCAAACCTTTTAGCTAGCAGTTTTCTACGGTTATGGGTTAAAATACTTTATGGGTCATAGTACTGTATTTAAAATACTGTATCTCAAAATTCTATATTTCAAAAAAAGTGCGCACTTTTTTACATTATCAAAACGATTTTATTTTTCAGCCTATTTACAGCATTTTGGAAACAGAATACTTTTTTTTAAGAATATATCATAATAATTTTTCATACATAATATTCTGATACTAATATACATACTTCCCTTGAACAATAACATGTATACCTGAAAAATTTTCAGATACAGTATTATGAGATACAGAATAAATTAACCATACAGCATTTTGAAATACAGATTATTCACCATACATTATAAGTATTATGACCATACAGTATTTTAAAATACAACATTTGGATCCGATCCCGTTTTATACAATAAAGTGGGACCTACAATAAACGCTCATATAGTCTCATCAAATGAATGATTGCTTTGTACAAAACAAAATTTACAATTGTTAATTTATAGTTTCGTTGATGAGAATTAATGAAAAAATAAAGGAGTTTTGACAAACCTCTTATGAAATCTTCATTTGCAGCAATGGTTTCAGTATGACCTCTTTTCTCCAGACTAACTGCCTCACAGTTCTTCAATATTGATGTTGGATGAAATCCAAAGGCGCCACATAAATTGGGAGATCCTGCAAATGTTGAAAAAAATAATTTAATTTTGTAAATTTTGTTTTTAAACAAATGTGAATGATAAAACACACCGACGGGACTAAAGAACAAGTCTTCAGCAGAAGTAGCAGGAGTGAGAAATATTTCTTCAAATATTTTTCACAATTTTATGCACAGATATACAGGAAAGAAATGTCGGGAAACATAAAATACCATTAAACCAGATTTATAAAAAAGAAATGTTTGAATACCTGATTTTGGTAAGTTTTGGTCGCCATTCAACTTCTCATTTTGCTTATCCTTGCCATTCTCTCCAATGTCCTTATTTAATTCTTCGCAGTCGTTTTCAAGTGCTGGAAGCAAAATATCAAATACAATATTGAGCGGTATTTAAAAAAGGGAAGTTAAAGTTGGCCAGGCAAATCAATTGTATAGAAATAAAAAAAATATTTAAGAAACAACTTTAAATAGGATTTTAGCTTTTTTCTTTATTTCTTAATAGTTTTTGAATAATCTAATTACGTGTGAGAAATGAACTAAATTTTTTGTTTTACATTAATCACAATTGTACGCACAGCTTACTTAAATATTTTTAATATTATTATGTTAATGAAAAATAATAATGCAATAAAATAAATATTTTTCAATTAATTTTAAACATTATGTTTCTATGAATTTAAATGAAAATTGTGTGATAAAAATTAAATTAAATTAATAATCCATTACCGACAACGGACTGCTGTTGTTGATGCAGGTTGTCGTAGTTGGATGTCTTCAGTTCTTCAGAATTACCAAAAATAGGACTGTTTGTGTTTTGATCTTCGTAACTTTCAGCAGGTTCTAGTTTTATTTCTTGAATTGGCATAGGCAGGGGTTCACTCTTAATTGGCTTGGGCATTATTTTGGGTTTTCGGAAAATCTTGTTAAAAGGTTCACCGTTCTCTCGGATCTCCATACTTTGATCCTGAATTTCGATGCTGTTATTACCGTTAGTCATATCAACATTTGATTCCGGTTTCTATTGCCAAAACGATAAAAATATAAAAGGATAAATCAAGCATTATTCAACTTACATTATTCGACATTGGTTGTATTACTTCGCTGGCAACAGATAAAGATTCTTCTTCGTTGCTACCATCTTCATCGGAAGAAGAAGATGAAGATGAAGTTGCTTTCGATGATGTGTCTCTATCATTCAATGCACCACTAGGAGGAATAAAATCAGAGTCATCATCCTCATTGCTACTACCTCCGTATTTGTCGAGGATCTGAGCTAACGTCAGTTCATGGTCGGAAATACTTTCATTTTCAAAACACTGTTGTTCGAGTGAACCATCATTTTGTTGAGTCTACAAATGGTTTAAAAAATCCAGAATACTTTGTTAAGATACATAGTTCGCTTTAAAGAGATCTTAATAAAACTGGCTAGTTAAAATAATCAAAATTACCTTATTTACGCTTGAATTTCCGGCGCCTTCGAAACTGTTTTGGCTGACAAGGATGTTAAGAGAATCTGAGCTTAATCTTGGACGGCATATAGCCATTAACATTATTGAAGTTAACCTGGATATTAAACCACCTTGAGGGCTGTGTCTTTTAGCGCGTTCTTTTTTTTGAATCTGTCTCATGCCAGCAATTCTAATTGCTCGTAACTTTCTTCTTCGAGTTTGTATAAAGTACACAACATCCCTGGGCAACAAAGGAGCATTGCCAATCATAAGTCCGGCTGTAGAAAGTGCAATGCGAACTATGCGCAGTATTAAAATCAACATAATGAATGGAATCCAAGGTAAGGGCCTCTCAAGTTTTATGTTGGAATCGTTTTTATTCTGGTCTAAAAATTATTAAATCTTATTATTGGTGTTTGAAATAAATTTTCTACTTACTGTTATTAATTGCAGGTAAACTCCATTTGGCTGTGTCTTCAATTAGTTTCAAAATTCTGTCAACTTTGCCGGTGGCATATTGGCCGACGTAAGTTCCAGCAAATTTTTCTGCCGTTTCGTAAACCTTATCGTAGAGTGGACCGTTTACATATCCTGAGTCCTCAAGTTCATCGAATTCAACTTCTTCGTCGTTGCTTTGAAGCCGCTGAGTTGGATCACTTCCACTCATTTTTTCTGAAGAATATGACTTTAATTCAATACGGAGAGCGACCGCAAGTCTATAAACATTATAAGAATATAAAAATGAAAAGAAATTAGTCTTCTTTTCTCCTGCCATTAAAGTTTTATTGTCTTAAACTTATAAGTATACCCAAATTTGATCAATTAACTCAAGAATGACATGTTCGCATGTTATTTCACAGTTATCATTAATAAAAAATTATCAATAAAAGTGGGGGCGAAGGTCAAGCTGGACAAATCAAAAATGATGCAACATTTTTATTTTAACTTTTCACATTAATTAAATTTGTCTTAAGGAAATATATGGTCTTTATGTTTTTAAGTGCCTAGGTGTATTTTTTATTTGTATCCCAGGTCTGAAAATAACGGCACCTGCCATATAAGCGCAATATGTATATATATAATTCCATTTTTCTCAAAAAAAAAAAAAAAAAAATACGATCGATTATGATTTGCTGCCAATGGTGAAAAGTCTTCCATCGGATTTTTTTTTTACTTAGATTAAGCTTATTAATGGCAGAGCTGTAAAAGAATGCAAGCATTTCGGTATTGCAGTTAAAAGAACTAGAAGACTTATTTATGAGTACTTTGACTTCATCTGAGCACTTCGGCTTAAAAAATAAAGTGCACGACTGGGTCGCACGAATTCGCTCTTGTGGTGCACGACTGGGTTGCACGTACTTGTGGCAAGTTTCCAAATATTGAATTTAAAAAAAAATAAATTAGAAAAGTAACTAAAACTAATATTAAGCTTTTTTGCAAAATTTGCAAAAGTCATCTAGACCTTTCTAAAAAAAATTTCGGTTTGAAATCGATAAACCCGTTCATGAGATAGCTCAAGAAAAAAATTACGGTTCTATGGGAGGCACAGGGTAATATGCTTGCCAATTTTTTTTTTTTGCGAAGTGACAAAAGGAAATCGGACAGAAACCATCAATAATTTTTTTCAATAAAACCGTTGGAGGCGTTTTCGAGAAAATTAAGCTTTTCCAAAACCAAAAAAAATTCAATGTCAGACAGACAGACAGGTTTTCCAGACCCACTTTTTTCGTCTTCGCTATCATCGTAATTTCATGTTTGATTGTTATCTCAAACTTTTTTTCTTACACGAATGCATAATTTGCTTTATAGTACCTATAATCGCAAGTAAAAAGTCCCAGTTAATTTTGAAGTCTTTACTAAAATAATCGTTTAGAGCAGTCAAAAGACTAAAAGTAAAAAGAATGCAGTATACTTCTAACTGCTTAAATTCTTTGAAGTCTTTTAAAAGGGTTGGGTCGAAATTCTGCAGGGTTCGAAATTCTTTTGTCAAAATTCTGCTTTCAAAATTCTGCTTTGCAAAATTCTGCTTTAAAATTCTGCTTTTCAAGATTCTGCTATTCAAAAGCAGAATTTTGAAACTAGAATTTCTACCCGCTCCCCTTTTAAAAGTCTTTTACATTCTTCTTTTGACTGCTTGAAGTCTTTTGACAGCTTGAAAACTATTTACTGTTTGAAGTCAATTTTCTATAGTAATGCCCAGTTTCACCAAAATACACCTAAAAGCATTTTAGTTAACGGAGTAATAAAATTTATTGGCATTTAAGCTTAAAATGGTTTGCACCAACATAGGGAAGTGAATTTTTAAAAATGAGGAAACTTTATGCCACCCCCGGATTTTTATTCACCACTCATATGGCTCTCTTTCATTCGAGCAAGCAAGAGGAGAGCAGATCAATCGAAAAATGTCAACGTTTTCTTTGTCTTGCATTTTTAAGAATCCTTTAAAATTTATTTGGAACAAAATGGGCCTTTAGTTTATTGGCCCTTTTAAAAATGAAAATGGTTGGTGAGATTGAAAAATGCCATTTTAAGATTTAAAAACCCAATAAATATTTAAAAGTGTTTGGAGAAACTGGCCATAAGATCTTGAATAATAAACTTCAAGCAGTAAAAAATAATAAAAGACTTTTAAAAGATTTCATATAGTATTCAAGTAGTTAAAAGTACAGAATTCTTTTTACTTTAAATCTTTTGACTGTTGTGTAATGTACTTTAATGTATATAGCTACGAAGATAGTTAATGAGACCTAAAAATCTCTGTAAATCTTTTTTATCAGATGGCTTTTTTATCAGTTTCAATTGCTTCTATGGCTGCAATTCTGCAGCTTTGCAGTATTATCAATACTTATTCCATTCTTTTCAAAAATATATCCAAGATACTTGACGCTCCTCGAACACAATTGCAACTTTTCCGAATTGAACTTAATATTTAAAGATCGAGCTCTCTCTGAGACTTTTGTTAAATTTGCATCGTGAATATTCTTAGTTTCACCAGAAACAAGAATATCATCAAAATAAATTAGAACTCCTGGTATATTACCAAAATTCTTTTCATTCAAACTCTGGAAGATCTCTAGCACTGCAATTACACCTGGTGGCACCCGAAGGAACCTATATGTACCGAAAGGCGTGCTGAATGTACAAACCTGAGAGCTCTCATCATCAAGCGGTACTTGATAAAATCCATCCTTCAAATCTAAAACATGTAATTTACTGGTATTCTTCTGGTAGTCTTTTAGTTTAGGAATCTCATGCAATTGTTTTTTAATACTCGAATTCAGATCACGAGGATCTAGACATAACCTCACCGACTTATCTGACTTTCCAACAACTATACTAACTGATGTACAAAGTTGGATGGCGTTTCTATCTTTTCTATTACACTTGATGTTTTCATCTCATTTAGCTTTGTTCTAACCTTTTGTTTTAATGTCATTGGAATTCGTTTCGGAGGTTTAACTGTAGGGATTGCCATTTCATGCATTTGTCAGGGAAACAACCTAGCTTCTCAAATACATCTGCGAATTCGTCTATAATATTTGGGCTACTTTTGACTTCATTTACAAATTTTATAATGTTCATTGATATGAACTCCATTTTTTTCGCTTAAATGATACATACTATTCTTTAATCTTACAGAAAGAAGTTAAAATATGATAGAGGAGCGGAAGCAACTGTTATTTTTAATGAAAACACGATTGCAATAGATGCACAAAATCATCGACTGCATCATTGTATACAGGGTGATTGGTTTAAGGTGCACCAAAAAGCTTGAGCGTGTAGGTGGGGTTAAGATAAGAAAAAAATCGTACGGGAGGGGGGGTCTATTTCCCCCCGTTCAGGCAGGAGGGCCAATTTTCTAAAAAATTTACTTAAATCAGAAAAAAAATTATTTAAAAACAACGGTGAATGATACAAAGCCTTCTTATATCTTTTTGAAAAGCCAGAAAACTACTTTTTTATTTTATTTTTAAATTAAGTTTTAAGTGAACAGTTTTAAAAAAATTAATTTTGAAACTCAAAATTTTGAAAAAAAAAAATTTTAAACTAAATTTTTTAAAAATTTTATGTATTTTAACTATTATTTTTATTTTCAAAATTCAATACTATTATTAATTTTTAGTCAAAAACAGAAAACCGGATGCCAAAATGTATCTTAGTTTTTGAGAAATTAAGAAAATACTAAAAGCACTTTTTTAAAAAAAGGTGAAATCTGGTTAATCTGGTTAAAAACAATTAACTGGATTTTTATTCATTTTTACACATTTTTTTTGTGACGACCATAACTATTCCGAATCGCTGCAAGCCGTTTTGAACACTCTCCTGTAGTGTATTCAGTTCAGCAAAAGAATGGTTTGGCTGCTGCAGCTGCCATATCTCTAACATTGATATGTCGACAACAATAATGAGCTTTCATCTTCGGAATCATTGAAATTGCCCCCTGTTTGGATTGCTTTGAAATATCCAATAAACTTGCTATTGGACTACTAAGAAGAATCGCTTTGATTCTAGCGAACATTCCACGTGATCAACGTGATCTTCTCAATTGAATCTTTTGGCTCAATTAGCGAAAACTGGGAGTGTGCCTGCTTTGAATCTGGAACAGTAAAACAATTGATAATTTAAGAAAATTAATTTCCAATTCTTACCTAGCATTTGGGATTGGCTGCAATTTTAGCAACACTGCAGTTTCTTATGAATTCCACACAAAAGTCATTCCATATTTCTCATTTCTAATTAAATAGTTAAGCATTTACTAAAAAATAAAGCGTCCTAAAAAATAACCGATCAATTCGATTAAATCACTAATTAATATCTGATTTGTTAGGTTGTTATGTTTACTGTGGCAGAATGCAGAAATCAACAAAAAAAAGCAGAAAAAAAAAATGACATTTGTGCTTTAGAGTTATTATAAGTAGAGTCAAATCTAGGGTCACCAAATGTTTTTTTTTTTTCATATGTCATTCGGTTTTTGACAACCTGCGCAGTATATTACCTTTAATATGTGTATGTTCACTTGGAAACCTGTGTCGATTTTAAAATTTATTTCATGTATGCCAACTTCGATGTTTCTAAACCACCCTCCGTTTTTCTCTAGATCACAGCTGTCAACGAAAATAGAATAAATAACAAGATTTTTACTATTAAGTATTAACTAATTCACTATCACTACTGCCATACCCACTGTAAGCATCAATATCATTTACATATTTATTCTTACATACTAGAGCGAAGTGATTCATTTTTTCACATTTGTTACATGTTTTGCCGAGAGCTGGACAATTGTTCCCTCTACATATGTACAAAAGATTATATTCTGCATTTGGTGTTAGTTTGCTTAAATTTCCCTTTCTGGGTGCTTTGCTGTGCATTTACCTCTTGTTGTCCACTTCGTTCCCCATGTCTTCCATGCTTTGCCTGCGTCTTATCTCATCAATTGTCACATGCGTTCGTTGTAACTCTTGAACTTGGTGATAGGTTATTTCTGCTACTCTGCACGTGTCTATTGCTTTTTTATGGTTAAGTTTGCTGTTTTCAATAACCTTTGCTGAACATCATGATGACGAATTCCCATTACAACGCGATCACGTATCATTTGGTCTTGAATTGATTCTGTAGCTGAGTTTGCGAGCAATACTCGTCGAATTTTGCAACAATTTCCTCGTATTTCTTTTTTTCTTCCTCAGTTAAATTGAGAGTTTCAAGTACCTCAATTGCTTTTTCGCCCACGAGATTCAAAAGCATAGCTGCTTTTACTTCAGACTCTACTTGGGTAGATTTTTTAATGGCTATGACAAAAAGTTCGAAATTCTTCTTGAACGTCTCCCATGTGCAGCTAATATTTCCTTCGAATGACATCGGGGCTGGTGGTCTTAATTGCTCCATTGCACTCTCTTTCTTTTTATTCAATTATTTTCATAAATTGTAATCAAATTTCATGCTTTATAATAATTATTTTCTCTACGCAGGGAGCGATATTTCTTTTTTTTTTTATTACAGTATTGACTGCGCCATGTTGTGTAATGTACTTTAATTAAAAAGACGGGTTTACAGGAGTATGACACTATTATTCAGATGCCTAGAGTCTATACTGTCCCGAGTATACATAATATACTATAATGTATACTCGATGCTATATACTTTAAGCGATTATTTCTTCAAAATTAACTATGTTTTTATTTTGTTAAGTTAAAGTAAAGAACAGGAATGCATTCCGAAAAATAAGATAAAAGACTGGGACTTCACGTCATGCAGTAATACTGCAAAATACTACATTCTTTTACAGCTCTGATTAATGATACCTGCCATCATAGACCGGTTTTTAATACACCGACTATCTTTTGAACGAGTGCACCGAATTTTACGAAATGTAATATTCTAAGACAATACTGCTTAGACTAAATAATACAGCAAAAAAAAGTAATTTTTGGAAAAAAAATCCAAAAACCGATAGTTCTATTTTTCTCCATAAAAATACAATCAATTCTGATAAAATTTCATGTATTTGAAATGTTATTGATGCCGAAAATCTTTCATATAAATTCCAATAAAAAAAAATATTTCAAAATACAAAATACTAAAAAATAATTTTTTTCAAAAAAAAAAAAACCGGCCAAATGAGTTTTCCAATCGTCACGAAAGTAACTTGCCTCAAGAGCAAGTTTCTGCAACCCATTCGTGCCCTTTATTTATTTTATACTTCGTTGGTTTATATTCAGTAGTAGTAGTAGTTTATATGCAGTAGGTATTTCTTCTATATTTTATTGAATATGTATTTTATGTATGTATTTTTTGCATTTTATTTTATTATTTGTTTGCTAAATTTACTGGAGTATGAATTCTTTTCACGACCAGCTAGGTGACACCTATAAAATATATAAAATTAAGTTTTGGAGAAATCACTCATTAAGAAATGTCGCTACCTCCAAGACTATTATTAGTACATATAGGTAATCGGTAGTAAAATAAAGTACACGACTGGGTCGAAAGAACTTGCTCTTGTAGCAAGTTACCATCACAAAAAAAATAAGTTTAAAAAAAATACTTTTAATATTTTTTTTAATGTTAATGAAATACGAACAAAATCGTATGAATTGTTTTTAAAACTGCTAAAACTACCTTTTAGAAAGATTCAAGCAAAAATCGAAGTATCGTTAGAGCGGTTTTTAAATAAATCGAAGTTTACTTGAAATTTTTTATAAAAAAGTCTTTTTAAGAATTTGAAGTACGCCAAGTCAAGGCATTTTACAAATATTGAATTTACAAAAAAATAAATTAAACAATTAATTAAAACTAAAAGTAAGCACTTTTGCAAAAAAAAAAATATAACGGTTGTCGTTATTAGGCTTGCCAAATTATTATATGGCTTTTGAGCTAAATAAAAAAAATTAAATTTCGCCTCTAAAAAATGGTCTACAAACTCTATTTGTACCAAATTTGAGGCAAATCGGTTCAGCCGTTTAGGAGTTTGGGGCTTAATTTCAATTTAGAAAACGAAATAACACCAATTTGGCTGTATTTCGTTGTGGTAAACGAAATTATGCCAAAAATGTTTTCATTAATTTTGGAAATAAAGGAAGGTCAAATTGGCTTTATTTCGATTTCTAAATTGAAATTAAGCCAAACCCCAAATTTGGTGTTATTTCGTTTTTAAAAACGCAATAAGGTCAATTTGGCCTTATTTCGTTTGACGCTATTTCACGTCACCCAGACAGACAGACAGAATTTCCGGACCCACTTTTTTCGTCTTCTCTATTATCGTAACCTAAAGTCATGTTTGGTGGTTAGGTACATTTTTTTCCGGAATACATAACTTGGCTTATAGTGCCTATAATCGCAAGTAAAAACATGTCAAATAAAATTTTCTAGTCAAGTTATCCCACAGCTTAACAGAAAATTCATGGTACCTATAACAACGACCAATTCGAAAATTACAATTACCATTCTAACTGTGTTTCCGATTTTTACCATATATACAATGCATAAGAAAGAAAATTGACGGGGAAGTTTGATACCTCCAATTTTGTGAGCAAACTGATTAAAAAACAAATTTTGATATTATGTGAAACTGCTACTGCACCCGGCCATTGTAAATGGGAGTGCGTCCCTAGCTTCAAAACAAATGGAATTGTAAAAGAATTACAAACAAATGCTTAAGCAGGCTGAAGAATATTCCAAAGGAATTGTTTAGGTCTCTGCTAACCAATTTTACAACCCAATTATTTACTGGACTTTAATTTGCTTATAACTTTTTATGATCGTATAAGAAAAAGCGTTTAATTGTTACCAATTTGTATGATATTTGACCCATAAAATCGTATTAAAAATGCTCGATTTTTGTCCATTAATTTTTGAATTACATATACTATATACAACTATATATGATTTTCGAAATAAAAGATGTACATATACGTATACTTGTCGAAATGAACTTTGAGTTTATTGATTGATATTGAAAATATTTTCAGAGTATCATTCATCCTTGCGTAAGTGATAAGAATTTTAAAGGTCAAACCCCTGCCTCAATCTTATCTTTAGACTATAAGTACTCGAATTAATTCCTCCTATCAAGAGAATTTTAAAATAAACTAAAGATACGCTCACCTTTTGTAAATAAAGATACATTATGTCAATGTACATATAGGTATTAAGAGTAAAACGTAAATTGAAAAACGCAATTACATATTTTCATTATAACTGAGCTTAAAATAGCTAAATACAGCTTACTTTACATTGTCACTGTTTGCCTATCAATTGAAAATCCTCGATTAGTAGGAGCTGACTGAATCGCTAATTACTGTCGTTTAAATTATAGATTAGTCACTCTTAACTTGTGGGAAAATTATAGCTATAAAATACAAAACAAATAAAATTCGTTTTCGTTTGGTAAATTGTTTTATAGCCGGCAAGATGATAAGATATTTGGTTAATAAACATTGTAAAAATGTTGTTGTAAAAGGCGATATGTTTTTTAATGTTTCTCAAAAGATTTTGCAGTGTGTTTTTTTTTTCGAAAGTTTAGATGCTGATTTCATTTCTAATCTGTCTGTGCCGGCTATTAGAGGGTAGAGAAATTGCTACATGTGCCTGTTTTGTTATTAAACATTCAATAAAAAAAATAAAAAAAATGGCCTTGAGCTTTTGTACCATGCATGCACTTAATGAAACTGATAGAACAGAAGCAATTAACCTTTTTTGGGTTTAAGAAGCTTATAACAACAAAGTTTTGTTTGCTAAATTCTTTGCAAAATATATGCTTGTATGTTTTTATGTTTCCATCTTCTGCAAAACAAAATTGAAACAAAGTGAATTCTAATTAAATGACTTATTTTATATATGTATGTAGATGATACAATTAGGTTTTAGGTTCATTTTCATAATACATTTTTATACATTTTATACATTTATGTCAATGTCACAATGTCTGAAAAAATTTACTAATCTGCAAAAATAATTTCATATTTAATTTAGTATCAAATGTTATTGTTTGCTTACGAAAATACGGAGAAACAGGTTAAAAACTCCTGGGAAAAAGGGAAACAAGCGAAAAAAACACTTACAGTCTTTCTTTTGAGAAAAATAAAGGCCACGACTGGATCACACAAACTTTCGCAATAAAAAAATAAAAAGATTTTCTGAAAATTTCGAGAAAATTAGAATTAGATATCGGTTTTTTGCAATACTTTTTTTTTTGCAGTATAATTAGGGGCAAGCAGTCGTTTTAGAATATAAAATTTCTTTCAAAAGATAGTAGGTGTAATAAAAAACAGTTCTATGACAGGTACCGTTAATATGCTGATTCTGAAAAAAAAATTCCGACAAAAGACATCACCATGGTAAACAAAACATTAATGTTAAATTTAATCAGAATAAATCTTTTTTTTTTCGAAAAAAATGGAATTATCGGTTATATGGTAGGTACCTTTCTTTCAAGACCTAGGATAAGAATGAAAAAAAAGTCTGGGCAATTTATCTTAACAACACATTGTATCAAGTTTGAAGTAAATCGGCCCAACCGATCAGGCTTGAGGTGTCGATGCAGACAGACAGACAGAATTTCCGGACCTAGTTTTTTCATCTTCCCTATCATCGTAATGCCATGTTTGATTGTTATCTCAAAACATTTTTTATGTACGATTGCATAACTTGCCTTATAGTTACGGTGACCTTTCGTCCCGTATTTCCAGGGACTGTCCTGTATTTGAGTAGCCTGTCTCGGGGTTTTTTTTTTGTTAGGAAATACTGTACATGCAAATTACCCGTATACGTTTTTTTATGAGGACTGATTTAGTGTAGTTGTTCATAAAATAAAAAGCACGACTGGTCCGCACAAACTTGAAAAAAACTAAAATGCAGTTATTTTAACAGGACTGCAAATATATATTATCTTTACTAAAAGTTTTATCCAAATTGTTTGAGCCGTTTCCTAGAAAATTTGGAAAGCTAGAACTGTTAAATGGGAGATACACGCCTTATAGATGGGCAAAAAATTACAAATTCGTCTTCTACACCAAAAAAATACTACACACGAAGTACTTCACGGTTGAAGAAACTCCCTCAAAGCATTAAGACTGTAGGTCCTGAACAGACAACTACACATTCGTACACAAAACAAATACTTGCCCTTTTGGGCAATTAAAAAATATAATATTGAGTATAATGATACTGCCTATGGAAACTTTCCTTTTTTTCTGTCCCGTGTTAGGCTTTGAAAAATATTTTCACCGTACTTATAGTACCTATAGAGCAAGTAAAAAGGGCTTACCGCATAATTAAATCAATCCAAAATTGGTTAGCTTTGTCAATGTTTTTGAATTAAACTGGCAGTCTAAACAAAATAAATTATTGTATAAAGTTTAAAGATGGAAGGTTTGATTACATCGACTCTAGAGAAAATGATAAAAAATGTCAAACTAACAAACATTTAGGACATTATTGATCTGTTAAAAGCACATTATGTATGTGTGAATATGTACCTATATAAAACTTCGCCGTAATATTAAAATTTAATTAGTATCTACCTCATGTGTAATAAATATTAGGTAGCTGTTATTAGCTCGTTTTAGGTATATTTACGGAAAAAATAAATTTTTAAGTAAAAATATTTTATAACGATAAACAACTTGTTGTAAATTTCAGATGCAGACCTCATTGCAAGGTGACGTGAAATAGCGCCAAACGAAATAACACCAAATTCGGATTTTGGCTTAGTTTCAATTTAGAAATTTTAAATTTTCTTAAAAAAATAAGAATCGCTTAACCCAGTTTTTGGGCGATCTTTCGTTTATCCACTTTGTGTGATTTGGCGTTTGGTGATTATTTTGGTAGAAAAACAAAAATTCGACGATTTTTAGTTACATTTTTTGGTGTTTTTTTTTTAACCAAAGTTGTTTTTGGGCTTTTTTTCGCTTAACCTAATTTCTATTTACCCATAATCCATTTATAAAGATATCTGCACTTTTTTGTTCTCTCTCTTTCCATCAAATATATACTGTATCTATTCTGCAACCTATATATTCAATATCAACCTCGGTGTTTGTTTTCTAAATAAAATGCTTCGCATAAATAAGAAACATATTGAAGGAACCATAAAAGATATCGCCAAAGATTGCATAAAATCAAAGAAAGAAATAAAAATAATAACAAGTATTTTTACATTATTTGTGAATTTCACTAAGAACTGATTTCTGCGTTTTGAGTTATCAGTGGAGAGCCAAAGAGCAAAGTGTATCTACAAAAGAACGTCGTTTTCAGAATTTCAGTTGACAAAAAAAAAAAGAACTTTAGCTCTTAAAGAACAGGAATTTCTTTTTTATTTGCAGTTTAGCATTTGTTTTACTTTTTTATTCGTATATGTATACAAGGCGCCTTTTAGATTCATTTTTCTCAATTAAATCAACAGACAAAAATATAATATACCTACAGATTATCTTTGAAGTTCGTAGTGAAAAATTAAAAAAAAAATTGTGTTTTTTACCAGAAATTTATGAATACCGCTAATGGAATATTTGATAAGGCCCACTTCATTATTGTTTACTGCAAGAACAATATAATGTTGTTCCTGTTTCTTTATTAAATAAAATATTGCCACACGATATTGACAATGACTTCTCATTTTTGGTTAGATTACCAAATTAATACAAGAATATAGCTGTAATCAAAATTTAACTCACCGTTAAGTTTTTCGACCACAAACGACCACCGCAGAAAATTTTTAATATGCACTTTATGTGTTTGGAAATATTTCACTAAAAATGTTTCTTAAATAAAATTTTATGACTTTCTTTTAAATAAATTTATTAAAATATCCTAGAAAATCTTTTTTAAATTTACACAGATCACAGATTACTGAAATTCCTTTTTAATTAGCGGCGTTTCGATTTGACTACGTCGAAGGGCAACATTTAACTAACTACCGTCAATTTGTAAGCGTGAGCGACTGCACTGCGGCAGTAATTTTGAAATCGAGAAGGTTGCTGGTGGGTGAGCGTGTGAGACACGAGAAATCTATGCTTAGGCTCAATTCTTAAATACATGTATATGTAGGTAGGTACATATATAGGTTTTACTTGTACTTAATATAGTAGCTCTCTCTTTGCACGCCACAAGATTTGCGGTGGCTTGCCGTTGATGCGAAGATGATTTTTTATTAAATCGACAATCTTGAGGTGGAAGAGGAAATAAATCAAAATATGGCTTCATTCCATATTATATCGTAGAATATGGATTATTGAAATACAAAACAAACTGTATGTTTATTATTGTGGGTGACTGACAACTTATATATGATGAGATAGTGGCGTTAACCTTTGTTCACACACCAAGATAATGATTTCTTTCTTTTTCATCAAAAAAGATCTTGTATTGGTTTCTTAAAATTTTCAGAACAACTTTAAAGGAAATATAATTATTCGCATATAAGCAATGCATACTAAATATTATAAAATTAAGTAAATTTTATGTCAGGCAACTGCAGTAGCTTAACAACAACCACAAGCTTTCCCGCGCAAGTCAATTTGTTTGTGTAATATTTCCATGGTTCCACAACTTATTTTTTCTATCGCAGAGACTTATCATCAAATTAATTTCGTTATTTCACTTTCAGTCCAGTAAAATAAGCTCTAAAAACTTACAAAAATGTTGTAGTCGAGATTATATTTTTATTTTAAAGAGTATTGATACAATTTGAAAAGAGTCTAAATCTACAAAGTTCACACAAACAAAAATATTTGTGTTGTCCGCCATTAAAAAAAAAAAACGCGTTATTTTCTACAACTTTGGTCCACAAATATTTTTGAAAGATCTTTTCCATAGAAAATTGTATTGGCAAAAAACTATCAAAGAGGAGATGAAAATGATTGCCATAATTATCTCGACTACAGTATTTTCTGTAGATTTTTGTTAATTTTTCTGCTAGTTTTACTGGACTATAAATAATGTGAAAAACAAGTGAAAATTATAAATAAAAAACTTAAAACACCTGGACCGCACAAATGCAACGAAAGCAGGATTCAGATGGCTTTACACATAAAGCAATCCAGGATTGGGAAAACAGGTCGTCGATTTGTACCGCTCATTCCTAGCCCAAAAAAAATGTTATTCTATCTGCTGTTGTTTGCATGCGAAATGGGAGTCTCCATAAACGATTTTCTATTAATTATAGTAATAAAACCATATTAATTTTTAATTTAAAGCAGAAGACAAAAAAGAAAGGAGAGAAAGATGAAGATAACGAAATAATCTCTTCCAAATCTCATTAAAAAAACACGTTCATTTGTGTGAACGCTTTTGTTTGAAACCTCATTTTAGGCCAATAAATCCCCAGGAATGACAAATAAAAGACAGTCGTCAAGAATTATTTTCGCTGCGTTTGACAAATATGTTCATGCACAGAATAGCAAAAAGCAAAAACCAATTTCAAAACAATTTTCAAGATTTTGTTTATTCTTTTTTTTTCGCTAGTAAAAGAAACATTAAATAGCTTAAAATAACCCATTGACTCAATTATTTTTGAAAACCTAATTAGTTGCGGCAACCCATCTTTTCAGATATCGTCTTAAGTATTTAATCGAAATAACTTATCCGGGAGACGGACATAATACCGAAATCCAAAAGACCGAAGGGCCAAATGACCGAAATTAAGATTGATTTTTTTTTTTTAATTTTAATTTTTTTTAAATAGGTAATTTCATTGAACAAAAACAAAATAATTTCTAAGAATCATTAGGGTAAGTTATACCCGTACTGGGAATAGTAAGAAAAAAAAATTATCTCGCTGGGTTACAAAACAATAGCAATATTTAGAAAAAAATACGAAAATCGATACCCTGGGCCACATTTTTATGTACTGTGATCACAAATGATGATATTTTGTAATGATTATTTTTCTAAGTTATCCTTAATTACCCCGCTACTGAATGCAACCTCGAAATCAAAATCTAATATTGTAAGTTTCGCATGAAAAATTAAGTTTGACTGAGTCATTGTTCAAACAAATTTTGTAAGCAAATTTTAACACAAGAACTAAACAAAATTTTGAAGGAATGTCTTATTGAACTACTGCATCAATAAGGTATAATACGTTCCTATTTAAAAAAAATTAAAAATTTTACTTGCTTGAAAATGGTTTAAATGTTGGTAACATGATTATGGAAGTAGCAAGTGGCAAGTGTTGAACTATTTTGAAAACTTGATAAAATGGGCCAATTTTTTAATAACTTGCCGTGGGTAGTGTCCTAATTTTTTTTTTAATATGAAGTGTTAAAATTTGTTAAGAAAATTTGTTTAAACAATGACTCAGTCAAACTTAATTTTTCTTGCGAAACTTACAATATTTGTCTTTGTTTTCGAGTAGCATGGTTATTAAGGATAACGTAGAAAAAATCACTGCAAAATATCAAAATTTGTGACCACAAAACATAAAAATGTGGCCCAGGGTATCGATTTTTCTAAATATTGCTTTTATTACGTAACCCAGCGAGATAAATTTATTTTCTTACTATTTAAAGTACGGGTATAACCTACCCTATCAACCGGTACCCGCTTGACGTTGAGTTTCGGGACACCCTGTATATGAAAAAGAAAGTTAAGAAAACACAAAAGCCCGAAAAAATTCACCCGTAATCCCGAAAAATTATTTAGTATGAAAAATTTGTGCAAATTTGCCATTTTAAATAATTTTTCGGGATTTCGGGAAAAAATTTTCGGGCTTTTGGGTTTTCGGTCTTTTGGCTTTTCGGCCTTTTTGCTTTTCGCTATTTTGGGTTTTCGGTTTTTGGCTTTTCGGTCTTTTGGCTTTCGGGATTTTTACCCCAACCCAACTTATCCACTTGGTTGCAGTAGCATATATCAACGCGATTTGATTAAAACCAACTAACTCGGTTATACATATACTAATCAACTCGGTTGGAGTTAGCTATCTACTCGATTCGAGTAGTCAACCTACAAGGTACGAGTAGCCTATCTCCTCGATTTGAATACAAAATAGTTTTCCTTTCCCGCCCGTGGCGTAATGGTTAGTATTGTAATATTTATAATAATGTATTTAATAATACAATCCACTTTAACATAATGTAGTTTGTTTATTTTAATTGAGTAACTTATACTTTTTACTTTCATATTATTATTAATTTAGTTTGTAAGAAATTTCATAATAAAAACTGATTCCTGATAACAAACATCATCTTAGACCTTAGTTACTCATAAACAGCGTTGAAGTGACATATCCTCCAAGAGTATCATAGTCATGAAAAGTGCATCTCACCTTAGTTGTTCGGTGTCGACGAAAAATTTTAGTTCCTCTCCAATCCATATGTATGTATATTTTGAAATATTTTCATTTATTGGAAATAAATAGCACATACATACACATATGTACATAGATAAAGGTATAATTATAAATCCATTTAGGCCCGTTTGCTCACACTCATCATAAATCTACATCATAATTAAGTTATACTTAGTTCTTATGTTCTACATAAATTATTCTACGTTGTTAGAAAAAAAACATGTTCAATTTAGCTATGATTTAATTACATGAGAGAAATATCAATAAAATTGTCAATTTTGCGTTAACCGTCACATTTACATATTTATTTTGTTTGCATTTATTTTTCTTTTATTTTAAGTTTTGCTAAACATTTGCTGTTTTTTATTTGTTTTTCAGTAAAATTTACCATCTGGATATTATATTAATTAGTTTTCCTTCTAAATTGTGATGTAAAAAAGTGACATTATGAATTTGTGTTTTCACTGCCACTGTGATTGTTATTGTGTGCGTTTAATTTTTAAAGTGTGAATTTTATGATGTGAAATGGTTTTATATAAATTTAATGCCACGGTAATTTGCAAAATGTGTTTATGTGGTTAATTTAAGTGCAACAATTTATTCCTTATGATCTACTTTTTCCTCCCCATAAATTAAGTTGAACTTAGTCATATTTATGTTATACTTAGCAGTTTGTGCAATCCTATAGAAACTTAAGTTGTACTTAAAGGCTTATGTTGAGTATGAGCAAATGGGTCTTAATATTGTATCATTCTACTATTAAATTAAAACATGTGTACTTAACACATGTGGTCTTATATTTCGTCCTTAAATGTTAAATCACAATGGTTCAAATTTAAACCTCATATCACCAGCTGGTATTAAAATAATATTACTTGTGTATTTTAGGTCATCACCGTACCATGATACTTTGTAATTACGGATCAATCTAGCCATTAAGGTTTCCATTTCCATTTCAGCAATACGTTTGCCGATACAAGTGCGTGGACCGAACCCAAAAGGTAAATAAACGAATGGGTTCGTGCCCTTTGCATGCGGACATGCCCCTTCACCTGACTTCAACCATCGTTCGGGCATAAATTCTGAGCTTTGAGGAAAGTAAACATCGCTATTAGTCAACGGCATCATGCCCATGGAGACTCCTGTGCCCTTAGGAACTCGGTAGTTGCTTAGCACTAAATCACAACCCGTAAGTCGGAAGTTTGCAGGTGTAATCGGAGTAATTCTGAGAGATTCTTTGATACAAGCTCTAAGGTAAGGAGTATTCTTTGTATTCTCCTTCGTCAGAGGTGAGTGTTTATCTGGAAGAATTTCCATAACTTCCCGACGAAGGGCATTTTGCTTCTTAGGGTGTTTTGCAATCATATAAAGGGTCGAAAGAAAAACAGAAGATGTCTATAAAAAATCAATTCAATAAAACGTGTTTTCATATCAACATAATATTAAACTTACAGTATCCATACCAGCCATAAGCATATCCATAGCCATTACAACAGCAATTTGTTTGTCTATGCAACACAGCTTTTCTAAAACACCAGTCGTACCCGACGCTTTTCCAAAATCGGCCATTGCCTCATTGATATACTTTGTAGTAATATCCGTAATTTCCTCATACGATTTTATGAGGGTTTTGAACTTGGGTGTCTCGTAGTACTTCCAAATAGAAGGCTGAACATCAAATTCAAAACTCAATTGGAAAAACCTGGACATTGCATCAGAGAGTCTAAGGGCATCGGGGTCGATACTGCTAGAATTTCTCAAGAAACCCATTCTTCTGTTCAATGCTATGCAACAAATTGATTCGAACGCCCACAACTTAACTTCATCATGAAAACTTGTACAAACTTCATTGGTTTCCGGATCTCGAAGTTGTTCTAATCTTTAATGTAAATACTGAGTACCTTAATTAAATTTTTGAGCCAGGACTTACTTTCGTATAAACTCAGAAGATATGTCATCAATATCGGGTAAATTGTGTCTAACTGTTTGCACTTTCATCATAATAGGATTAACTTTATTTCGAATATCTGCCCAAGCTTTTCCTTGTCTGATATATGTACATATAAGGTCATAGAAAATGTATAAGATCATCATAAACTTATTGAACTTTACTCTGAAACTAATCCTCCAATATCCTTAAAAACATCTGGTCGGACCTCTTTGCGGTAATAAGTAAAGCTTTCCAATCCAACTCGTATTGGCCAAATACCTTCAGTGCGATAAACTTTTTCTATATCGGCTGGATTATATGTGAAAACAATATTTGGTTTGCCCATGATACCCTTTATAAATGAAATGTCACCATATTCATCACGAAGTAATTTATAAAAATCGATTAAATTGGAGTTATGAAGTTTACCTACAGAAATAAATAAAAACAAATATACCAACGTTAAGGCTTTGTGATTAGTGAATACAAACAAACCACCAGGAAGATAATGAGAAAGCAGTTTCAATGTCGACGGCCCTGGTATTTTATCAAAGTCTTTAGCTTCTGCCCATTCTTGGTCAAATTTTGATGTCTCTTCTGGTTTCGAAAGCTTAAAGAAAAATAATAAACACTTTTAATAAATTTTTAAAAATTATTGTTAACCAAAAACAATTTAAATAATAACAACAACTATTTTTAGTTCATAATGCTTTTTTTGGTGTAGTGGAGCAATTTAAGGAAATTGAACAAAAGAGAGCCTTATATATACCGCTCAAACATTTCCTGATTGGATCGGGTGTCGGGGTTTTATAACGAAAAAATGCCGTCATCTCACTTGTCGGAATACTCTCGGTAAAAAAAAACTGTGCATTTTTATATTAAAATTTTCTTGTTCATACGCGGTACATTAATTAAATGCAAGATTTGGTCGCACGAATTTGCTCTCTTGGCAAACTATAGGACTAATAAAACAGTAATGTTTTAAGTTATGTTAAAAAGCGAAAACTGTAAAAAAAAGTTAGCTTTAACATGAAATTAAGATGTATAGTAGATATAGCTATATCCTTAAGCGATTGTTTAGCCAAAAACTTTAATTTCAATCTTGTGTTAAATGTCCAGCTTAAAAAAATCTGGCGTTATTTCCGAGAGCCGTTGATTTTTCGTCATCCGAAAAAGATGATGTAGAAAGTGTCATAACTTATAAGGCTATAGTCATAAGTCACTCAACGAAAAATTGGTATAATAGGATTAATCCAGCATTGATAGCATCTACTGTCCACTAAACTAATAGCAAAGTAAAATTAGAGTTTTACTTCGAAATAATTCGCACATATGTAGCTGGATTTTGCTGGAGACCTTTGTTTTGATGTCTTGAGCAAATCGTAATAATGATTTGGGCTGGAGCTAAATTTTGTTGAGGGTGGGAAGGAGTCGAAATTCAGTTTTTGCAAATTTTTAAACTATCAACTTTTTGCAAAAAGTGTTACTTTAAAAATTGTAGCTTACATCATTTTCTACATAAAAGAGGTCTTAACACGTTTCATCGTTGCATAAACGGATTTCGAGAAAAAAGTGTTAAATTTTACACAGTCTGTTTTTTGACAACACTGCAATTTTCAATAATATTTGCGCTTTTTGTTTTATTTTATTTACACGACTGGTCGCATGAACTTGCTTTTGTTGCAAACTATGGGACTACAAACATTTTATTCATGAAATAATGTATCTACTTATTTTACTTTTTATGTTTTTTAGCCAAAATACTTTAATGCCATCTTGTGTTGAAAGTTTAAAATAAATGTCATACCAAATATAAAAGAAAGCGGTTTAAACGTTATCAAGTTCCGGTCAAAGAGAATGTTTTTTTTTTCACAAATCAATTTTATATTTTTCTTTGTCTTCTAAACATTGGGAAGGCTTTGATTTGAGAAAACAATTTTTTGATTTGCTATAACTTATAACATTCTGATGGGCTTTGAAAAACGATCACACGGTGAAATACGTCAATTATGTCTGATGTGTGTTATCCATTTCCTTCCGAGAACGTCTCAAGTCAAGTGCTGCAGGCCTATACTAGATATGTTAGGTTCGAATACGGTTTCTGTATAGGCACAGAACTGTTGTTCCCGCATTTCAGATTTTATATTTATTTACTTAAAAAAAATATTTAGCAAGTAAAAATAAGATAAGTCTGTTACATAATTAGACGTAATTATATCTCATTTTAATAGTTTTATTTACCTACAAGTTTTTACATGTTCTAACAACATATCGCATTGAAGAAAAACAGTGAAATTGAGTTGGGTGAATATTTTAATGAATTAAATTAATGCTTATCTTTGTTGTTGAAACTTGAAATTAAAGTAAGCAATTTCTTTCCAAAGTGTAGCACATGTTTCCACTTCACAGTTTTGCAATTAAAATCAACCTTAGCGAATGAAAGGCAAATCTTAGCAGGTATACGTATACCTTTTATATTGCAGTAATTAACAATCAGTTATATTTTACTAAAAAAAACTTATTTTTTATGTAATAACATAGAGACAAGTAGTCAACTAAAATAAAACTATACCTAGATCAAACTATACTTTGGTGCACGTGCACTTGCATTAAGGTCATTTCAAGTCTAATGTCATACAGTAACAATATTTATTTGTTATTAAACACAAAGCTCGTGAAGCATATAAAAAGCTTAATCTTTTTAATTTGAAAACAAAAAAAAATATTGACATCTAAATGATAATATATTTTTTAATATTATCTACCTACACATAATTTGATATTCACTGGAAAATATCGTTTTCTCATTTAAGGAATTTTCTTACATTTGCTGCAACTTTCACTGACATCAACCGTTGCCACTGTTGACTTAAGTTTCCGAATTTAATTTCCTTTGGTAAACTTATTTTAAACATTTTATATTAACAAAACATATGTTGATGTAATAAGTAAAAACAAGCGTTCTTGTGGGAATGTGCTCTCTCGTAGAAAGTTGACAAATAACTGCAGCAGTGCAGTGCTGCTGTTCTCATAGAACAAATTGCAAAATTGCTGAAATGCTACGCTATGTTGATAGATAAACTATTATTAGTACTAAAAAAGAATAAATATGGCTAGCAAAAAGCTTTAAGCTTTACGACGAAGCTCCCGGTTGTTGCATAGAGTATACAAAACAATTGTTACTGGTTGCTGGTTGCTGTAGGAGTTACTTACCATTAACAGTTAAATAGAGATAAAAAAAAGATAGAATGTTAATTACTCTTACATTTATTAAATATAATTTTCTTATTAACTTTTTTACAATGATATGTTTCAGTTTCATTTTATGTCTATTTTTGAATTATTTATATAGCAATTAAGGTACATTAAAGTTTGATGATTTTCATGTAAATATCTTCTTTATTTTTTGTTTGATTTATTTAATGTTTGAAGATGATGTATAAAGTGATGACATTATGCAAAAGGGAATTTTTACTTTAAGAATAAAATAAATAAAATATTAGTATACAGTTGAAATATGAGTAGTATTTATATAGTATCCGAATACTATGCAAGTAGTGGTAAAATTTGTCTTAAAAATAAATTCGAAAGTTTTTTTCTTTTAGTTTGGTTATTTACTGTGAATAGGTTTGATTTTAATATTTTTTTTTTACAAGTAGGTATATGACATTATCTGTTGCGCTACTAGTATTTTTTATACATATTACTTTTGAAGTTTTAATTTTGATAGAGTGGTCTAAATATATCTATATGTAGGTATATAATATTTTTGAATTTCGTTTTATTACGCATGCATTAAACTTAAGAAAGTGGAATGTTATTTTTTTTTATTATAAAAATTGTATTGATTTTTATGATATGAATACATACTATGATAATTTTTCTTGTTTTTTTTTTTAATATAAAATATACATTTGTAAAAAATAATTTCGTTGTTTATTTCTGGTTTTCTAACTGATTAAGTTGATTAAGTGTTTTATCTATATTTGTATTTCATAATGTATGTATTTATTTAAATGTACATAACTATATATTTTAGAATTGATGTAGTGTTTTATTACGAAAAATATGTTGAATATTTTTTTGCGGTATTGCTATTATCTTGTATATTATTCGAACTAGACATTTTAAGCATAAGCGAGATTATAAATTGCAAAACGAAAACATTTTTTCAGCAACACAAACGTTTGGTAGTTGTATGAAGATATTCTTGCGAAATTCATTCCCAGATATTTATAAAGGGTAAAGGAATAAGCGTGCCAATTGTTGTTATTTTAATTGTTTTATAGGACCAATTTGAAGCGAAGTTTGTTTTTCTTTTCCTAAAGCCAGGTTGCTTTATTAAGCAAATGGTTGCTAAGAAAAAGGCATTTTTAAATGAGCTCAATTTCAAACGCTCCTTGACTTTATTTTGAGACTTCAAAAAAACTGACGCAATAACCATTTACGTTCAAAGCAAATAACAAAGTCATTCATGTTTTAACCATTCAATATAAACTGCAATCAATTGGGTGCAATTGTTTGTTGAAATAACGCAAGGAATGCAATTAAATACCTTAAAAAAGGTAAGGCAAGTGAATATAAAACACTTCAATTTCGTTTACTCAACATATAATGCGATTATATTCAAAAATGAATGGTGTTTGCTTTCAAGTTTAAAATAATTTATGATTGATTAAAATTGCTAATATTTTACGCATACATTTATATACAGCTTTAAATTTCATTTCAGTAGCTTACCAGCTTACTAATGAACGTTTAAACTTTTATTAATAAAATATTAATAAAAAAAAACAAGTAAAAATCTGAAATACGAATACGATATAATATATAATTAAAAGAAAAGGAAACAACTTTAAGCAGAAATAAAACAAAGATATTAAACAAATATTTGACTAGTCAATTGGGGTTTTTTTTTGCAAATTTTCATTTCTCGAGGATTAATTTGACAATTTTTATTTTCCCTTTTTTTTTGTTGAAAATGGTTTGACAAGCCAGTTTTTTTAGACAAAACATCATTTCGTATTTTTCGTTTTTCAAATTTTGTTCGCATATCATTAATCCACTCTTCGTTATTTCGCTTAAACTATGTGTTTCTGAAAAACAGATTAATAAAGTGCACTCCATTTTTTTCTTTATTTAATGACTCCATTTTTTTCTTTATTAAATAAATGAACGTTTCACTTAACAAAAAACTATTATTACTTATTTAATTTTTATTTCTAATAAATTTAAATGTAAAACACAAATTTTTGGGACTATCCATTATTTGTCTGCAGTGACTGCATTAGCAATTTTATTTTAATCCCGCGTGGATTAAAATAAATGCATATCCAATAGGTTTCAATTTGCCAATTGGCGAATAAAAATAACACGAAATAACGTTCTGCTAAATAAATATTAGCTAAACAACAAAAAAAAACAATATAGTTTTTTACGTTTTATAAATTGCTGCAGTAAAAGTAACTTTAAATTTAAGTGTCCGAAATAAGAAAGCTATATAGATAACAATTATAAATGTCCCTGGTTTCAAAATAAAAATTGATTTTGCTTTCGCTGCACCGATTGTTTTGCTTTGTTTGCTAATAGATATACTATGATTGCTAGATTTGTTCCCCCAGAGGTGGAAAACAGCTAAGATCGTGGCAATTCCGAAGAAAGGTGCATCCAACCAAGTGTCCAACTACAGGCCGATATCGCTTCTCAATAGCATCAGCAAAATTTTGGAAGAAGTTATTCTCCGGAGACTTAAAAGATTTTGCAGTGAACACTCAATTGTCCCCGATATGCAGTTTGGATTTCGAGAAAAACACTCAACGCTGCATCCGCTGTTAAAGTTTCAACACGATATCACCACAGCCCTCAACAAGAATCAAGTCACCGTCGGGTGCTTTCTGGATGTCGAGAAAGCATTTGACAGCGTTTGGATAGAAGCGCTTATTCATAAACTCTATCTATTGAACTTACCTCCGCCACTAATAAAAATTCTTTTTTCTTTTATTTCTTTCAGAAAATTCTTCGTCCAAATAGGCAAGCGAAAATCGAACTTGAAGAACATCAGAGCCGGAGTCGCCCAAGGATCAAAACTAGGCCCCTTCCTCTATAGCTTGATGACATCAGATCAACCCGCTCCAACTGAATGCGATAATATTCTCTATGCTGATGATTCGCTAGCTTACGCTGCCTCAAATTCACCGCTTATAGCAGTCCGGAAAGTAGAGGCTCACATCCATAGACTCTGCCAATTTTACAAGAAGTGGGGGATTCGGATCAATGCCACAAAATCGGAACTTATATGCTTCAGAAGACCTTAAATGAGAAGAGCCAGCTGCACAGTAGCCAATATAAGAAAACTGGTTCTGAAACTTCCTGACGGATCAACCATACCAGTCAAACCGAGTGTAAAATACTTAGGGATCCATTTCAATGAGCTGCTCAGGTTCAACCCGCACTCAAGGAATGTCCTCAAGAAAGCCAGCTGGGCCTTCCATCGTCTGCACCCATTAATGAAAAAAAGAACCGGACTAAGCCAAGAGACGAAGATGCTTCTATACAAGCAACTTCTGCGACCCATCATCAGCTACTCGTTTCCAGCCTGGTTTACAATTTCGGAGACAGCCATGAGTGAACTCCAAGTATTTGAAAGGAAGATTTTAAGAATATGCACTGGACTTTTCTTTGACCGGCAGAGACAGAGGCACTACAGGAACGAACTCCTATATAAAGAAGCAAAAATAATTCCGCTGGACAAATATCTAGTGATGTCGACAAAGAAGCTAGTTGGTAACATAATCAACCACCCGAATCAGCTAATGAGAAAGATTGCCATCGAACATCGACATCCTGAGCCAAGGTATCTCAGCGTTATGGAAACCATGGACGAGAACTTTTTTACGGACAACGACAACGAGAACGCAATCTCGTTCTACGCTGACACAAGGTCGGTGCACTACCGCGGCTAAGCGCACTACCCCCCCCCCCCCCCCCCCCAACAACTAAATCAAAATGACAACCGGGAAGGAACACCCTGAGGACGATTAAGTCAACCGACTTCTTAAATCAAATTTATTTATCACTAGTATATGTATTATGTATTTTGTTAAACTTAAGTCAGTGTTTAAGGTTAGGCCCCTTATGTGCCAACAATAATGAAAAAAAAAAAACATCATAGTATCGTAAGTAGATGTAAGCCAAATTGTATATATAATGTTCAATAAAAATTAAATTGAAATTTAATTGATTGCTAGATTTGTATGGAAATAACATTTCACTAGCAGTCGATGTCAATATAAGGATCAGATAGCAAGGCGACTAACAAAACAATATCGAAACGGAATTTAAAAGAACTAAAATCTGTTCCAGACCATGAGAGACCAGAATCTAATAATGGAATATTCTTGTGAGATATGGGCATGGAATAAATATAATATAGGTACTATATATAGTACCTGCTCGCCCTATTTTCCAGTAGAAGTTTTACTGTTGTGGTTGTCAATTGTCAAAAATTAAATACTTTATTTGTTTATTTGTTATTACCGCTGTCAATATTATTATAGTAAGAGAGACGGCTGTTGGTTTACCTATCTGACCGCGTCCCTTGGAAAATTGAACACTAACCGATAGGTTATTTAGCCCTAACATTTGCAAAACCACTGGTCGGACAAACTTTTTCAGGCCACTTCCGGTTTTTTTTTTTTTTGAAGCTCTGTTCTCTACACTATACCCGCTCGAAAACAAATATGGTAAAATATATTTTAGAAGGGCATTGGGCTGCATAACACGAAAATACCTCTTATTTGCTGCTAAAATATATAGTTATGAGCATTTAAAGTTTTTGAATCCCAACACAAATTAATTATTTTCATTTCATACACTCCTGAAAGTATTCTATGTTTTTGATCCAATGTTAAAAGTTGAATCATCCATATACAAATGTACCAAAAATTGGACAACAAAAAATAATTTTTTTTTCGTTTGGACATAATATGACGAGACCCTTTATTTTGACCAAGAATTTTATCTCATAAGGTGCAAGAAGATTACTTTACGGGAAATAATGTACCCTGTTGTGAGAAGAAGATTCACATATTTTTTAGTTGAAGTCATTTCCCACAAAAGTTGAAGAATAGTTTAACTTTTTTGTAGAGAATAACTTATCTTTTTAATAAGTACAGTTTATTTAAAAACTGTTTTTTAATAATAAAAATGGTTACGCGTGATTTCTATGGCTTTGAAAAAAAGAAACATGAAAAATCGTCGCAACAAAAACTCCGGAAATGGCCATTTTTGACCAAACGTACATGAAAAAGTTTGTCCGACTATCAGTTTTGCAAATGTTAGGACTCAACCTATCGGTTAGTGTTCAATTTTCCAAGGGACGCGATGAGATAGGTAAACGCCTCCCGGACTAAATGTTTTAAGTATTACACTGTACATTTAGTTCTTCAAGAAAATTTGATATGTAAACAATATAGCTACTTATATGCAGCACAAATGCGAAATGCTGCATTCAACTCAATGGCAAAACTTAAACAAATCAAGAAAATTGCAAATCAAGAAAGATTTTAAAGAAATAAAAAAAAAAAAACAATTCTGAGTAACATAAACATAATAATGAATTAATGAAGATGTAGCGTTTTTGAATTTTTGTTCGAAAACTTTAAAATTTAGTTATTTTTAATTTGGATATTTGAAATTTATCACATTGATTTTTTAAGTAATAACAATTAAATTAAAATTGTAAGCATTTGAATTAATAATTAAATTGAATTTTAAAAACATTAACGTAAACAAAACTCTTAATTCAAGAGTGATTTATTAGAAATAGGCAAACGTTTAAAATTGGACATTTATTTTAAGACTATAAATTTAAAAGTGAATACATATAAAAATTTTACCAATTTTTTTTAAGGTTTATGTAGTTTCAACAGTTTTGACCTTTAAATTCAAATTCAAATCTTTTAAACTAATTTTTGTTTGTAATCCAAATTAGAATTTAAAAGTTATAAATATCGTTAGTTTTTTTAATGTTTCAGTTTAAATAAATAATATTTGAGTGAAATGTGATAACTTTCAATTTGAAAGATGAAAAATTAAGGACACACTTCCGATATTTTGTAAAAAAATTGTTCAAAAATTGAAATACACTTTCGAGTTGAAAAATATTAAAAATAAAGTGTACAAACGAACAAAGAATATATACAAATAAAAACCTACACAAAATTGTAATATGTCTCTGGTCCTTGACATCGAAGTTGACACATGTTTTAGATGTACCTTTATCCATTTAAATAAAAATATATCTCCCTTTAACAACAGGATAATAATTCGTTTGTGACTAATCAAATTTTTGAAGTCGGTACCTACGTGAAGGCATTGTACAACTGTTAAATATAAAATAAAGTTGTGTTTAGTTTCTATAACACTAACAATTGTTTAAACATTACATAAATTAATTTAAGTAAGTACATAAAACATATTATAACATGACAATAAATAGTTTAAACGGTAAAACTGTTTAAGCAAAACAATTTAATAATGTAAATTTCCAAGCACATGGATGTATAAAATTATGAAAAACATAAACTTGTGCATAATGTAAAAGTTTGTGCAACAACGATGGATAAATATAATATAATTCTTTAATAAATTAACAAAGATTTAATAATTTTTTTTTGTAAATATTAAGTTTAAAATGTGAAATCAATGTGGAACATTTCGAATAATATCTAATTACTATAGAATTGTAAATAGTATGTTTTATTATAATATTTTCTTATTTAATTGTATATAATATTACATAGTCTAAAGTTTGATATGTTTTTGTTGACTCATAATATGATATGTTTCAATTATAGTTTTTTATTTAATATCTATCGACGAAATGACTTAATAATGTCACTCATTTTGTGTGTACATTGATATGTAACGATTTCTTAATTATTCTAAGTCTTAGTATATCATTTGATATTTTTTTAATTTTTTTTTTTTTTGTTTTCCTAAAATACTAAAAAATCACATTTAGTTTTCTTACATTCTTAATTAAGTTATGTTTTTTATTAACTATAAACTAATAAAATGTTCATTCATTCTTTGCAAACAACTCCAATTTTTTTTTAATCTTTATGCGTAAATAATTTGCATAAAATGTATGTATGTATATAACAATGGATAATAATAATTTGTAAATATTGTATTGCTTTTCTTAGGGATTCGTTTTTGATTTAAATATCGAATGTGGGTTTAACAAAGACGTTTCTATCAGTGATTGTACAGTTTTTTAATAAAATAATATAAATAAATTGCAAATACAGTGAATTACTTGACATCCGAAATTATATAGAAGAAGCTGATTTTTCTTCTGTAAAATCACAAAAACAAAAGTTTTTTTTTAAAAAGACTATTCATTTTAGAAATCTAATTAAGTGATGTTAATTTTCTTTATTGCTAAAAGTTTTGTTTGCTCCTTTATCGCTCATCAGCTAATTTGTATGCAAACTATGTATCTAAACATAATTTCAAAATTCTAGTTTAGATATGATAACAAATAGAAGAAAAGCACATGTTAAGGACGCTTGAGTTAGTCTTTGATTTCACCGACCTCTTATATGCCTTAGAAGACAAATTTCCTTTGTAATAATAAATAAAAGAAAGTAAATACGGATAATAAAATAAATTTGCTTTGCAGTCAATAGGAAAGAAACTCTATAGATGTCTCGCTTTCTACACGTTACAGAATCAGTGACTCAGCGATGATTGATTTAGTGAAGAGCGTGATTCTGTTATATATTTCAATATACTCGTATATAGATCATATACATATACATATGTATTAGGGTGTCCCTTATATTTTTTTTTTTTTCGAATCTGCATACCCAATAATTTTCTTACAACTACTATGACTAACTTAAATGTAAAATATTAATCTTCTACGATGACGGCAGCCCGTGCCGCCTAACCTGCAAAGTTTTTCAAATCCAGTGGAATTACTTCTTGTAAAGCTACATTATTAGTTCTAAATACTTAATAATTCCCAAGTAAAATTCTAAACAAAACATCAATTTGCAATGAAAACTATATACACAAAACATAACAAATTTAATTTATGCAGAATATTTCCTTTTAAGGATCTCCTTTTAACACTCAGGATACAGTTTTCTGTTAATAGCCAAGTCGGTTATGACATAATTTGGTTTCCATAATGCAACAGAAATATCTATGCATTTTTATGATTAGATATGATTTTTGGGTTTTTTCGAGCATTCAGAATAAAAATTCGGGGTAGTGGGGGTATATTGAAGCCGCCATTTTGAAAAACACGTTTTCTTAAATAATTTAGGAATGGCTTATATTATTAAGAGCTTTTCGAAAGACAATATGATATTTTATCTTTCATGTTTTGATAGGTACTACACCTTAGGAGTTATAGGATTTAAAAGTTTATTTTATTTTTTAATTAAAAAAAAAAAAAAAAGAATTGTTCTTTCTTTTTTAATTTTCAAAATATATTTGCCGATGTTTTCTGATGTCAAGCCAGCATACTGTCACTGATAGAATGTTTCACAAGCACGGAAAACGTTGAATATTACAATGGAATCAATGTAATTACGTAAATTACCTCTGAATTTGTTTGAAAAGCGAAATATCAAGGCTCTTAGTAACTTGAAGTGTTCTAAATGGTGACTAGAGAGCTCTTGTTCAAGCTTTTGTTCTAAACCTTCACAAGCTCCAAAGAATCGATCTTTATTAGAGGCTCTAGTATTATTGCACCTTAATTGCATCTAGTCATTGAACAGTGACTACCAATATGCACATGATTTTCAAAATCTGTTTTTATCATTACTGCCCTTTCCTTTTGAACTTGTTATCGAAGTATTAATTTAAATTCGTGTATTCTGAAACCAAAACCTTCCAAGCTGTCGTCAAGAATAAGGTTTGAACTCCAAATACCTACTCAGCTCGCACCAGTCTAAGAATGCTACAAGTTTTGCTAAAAAAACAATATTTTCTGCCCCCTTTTACTTAATGATTTAGATGGTACAGCAGTGGGTGGTGCCTCAAGAAAAGGTTTTTTTGTCTTTGTCTGACCTGTAAAATTATAACTTTCATTAATACGCAATGTTAAAAATCTGCCGCGAGAACCTCTCAACTTCGAACCTGCGTTTTTGAAGCTCCGCCTTTCAGATGTAAAAACCTCTTTTAGAACAACGTAATTGAATTCACATTTTATTAAAATTAACTACACCCTGTTGTTATAACTGTCATCGAGCCAAATTTTAAGTTACATGTTTGAAAATAACTTCATCATAGCAGCCATAGGTTTTGTTGTCGAGTCAAATTTGAATTTTAAATGTATTTGTTTGAAAGTAACTTAGTTTTAAAAACCATAGTAGCCTGGATTTTTTATTTTCGCTTTCTTTCAAATTTATAGATTAATGATGTCGTTTTGAAAATAATCTTTTATTGTAATCGGTTATTCTGTTTTTATAATATTTTCACATTCAATAATACATAAGTTTCCAGAAGTTTCTGAAAATTCTTAAAATTACCAACGTAAGTAGTAAGTAAACGAATTTATGAATGTGTTATATAATTTTAATCATTTTTTAGGTATAATAAAATAGTCTCTTAAATTCACAAAGATTTGGATTTTCTTGAAAGAATTATTTAGGAGGTTCGGCGATATTTGTTTGTTGGGGAAAAGTTCTAGAAACTTCTTGCAGAAACAATAACGATTAATTGCATTTGATTGTAGAAATAGAGAGAACATGCAAATTACACGTCTAATTCTTCATAGTAACTTGTATGAACTTATTCGGATGCAAGTCGGCACGGGTTGCAGTGTACCAAATGAAACGAAATTTGCTGTGCTAGTGTTTTAGACCAATACGAAAAAAGTAGACCATAGCGTCGAAAAATAATCAAGTTGAAAAATAAGGAACACCCTAATATGTATCTACGAATGTTAAGGTTCTTATGAAAACATGATTGATCGCTTTCTCAAAAACATTCATACTTCTTACTTAAGGGTTAACATACAGAAGATTTCACGAACATTTAGAAAAGGCTACGATTATTAGTGGAACTTTGACTGAAAGTTTTGAGCACCAAAAGAAGTAATAGATGTAAAAATGTAAATAAAAAATATATATGAGCACTGGCGGACCAAGAGACAGTGCCACCCGGGGCGGTAAGGCAGACTTACACCCCTTAAAAAATTTAAGAAAAAAACATGAACCAAGCCTTTATTTAAAAGTGCTTTCGAGCTTTTATTGCACTGAATGGGTCGATTATATCATTAAAATTTTTATTTTTTGTGATTTTATTTTGAAAAGCTTCTTTCAAACGATGCCTTGCGTATATTGTGACCCTTTTCACGGTTTCAAGAAGAAAATTAGCGAGTGCCTTAAAATTTTTAACACTATTTTCTAGAGTCTAGAGTGAACCCGGATTATTGTAAGTATTTCTGTGCTGCATCAACTTCTTCCAGAATATCGCACCAGAATGAAAGATTTCCTAAAAATGTGAAGTTGCATTCAGCAGATAAAAGTATGATTGCAGCATCTCTTGTATCTATTTACTTTTTCAGGATCACAAAGAAGTTGTAGAGTTGAAAAATGATGAATTCCAAGGAAAGATTACGTTCAAAAGCAATTATAGAAAATCGCACCATTTCATTTTTTTCTGCACCCATTGACATTTGGAGATCGTTGTGGATTGTGTTTTGCAGCTTCAAGCACATTTCCCAAGGTTTTTTTGAGGGAATCTGGATAGTGCGAGCTCAGTTGAGTATCTTTTATATAAGTTATAAGCACACCCATTGGTTCCGCATAACTTGAATAGTATAGAGGTAAACAAATCATAATATTAGTCTCCACTCCTTTGTTAAAGCCATTTTTAAAGGTAAGAGATTGTCACTCGAAGTTTCTTGTCCCTTATGATATCATTTTTCATACTTTCATAAAAATATTAGAGCAATTTTTTTTATATGCGGTTTTATTACATAATACACTTTAAAGCATTCATAAATGTTTCGGATTCCTTGTCCCAGCCCCATCTGTGCCTCACCATACAATAAACTTAATCATTTTGACTGAAACCCTATGGATATAAAGAGCTATATCATCACCATCTGGAAAAGGGGTTTTATGTATCTTTACATTAAGAAATTTGGTTTACCCTTTTGTACGGATTGCTGGTTATATATATTTTTAATACTAAACGAAAGTGTGAATTTACTTTCACTTATATCTCTGTTTTAATATTTATATGTTTAAGTATGTATAGATACGAGAATGAAACATAGACTGGAATATTTTGAATTTACTTAAGAAAGAAATTGATTAACAGATTTTTATAAACAAAATTTTAATATGTAATTAATTCAAATCGTCATAATAGATTTATCACGTTATTGATTTAAACATTTTCAAAACGATTGTTCTTAAATTCAGACAATTTTGGTATATTCTCGAGTGTTTCTGTGAAATTTGGTAGAAATTGATCCAACAGTTAACCATCGACTGTTTTTGAGTTAAGCACAACAACGGTATGTATAGGTATTATAAAAGTCTACACTGAATTAATAAAACTCAAGTATATATTATGTATTTCCATGCGAACGGCAAGTCAAAGTTAAATATATAAGTTCTTAAACATCACTATAAACAAAGCTTACCGAAATAAATAAATGACAAGACTGGATAGCACAAACCTGCTTTTGGAAGTTTACTTCGTGTTAACGACTGTAAATTCGTTTTATTTATATTTTCTGTATTTTAGTTTTTCAAAGGAAAAAAAAAAGAATTGTTTAAATTCTTTTAAAAAATATATGTTGTTTTAGTTGAAGGACATCATCGTTGGCAACAAATTAGTTACATAAAATTTTATCAAAATCGAAAATAGTTAATTTGTTCGAGAAAAATAGAATTTAAAAAAATGAACTCTAAAGAAAATACTGTTTTCCTATAAATTTTTGATTGCAGATTTAATTAATCTTAACAGAGCTTTTTGAATATAAAAATTCTCCAAAATCCGTGCAAGCGTTTAAAATATAATTGGTATAATAATCAGTATTAAAAAAGTAGATACTATATACTAGGTAAGCAGACAGACAGACAGAATTACCAGACCCAATTTTTCCTCACTCTCATTAATTCTCAAAAAATTACTTTGTAATTAAAACAAATGTATATTTCATATTTTCTTTAAATACAAACTTATATATGTGATAAAATTCGTATGTTTATAAAAATCACTAATGGCCTATCAACATCCCCATATGTCCTGTACAAAGCTGCTTGAATTTCATATTCATACGATAAAAAAGGTACATAATAAAAACTAAAATAAAACTATTCGTTTAAAAATAAAAGTATACATTTTGCAATTGGCAATAATTAAAATTCACAAGTAGATGCTTTAAAAAATAAATTAATGTTTTTCA
The DNA here is from genome assembly GCA_951217065.1 of Baccha elongata. Lineage (NCBI taxonomy): Eukaryota > Metazoa > Arthropoda > Insecta > Diptera > Syrphidae > Baccha > Baccha elongata. The sequence continues at coordinate 142,555,829 of OX578272.1, read as the reverse complement.
CTGCAATTGCATGGACGGATATCTATTGTTAATATAACTTTAAAAATATAAAACTCTAAGAACTTGTATATAAATTGATATTAGCAAATTAACACATTCTTTTGTTAAATTTGTTTTTTTTTTAATTAATAGTGTTGTTTATATTATTTTTATTAATACAAATATATAAGTACATATAATTATATAACTTTAAAAAATAAGACAAAATAAAACACTTTTTCTTAAATCACTGATAAAAATGCATCCTTTTCAATTTAAATATAGGTATATGTATCATCAAATTCGAAAAATATTGGTACGATTTTTTTTTCTAAACCATCTTATACGTCGTTTGGATTCCGGATTTTAAATAAAAGAGTGAACCATTAATAAATTTTTCCTTCGCTCATTCTGTACGATTTACTCAAATATGCATATAGTATAAATTCATAGCGATTTATAATTTCATTCAATTCACTCATTCACTTTCAATCACACGCAGCCAATTGTCATTCACTTTTATATAACAAATTTAACTAATATTGTACATGTGTATATCAAATATACTTATATACGAATATAAAAAAATATATTATATAATTATCATTTACGACCCATATAGATGTACATAAAAAAGTGACTGCCTTTAAAGTAAGAAATAATTATACATACATAAATTTGTTTAAGAAACAAAAATCAACATCCCCAGTTTTACCTTCAGTTCTTTTGTTCTTTTTTTTTTTGTAACGTGTAATATTGTGCTGTTTGTTTGTTTGTTTGGTTTTCAATTTTTTTTACTCCTCTGGCCAACCCAAGTCCTCACCAACCAGTTCGTAAAATCTCTGATTGTGTTCAGCAAAAAATTTGCGCAGTTTTGATACAACTAGTGGGTCCACATGTGGATGTTTTCGTCCTTTTGTCTCTCGCAAACATCGATCTCCGCTGTCGTATCGCAGGCAGTAAAATCCTTTGGTTTCGTTGAAATAAAAATGATTACTCGTGACACGATGTTCAACACCTATAATATGAAACACAAATTATTGGTGAGTGAATCTTTAATGATTTATATTTGCAAATCTTGTAAATTGAAGGTAAAACTAGAGCAAAATTCTACCTGGGAACTCCTATATTTTAGTATATTATAACTTAAGATGATTTGAAAATAGAATATTTTGGTATATGTATTTTATTACAGTTATATGTAGTTTTTGTACGCAATTTTTGGTTAAGAAAATATTTGGGTTGCCTTGAAGAAACTAGTGGGTTCGAGTCCCAGTCAAAATCTGATGATTGACTTGGCCAAATAACCTTAACTTGGGTCCAAACATTCTGTTCGTGCACTTACGTTGATGTTGTTTTATTCCAATACTTTCTATATACTACAGAAGAATAAATTGTTTTTGAAACTATAAAAACATTCAAAAGTTGAAAAAATACTTATTTATGTTCGTTTATATCAAGACAAGAATTTATGATCAAGAATAACTAACAAGTCTAAACGAAAAATTGAAATTATCATTTTGGTGTAAATATTTGAATCAATAGTTTTGCACTAACAATAAGGTTAATTTAACTCAGCTTTTTCCTTTCATGTCCAAAAGGTATGATTATTCGACTTCCGTTACAATCCCAAAAAAAGAGGCATGCTGAAAAACTCCTGGAACAAGCAAATGCAATGACACAACGTAGAACTATCCTAAACCAAAACAATTAAAAGACTTCCGATGGTCTCTCTCTATAAAAGGTCAACCTGGCAAATTCCTTAAGTATAGATGCTCAGGTGAAGCTGTGAAGTGAGGGATTACTATTCGGGATCATAAACATCGTCAGAAAATAGATAGATAGAAATAGATAAGAATAAGTACTGCTAATAATAAACGTGGGAAGATAGTAAGTACAATTGCTTTTCCAAGTTGTTGATTTGTATTCACAGATCGATATGTATAGAAGAAGTATACAAACAGATACATTTTTGGTATAGAAGAATTTTTGACGATTTGTACCAAATATTTGTATTTTGTGTATCATGGTATTCAGTCCGATTGATTTAAGAATTAAATAAATATTGTTGTGATATAATAGATTATTCTCCAATTTTTTTACAGCTTTATTTATTGTGGTTTTTTTTTTTGAAAATTTGTAGAAACGGTCTGGTTTTTAGTCAGTTTTATAATTACAACAAGAATCTATAAATATTATATATTTTCATATTAATAAATATTAAAATATTTCTACCTTTTACCTATTAGAAAAATTGAAAACATACAGTTATTGAAAATAAATAAAAAATGGTATCGGAGTTAATTCATGGAATAGTTAACAATAAGTTCTCCTAAATCTTGACGAATTTACATTGTTGTCTATCTATAGAAGTTCCTATACTAAATACTGTATAAAAACAATCAAATATACAAACCACAATTTATGCTTACCTAAAAATGACTCAATTCGTTTGAGTTGTGAAACAGGATCGTCTATCAATTGATCACCATTAACAACAAGCAACTGTTCACGGGGGAAGACTTCGAGCCATCGATGTAAATGCAGATGATACATTGATATAGTTAATGGACGATAGGATTCGTTAACCGTGCCATTTGGAAAAATAGCCAGCTCTTCAAATGATCTAAAAAAATAAAAATATTAAACAGAATATACTTTTATTATTTTGTACCTAGGTATGAGTTTTTTGTACGCAATTTCATATTACAAACTGCAAAAATATTTAAATTTTATTCAACCATAAATTTAATATTAAAGCGAAAGAAAATTTGAATTTGGAGAGTATATCCATAAATTTCATTGAGTTAGATTGTCCCAGAGTCGTATAAATTTTGTACATAAAGGTCACTTAAATTATCTACCAGCTAGACAAACCCGAACCTTCTATCTACATTAACTATATGTAAATGTAGCTACATATATTATTACACAGACTAGAGTTGTATGATTAATATGACCATATGAATAATTGTTCACTTACTTTGGAATAAAGGAGGCTCCACTGCCTGTTGACGATGGGGTCGTCGTAGTTGTATCACTTCCTATAGCATTCGGTCGATTTGCAGTATAACTGTCATATAATTGCGATGAGGACGATGATAATCTATTGTTGTGCATCGAGGACGAATAAGAGGATGAAGACGAAAAGTAGGATGACGAATGGGGCTTATTTGTTAAAGGTGGTGGTGGGGGGGCATCTGCTGCTAGAGGCAGTGTAGCTGTTGCAGCATGACTTCGTAACTGTGTATAATCAGATATGGCTCGCGTTACTGGCTCACGTACAATCAGAAGAAGTTTTATGCTAGCGTTCATTGCTCTAACACGTTCCGGAACCTTTAAAAAAATAAATTAAAAACAGATATTAACATAAGATGTTTTTTTTTTATTTTACACATAGGTAGACGTGTCCTTTTCTTTTTATTAACCTATATGGTCACTGGTGGTCATTGAAGAAATAAATATGTTACACGATTTGTTCCAATTGAATGAATATGTTGGAAAGATTCATACACCTGAGAGATTAAATAAATTTGGTTTGAAACTACCAAGTTTGTAAAAATAAAATTTATTGAAAACATTAACGTGAATTTTGTTTTCGAACGGATATTATGATGTGGATATAGGTAATAAGACAAAACGTGATAAACAGCACCATGAAGAATATACCTACTACATATTACATTGAAATCTTAAAGTCTTAAGATACTTTTTGAAATATTTTCAAATTATTCGTAAGTAGGACTGAAGGATTTGTGTATCTTTGAAATGCAACAACGATTCACATGAATGTCGCGCATACATAACATTATATCAACCAGTCTGTTCTGTTCAAAAATCATTAAAGAAAAGTATGGCATACGCAAATAATTACTTATATGGTGTTCGCAGTTTAGGCATTAATCAAAGGCTTTTCACAGTTTTGGAGATAATTACTATAGGAAGTATACCAAAACGAATCGTTTGAGTTGTAAAACTGTTTTGTTGGGAAACGTGTGGTGCAATCCGCACCTGTTATACTACAGACAAATTTATGAAAGACCGGCGAACTTCGTACCACCTTATAATCAACGAATGTAGTGCAAACGTTTAGTTACCATTGATTAAGTTCTTTGTAATAAAATGAATACAAATAGCTAACTTTTAAATATAGTTTATTAGGATAAGTGAAAATATATATAAAAAAAAATAAGGATCTCAATTAAATTGCGTGTCAGCAAGATATTTGCTTTATTTTCAATCGTCCTGGCAAATGCAAGAAATTGGATTCTTTTAAACTTAAAAAAGGCATGTATGATATATCTGGTGAGATCATTGAAATTCTTAGTATGAGAACTTCCTCACTTTTGAATTTTCCTTTAAGTATTGTCGCGTGAATCACATTGATCATTCGCGTTTCATTATTTTTGTGATTAGTAATGATGTTCCGTAATACTTTATTGATGAGCTCATATTTCGATGAGACTAAATTGCAAAAATTCTGAGGAAATGAAATCAATCCGCTCGATTCTTCGGCAGGAATAGATAGATAGGCAATTACCTATTATAGCCAGCAATTGCTTAGAAAAATCTTCAGCAGATAGATCGTTCAGCAATACAACTCTCATGTTTATTGTCCGCTATAGTTTTCTTCATATAGCTCCACAGATTTCATGATTTGGGGCAAGAGTTTATTTAATCGCCATCAAGATTCGATATTAGAATGACTGACAGAGTTTGGCGGAAATCACCAGACAGTAAAATCATTGCCCCTCAATAACATCTAGAGTCGTTGCGTAGATCTCTCAATGTTCGGTCAAGTTTGAAAAATGAATTGCAATTTCAACTCTGAATGAGCCGTACGGCATTCTTCTAACAATGTGCTATTCCAGAGGAAGCAATTGCTACCGCAATGGCGTGCAAATCATGCAAACAAATGCAATTTCTAACCATGTCAAAACATATAACAGTAATGTACCGCACAACTCACAAAAGTTTCATAACAATCTGATGAATGGTTTAGGAATGTAGAAAAATGCATTAAAATGCATTACCTTACTATCTGACTTTCGGACATGCTTTAAACTATGCTACGAACCATCCTTATGGTAAGAGGAATACACATACAAAATTTTATTAAAATCCGTGGTGTCGTTTGGCAGTCTATAGAGGACATACGGAAAGTTTTTGATTTTTATATAGGTACTAGCTAACCCGGCAGACGTTGTTCTGTATTTTCCCATTTTTATTAAATAGAGTCAGGGTCCTGATTTAGATAAAGAAAATGTTATTGGAGATATGAAAATTACATATAGGAATTATTATTTTCGTAAATATCTCCAGAAATACCTATTGGATCCAAATTTTATCAAAACATTTTATTTTTATTATAATATAAGCGAACGGCCCATTGACCATTGACGGGATTTTGGTTGCTATGATTTTGTCAGTCGGAAAAAGCATAATCAACATCCCCCAATGCAAGTTAATAATGCAATGATGTGCCATGACTGCCATGTGCTTGCTTCAGTGGTTCTCTACAAAAAAATTTTTTTCAGAAACAAGAAAAAGCAAATCAATCAACCAATCATAACCAAACAACCAGAGATGGCAGAGATGGCGATTGAATTCTCGTAGTCACTATGGCAAAAATACTACTTTTCGTGAAAATACAATTTTTTAAAATCATGTGGTATTTTATGTATATTTTATTTAGGTGTAAATTAATGCAGTACACGTAGCGCCAAATGGTAAAATTTTAAATGCGCTGCTATCAATTTTAATATACTCCCCGCCCAAAAACTAAATTTGAGAAATTTTATTTTTTTTTATCGTGTATTGAAGTAGATCGGATTGTTTTTACAATAAAAAAGCATTGTACAGATTTTTAGTTTTTTTGCTATTTAATTTAACAGTAGAACTGATGAAAACCCAACCTACATTTTGACAGTTAGCGCTATGTGTACTTTATTTTATTACGGAAACTGCATTTAAGTAACTAACTATACCTCAGTTTGGTATCAGAAGTAATAAGAGAAAACCCGAAGGGTGACCGACAAATTTCCTTAATTTATTTTATTTTTTAGTCCCACTGAAGAAAACTTATATGAAAATAAAAGAACATAAAAATTTGTCAAGTCGTTTAGAAGGACAAGAATTAAGTACACGCGCACACCAAAATTTCGTTATAATATGTTTGAAAATAAAAAAAAAACCCTGGATCTCGACAACACCGTCACCTAACAAATGGTGCTGTGAGTTTAAAAAATATTTGGCTTTATGTTTTATTATATGAGAAATTTAACTGAAAACACTTTTTTTTATAAAAAAAACTGCATCGAAACAACAACGCCATCTACAATGCAAATAATTCGATAAGTAGGTACCTAACACTGGATTACATTTAACACAATTTTTTTATACCTATATCTTTTTATTTTCCATAAGAAAACAAAAATTGAATTAATATTTGAAGGCTGCAAGGAACTATGTATATTGTATAATCAAGTAAAGGGAAATAGAATCGAAAGCTGATAAAAATTAAATAAAATGGTTTCCATATAAAATAGTTTCTTTGGTTTCCTTTCTCGATATAGTGACGATTTGGACCAAATTAAATATTACAGGACGTCTAGATTAGACAGTTGAATTAAAACTGTATACTACATCAGTAAATATTATTTGAGGTTCGGTACGGTAGATGATCATTGAATCTACATACATACATATGTATAGATTACAGAATCAAATCGGGAATTTTTTATAACAATAACGCTATTTGTATCATTTTTAGGTTAAAGATATAATAGGTATGTAGTATGTACACACCTACAAGCTACTGTTGAAGTTCTTATTTTTTGTTCATTGAATATAATACACAGATATGTATGTTATTTAAAAGCAATTAGACACTTATCGTTAACAATAATAATAATATTCTTTTTTATCATTGTTGTCTTAAAAATACTAAAAAAAAAATATTCATTTGTACTACAAACTATTTTAACTTGTCCTAAAAAAGATAATATCAAACCAGTTTTACCTATGTACTCCACTTTTGGGCACGCTCCTGGCAATTCGCAATTAAATAAAATACCTCAGGTTGTTTTCTACTACAGTTTTGATTGATACATATTTAAATGTTTACTTGTACAAAAAACAATGATAAAGTAGGTAAAGTCCTTAAAAAAATTATTAAGAATAAACAATTATTTCCCTACTGAGAGCAATAATACTGCAAAAAACATAAAGGTACCCGATTATGTATGTCAACTCATGTTCTCTCACTTGACTTCGTCCGTATTATTATGAAGCGCAATACAAAGTTTGCTGAACTCAAAAGCATTGTTAAAATGTCCCATATGCACAATATGACAAAGAATATCATTCATGTGTTTCCTGAGCTCTGTGATGCGGTTAATATTTTGTATAAGATGGAATAATAAGGACGAACAAACCTCAATGCAATGAGAATAAGAGCTTTTCTCATTATTTTCCTTTTCAAAACAGAAAAAAAGGAAACATTAACTGACGGAATAATGAACGTCATCATGTAGGAACAAAGTAAAAATACCAACAAACCACACGAAATGGGGAGAATAAAAATTTGGGACAAATGGGAGTTATTAATACAACTAGACTCACGGATAGAATTTCGAATTTGCAATGAATTTCGAAAAGCACTACTTTGACCTCTTGATATAATATGTGAACACAGGTTCATAGGAAGCGTTATATAGCCTTACAATTTTATTGTTTAATGTTTACAGTAAATAAAATCTTTCAAGAGTTTCAAGTACTCTCCTAAGGCAATATTCTAAGAATGGTCAACGCTAGTCTTAAGCAGTTTTAACAACTTCACTGTCCAATGCATAGCATTTAATTCACAGTATCATATTTGTCCATGGTAACATCTCTAGTCCGGTCCTTTTTTTAGAAAAGCGACATTAGATTTCTTGACCAATGAATAAGACTTGATTCACAGCAATAAATTTTTTCTCTGTTTCTAGCATCCATATAAGTCGCATTTGATTCAAAATCATATGTTTTTTAAAACAAGTTTATAATATGACCAAAATAGCTTAAGAACTCAATGCGTTCATCTGAAGATAAACATGTCGATCAGTCTAGGACTACAAACAAATGTATATAGGTACCAAGTGTTTTAGAACAAACTTTATTTTTAGAGTCAGATAAAAAATTTCACCTAATTAAAAAAATAACTTTGTGCTCCAGAGAACATATTTTTCCAGGAAAACATAGTTCAGAGTCAAAAGCGCAGTTGACTGTATAATATATTTTTAAAACTCACAAAATCTCCATATTAATATAAAAGAGAAATATAGGAAAAAATGAAAACATTATGCTGAAATATCACTAAAAATAGTGAGTTAATATGCTGGTCAACATGTTTGAAATGTAGGTACCAGTAGGTACGCTTGGTTAAAATTAAGAATTAGATTTATATTTAGATTTAAATTAAGATTTAAGCGAAATGTTTTGTATTTGAACAAATATTTGCTCGTTGCCTAGTGAGCTGAATTTACTTTGAGAACAGGGTCAGATTTTGCATGGATAAACGATCAAACGTTTTCGTCTGTGCGAAAAATATTCTGAGCAAACTGTTCTGCAAATTGTTTTCGCAGAGACGAAATTTTAAATATTTTAATCCCACGCTCCGAGATAGGGTTAGAAAATTTATTTAATCGTGCGCACACAATTTGTCAAAACTGACTTAAAAAACTCACAGGCAGATTTGCGGATTCGAAATGAGTCTGTGCAGTGTGCCGCAGTATAGGAAATGCAATCTAACATTGTAAAAGTCCATTGGATCCGCTTTTAACTTGCAAGTTTTTATATCTTCTTCTAGGAATCATTTATCTTTATTTTTCATTTGTAAAAAAAACTTAACGTTAATAAGGTTAAAAATACGGTTATTCTTTGTTGCCCTCCTTCAATTGAAATCAAGTTGCTCCCGTTTACTACAATATCAAAATTTTAAAATCATTTAAAATAATAAAATAAATTCTTTTTCAACCCCTTGTAATTAAATCAACAGTGTATAGGTATACCGAATACCTAAATTTATACTATTCTATAAATACAATGCGATTTGCAAAATAGGAGTTTTGAACTTTAGAATATTCAATCTCTGGAATTGGTTGTTGGACTTCCTCTTTGTATATAATATCTGCCTGAATGCACTTAAATTGCAAGCTTAAAAGCATTCATATATACGATTTTTTTATAAAATCTCTTTACCTATAGCAACCCATTCGTAGAGTTCATTTTTAGTCGTTTGAAATGTTCCTGGGTATTTGAAGGTTCGTTGATTTTCTGTTTTAAGCAGGCAAAAAATTATTATGTTTTTTTTTAGGAAAGCAAGCTCTTTTATAAAATAATTATGGCTTTTGATTTAGGGAAATCCAATAACCCCACATATATCTATAACTGTTAGGGCAATTAAGTATGCAAACGATGCGTAGTTGAGTTTATATATACATAGGTATGTATATTAAAGGAGTTTCTGTCGTTCGGATTATAATTTTTGACATATTATTGTGAGTTTGATTTAGGTACTTCTGATTTATACTATACAGACTTAAACAATGATGTTAATGGTATTAAAGCATTTTTTTATTCAGTGGAATCATTAACTAAAAGAGATTATATGAGAAATTATTTATGTTGATATATAAAAAAAACACTTTTTTAAATTTTGGTTGTTGTAAGGCTTTAAAAAGCAAAGGGTTTAAAAGCAAATACTTTTCTATAAACACAAACTTAAATATTACCATTTGGGATTTGTAAGATTAGAAAATTTTTAAGAGCTTGTTTATTTCATTTACATATTCAATAATTTATTATTTACTATTGTATAAAATCGTTTATGTTCGCAAAATTTTATATTATTCTAGCAAACCTTTTAAGTATGCGATTCTCATATATGTTGTTTCAAAATCCTTCCCTTATCTTAACAAAATCTATTAAAAAAAATAGTTTTCAACAGTTTTTCTTTGAAAACAAAAATCCTAATTAAGATGCGTATCTCTAAAACATATCAGTATTTGGTATTATTAATTTGTATAGTAAACTATTTCCGGTAAATTGCTACAGCTTGTTTTCTCCATCTTAATTTTCTATTTCATCTATACATTATATCTACTATTAGTTGAAATACATAGATAGGCTTATAACATTTCCAAAGTTTCAGCCTTATTCTTTAAGACGCGAATATTAAAAAAATCTCACATACCTACATAATCTTTTTTGTACGGGATGAGTTGGCAAGTTGCAGAAGATTTGTTGAACTCTCATCTGCAAGACAGATGTATTCAATTCCTTTCCAATAGTATCTAATAATATCACATCATCACAGCAGCCTTATTTTCAAAGGAACATAGGCGCCAAGATTATATGCATTCAAATTTCTATACCTATATACATTTCTAGTAATTTTCAATTTTTGTTCAATAATATCTGAACTGTGAACGTGAACTTCGAAACACACTTCATATGCAGAACCAATATATCAGTACATATCTATTATAAATTGCTCTTCAATTTACAGTGTTTCAAGATTCAAGTGACTGTATATACCTAAAGAATTAACAGCATTTTATAAAACATCTTCTTTTTCAATGCATTTGAAAATCTACCAATATTTAACATTTTAGAGAAGAACAAAGAATGCATTTAAAAACACTTCAAACTTCAAAAAGTGACTAGTGATATCTTGCGATCTTAAAAATAAACAAACGAATCCGTCTTATTTCCCCCATAAACTTTTGTTTATGGTGCTTTTATTTCTTTTCTGCTTATGATAGAAATGTAAGGAGTATAGAAATACCACATTATGCCAAAAAAGATGATTAAAATAATCTGAGAATCAAACTTATGGATTGTAGATTTGGTCTTCTTTTGAAGCGAAATGTTGCATCCCCAGACATTGTCATATATAAACTATACTTCTCTCTACAGAGCAAATAAGAGTGGGCCCCTTCAAATGCCTTCTTAAATCTGAATTCCAAAACTATGTTCAATAAAAGGCGGTAGGTTTATGTTTGATGTTTTTGTAGTAAGTAACCAACTAAAAAAAGTTCTTATTATAAAATTACACTACTTACCTCTGGTGATACAAAGTAACTCGGACTTTTTTCAATAGTTATTTGTCCACGAAATGAATGTGGCATCTTCTTTCGATACCACTCGAGTCCTTTCATATAGTTTTCATCACGATCGAAAAAATGAACTTCTCCACCGGCCTTTTGAATCCTTGGATGTAAATACAGCATTTCCAGAAGAGCACGTGTTCCACATTTTCGAATTCCGATGATAAGTGCCTGTTGGGTGCAAAGAAAAGACTAAGGTTAACTTAATAACTTAATTTCATTGGATTTCGCAGTGATACCTTAGGGGATTATATAGAAAGGATTACTTAAAAGGGACAATGTGATTATGTGCTTTGAATAAACATTCTATAGGTTTTCAAAGATTATTGTAAATGAATTGCCTGGATGTGTGAAATTTCTGTCGAAAAAGTAATGCTGCAATAGAGAGATATTGAATAAATTTGTTGATAAACCATTTACCTTTACACAGTGTTAATGAACTATACTTAATGCTAGAAAATGAGCAGATTTATTGGCAAGTCATTCAGTATTTTACATCATGTGTCTCCAAAATGTCTTTTTTTTCGTCACCTTGCTATGTGCATCAAATAATCAAATTAAACATTTGGCCCGTCAAGAAGCACTTTCACTTCACTCCACTGGCAATCAACAAATAAAGGTGTGCGAACATGAAAGAGTTCACACTTTAGGTACAGGCTTGTTGATGTCACATTGGTCAGTGATTTTGATTTTGCAGAAAGATTTAAATAACGATCGTTATCTCTTTCGCACTGGCGCCAATGTTCGTCAAAAGTGCTCAATCGTAAAAATAGACAAATGGTTCAGTCAAAATAGATTTGGGTCGAATTCGAATAAAGAGATATTCGGTGAATCAAACCTATCGATAAATTGGAAAAAAGTTGAACGAAGTGTATAGGTATTGTTAGTTCTAAACGGAGATGAAGATTCTTTCTAGCCGAAAATAGTGTTCCTAATTTCAATTTTCAGGGACTGATTGAACCACAATTGGAACCGAATTTTTTTGTTAAGCAAATAATGAAATAATTAGACAATGAAAATGATACACAAATGGCAGACATTCTTCCATCTTTAAACTTGACTTTTGTCATACAATATATTTTTTTTTTTTTAATTCTTACCTGTGGTAACCGTCTACTTGTCTTTGGAAAATGTACACGATTTGGAAAGACCATGGGATGATTTATCGAATTCATTTCACCAGTCTTAATAAATTCCGGCATTCTGTGAGCTAGTATAGTGATTCTGCGACGTTCGGATACTGCTTGCGCTGCTTGAATGTTATACACTGCACTGTCATAAAGAACATGAAATGTCAAAAATAAAGAAAGAAGCATGACTGTTAGAAACACAGCGGCTAATTTAGGACGGGATACGCCAACCACGAGGATGCAGTCGGTGTGTGATGTTTCTGGCCCTACCGGCCTCATCGCCGATTTGGGTAACCATCTGAAAAAAAAAAACAAACATATAAAGTTGAATTTTAAATTCGCATTCCAACAAAGAAACATTCAAATACAATTTAATAAAATAAATAAAAATCAACTTAAAAATGTTAGAGAGAATTTTCCACGTTTAATAAAAAAAAATCAATATGAAATACATTTGAAGTGCTGCAGCTTGCTCTTATGTTAGATAGAAGTTTAAGTTCAAGGATTTTCACTGCGCCCACTGTGAATACAATTCCTTAAAAGGGGAAAATAAAGTGAAACGCACAGCTAACGGGAAAATCAACTTAATATTAAATGCTGAACAAAAGTTAAAATACACAAGAATGGCACCTTTAAAATTTTTCCTATACAAACAAATTACGTTCTCGGGCTATGATGATGTTGAGTGTTGAATTTAATTATAAGACATCGAGTTTTAATGAGCGTTTCTTTGTATATAAATTTGGAAATATTAAATACAAATCAGATGCAAATCTTATAAATTTATTAGGAGTTGGTAGGTATACCTATATCTAATATTTTAAAGACTCTCACTCTATTTTGATTACTAGCATTGTAGATATAGGAAATGAAATTGTATATTTTATAAATCAATGTAAATTGTGAATTAAATTTCCAACGTGAATTGAAAAAAACATTAAAAAACATTAGTTAAAAGTCGAACCTTTTATTAATTATTTGAGTTTTAAAGTAGGTACCAAATTTCATATCAACTATCAACTGATGATTGTCTGTCTCATTTGTACACCAACGTTAAGTTAACCAACTGAAATTATATTAAATTGAAATTGATTTGATGGAAACTGTTACAGAATGCATATAATTGGAATTCAAATAATATTCAACATCAGAAAATATCGTTTGTTCCCTTGAAAAACTAATGTTGTAAATAGGTACCTATATATTCATATTCAAAGGTGAACAAATAAATTGAAATATGTACGATATACCAAATGGTGTATTGTGTTCATAATATTTCATACATATATGTAGGTACCTGCTTGTTAGGGTGAGCGCTGGTTATTGACTTTCCAATTATTCCAATAGAATAAAAAACTCAATTTACTTTTCTTAATTGATAATAATTACTTTAATTTTTCTCAAAATGGGTGGTGTAGTGTTGAAAGGTTCTCGCAAGAGTAATCTTTAATTTTACAAAGTTATATTATTTTAACTGATCTTTGAATAATATATAATAATGAAGGTATATAAATGAATTATACAAGATGACTTGCAATTTTAATATTTAATTATAAATTAACATAGTTTAACAAACTGAGCGAAATTTATATCTGTTTTCATTGAGTTATTAAGCTTTATGTGTAATATTTAAAGTAATAAAATGGTATTGAAATTAATTTGAGTACTTTTATTAATAATGTACTTTTATAAATAATAAAATAAAAGACGCCTGAACACTGCTACTTTTTCTTTTCCGACGGGCGAAGATATTAATAATCTCTACCAGGACCACAACTCAATATTTAAAATATTGCGAGTACTTTAGTTCAGCTTAAATTAAAAAAAAAAAAAAAAAACTTGAAGTACAAACTTCAAAAAGTGTTCAAATTGCGCAGAATAAAATTGTTTTTTTTTTTGTATATTGAGCGCGCACTAAAGGGCTTATGAATACCCTTATAATGATTTAACACAGTGCGAGCAATTAGGAAATGAGGATAGGATTAGAAAGGAGAAATCGATGCACATTAGTTTTGAATGTCTGCAGACTGTAATGAGTGGGAAATACTGTGTCTGGTAAAGCATTCCACATTCGCGTAGTGCGGCTAAAGAAAGAATCTCTGTACTTAACAGTACGTCCGAAATTGGGCTCAAGGGTAAACTGATGGGCATTCCTAGCAGTACGGGTATTACGGTTGAATAGTTTAAGGGGAGGAATGCAACTGGCTATTTCACTAGAGCATTGTTTATGAAAATAACGATAAAACAATGACAGGCATGAGACCTTGCGGCGGTGTTCGAGAGAAGCAAATGTCTCAGTAAGAGAACGATCTCCCATCATTTTTAAAGCTCTTTTTTCAATTCTATCCAGAAGACTCAAGTACGTTATTGGGGCTCCAGCCCAAATATGAGAGTTATACTCAAGTTTGGGACGAATAAAAGCTTTGTAAATTGTAGCCAGATCAGAAGGGGTAAAAAACTTCTTGCATCGTCGGAGAAAACCTAAACACTTAGCAGCATTTTTGGTGATGTCAAATATATGATCACTCCACAGCAAGTGGTTTGTGATGCACATACCTAGGACCGATAGTTGTTCAATCTCCTCGATGCAAGTACCACCCATGGATAGTGGCATTGGGGGAGGGTTACGCTTTTGCGACAGTAGGCAGCATTGAGTTTTCGAAGCATTAAATTCTACACGGTTTTTAAATCCCCATTGAACAATGCTGTCAAGATCAGAATTTAATGAGCTTATCATACGCTGCCGTTGGTAGTCCACATCCGAAGAACAAGGACGAGAATCTAAAAACGAATATGAAAAGCAGAGGGTACTGTCATCAGCGAAACAATGTAGTGGGTTAGAAGTTTCAGACAAAAGATCATTTATAAAAATAAGGAAGAGCGTCGGAGACAAAACGGAGCCCTGGGGCACACCAGCGTTTATTTTGTGGATATCAGATTTGAACCCGTCCAATACTACTTGAATTGAACGGTCCGAAACGTAATTTATAACCCAACAAAGAAGAGATTCATCAATACCAAAAGCACGCATTTTTGATAAGAGAGCTTGATGCCAAACTCTATCAAATGCCTTTGAAATATCAAGTGCAATAATCATATGCTTTGAAGTACAGGAGGAGTCATGTCACTCATTGGTTTATAAGACTGCAAACAAAATTTGTGTTTAATTCTGTTAGTTTTCCCTTAAAAAAATGTTTGTTTAAAAAAAATAAAAATATCATTTTTATCTAGCCTATTATAAGGCAAGTCTTGGATTCGTAAAAAAAAAAAATTGTGATAACAATCAAAAATGACATTACGATTATAGATAAGACGTGGGTCCGGCAGTTCTGCCTGTCTGTCTCGGCACCTATACAGCCTAAACGCTTGGGCCGATATACTTCAAATTTGATAGGTATGGTTTTTACAGTAATATGCTCAGAAATCTATTAAATAGTGAAAATAAAATTTTAAAGAATACTCGTTTAACGGTACCTGCCAAATAAAAGTATTTTTAAATTTTAAACGAAATATAAAACTGAAATTCTTCTAGCTATTTTAAACAAAACGGCATCAACATTTTTTTAAAAAGTTATTTTGTTAAGTTTTAAATAATTTTAAAAAAAACTTTTTTAGTGAATTTACATATTTCAAAAACCTGTTGACGGATTTTTATGAAATTTGGGTTTCAGGTATAATAAATTAAGTTAAACAAACTCCCTTTTTTTAAGAAAAATATTTTCGAAAAATTATTTTAAAAAATCGATTTTTTCGACAACCGCTTCAACGATTATGATTTTTTTTTTCGTAAACTTTTATTTAATAAAGAAAATTTTGTGCATACTTAAATTTCGGTTTGAATCTGTGTAAGACAAGGTTTTAGAACTTTTAATAAAATTTCATAAACATTTTTCTTATACTCTGTTTGTACTTTGAACCCTCAAGTAATTTGCCATAAGAGCAAGTTAGTGCGACCCAGTCGTGAACTTTAAAAAAATTTGTTTTAAAAAAATAAAAAAATAATTTTTCTTATTAATTTGTTTCAAATTTGGCTCAAAATTTTTCTTATAATAATAATTTAATTGTGCGTCAAAAACAATGATTTCAGGTTTGCTTAAAGTACCGTTCAATATATGATATATGTATTATCATGAAATGTGTATCTATACGATTATATTTAAAAGCTTTATTTTTAATAATATTTAATTTTTTCGTGAAGTAGGTTCCCACGACACAAGCTTGTAAAATGAATCAAAGTACGGTAAATTTAATTATAAACACAATTTAAAGACTTGTTTTGATCAATAATAATTAGTTTTAAAAAAAATAAAATATTAAAAAAAAATAAGAAAAAATACAATTTTCTAACTTTGGGCCGAAGTTTGATTAATTAAACGATATAAAGTTTATATAAAAAAATTACTGTTAATTATATATGAAAAAAAGGCACGAATGGGTCGCACAAACTTGCTCTTGTGTCAAGTTAATAAGAGCTTAAAAGAACCTGCAACGAAATTATTTTATATGAACTATTTCTTAAATTTTTTTCAAACAATTGAGTAAGAAATAATTTAAAAAAAAAACAATAGAAACAAATAACTTTGAAAATCACTTTATAACAAACGAGAGTTTTCCGAGAAAATTGTGGTATGCCAGTAACTATTAAATATTACAATATGTTTAACTTTTTTTTTCAAAATCGTCCAGTTTTCGAAAAAAGCGATTTTTTCAAACAACTTTTTTAAAATATTTTTTTGAAAATTTTGGAGAATGCCAATTTTAGCTAATTAATAATTTTCATCCGAAAAATACATTTCAAAAAAGATTCATGAATTGGTTTTCAAAATATTCAATTTTCAAAAAAAAAATTGTTTAATTAATCTAATTTTTTTAAGAAACGTCATTAAGAAATTAAGTACACTATTATTGTTTGGCTATCTAGGTCTTCTTAGAAACAAAATTTTGTAAAAATCCACTCAGTCGTTAACGAGAAAGTCAAAATTAAAAAAAAAACGTTAAATGGCAGGTACCGTTAAAACTGTTCCTATAGAAATATAGTTCATTCCTTCTGAATAGCTTTTAATTTCGTATCACTTATGTCAAATTTTATCAAAATCGTTAGAGTCGTTTCCGAGAAAAACGAGTTTTTTCATAACCGGTACCGTTAGTTTTCGACCTAGAACAAACATTTTAAAAAACCCCTGACTGTCACCCTAAAAATCCTACATACCTACCGAGTTTAAAGGATATCGGTCCAACCGTTTAGGCTGCAGGTGCGAATGACAGACAGACAGAATTGCCAGACCCACTTTTTTCGACTTCGCTATCATCGTAATGTCATGTTTGATTGTTATTTAAAAAAAATTCATAACTTGCTTTATAGTACCTATAATCGCAAGTAAAAAATAAATGCATGCAAAACGGCATATATGTTTATTGTTTTTGATAAAATTCTTTTAATTCATTATAAAAATAATTTTCTTAAAAAAAATAAAAAAATTTATAATTTGGGGGCAATATGTAATCAAATTATATTTTTTGTTGTGTTAAATTGTATTCTGCGTCATTGAAAGTACGTTTGAAGTTTGCGCAGAGTAACCGTTAATTAAATATAAAAAAAAATATATGATCTGATGAACGTGTTACATTTTAAAGGTTTGTTTTTAATAAAATTTTAATTTTTCATGAACGGCTTGTAGCAAAAGCATGTAAATGGGCTCAAATTACGCTGAAATAAATTATTAATAAAATTATAAACACAAATATTTTTTCAAGGCAGCGAAATTTTAGCGTTTTGTTATCAATTAAATTTTTATTTTTTAATAGCAGCATACAATAAAAGCTTGCAAAAAAACTGCATTCTTTTTTTATGCAATTTTTTTCATTCTGAAAATAAACAAACAAGAGTTTAAGAAAAAAAAATCGCTTTTGCAAATTTGGCTCGAAATTTTACTTACTTAGTAACGGTATTATAAAAAAAAAAATTATACGCTAAGCAATAACATATTTAATTTTGAGTCATTTAAAATATATTCTAAGCTTAACAAATGTTCCGTTCTATTTTTTTTTATTTACTTAAAATGTGTGATGGCAACCATGTTTGCAAGTATTGCTCAACATTTAGAGGCGGGGACTTTTGGTGAAATAACCCTGTCAAAATTGGTTCCTATTCAAATTTGTTTGAACTTTTGCACAAAATTCCTGAGCTATGATGATATCGCTTAGTTTATTTGATCCAGGGGATTTAAGCCCGTAAATCGTATTGAATTGTCCGTCGTCAATGGTCATCTTGTTGTAATGACTAAAGATTCGAAAGCTACTTAATCGTAGCGGTCTGACACCTATAAGACCTAAGTATTATTTCAAGGAATATAGTAAGTAAACTGAAATTCCAGTTACACAGTTCAACATTCATAAATGTACTGTGTACCATGTTAAAGGATTTTAAAGTCCTCAAATTGATGCAAGATAAATATTTTTTTTCAATAAAGCTATTCGGTTGTAAACAAATTTATATTCTGTTTGCCTTCTTTCCCCCACGAGAAAAAAAAAAGTTGACAAAACACAAACATTTTATATGTTTGTATCTTAAGTATATTTTTGTTGATCACAAATTTGTTTGGTAATATATAAACACATAAATCATCACCAAATATACCTACATACACATAGGTAAGGTATATGTTTAGGTATATAGAAACACGCACCTCGTGTTAAAATCTTGAAAGTGTCAAAGAAAAGTATGCCACTAATTCAACATCTCATGTGCTTAAATGATACAAAAAAGTAGGTATATAAAATAGAAGAAAACATTTTTTATTTCTTTTCAAAGATCCCAATATAATGAACCCTTATAAAAAGGTATAGGTATAGCAGACAGTCTGCTTTCAACACATTCACTTCCTAAGTATTTTTAAAAGCTCTATAACGTGAACGCCGACCTCTTTATGGTCCTAGGAGAAAATACTCTCATATATGTCTAGGACCGGTATTGCATATAATATTTTCCTATAGGTGGATGTGGATGGTTGTGTGACTTGACGGATACATGACGTTGAGACAGCGTTAAAAAAAAGAAACATGCATCACGTGTTATTAAAATAATTATCCTTAAAGACCTAGCTGACGTTAGGTTCTTTTTTTCTCCTTTAAATTGTCGCACTTAATAGAAGTGGGTAGACAGGACACAGGAGAGAAGCGACCTCCTGCCAGGACGTTGCTTGCATGTGTTAAACGCTCTTTGAGTGGGAAGAATAAAAATGCAAGCATAAACGTGGGGTTTCGGATATAGGCTATGTGTCATATGTTTAAAACAAGGTAGTCTTTTCATACCGAAGACTTAATAAAAATCCCCTTAAAGCATGGAAAAAATCTTGAATAATTTCAACTACCTTCATATCGTTAAGGGTGGAAATGAATTAAGTCACGACGACAAAGTCATTTTTGTTATGACTTACTTTATGACCATTCTTGTAAATATATAACATACTATATTATTAAAAAAAAACTCTCCAACGTCCAATGTTTTATTTGGAGTTGTTTGCCTTTTTCAAGTTGTTTTTTTCGGTTGGGTGTTAAAAATAGTAAGTAGAAACACCTACTTTCTATAATGACAAACACATTCAACACAACTCTGTACTCCTTAATGGACGGACTTAAAAAGGCTCCGGTGTTAAGTAAGTTGCGAACCATGTTTCTTTTTCCTAATTTATGAGTACGTAGGCTTTTGAAACCAGCAAAAAATAACACAACTTCTTAATATACGGACTTAAAGACTTAAAAAAGTTCTGGTGTTTAAATAACTTTTCAACTATGTGCTACCTGCCTATATGTTTTTTCTCTAATTTATGAGTGTATAGGTAGTTGCAACCGTAAAATTTGGCTATACTTTTCTATTCTATAGAAAATATTTATCACTCTCATGTTGTATATCCTTAGAACGTTAAACATTTTAACAAAACAAAATTGAATATATCATAAAATTCACAATCATTAAAGTACTTGTTCCTGCATGTAATTTGGTTGTTTATTTTAACATGTTTAGGCATAAATATGGCTTTATTGTCAGAAGTTTTAGATTAAGTATCATACATAGAATTGTGTTTGTTGGTAGTGAATTTATTTTATTTTCATATTATGTTGTTCCCAGTAGGAACGCACTATTAAAATTCAGCAAACTGACATCGTTTTTATGATTATTCTACCCAAAGCAATTAAGTGAAGGCATAAAAGTTTGTTCCTTTCTAACATTAATGTGTGTCATTATATTTTGCACCCTGTTTTGTTTTATTCTTTTTTCTGTGAGTTAAATTCTCAAACAAAATGTTGGCAGCACTGACAATGCTTTGATGGTGACACATTGCAAACAAAAGTATGCTTTTGAGAACATGAAATCTTGTTGAGGTTTATTTAAAGTCTGTGGTATGGTTTTTATTTTAGTTTATGTACATTACGCGCATTGTGTATTTGAAGTTTAAAAAAGGGAATAATTCTTAAAAGCTTTATCACTAACACAAGGGGTTGACTGTTATAGATCTTTAATGACAAGTTAATGAACAAACTTCCAACCAAATTGTCAACAAAAACGCATGTTTTAATTAAAGGATCGAATTATAATAGATGTAATTCGATGAATCGAAGATCTAAACAGCAAAATACTGGTTTGGATTTATCATTTCTGCAGGCTTTTTGATAATACTATTCCACCCAGCGGAATACCATGAGGCACTTGAGCAGATATTGGGGTATCGAATACAAAATTTAATATGGAAATCTAATGACCAGAGCAGGTTTTTTCGGAAGAATGGAATGAAATTGCGATTCTCCAAGTTATTTGCGTATTGTGTTGGCTGAAAGTATTCCGTAGATAACTAACAGATATACCTACGATAGGATAAAAGTTCCGATAAAAACAAACATTGAGTTCTCGGGGCTTAGAACTTTCCTTGCGTTACTGTAGAGTGGCTGAGTTGCTGAACTGATATAAAGACTCTAGGCGCACAATGTTGGAATGATGTACAATTTGCCGAGATTCTAAGAATAAATAAGAGATGAGAGGAGAAGAAGACATTTGACATGACATCGGGAATGACACAAATTGATCAAATAAGATCCAATTAGTAGCGAGGCTTAAGGTGAACATTTATATCGTGAAAGAAATATAGCTTGACGAAGGAAAGGCGTGCCGGTCAGATATTGAATGCGATCGTAACACGATCCATCTGCCTTAGGAATCGAGCTGCACCATTCAGACCAACACTACACCTACCTAAAGCAATCTTCTACGGATTGGTGGTGAACACTCTCGATACAAATAATTGCAAAGATGCATATGGTTTTAGACATGCGGAAATACAAACACCGAAGTTTTCTGTGTTTAGGACGGCTATTACCACAACTAGATTTCTTTTTAGGTGAAGAAGTAACATGGGAATTTCGTTGTTAACATCATCAGAAAAGAAAAAGAGTGCTATACAAATGTTCGAATAGCTTTAATGAAATTCCTTTAAAACGACCTTATGCTTTTTATATATTCTGCATCAATCGAATCCACCAACTATTCGACGGCTGTCTAATGAATTCTCAAAAATGTCCCCAACATGATATTTAATTAAGAGTCCGTCAACTAGAAATCCATCTATTCAAATCAATAAATGATGGTTGTGTTTAGATATCTCTGAAAAAATTATTAGAAAGAAAATCGCCCCCTTATTTCTTATCAATCGCAAATATGTTTCTCCTATTTGCTATGTCCGTGGTGATGTGTTTTATGTTTTCAGTTTTGTTGCCGTGACATAAGGGCAAGTGACATAAGACCAAATTTTAGAATTCGGCCTTATGACACTTTCCGAAAGCGTAAAAAGGCCATCAATTGGACGTTTGGTCTTATGTCGCTTTCCAAAGTGACTTTTTTTTATACTAGGGTTAAAATTTTTTATACTAGGGTTAAAATTAACTGTATATACCTACCATACAAAGAACAAAGAAGTTTTACCGTTAATAGCATTTTATCGGGAAAAAATGCGATCAATTTTGACTGACCTATTTGTTGGTAACAGTGATATTTTGTATCAATTTTTTTTTGAGCCAAAAGCTTTTTGATGGTACCTGCCATACAACGGTACTTTTTTGATACAGATTTTTTCTGCCATACAACAGTACTTTTTTGAACGTCTAAGCCGATTTTAAAATGCCGTTGTTGGAATATGCCGAAAATTCGATGAAATTTAATAAAGCCATTGACATAACCGACTGAAATCAGGACATTTTCATCATAAATATTTCACTGGAGAAATCTGCAATGGACTGGTCATTTCGTAAGGCTACTCGCGTTTTCAATTGCAGTTTCTCCAAGTATCGCCACGCCGACGTAGGTTCTTATTTCACTTGATTGATTAATTTCTATATGGAACTAACTGTTCAACCATATTTCAATAACGTTAAGGCTTGCTCAGAAAAGGCGAGTACAAAATCAATTAAAATGACAACATTTGCTACTCTTACCTTCATCGTGAATACGTAAAAACAGATATCCATATCATTAATGCCAATATGTCTGATACCAATGAAAGTGACGGATAGCGTTTGGTGATAGTAGATAGTGTAGTGTCCGTATTGGCCATGATCATGAATAGTATGAGTCTTTGCGATTCTTTAAAGCCATTGCATATGATTTCTGGATTACACGTGAACGTTATCAATTATATGAATTATTCCAAAATGTTGTATTAGACGAATTTAAGCTAACTTGTGCTACGCTACGAGGCGTCAACGCATTCTCCAGGATTTTCTTCCATATAGTGTCCTTTTTTGGGCAAATACGAATTTAAGTCCAAACCCGTAAAAATCGAATGATCCGTTCCCGAGCTAATGAGTGGACACTCGTATTGCAGTAAATCTTTTGATATCAATTATATTATAGCGGTTGTAAGAACGATCGAGTCTGTATGCGTGCATTTGTTGGACGAACAATTTCAACACTTTTGATTTTGTCTGATGACAGATTATATGTGTATTATGACTGAAATCGTTTTACTGACCAAGAAAGGTTTGCTTTATGTACATGGAGTAAATTAAATTCTAAGAAAAAAAAATATTAAAAACGTTTCGGGAGGGGGGTATCAGCCCCTCAATTGGTATACTTGTAGGTAAATTTAACATTTTGGATAAGTAGGTACATATGTGTTATTTTCCCAACAAATTGTTTCACATGTAGTAATGTATTAGTAATGAAAATAGAAAAACAAAAACAAAAATTGACTCTCTTTATTGATACTTTAAGAAAACGTGCCTATTGTGCCGCAAAATGGTAAAAATTGTTGTAAAAATTGTATTTATTTCTTTAATCTAAACCACACGGTTAAACATTTTGGGGTACTTTTTAATACAGCGCTACTATTACAGCCGTATGTAGTACACTAAAATTTACATTTTAATAATTCCTAAATATTATAAAAATTTTTCGTAATTATTTCGTATTGCATTCTTATATTATTGTATTAAAATTTGTATTGTAATACAAAAAATATTGAAGTATAATGCAATGGACTGAAATATAATACTTCAATATTAAAATTCAAACGAACTGATTAAATATAAACCTGTAGTGTTAAAATGTTATACTTAAAAACATTAATAAATGTGTACCTGGAGAACGAAATGTAATACTCGCCATATTGACTTTTATTATCACTGTATTTGATTTCAATATAGCTGTATTAGATTTTAAGTTCGTCGTTTTATATCCCTGTATGAGTGCATTATAATGTAACCCAAATGAATTACAAACTAACACGTATTGAATTTCAAGTTGGTACGGCTTGCAATATTTTGTAATACCTATACATCATTCTTAAAAGTGCCGTGATGGAGAGCTAAGCTAAATTTTCTTCTCATGTGTTTTAATCAAAATTTGGTAAGTAGACACTTATTTAATTTATTTCAAATGATATTAATAGATTCTTTTGGATTTAGGAGTCAGATATAGCTACCACGGAAAATAAGGAACTTTAAAATAGCTGGAATGAGTATGCCCGTATGTGAAATACAAGATTAATAAGATTTCTTTGTGGATCTTCATTATATTAACTATTATTATATATTTACAATACAGTTCTTGTATATGATTATATTAAATTTTAATACATTTTGTATTAACTTCATATTTGTAATATGTGCGATGTATTAATTTTTAATAAAATTTTGGTGGTGTCATACATGTAGCCCTAAAAATATTAAAAGAGTACCCCAACATTTTTAACCGTGTAGTACATATATAAATATGTATTTGCATAATAATTAAACTTATTTTCAATCAAATATTTTGTCATATAAAAAGTGAGTTTATGAATATTCTTGATATTCTTTGTTTGATGACGTTTTGGATGTTCGAAACTATATTCGAACTTTCTTATCTCGCCAAAATAGCTGAATCGCTTTTGACAATGAAGTGAGATGAGAAAGTGAGTAAGGCAAGTCATTTCGCTTCAATCGCCAAAATAGCTGAATCTCGGCACTAATCTGGTGTACTCTTTTATCGTTCTTAACATTTGCATTTTCATTCAGCAAGCTGTTAGGATATGAACGAATGAATATGTGATGGTATCGGAACAATGCGTGCAGAAGTAATGTATTGTACAAATATGGGGCCATCTTACTTTAGTTACTGCCACGGCGCGGTTTCAGTTTCAGTTCGTTTCGGTCAAACAAGAAGTTGTAAAGATCATACTGATACTGAGATTGATTTGGTTGTGTCCAGTGTCAACGATTAAAATTAAGATGGATTGATTTGTTTTTGTTTGATTGCAATCTTTTACAGTGAACAAGTCGAAAAGACCGACGCATTTTCCCTAGGCAGCTGCCGACATTGCCTATATAGATAGTCCAGGGCTGATAACCGGATTGATGTCTTAAATACAACACATCTCTTCGCACAGCAACAGCGGTTCAACTATTTAAAGGCAATTTACTTCATTAAGATATATTCACCTCTTAACCTCTTTATATATTATTGTTATTGTGATAAGCCCAAAGCTGTGAAATATGTCCTACTTTTAACTAAATCCTCAGGACAAACGCATAGCCATAATGCAATAGGAAAACAAACATTGGCAGCATAATGCTGTCGATTTCCATTATCATATAAAGCACTTATGCATAACAAACGTTAGGCTTTCCAATTCCAGTTAAACAAATCAGAAAAATGTTTCCATAAAACCATCTATTTGTAACTTTATGGACACCATTATACAGCAAATTTTAATTATCTTCTGTCTTAATTAATTTACGATTCATCTACACTTTTAGGCGATAAATATTCTCTTAACCAAAAGAGTAGGTAGACCTATAGCCATTCCATTTAGATAAGGTACCTTTTAAGATTTAATTGGAAAGAAATTAGGATTAGGAGCTGTATATCTACTTAAAAAACGTTGTTCACCGAAATTCATTTTAAATTAAATGTACATAGAGCACTAAATTGGAGTGTGATACTTACAGAATATCCAGAGGTATCTTCACCGAACAATCCCTCAGCGTCGGTTCGTCGCTGCGTCGTTTTGCGATCATCAGTTATAAGCGATTTTCTATCTGCTGATGTGGATCTTGAGTTGTTTTAGTTTGCGATGTATCCATTAGTTTGAAGACGGTATAGATGATGAGTTCCGAGAAGAAGATTCTCGTGTGTAGTATTTGGTATTTTTTATGTTATCTGTTCCTGAATCTCAAGTGACAAATTTGTCACTTGACTTGTGTGGTGGGTATTGTTTTTATTGATTGTGGTCAATGGTATTCACACGGAAATGATTTATCAAAATATAAAATTACCCATATCCTTTTAAATCACGTCAAGATGCCGACCGACAACGATAAATTTTCAAATATTAAACCTTCCTTTTAAGCTTTTTCGTACGGATATCCTTTAATCTTTTCTTAATCGAAATTCTCTTCGAACGCTATCCATGTTCGAGTACCCGAATGAGGGTCTGTGCTTTGTGTATACATGTAGATTGTAGAGTGAAGAAGTGAGGTAAAGTTTTACTGGCGTCAACACGAGCTATTCTTGCTATAGCAGTTATTGACAGAATCAAATTTCCGCCCTCAGGCAACGTACATCGAGGATGACAACGAAAGGAATATAGATGGGAGGACCGTCGCTGATGTTGATTCGGTTTTGGCGTCCATTCAACAGCTCAAAGGATGTCATTACTTGAAGGACAATTCATTCAATTAAATTTTGGTTAGAGTTTCGGAAACTGTTCGCTTTTGGTTGGATGTTTAATTTGTTATTATTCTTGCCTTGTTGAGAATTTCCTTTTCGATGTTCGTTTAAGGATGGATATTGTTTCATGTTGATTATATGAAAAAATTTTGCCTTTGGTTAAGGATTCGGTCTGAAAAGAAGATGTTATTACAAAAAATATTACAAAAAAGAAGCAAGTTTGATTTTTATTACGAAATTAATTTTAATTTTGTACCTTATAAATAATATTTAATTTGGCTATTTTTAGTCTTTTTATTGTTTATTATTTTAAAACCTTATATAAAATAGGTAAATGTAATGTAATTCGAAATGGTTGAAACCGCAATATTTTTGATTAATAATTTTTTTCCTACTATTATGCATATATGTGAGTATTAATTTTTGTTCTTTAAGCATTGGTTAAAGGAATAAAATTCAAGAAAGTAAGACTCTCTGCAAGGTAATGTTCGGATTTATGTCAGTTCCCTGTTCGATCACTTTCTGTAGTTTTTTTTTGTGGGGGGGGGCGATTTGGTTTATTGGGGAGTTTCAAAAATTTAAAAAAAAAAAAACAATTTCGGTAATTTTTTCGGTGGGGATATTTATTTTCAGCTGTTTTTTTTTACCATTTCGGTCATTATTAAAGGATAGGATACTTTAAAGGATAACTTTGTTATATAGGAAAAAAATCTAAATTAAATTATAAAGAAAGAAGCCAAGGTTCACGGCATTGCAAAGAATCGACATTATTGTATAGATATTTCTATGACGTAATTGTAAGGAAACATAAAAATATTATGTTACAGGAATCAGAGTATCCTCAGCAGACGAATCAAGAATCAAATAAAAAATATTTTTGATCATAACGCATTTATATCTGATTTTCTTAAAAACAATATGGTTAATGGATAACGATTAAGTTTAAAACTTTTGTTTATTATATTTTCCAAAACTAATTTCTTTAATGATTAACTTGTCTTTATTCATTAAACAAATACTGGAAAGGTAAGAAGAAACTAGCATATCTACAAAAAAGTATCTAATAATTATTTTCCAAATTCTGAGTTGGAAAGTAATTGTTTTCAAAAATCAAATTTCATGTAACTCATCTTTCTTCATTCGAAAGCTTACCTACCCATTTCCGAATTACTGAAAACGGTGTGATTTTACAAACTCCGCCTCCAAGAACTATCGTCTTCTGGATTGTTTATTTATATAATGCAATAACTTTTCCGCAGACTTCTGGATTTCAAAACAGACATTCTACTTTATTGCAAGTGCTGCCGTCGTCGTTTTCATTTTTCTTGTAGGTAATTTTTTTTTGAAAAATTCTTCTTTTGCTTAAACGGGAGAGATAGACTATTCGTCAGTTATCACTCCTAATTCCATTCGCCTAATTTCAAATCGGTTTGGTTTTTATTTATAATTATAATGTTTTGCACGACAGCTTCTTAACGAGAATCATAAGGCCGATTGACCATGTTATTTATAAGTTATTGGGGACCTTCAATTTACAGAAAAATCGGAACTACTAACATAAAATGCATTTCATCATAAAGACAAATTAATTTCTACTCTCAAAGAATTAGTCACTTCCTCGCAAGAGGTAGTGTCACTGAAAATAATATAGGCTGTGTTTGAACTCAGACTTCTGGTGAGAGCCCGACACACACTCACACTGTATGCCAAGGGGCACAGTACAACTGTCTTTTTAATTAAGCCTCGAAATTTTAAGAAATTCAAATTATTCAAACACCGTCAACTTTTGTATTTTGCATTTATTGTGCCTTACACTTCATAGTTACAGATTTTATGAATTCTAAACATCTTTTTAGATTTCCACAGAGACAGGAAGAGCACAAAATCAGGACTACCAAATATGCGACTATCCCCTCAGCTTCATCCGATTCTAGATATAATAAAATTCAAAAACTCATGCACAGCTGCCTTTCTCAATTTCTAAGACGAAACTTTGGCCAAAGTAACCACGCTAATCCGAGAACAATGTCATCATGTGCTTCAGCTCCAGATAGGGTATGTGCTCCCCAAAAGGGAAAACGAATATCGAATTCATTCATTATTATATTATACTGCACGGACTGGGAGGAAGACACAAAAAAGATGAAGAGAACTGGAGTAGAGTGAGTGTGTTTTGTAACTTTAAGTAAAGTCGTGACTTTTATAATGATGAAGCTTTTGTCTTCTTTGCTTTGGTGGTGCGACCATCATGTATGGCACCCTTCAATTACAGTTTTAGAATATTAAGTTATTTACTTTAGTTTCCTTTTTTAAATTAAATGTTCAAAGGCATTTATGTTTTCCTTGAAACAGTTTTGGGTTTATTAAAGAACAAGATTATCCGCTTTAGGCGCTTAAAAAGTTGGTTCGTATTAGTGCAGACTTTTGTATTTTAAATAACAAATGCGTAATAATGTTACTCTATTATGTATCTGGTATTTAAATGGATAAAACTGCCCAAACAATTTAACCTTAATAAGAACTTTAATCTATAAAGAAAGTATAATTTGAGGAAATATTAAAAAGTTAGTTTTCAAATAAACTTTTATAGCCCTTAATAAACAAGGCTAATGCGTACACTGAAACCGATAATCATCGGCCGATTTCGGGCAGGAAAAAATCGGGCAACTACTTCTGACGCTCGTCTTCATACACTTAAACCGACACCGAACGAACTATTATACACAAATATACACAATATACAAAACAATGGCATGCAATTGTGTACAAATACAGTATAAATTAATTTTTCACAATCCGAAGTTATTTTTTGATGTTTTATGGAACAAAATGAACGGCAAATTGACAGAAACTTCAAACAAATTCGAATTTGTCGGTTGATCGGTTATCATATACCGTAATCGGCCAATGCTGGTTGAGTCGGTGTACGAGGTTTATTCGTTTACGTATGTTTGATTCAATCAGCCGAAATCATCGACGACGTCCGATCATACCAATGTCGGGTTTGGTGTACGCGAGCCGTATCTCTTCTCTAACTCACGACTTAACTACTTACACCATGGAAAACATAACTTTCATGAGATAGTTAGTTAGCCTACGTTTATTAAGAACATACAACGAAAATCTACTACATTTCTATTACAATTTATTACTTTTTGGTGATTTACTAGAGAAAAATTAAAATTTTTGTTTTAGCCCGGCTATACAAGTACCTCCGATATAACGGTTTTATTTATTTTTTTTAATTTTTTCGGAAACGACTCCAAGGATTTTGATGAAACTTTTTGATATTTTTCACTTTTCTTCAGAAATTAATAAATTCGACTTTTTGTCTTCCCATAGTTTACTACAAGAGCAATGGGATTGGGAAAATTTAATTTTTTGAACTATGTATGTTGAAAGGCGAAAAATTGATCAAATATGAGATGATGTTGTAGAGCCTGTTTTTCCGACTCAGCTATCATCATAATGTCATGTTTGATTGTTGTCTCAGTTTACTTCCTTATGTGTAGCCTATAATAGCAAGCAAAAATGGTTTAGGTTATGGTAAGTATTGAGTAAAGTTAAAACAATCTTCTTCGAAATTTTATTTAAACCATTTTATAGCTATTCACTCTTTTCAAATTAAATTAAAATCATTTAATCAGTTTTTTAGAAAAATAAGCTTTTTGTTTACGGTTAACCATTATTGTGTATATGTTAAAAGGTTCGCTTTGGGTTAAGGGCAACCCAAAAGTCCCCCATTCCAAGTTTAAAGAAAATCGGTCTAATCGTTTAGGCTGCGTGTGCCTATACCTAAAGGTATACGACATACAAACAGACACACTTTTATGTAATTGTCTTTGAACCAATAATAGCAAATTATGTATAGTAACATAAATTCAGCAATATTATGGTATAGTGCGTTTCATGATTTGTCGGAATAGTGAACTTTGCATCTATTTCCTTACAAAATGTTTATTATAGGCTTGTTGTATTATTGCTTCACCTAGATTGGGATTTTTCAAAAATGTGTTCCCTTTTTCAAAAACATTTTGCAGCATATTTTTCTTAAATATATTAGTCCATTAAATTAAATAAAATAAACACAAATTCAGCAATATTATGGTATAGTGCGTTTCATGATTTGTCGGAATAGTGAACTTTGCATCTATGTATTTCCTTACAAAATGTTTATTATAGGCTTGTTGTATTATTGCTTCACCTAGATTGGGATTTTTCAATAATGTGTTCCCTTTTTCAAAAACATTTTGCAGCATATTTTTCTTAAATATATTAGTCCATTAAATTCGTTTGCCTTTTTCAGACCATCAATAAAAAGGGTCGTTAATCATTTCAGAAAATTATACTTAAACGTCATTCCCGTGGGTTATAAGAAATACAAGCGCTTGTTTTTTTCGAACTACTGCATCGACTGCTACTCACTATACATACATAAGTCATAAATCTATAGCTATACGTATATTGAAAACATTATGCCTACTTTTTATGATCCTTTATTCTAAGTTCAATTATTATTCCCCAAATAGCGATTTCCATCCCTTCCTTATGCACCAGATTGATTCATAATTTCAGATGATTGCAATAACAGAGTATTGCGGGAGCTTTTAATCCTTTCTCGACAACATGACCTACCAACCTTGTTTTTTTGTTTAAAATTTTTGCTTTGCTTTGAATACTTTGCTTTGGCGTTGAATGTAGGTCCCTCTTTTCCAGCATCAGATTGCGACTTTATTATGAAGCCATATGCAGAAAAGAGAGTGTATAGGCATGTATGTGTATAAAGTTTGCTTGTGTATGCTTTTTATTTTATGTGCCAAGAGGATGCGAAAATACGAAAATACTCGTAAATGGAAATTGTGAATTTTTTTTGTTCAGTTTCATATAATGGTGTACTCAGAAACAGGCGCGTGCTTTTTTTTGCTTTGTTCAGATTGCCACTTACAACATCTTTTATTTTATTTATTCAGAATTGAAATAAAGGTCATTGGGTTAAATGTTGTATATGATTAATATTTAAATAATTATAATATGTTATGTTTATGAAATGTTGATATATACCTAGAATATGGATATTAATGCTAGGTAGGTACCTATACAGAGTTTTAGAAAGGACTTTTAAATTAGTTTGCTTACTAAATCGATGGCTTATGGTACAAATAAATTAAGTGAACTTTTTGTCACAAATAAGTTAAAAATAAGTATAATAAGCAACAGTTACAACACTTGTATGGCATTTAATTAGCTATATCAAATGAGTTTACTTCGAAGATATGTAGGTATAGGTCTAGGTGTACACCTATATATGGAATAAGTGTTAAAAAAAATGTTTGCCTGGAAATTAGATTTTAGCGTAAGAAATTTTACCTATATTCCAAAAGTACTATAGCAAATATTTTTTTTCAAAAAAAGGATTTTCGAAAATGTTATTCCTAGTTGTTTTTTTTTTTTAATTATATTTTTCTCGAAAAAAAAAATAGTAAAAAAATATTATACGATCAATTTTGATAAAATTTTATATGAGATGTCTTTCATCTGATTTTTTTCATAATCACCTTATTAACGGTACCTGTCCTATATAGAAGCGCCTTTTTATTACACCGACGAGCGAGTGTACCCATGTTGACAAAATGTAATATTCTTAAACTACTGCTAAACCAGAATAATATCTACAGCAAAAAAGAATTTTAAAATAAGTAGATACCTATTTAGTTTTTGGAAAAAAAAAGAAAAAAAAATCAAAAACAAAAATTCTATTTTTCTTGGAAAATACAAAAATGGAAATGGTGCATTCCTTTTTTGTACAGTTCTATATAATGGATTTTTACGATAAATTTCGATAACATTTTTAATCAGTGTTGTTGATAACTTTCATCTAATTTTTTTTTCCGAAGAAGCTTATTAACAATAGGTAGGTAAACCGATTTTGACGAAATTTAATACTATAAAAGTCCTGCAAAACTTTATTTATACCGCAAAAAAGAAATTTAAAAAAAGTTATTTTCAAAAAAATTTTTTGTAATCCATAATTCTATTGTCTAACAATAAATACGATTGATTTTGATAAAATTTTATGTGGGTGATTTTTTGTCGAGAATGATGTCTTTCATATAAAATCTATAATTATTGAATACATTTTTTTAAAAAACCGATTTTGACTATTTTGACTAAATATTATATTCTAAAATTTCAGCAAAACTTGATTAATAATTTAATAAAAAAAAATGGAAAAAACGATTTTTCTAAAGAGTAAGTTTTTTGATTTAAAATTTTCTCGAATGGTTAAAACGAAGGTAACTTAACCTGCCCAGAGAGCAAGTTCGTGCGACCCAGTCGTGTCCCTTTTTTGTATTCATTTCCGTACAATTTTTGGAAAAAAAAGTTTAATCCAACATTGTAGAGAAGTCGACCAAAATTCAAATTTAATTATTAATTTGTTTGTTTCAAATTCCTAAACTCTTTTACTATCAATATTTTTCATTTGAAAAGACATCTAATTAATATAGGTTTTCAAAATGTTTCTCGTGATTTATAGATATGGCAAAAGCTCGAATCTCATATCGGAACACGAAAAAATTAAACTTCACCTTTAACTTTTTTATTTTCAATGCACCCCGCGCTCTAGAAAACCATATTATCGATGAGCTGAATCATTGCTTATTTGGCATTACGACAAAAAACATTTTTTTGTGTAAATAACTTGATATAAGTAAAAGAGATATCAAACAAGAAATAAATCAATATTTTTTTCGTTAATCTTTTATTATTTTTTTTTCAGCTAATTTCATCAAAAATTCATCTGTGACCGAGTTTGTATACAAGTACATTATTGACTGTGTACTATACATACCAAGAAAGGTAATTGAAATTCAACACAAATATGAATTTATTTCTTTGAATGTCATAAAATATTTTCCAATCTTTCTGTTCAATCGTAAAAAAATATAGAGTTACAAATAAAATTTGGCTATGTGTTCCGTGTTTCTTCATTTCTCTGAAGAAATAAACATACATATTATTGTATAAGATTTTGAAAACAGATATGTAGGTACATTATTTTCTAAACATACATTTAATATTCATATGCCTTCAGAACGCACGCATATAAATGTATTACCATGGAATTGATTTGTTGCATGCTCACAAAACATTCAAGATTGTGGAGTGATACCTATACATACTTGTTGTACGGATGGAATGTTTGAAAAAACGAGAGCCTCATTTTATTTGTTTCCATTAAAAAGTGTCTCTTAAAACAATTTTGGGGGATTATTCTGAAAAAAAAATATTTCTTCTCTTTCATCCTTTATAATCTTAATTGACTTAGAATGCGAAACGTTCGCTTTCCGCATCAACTGAAAAAAAAACAAGTGTAAAAAGTTTCCATTGAAGGTGTTTTATTCACCCTAACTTTGTTAACATAATAACTAGCCTCCGGCTTAATTGCACATTGTACGACGTACATACGTAGGCACATAAAACTATGAAGTGCGTTGCCATTATGTGTGGGAGGATATTTTTTTTTGAAGTCGTTACACGTTTTCGGTAATGTACATAAATGAACCGTGCTTTATGGATATCATTATAATGAAATGGATGTAAAAATGTCGTCGTATAAACTATCTGAACGTCGTCATCAGTAAAATAAACGGAAGCAAAAATTGCATGTCCTTGATTCATAATTCAAGGGATTCGATCGATTTTTAGTTTGACTTTCAATATGAGTTCATGTTCACTTTTCTTTTTTTGTTTGTATAGTATTAACATAGGGTGGTTTAGCCTACAAAGGGTGGTTTAGATTTACATACAAAGAAATTGTTTAGTTTTAACTTCTAAGTTATTATTTGGTAGTCCTTTATGAACGAATTAGATTAAATATTTTTATTTATAAAATGATATAATATTAAAAATAGTTTTTATGCACTCACACATAACATTTAAAAAAATTAATTTAAACGATCGAAAACGAACTTATAAATTAGATATATAAAGAACAAGACGAAAAGATTTTAATATTTTTTTAATTTTTAATTTTTTAATAAAAGTAAGTACCTACCTACCTTCTTTAAAAAAAAAAAAATCTGTGTATGTTTCCAATGTAACAAATCCTATATCAATTAATCAAGAGCCTCTATATTGCTTACATACTATTTTTCTATTTAATAATTCAGTTATTTTCCTTTATTTACAGGACTACGAGTCCTGTATTATATGCGCACCTTTAGGTTAGGTGCGCACATATGTATATTGTATGTATGTTATAAATATATACAAGTACATGTACTACAAGTCATAAGGAATCGAAGTTAGATTAAATGCAGCATTTAGTTTTTTTTTTCTGCTTCTAACCTTATGATCGATTTTCGACTGTTTTCTCTTATTTACTGTGCCGTTAGCTTTTCCTAAAGTTCAAATGTAGTCTGTTGTAGGTACATTTATAATTCGTTCCTGCGTACGTTCGCTCTGTCATAATATGGGACAAATTTGAATTTTACTTCTTCATAAATGCTTGGTTGTAGTATTCTAAAGGGTGATCCAAATCGAACTTTATTTTGGGAGCTGCGAGCTTGTTTTAACAGGGGACTTTTTTGGTGCATATAGTTGCGGTGCAGCATCACGCTTGCCGTTGCACCGCTTTGCTCGACGGAAGAAAGGGGGTTCTTGCCATTTACACTTGTAGTTACAATCGTGCATGTGAATATGGTACATGCACCAAACAAAATTATCGATCTACAAACAATAGAAAGGAAAAAATAGGAAATTGAATTGAAAACAAGAACAGTAAATCTATACGTTAAAGAAAGGTATGAAAAGTGCTTAAAAATAAATTATAACGTTACAAAATTGATCAGTTAACCATAGAGCAACGCATTAAAATTGTCCAATTGTTCTACAGAGATAAGGTTTTTTTTTTATTTAGATTTTTTTGATTCTGTAGAGACAAATTTGTTCTGTGATTTGGCACATTACAACTTTCTGGATGTCGTAACAAACAAAAAAGGCCGTATGACGGAGTCTGCCATTTCCGATACCGAATATTTAAACAATAGATAATAAAAAAAAATTATGAGTAACATTTTTTTTTTCAAATACAGAAAACTTTTTATAGCTGAAATTGGATCACCCATTATAACCTCAATTGTCTTCGACTGAAATAACAAAGTTTCACATTTTTTTATTTATGTATACGGTATACCTATGTGTAATTTAATTTATCATCTGACAGTAGATTTAAATTTTCAACATCAACGCAATAGATAAAGTATCGCAACCCACGCGGTTACTTTGCTGAACTTTTGGAAGTTTACGTTTCAAACCATTAAAATATGTTTTAATTATACCTTCATTTTTGTATCCCTTATTAAAACAAAATATAAAAGGGTTTATGAAATTATTATTCAAATTACATACATAATAACTATTTTAATGACAATTTATAACCTTTTTTTGCTGTCGAAAAATGTTATAGACATAGATTTGTCGAATGGTGTCCATCCCATACTTTGGGTTATAAATTAAAATTCTGCATTTGATGGGTTGGGACAAAGTTTTAAGGTATTTTATTAACATTGCAGGGCATATCTTTGAAACAATAAAAACACAATTTGGTGAAACAAACCTGCTCGAGCGCCGTAAAATTTTATGTTAAAAATATAGTTTGCAATAAAAACATTTTATTTATTCTGTGGACTACACCTTATATTAAAACCACAAAAATATAAAGCAAAATAAAATAAAATGCACGATTGGGACAACAAAAAATTAAATTTATTAAATTCTGAAGAAAGTTCGAAAAATATCAAAAAATGACCTAAACGTGAAATCAAGTTGTATGGCAGCTATCATTAAATGGAGTTTTTGCCTAAAACTTTAAATGCCATCTTGTGCTTAATGTCAGGTTTGAAAGAATTTTAAAGGAATGTACAGAATTTTAAAGGAATCGGCTTAGCCGTTATGTGCATTTTTAGCCAAAACCTGAAAAGCAGTTATATTAAGACTTCAGTAAATATAACGCACAGCAAGTTTTATCAAAATCGTTAGAGCCGTTTTTGAGAAAATTTGGGAAAACTAAAACCGTTATGTGGCAGGTACTCGTTATAGCAGGGCTAAAATAAAAATTTTAATTTCTCCTCTAGGGAAACACCAGGTGCTATATACGAAATTTGAACTAAATCCGTGAAACCGTTTAGGCTGTAGGTCGGTGCACAGACAACCGCACATACGCATATACGCATATCCGCACATCCGCACAGACAGACCGACGGACGACATAACACTTTTTTAAGCTTCTCTATTATCGTAATGTCAGGTTTAATTAAAACCTCGAATTTTTTTTAAACACGAAACCAATACTTGCCCTATTGAGCAATTAAAAAAAGTGAATTGTTGTGAAAAATCAGATTTCTTAAAATTAAACACGTTTTTCTCGAAATTGGTAGAAGGTACGATAAAAAAAAGTCAGTACCTACTTTTTTGTAGAGAACTTTATAAGCTACAATATTTACCCTTTAATGTTTCACATAAAGTTACTCAAAACAAAATTTATATCCGGTCCAAATTCCGGGTACTTTGGAGGATTTGCTCAAGACATCAAAATAAAAGGTCTCCCTCTTCACCAAAATCCAGCTTTGTCGGAATGTTGCCGAAGTATAAATATCTAATTTTACTGGGCTAAATATCACATTAAAATAAACTTGTTCAATTCTTCATTCTTCTTTTGCGACAAAGCACGCTAATTACTTTCGAACTTCAAAAACTTACTAAAACACCCTGCACATATTACATGTGCTTAGTTCAGTCTTGTAAAACATGGCTGTCGTGTTTTCATTTTCATTTATTAACATACTTCCTTTCTGGCTCGAGACGCGGATATCGCTGCGAAACACCTATTTTGTGACTTTGCGGATGTACATTTATTTTATGACTTAGGGACTGTGTAATCTTAAGTACCTATACATATAAAGTTATATACACTTTGCAAATTCAGTTTAAAGCTTTTCTGACACTGTGAGAATTTTCCATTTCCAGTTTTTTGAACAAAGAACTCTAACCCATGAAGAATTTTGAAGCCAAACAAAATATCATCTTCTTTTCGGTGTTAAACGAAGACGGTTTCGATGCTGAAAAATGATATCTTATTCTCATCAAAGTTAACTATAAAGTTATTATAGACACATAATGCACGTACATTCAGTACAAAATTAATGAAATATTAAATTAGTCTCCATTAGAAAAATCCTGCAGTTCATCAATCTTGTCATTATCCGGCAGGAAATAATTGTAAAATGATATCTACTTCTTCACATCGGCCTTCAAATCAACTACCACCTCAACACGTTATTTGCTGCTATGCTATATCCCTGTACTGTTTTAAATCAATTAGCGTACCAGAGTGAAGCTAATACTTTTATTTAAAAACAGATACCTTAATAAAAATAGGCACTGTTAACATTTGTATGCATTTTTAACACTGGATCGGTTTTTAACAAACAAATTTTCGAATTTTTTTTGGAAAGCTCAGACATTATTATTTTTACTAAGGGCTGGGTAAGTTTAAAGTGAAATATACTCAGCAGTTAAATTCGTTATTTGCGTGTATTGTTTTGTTGTTTTCTGTCAAAAAAGTTGGCAATAGCGTAATTGAAACTTACTTAGATATGGTGAACAAGCCCTTAATGAATATTTATTTAAAACTGACAAAAAAAACTTCGAAGAAAAAACAGCAGACGCAGCAGACCAGGAGCTCATGCAAAACAAACAGTACTTGTTGAACAAGAAGAAGAAGAAGAAGAAAAAGAAGAAGAAGAAGAAGAAGAAGAAGAAGAAGAAGAAGAAGAAGAAGAAAACTTTTTCACACTTCACACGCCAGGTACCTTAATAGTATACTGAATAAAAAACAATTCATACATAATATGGATGTTTCCCCTTAAGCACTCAGGTGGCGATTTGTATGTAAAATGTACAAATACGGTACCTAAACGTTATTAACTTTTAAAAAGCATTACCCCTGAGACATTTTTAAAAATGCTTCACTATACTATAAGTATACTTGAAAATAGTATCCTTCAGTAAAATTGCTTTGCCATTTCATTATCGAATAACAATATACAAAGGATTGCATGTGTTAAAAATGGAACCCTGAAAAGTTGTATCTAAAGTTTTTAGATTGGATCAGAGTAACATGTTAGCATTACAAAAAAATATTTACAAACATACTGAAAAATTATATCGTGCTGTCGATTTGTTGAAGGATAAACAAAAACAATGAAACCTTCAATTCACGATTTCTTCATCTGCTTTGTACGAATGTATATGTATTTGCAATTAATTTCGTTTCGACTGGGGTAAACCGTTTCGTTATATTTCGAAATTGGCTTTGGGTATAGATGAAAGAATTACTTGCAATTCAACATGCAACCATAATTTATCGAACTCTTCTCTTTGTTTGCGAGTAGTTTTCTTTTCTCAAGGCTGCTTTGGGAATTCTGAATGATCGAAAAGTTGTGTGTATAAGGAATAAGGATAAAGTAATAATTGATGATGGCGAATGTATTTCAACGTCATATATTGATATTAATGGATTTTGTGCTTGGGTGTTAAATCCTATATTAATTATAGGATAACGTTTGCTTAGCAAAATTTAATTACTAAAATGTGAAATTATTATTTTTAAATCATTTGTTTTTTAATAGTTACGAATGTGTTTAAATAAGTGCAGTAACCTACCCATTGTTGTTGTTGTCGGTCAGACTATCACACCAGAGAGTCTGGGTTAAAATCCAGGTTTACATCACCAATCATTTTGGGTTTAGATCGTTTTATAGTTATTTTCGATAAAAAATATATGATTTTTGGAAGGTTATTTTTCTGTTTTCTCTATATGCCTGATTTATGTGTTTGTTGCTAGCGAAGCTCTAGCTTCAGAGCATCTCGGAGAAATTGGACTATAGACTAGACAAGGTATAGCGAACCGATGACACGCGTGCCATTTGTGGCACGTCATTAATTGGGAATCAAAGTCAAAAAAGACATGCGAACAAACAGATCTTTCGTCATTTCAAAGGCTATGTTAAAAGTCTCCATCGATCCCGCTTCTGTGTTACTTTTTATTCGAGTTCAACGGTCACAAATTTTCGTTTTTTTTTGTATAACTTTATGAAACGGTAAAAGATACTGGACAAATGAATGAAAAGAATTTGTAGATCGCTAAGTTCCCTACAAAAAAGTTTTTTGTCTACTTAGCCCGTTATCGAGTTATCGCAATTTTAAACCTATAGAAAACACAAATACCTATATGCAATTATATCTGGCCAAAACCTATGCATCATCGGGTCATCCTTTTGAAGATACAAATATTAGAATATTAGTTTTTGATTTTGAGTGGTGGGGGGTATTTGTACTTATAAAATACAGGTTTTTGCTCCTTCAATTAAATACAGTTTTTTTTAAACAATATTGACAAAATTGATATATATATAATAATTTATAATTAAAAGCTTTTTTTAAAAAAATTAGTTTGAAATAAAAAAAAAAATTATAACTTTTATTTTGAAAAATAATTGTTCTGAAACTGTTTTAAAAAACAAGTTTGTTTAGAAAAAAAAAAGATTTCTGGCTTATAAAAAAGGTAGGTATATCATTTTGCTACACCTATAGCAAATATTTTATAGCAAAATAATAACAAATATTGTAGGAAATGTTAAATCAAACAAAAACATTCAATATAAATCTATAAATTTTAAGTTTTTTTTATAACCTATCTGATTTATTAACCTTTGGTTAAAATCAATAATTTCGATGGTAAAATACATGCGATGCGACGTACCTATTATACTTAAGCCGCTTTAGGTATGAAACTTTGTGTAGGTGCTTATCCATTAACATCGCTTAGAATAAAACTAGGAAACAAAGCAATGTGTTTGATTTCCTGATTTTGATCACATGTCACGAGCTCATATAGTAAAAGAAAAAATAATAAAAGCACCCATAACATCAGGGTCCTTGTCCGCAACAGACGATGTATCTAAACATAATCAAACGGAAGCACAGCAGGGATAAAACTCACAAAAGGATAATTTTCTATCAAATAATAAACAAAAGCTTGGGATTGCTGTCATCGAAACAGCAAGAACCATCAAAATATATGTACGTAATGTACCTATACAATATATAAATATATTTATAATATGCCTTTCTCTACAAACACACCACATATTCTGAGTTGTTAAGGACTCGCAGACACAATGGGAATAGTCACCCGCACGCATTGCTATAACAGGATTATTATGATATCCCATTCCCAATAGACAAACTTCTTTTTCGTTGTCTCAAGTCTCAAGATTATGTCTTGACGGCGACATTCTTCATCGGTCGTTCGTCTAAAGGCTTTTATTTGTATCTTTTCTATTCTATACAAGGATTTTTTTTCTAAACACAAAGGTTGGTTGGTATGGCACTAAGTACATAATATTATTTCGTTTCGAAATCATTCTATTTTTCAAACACATTTATATATCTAAGCTTCTGAACTCAGTACTATGGAAATCCTTTTGTTATTCGGTGATAGGGTGATAGTCTGTGTGTGTTGATTTTTCAACATTATTCACGATGAAGACAATGGAAATAGAGTAAATAGGAGATACTCTTTCAATGGGTTTCAACAGATTTGATCAACAATATGGTTTTCCAATTTCAAAAGAATCGATCCGAAAAAAAAAACAACAACAATTCACAGTGGAATTCTTTCAGTATTCAAGTTTTTTGACCTTTTTATTCTTTGTAAAGCAAAATATTTGAAGATAAAATAATGAACATATAAATGCTTTTCTTGAAAACGAAAAAGGAGATACGGCAATTCAAAGATATACAAACAAGTAATCTTTGCATATTTCACTTCTTTTAAATTGGTTATAGGCGTTTGTTTTAAATTTATCTATAAATTGAAGACAGGAAGTCATTACGGTTCTTAAGTCTTTGATATTAGCGTTGCTATAAACAATTCAATATTTTGGGGCGTGTAGGTATGTAATCAATTAAGGGACGATTTTATTAAAAAAAATCTGAAAAAATAATGAAAGTCACTAATACAATGGGGCATATTTATAGACATAGCTGTTTTAAAGGAAGCTTAACCTTAGTTACGGCTTCAATTTTAGTATGGAATTATTATTTAACACGAAATTGCTTTTAACGTTTTGGATTATAAACATACATACGTTTGATAATAGCTAGCATAGCATACAACCTGATATCACGTTTAGGCCATATATTTGCTGATACATATTTTTTCCCTTTGAAAACAATTTATTAAATTCAATTTTGGTCAATCCCAAGGTTTGCTACAAGAGCAAGCTCGTGCGACCCATTCGCGCATTTAATTTCTTTACTTATAATAAAATTTGACAATGAACAAAATTTCTGAAGTTTCGATTATTAAATTGACAACAAATTGATCTATTTCGCTGCGCACTGATTTTAATATTTATTCTATTTTAATTCTTCGTTTTAATATTGCTATTTTTCTATTTTAAGTATTTTCTTCAGAAGATTATCTTACTCCCTTGTTTCTTGTCGCATTTTATATGAATAACCTTCTCTTGTTAAATTGTTTGTGTTTTTTTTTCATATTTTAATAGTTAAGTTATTCAAAAAGTAGAGAAAAGTAATTTTGTTTACGGTAACTTTCTAGCTTATTACGTGTAATTCAGCTTAGATATTTGTGACTAAATTTTATTGATACCTTTCTGATTGTCCTTGTATTTTAGAAATATTTGGTATCAATAGTTATTCTAATCAACATAAGTACATACATTTCACCTTTGTCTCCCTTTTATTTTAGTATAATCATACATATATGCACATAACATTTATACCAATATCTTTCAAAAGCAATGCTTGAAAATTATTTTAATTAGCTGTTCTATTAATAAATAATAACAAAATTCTGAAGATAAAATGTTCTTTTCTTCTTCTTTTAATTTATTTTTATTTTTTTTTGGGCTAAAAAAAAATAACTAATCAATACATACTTCAAAAGTGTTGTAATGGGCAAAACAATCAGGACTTTTTATAATCCACCCACTTGACACGTTCGTCATATGAACACTACCTATACCAATTATAGTATCTAGGTTACTAAAAAACAATAACGCTTTATAAACTATTTTTGGACATAATTTGGCTACAAATATTAGTTAGGCTTACCTTTATATATACGTATTTACCATAATCTATAATTTACATAGAATATAACTTAAAGGTGGTGGTTTGTAAATAGACAACATTGTTTCTAATAATAACAATAAATTTATGATTGTATGATTTTTAATCATTTTTTGTTGGTATATCAATATCACTAAGAAAGAATTAATTACGTCAGAAGAATGCTTGCAACTGTGCAAACTTCTGTATGGATGAAGCTGTATCTGTATGGACCACTTGGACCACATTCCGGGAAAGCTGAATTTTGGTACATAGCTTCATAATGGCCTTCTAAGGAAACTGTTAAAGTCCCCAACGATATGAGCGCCGCTAACAATTTTACGGGGGGTCAAAGGCCCCGCAAAACTCGCTGGGTCTATTTGATGACTGCCTACAAATGTCATCAAAATCGGTACAGCCGTGGAGTCCATAGTGGAATTCCATAAACCCATCGATTTCTATATACAAGGTGATTCACATAAGGTGTGCCAAAAAGATAGAGCGAGTAGGTTGGATCGACACAAGAAAGAAATCGTATGAAAGGGAGGTCTATTTCCCCACTTGCGGGGGGTGGGGTGGTGGTTGACAACCATAAAATCTAAAATGCCATGATATACCTTTTTGACAAGCCAAAAATCTATTTTCTTGTTTTTTTTTTAAATAAAGTTGTTTTAGTGAATAGTTTTTGAAAAACTAAAATTAAAATTAAAATTAAAATTAAAATTAAAATTAAAATTAAAATTAAAATTAAAATTAAAATTAAAATTAAAATTAAAATTAAAATTAAATTAAAATTAAAATTAAAATTAAAATTAAAATTAAAATTAAAATTAAAATTAAAATTAAAATTAAAATCAAAATTAAAATTAAAATTAAAATTAAAATTAAAATTAAAATTAAAATTAAAATTAAAATTAAAATTAAAATTAAAATTAAAATTAAAATTAAAATTAAAATTAAAATTAAAATTAAAATTAAAATTAAAATTAAAATTAAAATTAAAATTAAAATTAAAATTAAAATTAAAATTAAAATTAAAATTAAAATTAAAATTAAAATTAAAATCAAAGTTACATTAAATGTTTAGAGACTCATTTTTTATCAAAATTTTACATGTTAAGAAACATTTTGTTTTCAAAATTCAATGCTTGTATTAAAATTAAAATTAAAATTAAAATTAAAATTAAAATTAAAATTAAAATTAAAATTAAAATTAAAATTAAAATTAAAATTAAAATTAAAATAAAAATTAAAATTAAAATTAAAATTAAAATTAAAATTACAATTAAAATTAAAATTAAAATTAAAATTAAAATTAAAATTAAAATTAAAATTAAAATTAAAATTAAAATTAAAATTAAAATTAAAATTAAAATTAAAATTAAAATTAAAATTAAAATTAAAATTAAAATTAAAATTAAAATTAAAATTAAAATTAAAATTAAAATTAAAATTAAAATTAAAATTAAAATTAAAATTAAAATTAAAATTAAAATTAAAATTAAAATTAAAATTAAAATTAAAATTAAAATTAAAATTAAAATTAAAATTAAAATTAAAATTAAAATTAAAATTAAAATTAAAATTAAAATTAAAATTAAAATTAAAATTAAAATTAAAATTAAAATTAAAATTAATATTAAAATTAAAATTAAAATTAAAATTAAAATTAAAATTAAAATCAAAGTTACATTAAATGTTTAGAGACTGATTTTTTTTTCAAAATTTTACATGTTAAGAAACATTTTGTTTTCAAAATTCAATGCTTGTATTAATTTTTAGTAAAAGTAGATAACCAGATGCCGAAGTTTCTGTGTCAAAATCGGTGTCAGTGTTTGGGGCACATGTTTATTTATACATATGTATAAATTTATAAGTTCAAATAGAAATCAATAAATAATTGGCACCACAGTAGTTGTTGACGAAGAATAAAATCAAAGAACTTTTTAATACAATCGCAGAGAGATAAAAAAATTAACCACTTTAATTTAGATTAAGGTTATAAAAACAAAGGACTGACACAATTTAATTTATCTATAACTCAATAACTCAATTTAATGCAATGAGCTACTATGTATGTATTCCTATGAATTATTTTACTATAAATGAATAACATAATATAAATCAATACAACCTAAGTGTACACTCTACATGAACTTGGATTTTCCTCTTTTTGTTCAAGGATTTTATAATTGAATCTAGTGGCCCTGAATTTATGGGTTGAAGTGCAAATCCGATTTTCTTTAAAATAC
This sequence comes from Baccha elongata, assembly GCA_951217065.1. Lineage (NCBI taxonomy): Eukaryota > Metazoa > Arthropoda > Insecta > Diptera > Syrphidae > Baccha > Baccha elongata. Next base: position 142,510,921 of record OX578272.1, on the reverse strand, counting down.
CCTCTTTCTTTTATGTAAAGTAAATTAATCGATAATCTTTGAAGAAATGTAAAACTGTCAGTGAATAAGATAAAATAAACCAAGTTATCAGGATTTATTCTGTTTGTAAAACTAAATAAATATGTATATGTACCTATCTTTAACTTCTCTTTTCAATATATTGATATTAAAAATATTATTATTTAAGCTTCAGTAAAAATAGTTAAGAATATAAATAAAACGAACACATTCCGATAAAGTATAAGTATGCTTTGACCAAATCAAAGTCCACTTGAATAACTATCCCATAAATTAAAAATTGTAATCTACATATATATATTCAAAATCGGGCAATCGAAGCCATTGCTTAGGCTCTTCGCTTTTTATTGACCCTGACAGGCAGTAACCTACTAATAATACGGGTATGTTTCTATCTTTAGTAGCATATCCCCCATTTTATACTGACATTTTAATGTTCTTTTCTGCTCGGTGGTGTTGTTGACACTTAAGACAAGTGCTTTCACATTTCTCTGTTGGTGACGTTGTTGGATAATATACAGGGTGATTCAAATCAGATGCCAGAAAACGCTTGACCGTGTAGGTTTTTTTTAGAAAACCTCTTGTTTTCAATTAAAGACAAGGCAACTTATGAATTCGTGCAAACAAATTTTGAGATATCAATCAAACAAGACATAACGATGATAGCAAAGTCGAAAGAAGTGATGGGACTAGACATTCTGTCTGTCTATCTGTATGTCAGTCTGTGTGTATCAGCACCTATACATCCTTAACGGCCCAACCGATTTGCTTCAAATTTGGTATGTAGAGTTTGTAGTTATAACGGTACCTCTCGAAAACAGCTGCAACGATTTTCTTCAAAACAAAAATACAGATGTTTTTTTTCGGATTGCCTTTTATTGAGTTGCAAAAATTTAATTTTGGCAAGCCTATTAACGATACCTCCTATAGAACGGGTTAATCGATTGCAACCAATTTTTTTTATAAAGATCTAGATGACTTGATAAAACTTCAATACCAAAATTTAGCATAAGAACTTAGCTTCAATTTTAATTATTTTTTTAATTTATTTTTTTTTTTTGTAAATTCAAAATGCCTTGATTTTTTTTTTAATTATTTTTGCATAAAATGCAAACTATTAAGCACTTAAAATTGGTGTACTTCAAATTCCTAAAAAAAAAATTATAAAGTAAACATCGATTTATTTAAGAACCGCTCTAACGATTTTGTAACTATTTTTTGGTAAACGTATATTTAGGCAGCGAAGTTTTCTGCATATTTTGCATATTTTGACTTGAATCTTTATAAAAAGTGATTTTAGAACTTTTAGGAATAACTTATATGATTTTGTTCGTTTTTCTCATTTATATTAAAAGAAATATTAAATATAATTTTATATTTTTGGCAACTTGCTACAAGAAAAAGTTTGTGCGACCCAGTCGTGCTATTTCTTTCAACTCTACTTAAATCGACTTATTCTCTATTCCTATCTCTTTATACATTACCAAATTTGTTTCAAAGTGAAAAAAATCGCACAGGTTCTAAAATACTTTCGTAACTCAAAATTAGTAAAATAACAAAATAAAAACTAAAAAAGTAAAATAAAATACTATATTCACTCAAAATTGATTTTTTTCAAACCCAACGAAAGATTGATTATTTACTCCCTGTTCTAAATTAACTTTATAAAATTAAATAAATAAAAACAATAAATAAAAGTAAAAACAATTTTGTAAGCGTTATAGATATTATTTTTACTTTTAAAGTCTTTTTTATTTTTTTTGTTGGTTTTGGTTTTAATCAGCCCTAACGCGTCTTTATCTTTTTAAAATCTAAAGTGCGTCACCCTGTATATTTTGTGATATGCACCTGGGTCTGCTTTATGGATTTAAATCGATTCACATTTATATTAAGAATGTGAATTATGTCTCAGAAACCTCTACAGTTGTTTAGTTATATTATAGGCGCACACTACCTAAAATGCTAGTTTATGTTATTTTCATTAATAAAGATATTTAGTTCTATAAGTTAAGTGTTTCCCTACTTTCATTATTGACCCTTCCTTTATCAAGAAAGGAATATTTTAAAATGTTTTAAATGTACGTAAGAGACGTAATGCGTTTCTTTTTTAAATATTCTATATACTCGTTCTAGGAGTAGATGCAAGGAAGAACTAAACAGTTTTATATATCTAAGATATAGTAAGCATAGTATCTAGTTTTTTTAAATAATACTTTGGCTTAGTTAACTGGTATTTAGTGCGATTTTCTACTAGAAACCTAATTAATTCTGGTCAGAAGGTCATAATTTCCTCATGAAATCCAGATGGGAACAGATGCTTTTAAAAACATATTGGCAAAATCATTTGGCTGATCTGAGATGTAAGGATATACAAAAATAGACTTTAGTAATTCGTCTCATAGCCCAATGTTTAAACTGCGAACAAAAATTCCTTAAATTATGCTTTCGTGAAAAATCAGGTATATTATATCATAAATAAAACATTGAAACTACTATTCAATATTATATTACAGTCAATTTTCTAAATCCAGTCAATAACGTCTATGGAAGAGTTTTCTAAAATTAAAATTTCAATGATTTTTGACCGTACATAGTACATACGTGAATTTGAGTTTTCCCCATAGTTAAATAATACAAAATGATTAAAAGCTGGATATGGCAGTTGAAATTTAATCAGCATTGCTTAAATGATTATCCGGAACAATACATTTTTTAAATTACCTAATCAAATCTAATACTTTTTTTAAATTTTATCTAAGGTTAAAACCATGCTACCAATAATATTAATACCTTATTTTAAAATAATTTCGAAACATTATGTGCCAAAGTATTGTGTTAAGATTAAATCTCCAGCACGTATCCGTTATTATAAGAACGCAGAGAGAAATTTAAAATAAAAATACTTTAACTAAGATACATTATTTTGATGCTATTTTTATGATATGCCTATATATAATAATTTGGAATAAGCTAGTCTAATTGTCTGATAACAATAAAATCGTTAAGACTGTACGTGCTATGATTCTATCTAAAACTTATTTGTAAGTATTCCTTATGTAACGACTTTTCTCGTTCGTTTGCTGATGTCAAGAGCCATTAGTGATGGCAAAGCAGAGTTGTGTCGTTTGTTGGTTTGTTGAAGAAAAATCAAAATCATCATTGAAACTCTCATGTCAAGAAATCTATTGACTTATTAATAAGCTTATACCTGTCTTCCTAATATTATTTCAAAACAAAAAATAATTGGAAAGACTTAAATAACTAACTTATTTAAGAAAAGAGTGTGTCAAAAGAAAGTTAAATCGATAAAGTTACTTTTGAGTGGAAGTGATAGTACGATATAAACTATGTAGTATATTATTATACCTACTGACATACAACGCAATACAACTGAATAAGCACAAAATATTTTTTAAGTGCGTGGCGGACGGAACTATACCAGTCACAACATCATAAACAAACAGTAAATGAACGAAATGATTAATAAACGCACAGGGTTTGAAGAAAATGGACATCACACTTTAAAAAAAATTGAGCTTATTCAATTAAAATGCATATTGATTTTTGGAAATAACATAGACGTTAAAACCACGCTGAAGTGCTTTTACTAAGTTTATAATTATTATATCCGACTTCCGGATTACTTATCACACTTGTTTCGAGATGATAATAAGACTTATTATTTTCGTTATCAAATGACGTAAGTTTTTTTGCCGCGCCCGCCTGCTCTCCGTCCATAATTTAATGTTAACGGGAGAAGTAAATGTATACTCAATACTAGCTATACACACAAATATTTTTTTTAAGTTGAAATATCAAGTTATGAAATAAAAGACAATCATATAAATTATTTAATTACTTACCAATATGCTGCTTTGCTTTGCTAAAATAGATCGCTGCTGTGAAGAAGTTGAAATCTTACATTGTCATTCAATGCAAACCCAAAACAGTTAACATTTGTAAACCAAATGAATCTGCAAACAAAAAGAAGGCAAATTTAGGAATAAATTTATAAAAGTTTATTTAATTGTGATTTGTGTTATTTAAAAACGTTTTTTTTTCGACCAAATGTATGCCTTCATATTCTTTATATGAGTTGTACACATATACTTAACACAAATACGATCGTTGGCATTGTATGTTGATATTCATCTATTTCTTTTGAGCAACTTCGATTCTTCGTAATTTGAGGTGCTGTACGATTTCGGTTATTTTATTTAAAACAAAAAATTACAAAAATATTTTCAATGTCAAAATTAAAAAATAAAATTATTTCAGAATCCTTTCACTTTGTAACAAAATTCTAGATTCTTAAGTATGAAACAATAATCCTCTCTATAATAAAAGCCAGTATCAGTATGGCTCGTTATTGTTGGGGAGAGCTTTATGGTTCTATGTTTTTGATCAATATTGTTGGCTCGTTATTATTGGTAATAGCTTTTTGGTTCAATGTTTTTTGATACTGAACATGGAATTGAGCTTTAATATTACAGATTTAAAACTACCGATCAAAACCGGTAAAATCTTACGCAGCAAACAAAAACGCCTATGTTCACTTTTAACTCATTTTTAGTTTTGAAAATGATTATGTAGAGATGGCGTTGCTAATGGTTTAAAGAAAAATATGCTTATCACGGACAAGCACCAAAACAGATTAAATTTACTAGAAATCCGAACCGGAAAGGTTAAATTTAAAATAAAAAAAAATTCAGCGGAAGTTAAGCATTTTTAAGGTCCAATCTTAATCCGTCTGTATTTCAGCAATCACTGAATCGACTTACACGGTTTACATGCTGTTAGATAGAGGAAATGTCAAACTAGGTCATGAAAACAATATTTCTAACAGAACCAACGTTGTACTTCCGCGACTCGAAAAAATTGGGCATTCAATAATTATTTTAAATACATATATTTTTCTACAACTCAACTGCAGCGGCATTAAAACTTATTTGAAATCAAAACCGTTTTTGGGTTCTGGAAATGGAGAAGTAGAGGCAGGGCCGGCCCGAGCACAATTAGCGCCCTGTGCAAACTTCACCACAAGCGCCCCTGGTTCGCCGTTGTTGGTTTTTTATTTTTTAAGGAATAACAAATCCGTCAATTAGCCAACTCACATCATCCCATTGGCATTATTTTTTTTATCACACTGTATTTTGTAGTGGTTTAAAAGTCTCCAATCTAGTTATCCATCTGGTTTTTGAAAAAATTCTTGAGTAAAACCAGAAATAAGCTTTTTAAAAAAACGTAAACGTAAAAAAAACTTTCCAATTTTTAAAGTACAGCCATCCATCCAGCCATCAGAATCATAATCAATTCAAGCAATTCGAGCAAGGAATGGAATCAATCTTTCCACAGTTGTATATTGCCATTTCAAAGATTTCGTGAAGTGTTTTTCAACATTCGTTAATGTTATTATAAACACATCTCATAATTACAGAAAACTTTTTTGACAAAACTTCTATCAGTTGTTGAGTAACCAATTAAATTGAAAAACACAAATAAAATATATAATATATAGATAAGCCTATGAAATGATACAAAATTTAAATACATACTTTAGATTTATTATCTGTTTCATTTTTAATATTTTATACTTATTTATTTTCGTTAAAGTTTTCTCATGATGCCACTTCTCCAACTAGGTGCAAGAAGTTTCCATTGTTCATTTAATACAATTGAACAAAATATCCATTTAGAATGCTGCCAGAAATTTAACTAAAACAAATATCCTTGGAACTTTAAACAAATCTTATAACCAACACCGTAAGGTATGTAATTGTATACCATTAGCTAATGCGCGTCTGTAACTTCATTCTATGTTTTTTTTTTAACGTTCGTTATAGGTACATATAGAGGAACTTTTTATGAATGAAAGGGACTTCTTTTATGATTCTTTAAATTTATTCACTATCAAATTGGATTTGTATCCCCAAAAAAACCTCTGAATTTGCTAACTCGCATACCTCTTTGCTATTCACTGTCTCTTCCATAGTCGATGATACACCACCGGATTTAAAACAATCTAATTTTTCTGCACGCATCATACAGGGCTTTCTTTTACCATATCCAAATTTTCAACATTTTAATTTTTCCAATAGCTAAACTAAATAAAATTTCACTCTTTCACATGATGAAATGAATGTGATGACGATGAGTGAGAATAAAGTCGTCAGGTTGATAAAGAAAAAAATAGGTATCTCTGCGGTTAGAGGGAAATAAAAATCGTGCACTTTGCTAAGATGTTGTTATCTAACTATGGGTGTGCATATGAAGGTAAGTAGTGATTTATTTTTGGATTAGTAAATATCTGTGGGTAGAGGTAAACCAAAATAAAAATTAAAAAAGAAGGTGAGTAATATATTGTGTCGTATTAGATTAGGTAGGTAGTGGGTTTTTCAATGCTTGCTCAAGGCGCCCATTGGGTTAAGAGCCCTGCGGAATTGCACCGCTTGCACGTATAGCTTGTCCGGCCCTGAGTAGAGGCATGAATCGAATCAGCTTTGAACCGGTAAATACTAACCTAACGAAAAGAAAACTTAAAGCTTTTCTTACCATTGGTGGTTAAGATGGACATACTGAATTATTATTCTCTAACATTGAACATTGTGCAGAAATATATTAATCAAAGTTTTTGTGAAAACTAAAGTTGAAATCTAAGTTTTGCTGAAAAATAAAGTGGAAAAGTTTTTATTTTAGTGAATAACTTACTTACTTTACTTAAAAGTAATTGTGACTGTTTTTAAATGTTTTTTTGAACTCGGGTTAGTAAACCATGTATTAGGACTTTTCTATTTTTTTTTTATTTTAAAACTGTAACATTTTAAAGATTAAAGCTTTACGGCAAATTGATACTATACTTTTATTTGGTATTTCGAATTTATATTATTTTTATTTTAAAGCTTTAACGGCAAGTTGATATTTTAGGATATTTTAAGTACATATGTACCTACCTCATTTTTTTTTCAAGTATAAAATATAGCTTATAACAGACAATGTTGTCTACCGTATTATTTCAATTCATGGCGATGTCACGATTCCTCTCTTTTAACATGAATAACAAATGTACTTAAATTAAAACCCCAAAAATAGTTTATTTCCACCGTCGTTTTCGACGGGTTTTCAGCTAGTTTATGTATAATAATCAATCGGACGATCATTTGCCCCTTCTTCGCAACAGGAAGTGCCCAAAAAAAATTGCGCTGTATTCCAACCCAGACATTTGGCGCTAGAGTCGGAAACACTTACCAATGACCCATGGGAATAACAGAAAAAATAAAAAAATATATGAATATGAATTTCGCTTACTGATGTTGAGAATATGTAGTTATACCATTTGTTATAATAAGACAAGCTTTTTGAATTCAATATTTTTGAATTCTTCGATGATTTCAAATATTTGGATAGTAATGTTGGCCGAGTATTAGTCGAAATGGACTTTCGACAAATATTTTCGATCGTTTTTTTTTATTTTTTTTTAGGTAGGTACTTATACTTTTATAAATATATTTAAAACTCTACGTTTAAACTCTACGTAATTTGAACTTGAAATATTGTGTTGCTTCGAATTTAATATGCGATTAAAAAAATTTGTTTCTAAAAGCGAATTTCGTCGAAATTAAGAGACAGAGTAAGTTGGTCCGGCACTAGCACAATGATTTACAGGTATACCTACGGTAACAATAATTAATTTATATTTAATTATACAAGAAGAATTCTTATTTGCTTGAAAAATACCTATATCAAAGAACGTATATGTATAAATACAATTTACATACACACATATACAACATTTGAAATTACCGCGCACCAATATAATTACGAAATTCTTGTGAACAAAATGAAAAAAAAAATCTCATTTGCAGTATTTTTGCGTAGGCTAGGCATTCCTTTGTGACCGAAAAATCCAATTACTTTTTTTTTTTAAATTTATACACCATCTCTAGGATGCGTCATAAAAACTAAATGAGCTAAAATTAAATCAGAAAGCATAACCTCCCCCTCATTCAGTATGAATAATCAAATTTTAATTATTTTGTGTGTGACAACAAATATTTTGCGTGCGACAAATGTTTTGTATACTTACCTGCCTACGTTCGGCACTGTTCATCACGCAATACAAAAAAGGACAAGAAGTTTTTTACAGGACGACCGAACGACAACGCGGAAGACAAACACCGACAGACTGTGACACATAGGGGAAACTGAATGTACCACATAATCTTAAAAACAAATATCCTAGAGGGACATTTAAACGATGGTTATAGCGTTGTTCCTTTAAATTTTCTCCTATAGTCGTTATTAAGTTTTGTATCCAACAAAATCTATATAACAAAACTACGTAGTCTAGTATACATACCTACTCTTCAAGGACTTTTATATGTGGATTGTGACAGATTTCGTTTGAGGCCATGTAAAAACTGCTAAGCTAATTAAGAATAATTACGAAGGATAAGAAAAAAAATTAACCTTGTTATTTGGTATACAATTCAGGTATTTTTTCGTTTGAAGAGCGATGACCAACGAGAGAGATAAAATGATGAACTAGCTTTATAGTTAAGTTTTTGTTTGGTCACGTTCTATTGTCTTTTAATGCATCATGAGAACATGTTGAACAAATGAAAAAAAAAAAATCATGAACCAAGGAAAGCAATCGATTTGATATTGAAAAATCGACCACAGTATAATTAGAAATCGTTTGTTTAAACTTTTTATTTATTTATTTATTTATTTCGTTAAATACTAACGTTAGACAAACTTAACATCTAGAAATATTTTAATACAATTATTATGTTATGTTGAAAAATGTTGCTTTAAATTTAATACATTTTAAATTGTCATTAGTTGATGCAAACAAAAAGTAATATTTGTTGAAAATTGAAATCAATGGATTTAAAGGACTATTGAGCCCATAGTTTGATTTTCTGAACAAAGATGATAAAGGAATCTGTGCTCTTAAGCTAGCTAGGCTATAACTAAAGTTTAAGCGATTCAAAGCGAACGATGATATTATAGAACCGTTGATTATTCCAACAATGTAACATAATTGTAGATATTGTCTATGCTTAAGTAGCAAACTTTTGTGCAACCTAATATATCTTTTGGTATAATTTTAAAATTAATTTAAGTCAGCTTAACATAATTATATGAGCCCGTGTTGTCGAAAATCAAAAATCAACGAAAAACTACACAAAACTATGAAATCCTTTACACGAGAAAGTAAAAAATTTCCCATGCTATGGATTTCAGTCCCAGAAATTTCTTTGGTTAAAATTAAGTAGACAAATGATGCAAACAAAAAATTACATTTACATTGTTGGTGAAAAGTGAAACAATCAGTTGTTACGATATTAATTATTTTATCAATTAATTTTATTGTTTAAAATGTATTTTCTTTGAAAAACAGGCATTCTAATTTACTTTAGATAAGCACTTAAATAACAAATACCCATAATATACTTTTGTTTTGACGTCTAAAAAAATACTCAATTTTATGTTTAAAAGAGCTACCTACCGTACTTTTCAGACGGCTTGGGCTTACCTTTCACTGATGAAAGAAAGAAAAACTAGGAATTTTATTGCAAAAGTACCTACATATGTATGTATGTATAAGGTTCAGTCCTGTTAATATATGTGTTTCCGTTTTTCTCAGTTAACAAAGAATTCTTAAGGATCAAGATCAAAGATTCAGCTTGATTCCTCTGCCGTTTCGTCAGTGATGTAAGAGAATTTTAAAGCGATGGAAACCAATCACCGTTTCCAAATAAGTTGATTTTAGTTTCGTCCCTCCAAAATTCATTCCTGATGGATGGATTCATCTTTAATGTGGTGTATTTTAATAATAATAATAACAATAATAAGCAAAGCTCTATCCTTATAGATCAAGCGTGAAGTTTCTAAAGGATACGACGAACAATTCTATTACTGACTTGCATCTCTATTTCTTCCTGACTGAAGATATTTAAAGATCATAAAACGTAAAAGGATTCAGTTGTGTTTTTCACCAACTTACACTTTAGATGGACGTCCTCTATAGTTTTTTTCAATTTTTGCTTGCTCAATAGGGCAAGTATTGGTTTGGTGTAAAAAACAAAATTCGAGGTTTTAATCAAACCTTACGTTACAATGATAGAGAAGCCCAAAAAAGTAAATTTCGTCATGCCGTCCGTCGGGCTGTCTGTGCGTATGTGCGTATGTGCGTATGTGCGTATGTGCTGGTGTGCGTATGTGCGGTTGTCTGTTCACCGAGCTATAGCCTGAACGGTTTGACGGATTTTCTTCAAACTTCGTGTCTAGCACTTTTTTATGATTCCCTAGAGGAGGAATTTGAAAGTTTGTTTTAGCCCGGCTATAACGGGTGCCTCCCATATAACGGTTTTAGTATTTCCAAATTTACTCAAAAACCGCTCCAACGATTTTGATGAAACTTTGTGAACGTTATATTTGAATTGTTGTTAAAATAACTGCATTTCAGGTTTTTGGCTGAAAATTCACAAAACGGAGAATTGGTTTTAACGGTTTTTACAAATTTGGCCATAAATAAATGACGGCATACACGATTTTATTTAAATATGGTGTGGCACTTAAATTAGACAATTGACATAAGATGGAATTATAATTTTTTGGCTAAACAACGGTTTTATGGTAGCTACCATACAACTTAATCTCTCGTTTAAGCCATTTTTCGATATCTTTTGCCTTTTCACATACCTAGTTAAATATATTTAATTTTTCGTAATCCCATAGTTTGCTACAAGAGCAAGTTCGTGCGACCGAGTCGTGCATTTTATTTCGTTTTGCAATAGATGTTGTGAATCAGTGTTGTTCTTCACCTTTGGCCAATTGTAAACAAGTACAATTCTTAACACTAAAACCTATAGTTTTCTGGAACATGGCTGGAAAATCTGGTGGCAATGAATCCGATTGAAGCTCAATAGATTTTACTCTTAAGTCATACAAATGAAATTGAAAATATTTGTTTTTATGTTCATTGTTTTAAAAATAATTATTTTTTGAATAATATAAATGCACTAAATGATATAATATTCTATATTTGTGTTAGTTTATTAAGTAGGTTTATGACATTGACATGTAGACAATAAACAATTTTCTACATTGAATTATTTACAGGTAGACAATCGTGTAGTCTACATTTATAGTCTACATGTCACAACACTCTTGTGATCGCTTTCATATAGATTCGCTACTCTACTGCATTTAAGCCATGCAGTACAGTAGCTTATAAATAGTTTGTTGTTTGTCTTCAGTACATGCCATAATAAAAAAAAAAAAACTTCAAATATCAAAACTAATAACAGAAAAAATATCTCACCTAACACTTTACTACTTCTACATTATTTTTTTCTAACTTTTGTGTACCAAGTTGCTATTTTTCGACCAACTTGTTTTGTAGTCAGTAGGTACTTAATACTGCAATCTGCAATCATATATATATTATATCGCATGTTCTCCTCTAACTTAAGTGCAACACACAATTTCACTCAATAGTTGTTTTTATTGGGGGAATGATGGTTGTTACTTCCGAAATATTCTTTGTTCTTCATCATGAAATTTAAATATATCAGCTTACCTTCTGTAAGATTGCCTCAGCCTATAATTGTTTAAGATTTAAAACAAGATTTTTTAGTAGCTAACGTTTTTTCTTCCTTCCATATATAATTCGAAGATTGACTATGCTAAAATTTTGGAAAATGACAATAAATTTTACTTTGACATTTAACTCATGAGGTGTGCGATCTGAATCGCTCTTACATATGTAATCTGACAGCTGTGGGCGTTTGACAGTCCATAAATGTTTTTTAATGGCACTTTACTCAAAGGTATTACGTATTTGCATTAAATTATCCGGTTTATCAATAAATTATGCATTTTTTTATACAACTAAAAGAAAAACTAAAAAAGAAGTGATTTTCACATGTTTCACATGTTCATTCAAGTTACTCATCAAGTTTGTATAAACATGACGAAACTGTTCGGCTAATTTTGACAGTAGGTCATGCGCTTTAGCTCATACTTAAACCGTTTACGGCCGATTTTCTTCAAGTTTTTCTTTTTTATTTAAGTATTGTAGCTAAGCGATTTTCAATACAAAGGAATAAAGTACTCCATGTCTCCATGATCCTGTCTGCTAGCTTGGTTGGTGATTTCCTTTCGGATGAAAAATAATGCTGAACGAAATTCTTTTCAACTAACAAAAATAATGAAAATTATTATAAAAAAAAAACAAATTCGAAATAGATTTGCCTTATTCAATATGCAGGCTTACTTCTATACTCATAAATATTGTAAATGCAAATATCAACGGATGTTTGTTTTGTTATTTAAATCGGTCTCTTGTAATCTTATACCTGAACAATAATAATATAACAATGGTTACGTTTTTTTCTTATTTTTTTTTTACATTTTCGTCCCCAAAAATTTTAAGAAATACTTTTATATTATGTTTGTTTTGTAAATTTAATATTCCCCACACCTCACAGTAAAATTACATTCAACTTTTATCAGACACAAAATTGAAATTTTAAACAAAGCAAGCTCTAAGTGTATGTTACTTATGTAATTAAATTGGTTGTTGTAATAGTAGTTATAAACATACACTGTAGTTACCTATTTAGGGTAGGTAATACACATAAGAAAAATTTATGAATTAAAACTCAACAGTTGCCATTTTATTTCTTTGTGTACACAGGCACAGTAATAAGTCTTTATCCGGTTTAGGGAGAAGGAACTTTTATATTATTCATTAAACATACGGAAAAAAGTAATTTTTCTTGGTTTAAGAAGTTGAAATTGGGGGGGGGGTTGCAACTTAAACCTGTCAGTTTAATTTTACTGTACCAACTCAAATTTAAATTGTTATTTTTACTTGCGATTAGGTACTATAAGGCGAGTTATGCATTCGTAAAAAAAAAGTTTTGAGATAACAATCAAACATATGACATTACGATGATAGGGAAGACGAACAAAGTGGGTCCAGCAATTCGATCTGTCTGTCTGTATGTCTATCTGTTAATGTTAATGTTAGTAACAATCCTCACAAGGGGGAGAATCAAGCTGTTAATGACTAAAATTGAATAAATAAATAAATAAATAGATGCTAAATAAATGTTTTAGTGAAAATTTTCTAAAAAGAAAAAAACATGTACTTTGATATAATTTAATGAATATTAAGAAATAATCCTTTGTTTTATTATTTTTTAAACATTCAGACTTTATATTTATTTATTTATAATTTTTTTAAATACACATAAAAAAATACAAATTATTTTTCTATTTTAAGTCAATTTTTTAGAAGATCGTCCCTCCTGCTCGTCCCACTCTCATACGTTTTTTTTTCTTGTCGTGACCCATACTTGCTCTATAGCTTTTTTGTGCATGTCTTACATAAGGTAGGGGCTAATTAAGGCCTAGTGCCTAAGGTCCAATTTCGGAAAAATATACATTCCATACATAAAATATAAAAAACTATGTTTATTTGTAGATAAAATGATACAGCTTCATAATCTTTTTAGTTAAGGCCTTATTTGGCTACCTTACTTACGTAACCCTTATGCGAGTCTTACAAACGTGACTTACAGGAACGTTTCCACTTTACCTGAACTTACAGTAAAATAATTCAAATAACTTAGAAAACTGTCGTTAGTTAATGATAGTAAGGTATGGCCAGGATCGAGCAGTTACAAAAAGTTTGTGGTTTCTTGTTGCATCTTAAGCCAATATTTATTATTCGAAAAATTGTAAGATGCCGAACACTTAACATTAAAGATATATTAATTTTTCTATTGAACCAATCTAAAAATGTGTTCTAAACGGTTTGTATTCCACTCTACACAAAGTCTCAAAGAGTCTGGAAGTCAACAACCACATTAGCGATTTCAAAAATGCAAGTCGTTCTGTCTCCGTCCTTTTACAAAGATTTAAGATACATAATTCCAAAGTTATATTTAAAAAATATTGTCACAATAATATTAGGTGTAGAAATACCTATCTATAAGTGTTAAAAAGTTTCATTATATACTTTATTTCATAGCCTAAAGGTATTATTCCCTTTCCATAAACCATTAATGTATGTGGGTTGCGTACTTACATTCAAAGATACGATAATAATAAAATACTTTTTTTTGCCCTACAGTAAACAGAAAAAAGGTAAAAGAAGCAAAGATAAGGCTAGTACTTCTTTTATCTTTAGCCGTTTTATAAGACATCAGTTATCTTTGACCCAGAATGAGATAAGCAAAAAACAATGCAATACCAAAGAAGAAGAATCGATTTCATTAAGGATTCCCAAGAGGAATTCTTCCATATCCATTTCATATTTATACATACCTACCTACCTAAACAAAATATATGTGTATCTATATCGAGCTCGAAACCCAAAGTTTAAATGCAAATTAAGGGTATGGCAATATCTTTTACAGAAGACGCAACGAAATTTAATTCATTCATCCTTTTTTATGGTTGTTCCACTTCACGACTTTTAAGCCCAAGTGTGTAGGTGTCCTAATACCTACATACCCATAGCTTTATAAGGCTATAACAATCCTTGAACTTGTGTGTGTGTATTTAAAGTTATGAAGGAGAAAAAGGATTTCTGTTTCGTTTACTTATTTGAGTGTTTATTTATTTGCTAAGACTCAGGCTGTGTATTCAACATTAATTTAATCAAAACCATGTATGCTAAGGAAAATAAATAATTTCTGTTTCCGACTTTTCGAAAATTATGTAAATTTTTGTTTTAGTTTATGTACTTATTATATCTTTTTTTCTCATTTATATGAAGAATAGATAATGTTCTCAAAAGGATAACGTGAGTGGAACTGTAGAAATGGATGAGAAAATATAATGCCCTACACACACACCGAATCCCACTCCTTTAACATCAACAAGGTCATGGCTTATCGACCGAAATAAACCTCAATGTTTTTATACTTTTCCTTTGAATTAGGTACTGAATGCTCTTTTTTATTAAATTGGTCGGAATTTAAGGCAGCTTAGATTATTTACCGTTGCTAGAAAATTTTTACTTGCGAATTGCGATTATATAGGTAGTAAGAGTAACTATAAGGCAAGTTATGCTTTCGAGCATTTTCTTTAAACAAATAATCAATCATAACATTGCAATGATATTATGGCGAAGATGAAAACAGAATCTGGGAATTCTGTTTGTCTTTCAGTCTGTTTAAATCAGCAACTACCAGTCTAGCTTTATTCTTCTCCAAGACGTCGCCAACAATTTTCGTGACAAAAATTAAAGATGGTTCCTTTGTAAACTATCTTTCTGCTGGGCTCGAAACAAACAAGCAAGGTTTGACATACCTTTATTACGGGACCTCCCATAGAACCATAATATTTTTTCTTGAGCTTTCTTGTTAACGGGTTAAAAGATTTCTATACCATGATGACTTCATTAAATCTCAATACCTATACAGGGTGATTGGTATAAGATGCACCAAAAAGCTTGAGCGTGTAGGTGGAGTTAAGACAAGAAAAAAATCGTATGGGAGGGGGGTCTATTTCCCCCCGTTTAAGCGGGAGGAGCAATTTTCTAAAACATTGACTTAAATCAGAAAAAAAAATATTTAAAAACAACGGTGAATGATTACTAAGCCTTGATACAAACTAAGATACATTTTGGCATCCGGTTTTCTGTTTTTGACTAAAAATTAATAAGAGCATTGAATTTTGAAAATAAAAATAATAGTCAATACATAAAATTTTGAAAAAAATTAGTTTAAACATTTTTTTTTAGTTTTTTTTCAAAATTTTGAGTTTGAAAATTAATTTTTTTAAAACTGTTCACTTAAACAACTTAATTTAAAAATTAAATAAAAGAGTAGTTTTCTGGTTTTCCAAAAAAATATAACAAGGCTTTGTATCATTCACCGTTGTTTTTAAATAATTTTTTTTTGATTTAAGTCAATTGCTCCTCCCGCCTAAACGGGGGGAAATAGACCCACCCCTCCCATACGATTTTTTTCTTGTCTTAACTCCACCTACACGCTCAACCTTTTTGGTGCACCTTATACCAATCACCCTGTATACCAAGATTTTAAAAAAACTGCTTTAGATTATAATTCAATGTTTTTAAAAACGGCTTCTCAAAAAAAAAATTATTTTATGTACAAACATTTATGGAACCTTCAAATTTGTAAAAAAAACATTTTTTTTTTTAATTATTAAATGAAGATCGATTTATTTAAAAACCTCGGTAACGATTTTGAAAAGCTTAAACTTATATTGGGCCAGTTGTACAATCAGCGTTAAACCTGGTTCAAATTTTTAAACCACTGATTTCCATAGCTAATCTGTCAAAATCGGTGGGTTAAAAACTTGAACCACAATTGTACAACTACTCCTAAGAGAAAAACTTCTCCATAATCCAATTTTAGCTTGAATATTTATAAAGAGTTATTTTATCATTTCTCGTTTTAATTTAATTTTTTTTTTAATTTAATTTTTGTGGTAGCCCGCAGGCAACATGCCACAACACCATATTCGTGATACACAATCGTGCACTTTATTTTAACTTGCGATTATAAGGCATGTTACGATGCATTCGTACAGAAAAAAATTTGAGATAAAAATCAAACATGATAGCGAAGTCGAAAAGTGGGTCTGATCGGCTGAGCTGATTTGTTCAAATTTATAATAGAGGGTTTTTAGACCATTCCCAAGAGGAAAAATTTAATTTTGTTTTAGCTCAAAAATAATGGTACCTACCCATATAACCGTTATAAAGAAGCTTAGTTTCCTTGAAAATGGCTTCAACGATTTTCTTCAAAAAAATTGCATATTCCTAGATGGTTTCATCTAATTTTCTTTTGTTAATTAGCAACAAAATATTTGCCATCCTATTAACGGTACCTCCCATCATAGACCCTTAATTTTTCGTTCTCAAGAACGGGTTCCTCGTTTTTTACCCAACATTTTTTTGCAAATAACTAGATGATTTAATCAAATTTTAATGCTAGAATTTAGCAAAAGTGCTTAGTTTTAATTTTAATTAAATAAATTTTTTGTAAATTAAAAACCGTTTTAACGGTTTTTGAGATTTTTTTTCTTTTTGTCAACTTATATTTATTCAACAAAATTTTCTGAATGCTTTGATTTTATCTTCAATCATTGTAAAATTATGTTTTTTTTTATATTTGAAAAAAAAGTCTATTAAATTTAATTTTTTTTTCCTGTGGCAAGAGCAAGTTCGTGTGACCCAGTCGCCTGTTGCCAAAAGTATCTACCTATACCTATATGACACGATTCTATATAATATACTAGACTCATTTGTTCAAATTAAACGCTATTTTAGATTTTGGTTGTTTGTCTTTTGTTAAGTCAAAAATATATAGACACAATATATCAATATGTATATGTAGGTACAGATACCACAGTTCCCCAACTTCCTCTACTAGTTGAAAGATGTTTCAATATATGTACATATACCTCACCTATTATATGTGTACATACATTTTTAATTTAAGTTTTCCTGGTAGTAAAGAAGAACAAGCTTTCCAAGGATAGATTTTCAATAACGTTTGGCTTATCACTGAAAAACGGGAACATAATTAAAATACTTACATATGATATGAATAAGGTATATTTTAAAAATTATTCTTTTATGATGGATTTCAAATATCTGTTAAATGCGTGTAAATAACGCCAGTATCAAAATTGTATGCATCAATTATCACTAACCTTAAAAACACGGTTATATAACAATATTTGTGCTCGATTTATTAAAAAAATTGAAAAAAACCGTTAAACCATGTTTCCTATAAGTTCACTAATATTTAAAAATGCTAGGTTATGTGAAAAACTTTAAAATGGCGTTAAGAATTTCTTACACAAAAGCCAAAACTTTAGTCATTTTTGAGACCTTTTGGAAAAAGAAAAACCGAAAATGAAAAAATGAAAATATTAAGTACATTTTTTGTTTGTTGGTAGCCGTATGACTTAGTATGTGTGTATGTGCGTATGTGTGTATTTGCGTATTTGCGGATGTGCGTATGTGCGGTTGTCTGTTCACCGAGCTACAGCCTAAACGGTTTTCTTCAAACTTCGTGTCTAGCACTTTTGTATGATTTAACTAGAGGAGGAATTCGAATTTTTGTTTTAGCCCGGCTACAACGGGTACCTCCCATATAACGGTTTTAGTTTTTCCAAATTTACTCAAAAACGGCTTTAACGATTTTGATGAAACTTTGTGAACGTTATGTTCGAATTGTTGTTAAAATAACTGCTTTTCGGGTTTTTGGCTAAAAAAATCACATAACGGAGAATTGGTGTTAACGGTTTTTACAAATTTGGCCATAAATTAATGACGGCTTACCTGATTTTATTTAAATTTGGTATGGCACTTAAATTAGACAATTGACATAATATGGCATTATAAGTTTTTGGCTAAACAACTGTTTTATGATAGCTACCATACAACTCGATCTCTTGTTTAGGCCATTTTTCAATATCTTTTGCCTTTTTACATAGTTATAAATATATTGAATTTTTCGTAATTCCATAGTTTGCTACAAGAGCAAGTTCGTGCGGCCGAGTCGTGCATTTTTATTTTACTAAGTCAAAAACGGAGATTTCGAGTATTTCATGCATTATTCGAGGATAGATATATATGAAAATGTAAGCAAGTAGGTACATATATATCTATGTTTATATTCACAATAGGAAAATACCTCATAAAAATTATATAGTTAATGAGCAATTTCGTTAAACCTCAAAATAAAAATGCTATGGTTGATTGTGCTTACTTTTGTATGCTCACCATTATACCTACACCTTAATCACGCATCTCTTTAAGAACAAACGTTTTTGGCGATTTTGTGGGCAAAAAGGTTAAAACAAAATATACGTTCGTTTCTCCCCCAGTAGTCCTACCCACACATCGTAGTAATGAAGTGAAATCGTATGTATAGACAAAAATGTTTATTACAAATTTCCCATCAGGATCTAGCTCCTGTATACACACGAATTTTTTTTGTTGAATGAGAACACGTCTGGCTCAATACTCGCTTATAACGCTGGACAGACGAATTAATTAAGAATTTCATGGAGACTCATATAAATCGCAAAATCGATAATAACATAGAGTGTTGGGACAATGCCGGACGGTTAAAAGAGTAGTTAACTGATCCCTTCTATTATAGGTACCTACTACAAAATATAACATACATGTAGGTATGTTTGTTGAACACACATACATATATACTATCAAAAACTACCAAGGTACAGTAAAAAACTTGTTGTGGGAAGCTGAACAAATGGTGGGTTGAGGAAAAGTCCTGTAAATGACTTCTTTCCTTTGTGATGTTTCGATAAGCAGCAACATAGGCTAAATTTACGGCCTTTTTTGTTAGCAAATAATAAACACTTAAGATGAAGATATCGACATTATGGACACGAATGCCCTGTGTTTGTATATTCTTAATACAGTGAGTGACTAGCAAAAAAATATTAAAGCAGTGAAATGAAGTAAATTGTGTTTGCCGATAAATGTGGATAACTACTTCAATAAAGGCTCCTATAGAAATCACTCTTACTTACTTGTTTTTAGCTGAAAAGTGGGCGTCAAAGTTTTCAGGAAATGCCATTAAGAAACATTTTTTTTTTTTTTTTGAAATAGCATAAAGGGATGTTTGGGATGATGTTATGATTAAATACTAAATGTATACCTACATTTTTTGTATGTTTTTAAATTTGCTTATAACAATCAGTTTGATTACAGACACCAAAAAAGTCATTAAGGTCACTTAAATCATAAGGTTCGAAGTGTTGAGATGTACATCTCGGAATCTCAAATTAAAAAATGTTTTTAATTAAAAAACTGCTCAATAGATATAAAAATAACCAAATTCAACGTTCAAGTATTGTTGTGTGAAGCCAAGATAATCTTAAAATTGAACCCAGTCGATAGATATGTATAAGAACATCAGCACTCAAAGTGCTGAATTTCAAAAAGCAGCATTATCTACTTAGGTATAATACATATTATGTACATACCTTTGTCATCGAAAATTCGATTCAACCTATGACTTCTTACAGATGAAATGTTTTCGGTTTCCATATAATAATGAGATATGCATTTCTAATATATTCTTATTTTTGGAATCCAATATTAAGTTTTTGGCTCCTGTGTGTTTTGCCAGATGATGGTAGACTCATTGTCATCAGTTTGTTATATAAATTAAATACGTAATCGACTTATGATAGTATAGGTACATTACATACATGTGGAAATGAGTAAGAACACTCACTAAGCTTTGGATTAAGTTAGACACTTGTTTTTATACTGAGTATAGGTTTTGTAGGTATGTCGTATGTCCCCGGCGAAGCTCCTTGATTGACACATTTTTTTAAATACATAAGTCCGTTAGGAATGGTTGATTTAAAACTTCAACAGTCCACTATTTTTTACTTTGTTTAAATGTTTTCATTATTTTCGGTTTAAGCGGTAGGTAGGTATACGATACAAATATCGTCTATTCTAATGAAATTTCTCATTCTATAGCCTATTAGCCTGATCATGAGTTAACACTTCCAGCTAATTTTTTGCAGCTAAAAATCAAACTTAAGTTTTGTATCAATTTTTATTTCCAAAGTATTTCAAGTAAAGTAAGTGTAACGAAAGTTGGGTTACATGTTACAACTTCCACTAAATTTGATAGTGTTCCTAAAATTACGCAAACTAGTCAGTTTAACCTATTTTAGATCAAAAAGGAATATTTCAGCAGCTACAAAAACCAAGAAAAAGCTAAAAAAATAGTTTGCTCCGAAGATGACAAAACATTTTTAAAGTAGGTAATGTAACAACTTATACTTACCACCCCTGCGGGGTATAATTAGTAAGTTACATAGGTAGGGGTAAGTAAAAACACTTAGTTACTTCGATTGTTTTTAACTCGTTTTTTAAATTAATTTATTAGTCACATTTGTGCATAAGTAAATCACCAAAAATTCTTCACAAACGTGTAACAGCATATAGTAATAATGTTTTAACAAAACTTCATGATAAAATCAACCAACAGAATTATGCATTTCAGAGCCTCTAACATTATGTATGCAAACTATCATAATTTTGAATCCATATGAGCTACAAAGAGGAATAGTTTCTGCCAACTTAATGCAGAATCATCCCGATGTAGTCAACTAATTTAATATTTAATAACCAACAGGTAAAATAAAAAGGCTTACCTTTCAGACAAAATTGTTATTTTTCCGCCAACTTATTAATGCTCATGGCGTTCAAAAAAGCCTGACTTATTTTTGGCATGTGACCAATTTAAATCACTTGAACATTTAAGCATGTTTTTATTCCTGAATGTGGTGGGTAGATAGTCAACGTGCATTAAAACATTTCCTAAACAGGCACTCCTCTATTCATTGTCAGTCAGTTCTTAATTAATATTTTTCTGTTGATATTTTGGCAGTTGTGTTTTTTTGTTCATTTTAAAAAAGTATGCCTACTTATTTGTAATAGTGTTAAAGCTGCCTTTTATACTTAGTTGAAGTAATAATTTCATTAAGACAATTGGATTTTTTGGCATCAAGTTTTAATTTTAATGCAAAGTTTTGCCATTAAGACTACAATTTAACTGTTGCTTCTTTTCAATATCAAAACAGATTCAATAGAATAATTAAGAGGTATGGTTATGATACGACTGTAAAGCGACCTTTATAATGTTTGTAAAAATAAGATAAGTCTGTATGCGTGCATTTGTTTGAAGAAATATCAAAACCCTTTTGATTTAGCCTGATGACTGATTATATGTGTAGATGACTGACGTCCTCGGACTGACCGTGTAAGGTCGCTTAAGATCACAACCTTCTCAAATTGATTGATTAGTTTTCCAACTTTAACTCTACTCTCGCTATAGCAATGTTTTAGATTACCATCTTTCACTTTTCATAGAGTACTATTTCAGCCCAATTACACAGAAATCACATTTACATATGTCAAATTAAAAATGACGGCCCATAGAATATTATCTTTGATCTATGTACCAATAGTGTGCTATGAACTGAGCAAGATAAAGTATATTCATAGAATACTATTTGTGGTCTTCGCAAGTAATTTTAATAGGATGTTATCGACACTGAACTCTTTTGTCGGAATTAGGCAACTACTTTTGGACGAAAACGCCTTATACATTATATGCTAGCTCCAAAGCGGTGGAACTTAACACTATTATTTCCTAGTTTTGATATTTTCTGCAACAATGAAAAACCTGATCAAAGTACCGACCAAATGCTTAGTCTTTTAGGACTTTCCTAAAAATAAACGTGGCATTAATACCATATTTATAATTTTCAGATTTTATCTCTACTTAGCACCAGGTGAGGTGGTAACTGTTCCGTGTTTCCGATTGTTTGCTTAATCCTACAGACTTATATCGAAATCTTGTATCCATTTTCTAGGAGAATTTTCTCTTTGTTCAAGTAACGATTTTGGTTAGGTTCCTAATTACTTTATTTTCTGAAAGATATACAAAATAAAAACATAAGCCATAACTCTTACAAATATACATTTATATCTTCAACTACGGCGTTTTTTTTTTCGTTTTAAAAGTATGCTTCCAATTTAAGGAAATACAAAAGACTTCATCAAATATTTAAGCTACAAAGTAGAACATAAAGTTTAATTTTTGTTCCTTTTGACTGCTTCGAAATTAACCCAAAAAAAACTTTTCTTTTAGCTATTGAGAGTTGGAAATACTTGCATAATGCTGGTGAAAGTTTTTTCCATTCTTTTTTTCGATCTTTCCATACAGAATCTTATATACAGCTCCAGAGGTACGAATGCGAAAAGATATAGCCTGTAGTGAGTACTCATGTTGTCGAAATGCAAATGGGTTAGAGCTACCAGCTACCACTATTTATGTTATATTTCTTGCACCCAAAACAAATTCTTTTTAAAAGGGAAGAAGCCCTGAGGGTTGAAACCACTTCCTCATTTAGAATGTATAGTTTTACCAACACAGTACACACTATACATATACACGACAACACACACGCAACGTAGCAAATGGTGCATATTTGCTGGGGAACCATATTGCACTCTCTCATGGCATAAGCATTTAGTGCTGTACTCCTGTACTGACTCCTGATGGTTATCGTACTTATGATGCTAGAGATACTCCAAATTTTAGTGCTTTGTATTAAATAGAATCCATAAATATGAAATGGAGGACCCTAAAGTAAATAAACTCTCTGTATCCACAACGGATTGATCTGAGTATGTGAGAGATCCTTCTTGATGTTAATGATAAATAATGGAAATCATACGTTTTAATATAATATGATAGGTGAGTGCATTTCCAAATGAAGATTATTAATTTATCGCTACGTCAGGGATATGATGTGGCAGTAAATTTGATTTAAACTATATGTTCTTTGAGGTAGGGTTTGAATTCGAATGTATCTACTTACATTTAATAAATTAAGACAAAAAAGCTTTTATTCATAAAAAACCATATTGTTAGATTAATTTTGAAATTATTGCTTTATGGTATATATATACATAGGTAAGGTACCTAGGTTTGCAAAGCACAAGCCCCATCACTTTATACTTTTGAGTGCTGATCGGTTTATTTATTAATGAGGCATGATTGTGCGAGTTAATAAAAATTCATTTTAATCAGTATTATTCGTGCACTGATAAATGACAGTTAGAATGTACGAATCAATTTTATGAGTCAAGTTGAGTCTGTTTG
Organism: Baccha elongata; assembly: GCA_951217065.1. Classification (NCBI taxonomy): domain Eukaryota; kingdom Metazoa; phylum Arthropoda; class Insecta; order Diptera; family Syrphidae; genus Baccha; species Baccha elongata. The sequence goes on along the minus strand of OX578272.1, from coordinate 142,487,171 downwards.
AAAATAAAAATAGGTTTCTTATCTCCAATAGTAAACACAGATGACAGACACGTCATGTATTTGGCGATACCGGCGAGAATCCCTTGAATGATTTCAAATGCTGTAATAAAATTTAGATTTGTATAGTTGTACAGTTGCTTTTATTACATTTGATTAAATTGGTTTAAAAGGCTCCTTTTGATGTACATATTATTTTAGGAACAGCTTTTCTTAAAATTGTATAGGAATGTTTAAAAAAAAAGGGGGAGAGTACGATAACTTTGGCGGGATGGTCTATTTCCTCCCGTTTGGGTGGGAGGGAGATAGATTTTAAAAAGATATAATACTTAATTGTAGGTATTACCGTTATTTTTTAAAGATTTTTTCCATGTTTAGTACTTTTTTCATTAAATTGCCCCTCCCGCATAAACGGGGGGAGATAGACCCCCCTTCCATGGTAAAAAATGTTTGTATTTGACCTCTCTACCAAAATCCGTCATCAATTGTCGGCGCCAAAGTTATCGTACTCGTGCCGAAAAAAATATTGAAATTAAATTCTTAATTTTTCTTAATTTTAAAATTAATTTATTTGGTTTATTGATGTAAAAGTTTTTCATTGAATTATTGAAGATGGTTTGAAAGCTTGATTCATTTTCGTCACCAAATCACCCACAATCTGTTAACATTCTATAGATATAGGCTTCCAGTTAGGAATATGGTTATTTTTATTTATAAACCGTTGATTAAAAAAAGGTCCCATTAATTATGGTTGATCCGGTAGCCATAATAATTGTCATTTATTGACAAGTGACATTCAAGTAATTACTGAACAAAAATTCAGGCGCGCAAAAATAAGGTCCCAAAATCGGTCGCAGGCTTAAGGACTATTATGTTAAAGTATCTAAATTCTATAATTGTTGTTAATTAAATATCTTTATAAAGTTTTAATTTCACTTTTGCTATTGTGTTTTTATTTTCTGATATGTTTTTAAATACCTTTATATGTACTTAAAATTGATTTTTTCGAGCTTTGCGAACAAATTGAAAAATAATAATAAATATTATAGTACCTACTGTTCTTTTTTTTTAAAATAAAATTGTAAACTTATATTTAATTTACTATTTAAAAGATATTATTTCTTATGTATACAGAGAACAATAATACTAAAAAAATAAAACAAAATTTATAACAAAAAAATATTTAAGAAATGTTGTGCTAAACGTAGCAACGCAACTCAAATTTCTCATCGGATATCGACACTCTTTATGTACAATAAATTCTATTTGATGATTTCCTGAACTCTTTTTAATATCTTAAACTAAACTCAAGTGAGTAACAACTTAATTCAACCACACTCTTAATCTATGTTACTTGAGAATTTCCATAATTCTTCAAATATAAAACCACTTACCATTTAATTAAATCACACTTCTCGCATTTACGCCAGTGAATCTTCCTTTTAATATTGTTCCGGATAAATAAACAAGCTAATATATCCTGTAAACACGCATATCATAACGTGAAAGCTAGGCTTTTTATTTAATTAAAATCCAAAGATACTAAAAGGCATTGCTCAAGACCGTGAACGATAAAAAATACTTTACTATTCGAATACAAATACGTACACACCTACACACGGATAGCCTTGATATGATATAATTTCCGTTCGCATACAAAATTAAAAGTATGATTTTGTAAGAAAAACTATTTTAATGCATATTATATACAAAATGAGTATAGCAACATTGTAGAACCGAATCGCGATTGCATCACATAACTCAAATTAATTTAAATACACTTATACACACAAAAATTCTTTTCTTTTCAAGGGTAACAAGTGGAAAATGTCTTACAAGGGGTAGTCTCAACTAAAAGTTAGACCTTAGTTACCCTCGCCATGACTTTTGGTTCAAGGAATTTTTCAATAATCAAATTTATGTTCGTGGTTGGAAAAAAAATGGAAAGATACATAAAAAAATTCGATGCAATTAATTTTGCGAAATATAAGAATACACGAAAGGATATTCTTTAAAAATGTTCACACACACATAGATTCAAACACAATCACATGTCAACTCAATTCTGTCGGATAAGAATTAACTCAACTCACACGCAATAGCAAGAGTTGTATTTTTCGTAAAAAGGATTCGGTACAAATTCGAGACCCAACGCACGCACGAGGAAAATCAATTCAAATGACAAAATACAAACAAAACTAGTATTTTCTTTTACCACAAGAGCTATTTAAAAAAAAAAAAACAAGTGCGCGCCTTTTTATCAATTGATTGCTTATTAATTGGTGGTTCACTTTTGATTGATTTAAAAAAAAAAACACTTGAAAACTTTTATTTGCTCTGCTGAAATATTTACTATTTGCAGATATGGTGGGGCGTATACTTAATTTAATATGTTTTTTTTTAAT